>CM065730.1:25023887-25026387 GCA_033310375.1 Conus canariensis | reverse complement strand
GTAAAATAATTCGATAAAACGAAATCAAACAAAGCCAAATGATATGAAATGGAATAACATAAAATGAAATAGAATGGATTTCAACACAGACAAAAACAGAAAAAAAAACAGTGGATCGCAGAACAGAGAATCAGAAAGAAAAGAACTAATTCTTCTGCATGGGTGCAATAATTTGACGTCAATGACGGTTGAGATCACCGCACAACTTCAAATAGCTCTGAAAAAAAAGAACAACAAAGCGGAACTGAATTTATAAAACTCGTTAGAGAATAGTAATCTATCAAATTAAAAAAAAATCGTGATGGAACGCGCGGAAGGCAATGTGACATGTCTAGAACTTGAGAAGAAATCCAAAACCGAACATCATGGACAACAAGTAAGTGTTCTGTTCTCCATTAGTCGACAAGCAGGTGGTTTGTGACAAAGTGTGCTGCAACGTTGCTATATGTTGTCAGTACGCTCCTTAGGAATAAAGTAGAGCTGGCTTGTTTGTTTGCTGGCTTATTGTGTCGGAGACAAAGGTCCCTGTTGTATGAAAGATCAGAGCCCCGTCATCCTTTCGTCTCTGTTCTTCTCTTCAGAGGACTCATTAACGAGGTGAAGAGAAGTGTATGTATGTATGTGTGTGTGTTATGTATGTATGTGTGTGTGTGTGTGTGTGTGTGTGTGTGTTGGTGTGGTGCGTGCGTGTGTGGTGTGTGTGTGTGTGTGTGTGTGTGTGTGCGGGGTGCGGTGTGTGTTGTGTGTGTTGTGTGTGTGTGGTGTCGCGCGCGCGCGAGTGTGTGTGCTTTTGTGTGTTGTGTGTGTGCGTGCGTGCGAGTGTGTGTTGTGTGTGTGTGTGTGTGTGTGTGTGTGTGTGTGCGTGCGTGCGTGTGTGTGTGTGTGTGTGTGTGTGTGTGTGTGTGTGTGTGTGTGTGTGTGCGTGCGTGCGTGGTGTGTGTGTGGTGTATGTGTGTGTGTGTGTGTGTGTTTGTGTGTGTGTGTGTGTGTGTGTTTTTTATGTGTGTGTGTGTGTGTGTGTGTGTGTGTGTGGTGTGTGTGGTGATGACGTGAAGGGAGACGCGGGGTTGGGGTGGGTTGGATGGGGTTAAAAGGGGGTGGGGGAAGGAAGAGAGGGCAAAGAGTGAAGGTGAAGTGAGGGAGAGGGGGAGGAAAGGAGGGCGGGATGGGGGTGGGGGTTGGGGTTACTGCAGCTGCACCATACACACAAGCAAGTGCAACTCAATACTCTCGTGTTAGTGGCGTCGGAAGATATTTTGCTTGGAAGGGTGGAGAACTGGGGGAGGCGGGAGGAGGAGGAGGGGGTGGGGGGGGGGGGGGGGGGGAGGCAGCCTTCATTGACAAAAATATCACCGCAGTCTTCTAATTTTCTTTTTTTTTTTTTATGATCAGGGTGGGGGAGACTCATCTATCAAACTTTCCTAAAGGCGTAAAGACGAAGGGCAGAGGAGGGGTGGTGCTGTCAAATTGTCCAAAATCTTGCAAAAGCGGGCGGAAGGGGGGGGGGGGGGGGGTTCGCACTGTCCAAATTTTAAGAGGGTTTATTTTCATATCTTCCTGAGTTTTAAGAGGAAGGTGGGGATGAGAGTAGGATTGGTAGTGGACACATCGTAACACGCCATCCGTGTTTTTTTGCCTTCAAATATTTGGGGGGGTGGGGGGGTGGGGGGTGGGGTTGGGGGGGGGGAGGGGATAATCTCGTCTGTCTGTCTGCCCGTCTTCTTACCCCCCCCTCCCCCCGGTCTCTCACTCTCCCTCTCTCTGTCTTTTAGACACCCGTGATTCTGATACTTAAATGCGCTACACATAAGCTCCATCTTATACAAACGTTTGCTTCCTTGTAATCAGGGAGCAATTAACATAAGGCCAGGGTCCAGCGATGTTCGGTGTCAAGTTACAGGGAATATAAATGTATGGAGAGAGAGAGAGAGAGAGAGAGAGAGAGAGAGAGAGAGAGAGAGAGAGAGAGAGAGAGAATATTGTGAGTCTGTGTACATTTCGGAATTTTTACGTCTTGCTGACCATAAATTGGTATTTAAAACTACAGTATAAAGGTGTATCGCAAAAGGAGTTCAATGTAGGACAGTGTAAAAATTCACTGTAAAAGAGTTTTGCAGGAGGTTTTTTTTTTTTTTTTTTTCCCCAAAATAACAACAATTTAACACATACAACATCCATCAACCGACTGGACATAATCATGACACAACAAATTAAACGGGAAGCATGCAACATTTAATCCGTTCTGATTAACTCGGATCTAAATGAATCCAGAAAATGCACGTATTGACAAAAACAGGTGTCATTTCACGTGACGACAGATCAGAATTTCGTCTAATTGTGTTTTCAATGTGGCAATAACAAGAGAGAGACCAGAACACAAAAACGAAAATCCACGCTCTCTCATTCGACACGTTGGAAACTGAAGAGTGACTCAAACTTAATTTACAGCCCGCTTCTTAGAGAAATTGCTGCCAACAAAGACCCCTTCATTTAAAAACCC
>CM065730.1:25013887-25021387 GCA_033310375.1 Conus canariensis | reverse complement strand
AAACAACGACAACCTCTAAAATAGAAGGAAATTTATGAAATCCCTTTTGGGAGTAGTAATCCTATTTGGGAACATTTCACGGAGGAAACGGCGGAACCGAATGTGACGCGCCTGGAACTTGAGAGGAGATCCAAAACCAAACGTGACGAGAGAAGAATTTTTTTTTTTTTTTATGTCCTATTTTTCAATATTCGGCAAGCAGCTGCTTTATGACAAATTGTCCTGTAACGTTGCTCAGATACGTCAGTGTGTTCCTTTTTGAATAGAGCTAGCTTGTGTGTTTTCGTATCTGGTTGCTCTCTCTCTCTCTCTCTCTCTCTCTCTCTCTCTCTCTCTCTCTGTGACTGTCCATCTGTCTGTCTGTGTGTCTCAATACGTGTGTGTGTGTGTGTGTGTGTGTGTGTGTGTGTGTGTGTGTGTGTGTGTGTGTGTGTCCGTCCGCGCACACACACGTTTGTGTGTGATTATAAGGCTAGATGTCAACAGTAAAAACAATTGAGACCTTAGAACAACCGCACACATTCACCATTTCTGGGTCGGCGTAAGCTAACCTTAACAGGGCCCCAAATACCCAGCACTGTTTCCAACGCACGTGCAGACTTGGAATGTCACAGACTGGATTAACAAGTTTCCCGGCTGCGTGTTGGTGCATCAAAGCACTGAAAGCCTGACTTTAGTTCAGAAGTTAATGAACTTAATTATCGTGTGTGCATTTGTGTTCACTTAAATGTTTCTAATAGATCCAACCTTTCTGCCAGTCTCCCTGTCCTTAAGAGTCTGACCGCCATTAGCGACTACTTATTTTAGGTGTGCAGTAATACAGTCACCTTCACACTACAGGACTATGTGTGCAACTGTACCATGCTTGTCTGCAATGTTCATATGCTGTGTCATACCTTTATTCACTGCGATGTAAGAGACGTATATTTTGTGGACACGAGAAAAAGAAAATCACGAAAGAAATACTAGAAAATTTTCTTATGGGTGGCAATAATTTCATATTTCAAGATTGGCTGTAGCAACACACACACACACACACACACACACACACACACACACACACACACACACACACACACCACTCACCACCCACGACCACGCACGCACGCACCAACGCACCAAACACGCACACGCACTACACTCACACACACACACACACGCACACACACACACACACACACACACACACACACACACACGCACGCACGCACGCACGCACGCACGCACGCACGCACGCACACTCAAACCCGACATCAACAAAACCAAACCAACTAATCAACCAAGCGATCTTCCTATTGAGAGTGTTCATAAAATTTAAAGGCAGTGCCGTAAAATACAGCCACAACACAAAAGGCCGGGTGAAAATAGTTGAAGATGCGAGACAGTTATTTTTTCCTTGTCTGTTAATAGGACACACACACACACACACACACACACACACACACACACACACACACACACACACACACCACACACACACACACACACACACAAACACACACACACACACACGCACGCACGCACGCACACACACACACAGACTTACACACACCACACGCACACACACACACACACACACACACACACACACACACACACACGTACATCATACTGAACCTATTTCCTCCGTTCAAAGATCACATCTTGCCCAGGAAATGGTTCTGCACCATAGATCCAGATCAGACCATTAATGAATCCAGGATCGTTAGTATTTTCAAGTCATACCCCAAATCTTGAAAGCTGCGATCGGATTGATGACGTTACCTTCAAAGAATAACGTTGCGGGGGAAAAAAAACAAAAAAAAACAAAAAAAAAACACCATAGTACATATCACAGCAGGTTCTTGCTGACAACACATGCACCTTGACGTCAGATGTGCACCATCTTAACGAGCGATTTCGTTTGTCCGTGGACAGCAGTGGCTACGACAGCGGAGACGTTTTATCTGGACTGGCGCATAGAGCAATACATGGCTGTACCAAAGACGTTAACAGATGGGCGGGTTTATCGTTTCACATCATCTTTCCAGACATTTCGTGCCATTTTAGAGAGTTACATGTCGTGTTGGAACAGGGTGAAGGATCATGCTCAGGACGTTGGTAATCTTCCCCCAAGATCTCTCTCCCCCCCCCCCCCCCCCCCCCCCCCCCCCCCCAAGGTTTGACAAGCGCGTTGGGGCTAATGCGCGCTGGTCAGACCTCCGCTAAGCCGTAGCCATGAGACCCTCTTCTGAACTTCTCTCATCTTAGTTATTAAGTCATGTATCCATCAGCTTTAAATCATGGGCAGTGTGGTCTCTAAACTAGGCGTATGGTCTGCATGCGGTGACACCTCCTTCATTATCAAACTGACACTGAAGCATGCTATAGGACAGTGAGCTGGCAACTGCTGTATTAGAGCAGCTCTCAAAACTCGTGAACGAAAAGGGGATTGAAATAATCAGAGTTCGGAAGACTACAACAATGTCAGTCCCATTCACATTGAATATAAAAACATGTCTGGGAGGGCTGGGGGGGGGGGGGGGGGGGGGCGGAGAGGGAACGGTCGAGTGAAATGGTGCCTTGTCTGAAAGGAAGTGGTAAAGTGAACAGCTCTGTGTGTTCAAATACTCGCAATTCTTCACATTATCACTGTAAAGCTGAGGCAGACACAACAGTTCGGCCGGGCATTGAAACGGATGCCGGAACCGGAACCGCAAAGGGACTAATGGAATCGCAGCGTGAAACTGACAAGCTTGCAAATCCGCACACAATCCTCGTGACATGAATATGCAACTTTTCACCTTTGTGGCGCAATCTTATTTTTAATAACAGAGTGTCCTAGTTATTCACACATCCACACATCCGCAAAAGATGTTTATCTCATAAATGTGTGTGTGTGTGTGTGTGTGTGTGTGTGTGTGTGTGTGTGTGTGTGTGTGTGTACGCACACGCGCGCTCGCGTGTGCTTGTAAAAACTTTAAGTGAGATGGATTTGGTAGTCAGTCTGTAGCATTACATCAATTTGTCTAGCTAAAAAAAAAAAAAAAGAAAGAACGTTTACACGTGAGCTTCAAAACGTCAGTGACAAGATAGGGCTTACATCATTTGACAATGAACAGACGTCATCCAGACAGACTGGCCTCGAACAGGTATGAGTCACAGACCTCAGATTATAATTCACTTTCCCTTCCTTCTCACACCATATTCCCCTCACCCACCCACTCACCCTCTGCCAATTCCACACTGAGCTCCACTCTCCCATCTCTCTCTCTCTCCTCTCTCTCTCTCTCTCTCTCTCCTCCCTTCCCCTCCCTTCCCTCCACTTACCACCACCACCACCACCTCTATCACCCCATCACCTCTGCTTAATCTCTCATCCCAAGCCATGCCTATAGAGGAGAGGGGGAAAAAAAAACTGGGTGGGGAAATGCCTTCAGGCAAACAGACTAAACATCAACGCAAACACAGCCGCACACAGCCTTTAGCCAATGTGGGATTACTGCTTTTGAACTGGGCTCAATGAAATCTTGCGTGTGCTTAATGGAACGGTGCATCCTTTGGGACAAAAACTTTTCAGAGTGCGTTGATAATGGACATTCTCTCTCTCTCTCTCTCTCTCTCTCTCCTCTCTCTCTCTCTCTCTCTCTCTCTCCGAGTAAACATGCATTCAGGAAACAATGGCATTCAGGGAAAGGGATATTTAGGGGCCAGAGAAAGATAGATGTACGATAGAGTTATAAGGCCAGTTGTTAATTTAAAAAATGGCTTGCTTTTCTATAAAGCGAAGCTTTATTAAAGCTTGTCATAACTTAACCAACTGAGGGAAAAAAAAAAGAACGCTTTACTCTGCATTGCACAAAACAATCAAAGTTAAATAATAACTCTATGACTTTTATTTCGAACGTTTACTGAATGACAGATTCAGTCTATTGTTCAGTAAAGTGCGGATTATGGGAATTCATTGATCTGAATATGGGAAGGTTCGCCGGTTTGCCTACAAAATTGGGCGTATAGAGATTTAAATCCTGATGACTTTGTTGACGACACACACACACACACACACACACACACACACACACACACACACACACACATATATATATATATATATATATATAATGCGTTAGGATTTGTGAAATTGAAATGAGAATGAGTGGATTTAGCTGACTTCATAAAGCTTACATACAGTATGTGATTTTGATGTACGTTGCAATAAAAGTTGAAAGTCCGATGATCGTTGTAAATTGTGATTGTTTGGATTTTGGACATGTATGGCTTAATTAAGGTACAGAGAGGATCGACGGATTTCTTCAAATCTTTAGACAAAGGTCAAATTCATGCAGTGGGCAAGAATGGGATTTTCATATGAGTGAAAGCTTCAAAAACATTAGAGCATTTTATAAGATGCCTGTTGTAAAAAAAAAAAAAAAGTAATTAATGCATTTAGGTGGACATTTGACGGGCGCTATGACTTATTTGGATTTGGCAATTCTGAAATAGTAGAACATCTATTTCGTTATACAACAGACAGTAACGCTGGTTTCATGTGGCCGCTCTTCAAACACAAATAAGAAGATGAAGCACACTTTGTTTCATGTTCCACTGTTTTGCGTGACTGAAGAGCATACTGCAAACAGATTGAGTTACATAAAGATCCACGTCCGTTTCGGTTGACATTGCTGATGGTATATAAACATGAACAAACTGTTTGAAATGAATGTCTCTGTTTGCTTGAAAAGCAATACAGTTGCTTTGTACCGTCGTGTCTCGAACGAACTGTAGAATGTGTTAATAATGATGCTATTGTGCACATTTGTAGGTTTAATTATCTTCATTTACTTCTTGTTTGTTTGTTTATTTCTTTTCCTACATGCTGCACCCTTTATGAGGGACTATGAACTTAGCATGCATAAACTTTTCGTATTCTGCATTTGGTATTCTCTCTCTCTCTCTCTCTCTCTCTCTCTCTCTCTCTCTCTCTCTCTCTTGTTCTTTTTGTCCATCTCCTATCCAGAAAATCAACACAATACAGCGGCAAATAGCTTTACTCAATGTAGATTAGTGCTTTTGAACTTCAGTGAATGAAGTCTTTATGTGTGTTCATTGGAATGGTGCCTCTGTGTGCTTAATGGAACGGTGCGTCTCTCGGGACTAGAACTTTCAGACTTCCTTGATTATGTAAATCTCTGTCGCTGACTGTCTGTCTTTTATGTCTGTCAGCCTCTCTCTCTCTCTCTCTCTCTCTCTCTCTCTCTCTCTCTCTCTCTCTTCTTCTTCTCTCTGTCTGTCTTTTCACGGATTATGTCTCCCAGTTCTCTCTCTCTCTCTCTCTCTCTCTCTCTCTCTCTCTCTCTCTCTCTCTCTCTCTCTCTCTCTCTCTCTTTCACTCCCTCTCTGTCTGTCTGTCTCTCAGTAGCTATGACTCTTTTGTTGTGTCTCTGACTCTTGGTCTCTTTGTGTAGCTCTTTCTCTTTCCCTATCTCCCTATCTCTCTCGGGTGACTTCGACTTAGCCACTATCGAAATAAACACATAGAAATAAAACAGCGTAGCTGCATGTTGGTATTAACATTTCATATATCATTTAGTCTGAGTGCGCGTTAAGTACCAACGAAGTTTGTGAATGTTCTGTACCTGTTCAGTCTGCTTCTGACATATTAGAATGAACATATCACAAAACTTGTGCTGTTTGCTCAATACATAAGACATTTTCGGTATGCTTAGATGTGCTGTAATCTCGTAATACTTGAAATCTTGAAATTTTGTCCTGTGACTTGATGTATTGTTGTGAAGTACACCACTATACCACTTCATAGAGCGCAATGGCTTCTGTAGCAACAAAACACCAAGCTCTCTCTCTCTCTCTGTCTCTCTCTGTCTGTCTGTCTGTCTCTCTCTCTCTCTCTCCACACACACACACACACGCGCGCTCGCACGCGCGCTCGCACGCGCGCTCGCATGCGCGCACAGACACAGACATAGACACAGACACACACACACACATACACACGCGCGCGCACGCATGCACGCACACACACGCAGAGAGAGAGAGAGAGAGAGAGAGAGAGAGAGAAGAGAGAGAGAGAGAGAGAGAGAGAGTTTCATGTCTTCTGTTTTTTTTTGATGTCCTCAGTTTTTCACCTGAATAAGTGATAGATGTCGTAGAGAGATCAGTTCATGGGTGGGGGATAAATACTATACTTTGGTTTTGAACATCGAACGGAGATCGTATGGCACAAGGTTATTCTTGATCTTACACATAAAGACAGCTTCGTTGAAGAGACATTTCAATTTGAAGGGAAGAATGTTGAGTTCCTCGTAATCATTTACTTCCAGAGAAAAGTTTACAAGCATAAGTTTCAGAGAACATCTCTATAAACTTTTCGAAATTTTTTTTTTAAGTTTTGCAGGCTAGATTCCAACAAGTTGAGGCATGAATCAAGATCGACTTGAATGCAGGCTTCGGGGAAAATGTTGGAGTGTGCTTGAAAAGAATGCTTCATTCCAGGAGCTAATTTTTTCCCCCCGATTTTACGAGACGATTTTTCAAGACAAACATGAAACTTGATTTGTCCAACATAAATTATTGTCAATGGAGAGATCTAGTAAACTACGAAAACCACACTCCATCTAAACCTTTAATAGAAATTTTCAATACGTTTAATTGGGTGTTTCGTTATATTGTGTCGTTTTTGCCTCGTTGTCACATACACAGATTTAGACTTTCAAGGATTAAGTACATGTTAATAAAATCTGCACATTACACAAGTGCATCAACGTCATTCTGTAAATGAGCGCACACTGAATACGCACCTTTATCTTTATTGTGTAGAGTTGTGTCATCAGCAAAAAGTTCACAAAATAAGAAAACGTGCAGAAATGGATCATTTACGGGCATTGAAATAATACTGGATCTAAAACTGATCCTTGGAGAATTCTAAAGTAAAGTTGCATGTAAGCGGATTATGCGAACTCGTAAAAAGAAAACGAAAAAGAAAAGGAAAAGGGAAAAGGAAGAAGAAGAAAAACGTGTGTCTCCTGTTTGATAGAACAGATGACATGAAGTCGACGAATTCTGGTGTTAACTACTCAAAGTAAGTTTTCTGGAGAGATAACCATGGCCAGTAGCATTGATAGCTGTAGCAAAATCCACAAATTTGGAGAGAGAGAGAGAGAGAGAGAGAGAGAGAGAGAGAGAGAGAGAGAGAGAGATGGAGGGAGAGAGACAGAGACAGAGACAGACACAGACACACAGACAAACAGACACACAGACTCACAGACAGACACACAGACACACACACACACGGACAGAGACATACAGATAGATACTGAGAGAAAGAAAAGTTCACAGAGAGAGAGAGAGAGAGAGGAGAGAGAGAGAGAGAGAGAGAGGAGAGAGAGAGAGAGAGAGAGAGAGAGAAGACAAAGACAGACGGGGGCAAAAGAAGGAGCAGAAACACAACCATACACACATTAACTCGTGTGTCCTTCAAGGAAACGTAATTGCTTGTTGTGAACG
>CM065730.1:24996387-25003887 GCA_033310375.1 Conus canariensis | reverse complement strand
TGCATGTCCTATGAGCCATCATCTTTGTTAAACAGAAATGGCTGTGATAGAGAGAGAGTGTTTTCTTCCACGACTTTTAATGATGGAAATACAGTATTCATCCTCACACCACCCGAAACCGCGGCCCATGACCATTACCACCACCACCACCACACCCACCACCACCACCACCACCACCATTACAAGCAATGCAATATTAGTCCAAACAGTGTAAAATTTATCCCTCAGCTCCGGAATCACATCACACAGAAATCACGAATCTCACTATCAATTTAAACGCCAAGTAGATAGATAGTACTGTGCCAACTAACCCACATTTTCCCAAAGGGGGAAAGTCACGAGAGTCGAGGGAAATGAAAGCAGCGCCCGAAATTAGGACCGGGATCCATAGTGAGTGAATAGCAACGCTACTGAAGAGCAGACAATGAATACACCCATACTGTCACTATCTTCTCATGCAAAGTTATGTGTGTGGGGTGGGGGTGGGGGGTGGGGGGGGGGGGGGGGTGGGGTGGGGGGGCTTTTAGAGTGAAATGGGACCTACGTGAATCCTAGCGCCGGACACAGACCCTAAACTCTCCAGTGCCATTCCCTACACAGATGAACAAGACAATTACTTCGGGCCTTCTTTTTCCCTCGAGAAGATGGCTGGTTTTCATTCTTGTCAGTCTAACGACCATTCCAAGGTCCGCACGAGTCAGTTCATTTTGTTTATGGCCTTTGAATTGACTGGACTTGTACGGAGCGGTCGTTAGATGGATCAGAAGTCAGATGAATCCCGAAAAAAGTCACGCACAGCGCAAGAGCTTTTTATTTCGATTCATTGACGAATCAGGAAAAATAAGGAGTTGAACTAGAAGTCAGTAACAAAATCAGAAAATGTGCTTAACTGCTGAACAAGAAGTAATAAATCCTATCAATAACTTAAAGGGATTGATTCAGTTAGGTAGTTTCTTTCTGAAAATGTCACCAGAAGACTGGTCTCTTCCTGCATTCTGTCAAGTCTAAATGATGGGAACTTCCATTTTGCTGGGATCCTGATCTACATCCACGGCAGAAGGTACAAACGAAAACGGTACCCGCTTTATCTTCAAGGCTCAGCGTAATCAAAGCTGTACTCATGCATTTATGAAACTCCATTGGCTTCCTATGTCTGCAAGAATTGACAAAACGACAGCCTGCATCTGCTGACAATGCTGCCACTGGCGTTGCTTCGTCTTCTTCTGTCCCTGGTCTGGTTACCTTGTACACACCCTCTGGCTGTCTCCGTTCTTCTTCTGACTCAGTTTTTTCAGCAAAATGGCTTCAGACGTAAAGTTCATAGCTAGCTCCCGTTTCTGCTCTGTCTGTAATCCCCTAGCTCTGGCACTCTCCTCAGTTCAGTGCCAGACACCCCCCTTCAGTTGCGTCTTTCAGATCCAGCCTTAAACTATGTGGAAAACGCATTTCAATGTCCAAGTAACCCAGTTTTGGGGTTTTGGAATATGTGAGAATGCGTACGTGTATGTGTTTATAGGTGTGTGTGTTGTTGATTCTTCAAATAATGGTATATCTGCAGTAAGTGATGCTAAAGAAAAAAAAATAATCCAGATACAACAACGATCGCAACAGTAATTAAAATAACATTCTTAACGGCGCCAACAACAGGATTCTTAGCTACTAACACCAATCGAATTATATTTTTCTATTTACAAGAAGCTTGATATGATAAAGGGCTATAAAGTAACGCTTCTGCAGTTTTATACATAAATAATACATCTGTTAAAACCTGTTCTGAGTAATGATCAATTAAAATAGACATAAACGTTTTCACCTACTCGCAATGAAACAGAATATGAACACTCGTATTTTTTTTTCACCACCTATGCATGATGTATCTTTCTAAACTTAGTTTTAACAGAATTTAGTTTGATCCAGTGAATCAGAGAAATTATAACCGTTGAAGCATTTGCGATAGAAAGTGTTTAGGATATCGCTATTCAATAACGTTTGTTGTTGTGCGCTTTTTCGTGAAATATTTTCAGCATTGATTTTGTAGTAGACTGTATCCCTCATGAAGAGATAGAATATATTTAGAGAATCTGGTTTATTCCTATTTTAAGCATCTCTTTTGGCAGTTCTGTCAGCCTTCTCTTTGAAACGGATTCCACTATGAGAAAAACCCAGCGGAAAGAAGCTCTTGCACCCATCAAAATTGAGAAGTGCATTAGGTGACTGATTTTAGTGATTCGGGTTTGACTTGCTCAGAGCAAATAAAATCGATTCCGAGTCAACACAGAACAGCACGGGAAGGACGATCTCTGTCTGTCTGTCTGTCTGTCTGTCTGTCTGTCTGTCTGTCTCTCTGTCTGTCTGTCTGTCTGTCTGTCTGTCTGTCTGTCTGTCTCTCTCTCTCTATTGTTGTTGGTTGTTGTTGTTGTTGTTGTGTGTGTGTGTGTGTGTGTGTGTGTGTGTTTGTGTGTGTGTGTTGTGTGTGTGTGTGTGTGTGTGTGTGTGTGTGTGTGTGTGTGTGTGTGTGTGAAGTATTGTTTTGTGCGTTTTTTGTGTCTGCTGTTGAAAACGTCTGAAGAAGACATATTGATTGAAAATGTGCGTGCCTGTTTTGCAATTCAAATTACGTGTCAGGCTACTGCATACCTTGCTTTGTGTTTTCATGTATATTTTGCCTTCATCTTGTGAGATAAATTTAAAAAACAAAGAAAAAAAATTTGCGTGCCAGTTTTGCAGTTCAAATTACGTGTCGGGCTACTTTATGCCTTGCTTTGTGTTTTCATTTATATTTTGCCGTCATCTTTTGAAATAAAAAAAAACAAAACAAAAAACAAATAAACAAACAAACAACAAAAACGAGCGGTGTTCACTTCGGTTGTTGGAACAGTGCAGTCGCTTTATTCCAGTGTCTTTAGAGGCGTTCAGCCTCCATCAAATGGGACGTTAATCTCAGCTTCTGAGCAATCCAGTGTAACAAATTATTTCCACACATCATTAAATCTAATGGCTACACCTCAGTCGGTGTGGGCTACGGCCACGTGGTTATGATAACAGTGTTCATATTACGCTGACAGCTCAAATGGTCCACGAACGTGTCCAAGGACATTTGCGGTCTGACACTTGAAGTGCAGCTGTTTCTCGCCCCAAAGCAGGGATGCTCTCCACGGTGATAGAGCTGTCATTGAACTGTGAGATGGTGGCAGGGTGAGGGGATGTGGTGGGGTGTGGGGATGGGGCGGAGGAGTGGAGTGAGGGGCGTGGGGAGGTGAAGATTGGTCTGTCATCCCGTTACATAAATTATCGCCTCGGGGTCTTGCCCTCCCTCTCTAAAATAAACGGCCCGCTTAACAGCCTATTGAACGCTTCAGCGCCGACTTGTGAAAAGAGCTTCGAGGAGGTGGGGGATGCTGTGGGGGCCTTCTGATTACAGAAATGAATAAAATAGTTTCAAGGGTGATGAATTTCGGTCCTCGAGTTCTGGTGGCTTCACTTTTACGTTTCGTTTCTTCATTCGTTGGCTCCAAATACATCTGCACTTGCTTTTTTTTTTAAGCATTTCTTTATTGAACAAATGTGCACATAAACAAACTGTTGAACTGAAGTAACAACAAGCAAATGCTTATGATGTGCTCAGTGACGGAAAATTTAACAACTATAAACACATCGGCGGATTGCTTGAAGGGAGATTACAAAATGTTCACACCTTACCTTCCATGTCTGCTGCTCTCTTCTTTTTCTCTGTTTCTCTATCTCTGTCTCCCTGTCTCTGTCTCTGTCTGTCTGCATGTCTGTCTCTCTGTCCCCCCCCACCCCACCCCCACCCCTGCCCCCGCCCTCCCCGTCACACACATGCTCTCTCTCTCAACCATGCATACAGACACAAACCACACACACACACAAGCCACACACACAAACACACACACACACACACACACACACACACACACACACACACACACGCACACACACACACACACACACACGCACACGCACGCACGCACACACACACACACACACACACACACACACACACACACACACACACACACACACACACACACGCATTCAGCATTCTCCTGCTTTCCACATTGTGTCGATGTTCCATTCGTCCTGCTGTTACGCTGTTTATGGAAACACACATCATTGTCAGAAAGAAATTGCCTTTTCTTGATGTCTGTGCTTTTGAGCACAGTCTGTTCCGTTTTCCACCCCCTTTCTGGATTAGCTGAGGTCAGCCTCCACCGACAAAAGCGAGAGATTGATATTTCTTAGGTTGACGGAACGCTTGTCCATGGAAGCATGCTATGCATATTGCCTCCTGCGGTCACGCTATTTGTCATGATGCTGCATTATTGATTCCATGTCACCTGTCGCACAGGCAGCTGTACAGAAAAAAAAATGAAACTGGCTATCTGTCAAGAAGCATCAATGGACAGAATCTTAAAACCTCCTAGGGTAGAGCATCGGTGGCACAGTTTGATTACTGCAGAACAAATTACAACCAGAAAGGAGTTAGTTGGCCCCACACTGGTACTGTATTTCTGTAATGACGTATGGATTTGTGACGAGTTTCCCTGAAGTGCCACCATTTGGATAAATATCAAATTAAAAAAGAAAAAAAAACACGAAAACAGTGATAACAAAAATTAGAAAATGGTACCAAAAGTACTGCGACTGAAAGATCAAAATATTAAACAGAAGTATTGCCATGGAAAGAGTATCAAAATATTGAATTATTAAATAAAATCCCAAACTCTGGAAAAACAAATGTTGTAAAGAATTAAAAGGCATATTGGTTGAAGAAGTCAACTAGTACAGGTCTTCCAGCTGACAATCTGTCAGATTAATGCTTCTGGAAGAAAAAATAGCTGCTGAAAAGCTTGCAGGATTTTTCCCTTGGAAAATTCTTTCGACATGAAGGGAAAAAATGAAGGAAGAAAATGCATTATTACTAGTTTGGAGATAATTATAATTATCTACTTGCAACGTCGTTATTGTTGTTATTCTCCGTCCTTTTCTTATTAGGATGTTGATTATTAAGTCAGCATGACTTAACCTAATTTTGTATTCAATGTCTCGCTACATGTACCATAAGATAAGAAAAAAAAGATGTTGTTCAGTGAGTATGGGGCGGGGTGGGGAGGCGGGGGCATGGCGTGGGTGATTGGGAGGAGGGGGGGGGGGGTGGCGACGAAACAGGATCGCATTATCAGAGGAAAGAAACGCAGAAATGTTTGAGGATAATATAATGGTGATGTGAAAGTGTTGTTTTTTTTTCAAGTCTGACCCGTAAAGGTGTGCAGTTACAAGACGAGGAGAGGCCGAAGAAACTAGTGCACAGACAACTCTGGTGTTGACTGTTTGTAAACACTGTTACAGCTCAGACAACTCTGGGGATGACTGTTTGTAAACACTGTTACAGCTCAGCTGGTTCTGGTTCAGAAACAGGGAAACCTGTTTGTAAACACTGTTACAGCTCAGCTGGTTCTGGTTCAGAAACAGGGAAACCTGTTTGTAAACACTGTTACAGCTCAGCTGGTTCTGGTTCAGAAACAGGGAAACCTGTTTGTAAACACTGTTACAGCTCAGCTGGTTCTGGTTCAGAAACAGGGAAACCTGTTTGTAAACACTGTTACAGCTCAGCTGGTTCTGGTTCAGATGGACGAGCAGAATAGCGAAGAGAGTGTTGGGATGACCTTGGGATGGTGGACTGTGCTCTGTCACCCCAGCTTAATACATTTTCCCCTCGCTTCTACCCCCACTCTCTGTAATAAATGGCCTTTTTAACAGCTGTTTGAATGCTTCACTGCCGTCTAATCAGAACAGTGCCTCTGTGTGTCCTTGTATATGATTATAAAAATGAACCAAAGGGTATTAGCAGTCGTGAAGCTTGCTTCTTTCTTTCGATGCATCGATCTCTTATTTCATCTTTTCGAACTTCCATTTTAGATTACTTTTTTTTCTGGTCCCGAAGAACTTTGTAGAATATTCTTGTGCTTTGATGGCTGTCATGCATATTGTTCGTTGTGCTCACGATATCTACCACGATGCTACATTGATCATCCCATGCCGTTTGCTGTACAGGAAAAGCGTAACAATGACTGTTTCAGTCTGAAGCGCCGACTGTCACAGAGCCAATATTTCTTTGTGTGGAAAATAAGTATAGCTTTAGAAACATTGTGGAACTTGTCATCACAGAAAGGACTGACTTTATATTGCATTCCAGGAATTCAAATTGTTTGAGATAGATTGGTTAAAGACTACAGAAAAAAGCATTAATTGATCGTAATCGAAATAAAGCACTCTTTCAAATGCAATGTGGCTTTAGAAAAGAGTTATTATATAAGAAGATTTAAAGAGTAATAAAAAAAAGCATAGGGGCATCACACTTATGTCTTGGAAAGGCCGCTTCATAAATTCTTAGGTCGACGGTTTATTAGGTAGAAGCGACACGGACAAGGGGCACGTCTACAGAAAGAGATGGTTAAAAAGGAATTCCTCTCGTGAAAGGTGATAAAAAAAGGTTACTTTTCTGACGGCTTTAATGAGAAAGATTGAGGTCAAGCCACTGCGGTTACTATTTTTGATAAAATAGAACAGGATAGCATTTCTCATTCAGAACCTTTTCAAAACCTGCAGTCAGATATTGATCAGTATGGCAGCAGAGCCAGAATTAGAGAGAGATTGAGTATGTACGCTAATGGCCAGTTAGACTGGTTCTCTCAAACTACCTGTCAGCGTGTACAGACGCCAGAAATAGTACGTGTTCATATGACAGCATGCCTGGGCCATGGACATGTACAAAGACATCTGTTTGCTAACATTTTATAACCCAGCTGTTACCCGTTCAGAAGCAGAAACGCGTTTCATACCGTGGTTGTCTGGCGAGATGGGAAAAGGTAGAAAGTGTGGCGAGGTTTAGTGGAGATGAAGATTGCACTGGAACCCCATCATGTGAATTATGCCCGGGTTTTGCCCACTCTCTCCAGAATAAACGGTCTGGTTAATAGCCTGTTGAATGCTTCAGCGCCGACCGATGAAAAATGAATTTTCTTGAAGGGAAGTGCCTTTGATCCCTCACATAATTAAAGAGTATTATCAGTGATGAAATTCATTCTTGTGTTTCAGCTCCTGTCTCTTTCGCTTTGCTTCCATGAACGATGTTTGGAATTACGAATCTCTCATTGGGGATACAGTCTAAGGCTCTTCTTCACTTTCCACTTCGTTTACGCTCACCCTTTTTTCCCCATCTAACACCCACAAATAACCACATGCATGCACACACATGCATACGCGCATACAAATGCATGCATGCTTGTTAATGAGCGAACACGTGCGTGCTCACACACATACACATACACACACACACACACACACACACACACACACACACACACACACACACAACACAACACAACACACACACACACACACACACACACACACACACACACACACACACACACACACACACACACACACACACACACACACAACACACACACACAC
>CM065730.1:24986387-24991387 GCA_033310375.1 Conus canariensis | reverse complement strand
TTCTCAGGTTGACGGACCGCTTGTCCATGGAAGCATGCTATGCATATTGCCTCCTGTGGTCACGCTATTTGTCATGATGCTGCATTATTGATTCCACACCACCTGCCACTGCTCTGGCAGCTGTACAAGAAAATGTAAGACTGGCGGTCAGCTAAGAAGCATCATTGGACAAGATCTTAAAACCTAAAGACTTTAGGTAAACCATCAACAGCACAGTTTGATCACTGCAGAACAGGTTACATCCAGGAAGGAGGTAGCTTCATTGCAACGCTATGATATTGATATTGACATTATATGTATTGGCATATGAACACGTGATGAATTTCTCTAAAGCACTACCATCATTACATTTATTAACAAATAAAAAAAACAAACAGGAACAGCGGTAACTGACTTGTGAGTTGACTTCAACGCGATGACAGCCCTGATATGGCTCTTTGCAATCGGCTGGGCTATAAGCAACATTAACATTAACAGTGGTAACAAAAATTACAAAAAATGCTAACAGTAATGTTACGACTGGAAAAGTATCAAAATATGAAAGTAAGTACACTCGCAAACATTCGAACACCTTAAATGTAAAATGATGAAAAAGCTTTCTAATTGAGGAAAACTAACAACACAGGTCTTCTAGTCGACAATTTTAAGGCTTCTGGAGCGATGAATATAGCTGCTGAAGAGTACGCAGGATTTTTGCCTTGGAAAATTCTTTTGACATAATGGTGAAAATGGAGGGAAAATTGCATAGTTACTAGTTTGGAGGTGATTATGATTAATTATTTTCAACGTTGTGGGTTTTCTTTGTCCTCTTCTTCTTAGCATGGTGATTATTACGTCAATACGAATGTAGTTTTCTTCAGCATCTGCAATGTGCACGATATGATTTTAAGTAGTATGGGGTTTAGAGAGTAGTGAGGAGGTGACTAGGAAACGAAATATCACTGTATAATTTGGGAAAGAAAACACAGACATGTTCAACTATAGTTGATGGTGATCTGAAGAAAATCATGCAGTGACATCATTGGAGATGCGTGTTGCTAACCCTTTTTCAGTGCAGCCGGTTCTGGTTCAGAAACAAGGAAGCGTCCTTTGTTAATAGTGCTGTGATGGACGAGCAGAATGCAGAAGGGAATGTTGGGGAGGCATAGGGATGGTGAACTGCGCTCTGTCGCACCAGCTTAATACATTATCCCCTCGCTTTTGCCCCCACTCTCTGTAATAAATGGCCTCCTTAATAGCTTATTGAACGCTTCACTGCCATCTAATCAGAATAGTGCCTTGGCGTGTCCTTATGTGTGATTACAGAAATTAATCAAAGGGTATTAGTGGTAATGAACCTTACTTTTGTCGTTCAATCCTTTTTTTGTTTGTTTGTTGTTTGTTTGTTTGTTTTTTTTACATTTTTTCCAACTTTCATTTTAGGTTATATTTTCTGGCCCCCAAAGAACGAAAATATTTTTGTGCATTGATGGCTATAATGCATATTGCTAGTGGTGTTCACGTTATATAACACGATGCTGCATTGTTCATCCTGTGCCCCTTGTTATACCAGAAAGGCATAATAATGACCGTTTCAGTCTGAAGAGTCTGCAGAGCCAAAGTGTCTTTGATTTGAGCATCAACTACAGCCTTAGATACACCCTGGGACATGTCTTCACAGAAAAGATTGACTTTGCATAGCACTCCAGGAATTCGGTTTTTTTTTTTTAATTTTTTTTTTTTTTAGCTATAAATCAAGGACGACAGGAACAAAAGAACCCTTGTATGATCACAATCAAAATAAAGCATTCTTCAAAATGTATCATATATGCCACTATTGAAAAGAATTTATTAACAGCTTAAGATCCAGAGAGTAATCAAAATGCAGAGGACATCAAAATTCTGTCTTAGAGAGGGTGCCTCCTAAATTTTTTAGTCGATAGCTCCTTGTGGAAAAGGTGTTGCATTTTAAAAATCTACTTTCTTTCGACTTGAATGAAAATATTGGGTTCAAGTCTGGTACTGATGTAACTATTTCTGTTAAGATAGAAAGGGATGGCATTTTTCATACACAGCCTTTTGATAACTGATAGAAAGATATTGACTGGTGTGGTAGCATAACCAGGAAATGCAGACAGATCGAGCATGTACGCTAATGGCTAGTTAATTCAGTTCTCACAAACTACCGTCAATATGTATAAATGCCAGAAATAATATGTCGGAATGTGACAGAACGCGTGGGCTGTGGACTCGTTCAACAACGTCTGTTTGCTAACATTTTATAACCCAGCTGTTACCCGTTCAGAAGCAGAAATGCGTTTCATTCCGTGGTTTCTGGCGAGATGAGAAAAAGGAGAAAGGGTAGCGAGGTTTGGTGGAGATGAAGATTGCACTGGAACCCCATCATGTGAATTATGCCCGGGTTTTGCCCACGCTGTCCTGAATAAACGTTCCGCTTAATAGCCTATTGAACGCTTCAGCGCCGACTGATGAAAAGTGAATTTTCTTGAGGGAAAGTGCCTTTGATCCCCCCACACAATTAAAGAGTATTATCGGCGATAAACTTCATTCTTGTGTTTCAGCTCCTGTCTCTTTCGCTTTGCCTCCTTGAACGATCTTTGGAATTACGAGTCTTTCACTGGGGATAAAATCTAAGGTTGTTCTCTTTCCACCTCATTTACGCTCAACCTTTTTCTTCATTCTAGCACCCATAAACGACCACACGCATGCGCACGCGTGCAGAATCCCGCACGCACACGCATATGCACATACACACACATACACGCATATGAGGGCGCGTGTGCGCGCTCGCACACACACACACACACGCACACACACACACACACACACACACACACACACACACACACACACACATACACACACACACACACACACACACACACACACACACACACACACACACACACACAGAGAGAGGAGAGAGAGAGAGAGAGAGAGAGAGAGAGAGAGAGAGAGCGCAGGTTCTCACAGATCTTATCCTCAGTGTTCTTCACACCAAAAATAGTACGCCAAACACTATTTGTGCTCACACATACTCTGTTGACATTCTTTCCTACTCATTGTCCTATTGTCCACGGAAACAAAACATCACTAGAAGGTGTTAATGAGAAAGCAGTCCTGGTGAAGATGATCTTTAAAATCAGCATTCGCGTTCAGTTGGTGGTGAAAGAAAAGATCGAGTGCTTTTGAAGATGGCTGTCGTTTTCCTCATTTTATTCGTTCTTGCTGTTATTCTTGTTGTCACTGTTGCTTTCATTGTTGTAACAGCGGCATGGAGAGGGCCTGCTTTTCTTTCAAAGTAAACGCAATTCAGGACTGTTGAGATTCTAACACAGGCACTTAACACACCACCTTAATTCGATTCTACCTTTTCCTTTTCGCACTCTGACGTGGAATTCCATCTCTCCTGTCATCACATGTTTTTCAGTGGAAAACAAATCATTATGACAAGGACACTGCCTTTTCCAATTTGTTCTTGTTCATACACGCTGGAGATTCGTTTTCTCTCAGTGAAAGGCCCTACTACACAGAGGAGGCAGACACTGCTTTTCGCTAGCGAATCGATTGTCAACACGTGTGTGTTGAAAGCATTTCCCCCTCTTCTTGTGTTGTTTGTCCCGACACTGCATCGTTCATCCACACTACCTGCTGCTTTTCTGGCTATTCAGGGGAACAAAAACAGCTACGCAGACAACGGGACCCAACTGCGCTAAGTTCCACCACAAAAGCCTTCATTATTATTAGCACCAGAACATTGTCGAGCAAATTCCAAAGAGCACGATAGACGTCACTGTTGAACACTTCCCTGCGGAAATGAGGTAATATTCTAAGCAAAATTCTAGGTCAGCAAAAAAAAAAAAAAAAAAAAAAAAAAAAAAGTAAATAAATAAATAAATAAATAAATGAAAATAAAAATTAAATGTCAAAGAGGTGTCCAGGATACGATTCCCTCGGAGTTAACATTGGTTCTGACTCCATTGCCCATACAGTCCTTCGAATGAGACTATAAACCGAGGTTCCGTGTGTGAACGCACGCACAATATCTTGCACACACGTAAAATCCCATCACCAACTTTCGGAAGAGAAGGCCAGTCTGGCCGTTGGTATGGATGATACGTTACACATAGCAAGCACCCTCCCCAAAGATGGAGTATGGCTGCCGTAATGGCGGGATAAAAAACGGTCATACACACAAAACTCCACTGCCTGTCTATGCAGGCAGTGTCCGCAGGAGCATCAGCCTGCGTACACAGAAAGAAAAAGAAAGAAAGGATACGATGATGGCAAGTGAATGAGTCGCATCCTCAATTTTCAACAAAGATGCGACTGTCGTGGAAAGCCAACAGAATTACAATATTTTAAGGAGTTTTATCACAACGTCCTGGAAGACAAAAAGGCCCATCCAAAAAAGTTAAACACAGTGACCTAAAGAATGGAAGCTGTCAGAAAAAAAAAACCAAATGTATGAATTTCTTTTATGAGCGTTTTTTCTTCTTCTTGTGTTCGTTTCTTTTTTCGAATGGAATATGTTATAGTTCTTTTTTTAATCGAATTTTCATCAATAGAACGTCAAGAAAAAGCTGCTGTGATATTGTAAATTCGAGTTGCCTCAACTGTGCTTGGTCAAACTCTAGATTGTCGTCATACGCCATTGCGTACTCTTGTATTGTTTCTTTAATGACATTATAAATTTCCATGACATATTTAGAGTCTTTTAGTAATGAACAATTAAATTTCAGAAAGTTGCTACCTTTATCTTCAGTAGGGTTCTTAAACTTCAGTACTATCATTGAGTGAAATGTTCTGTAGCCTGGGATTATTTCGCAGTCTGCTATGTCCGACATCATCAGTATTAGTGTTTTTATAATCATTATTATTATTATTATTATCATTATTATTATCATCATCATTACTATTACTACAACAACAACAACAACTGCTACTACTACTACTACTACTACTACTACTACTACTACTACTACTACTACTACTACTAG
>CM065730.1:24971387-24983887 GCA_033310375.1 Conus canariensis | reverse complement strand
TTTGTTTCCTTAAAGCTTACATTATAATTACATGAAAAAGGAAAAAAAGGGAGATCAAGATAAAGAAAGCACATGATACTGGTCTGTTCATTTTGCTCTCCCGAAAAAACATCCCACATGTTCACCAGTTTACGGCCCTTTTTCCTTCACATGCTGTCAGGGTAAATTCATCACTACAATTGTTATATATTTCTTTTTCTTTTGAAATGCCAAATGTCGTAAGAAATGAACTGTGTTTTTCCAGTTTCTCTGTGGTAAAGAAAAAACTGCTCTGCCTTTTCCTGCATGTTGGTTTTTTTTCTTTCTCTCTCTCGGCATTCCCTGTCTTCATCCCGCAGCTAATTGGGCAAAACGGCCTGCCACACGAACAAAACAGAGAAATGGATTTTTCCAGCTCATCGAGCTCTAGCCCATGGATGCGTGTCATGCGAATTGCTCCGTCTGCTCCTGTTGTCTGGCCTGGTGCTGCATCATTCATCCCATGCCACCTGCTCTGGACGCTGCCTGTTATGGAAGAGAAGCGCGGTGTCCCAGAATAAAGTGCCAATCACCGGAGAGCCGGGACCTCCTGGGCACAATCTGAACAGAACATTTCAATCCAGCTGGCAGATATTGCAAAAGAAACACCAAGACATAATTTGATGGATTGACAAGAAATCACAGTTGGTCCAAAAACGTCACTGGTTAAACTTACAGAGCGTTATGGCTATCGAAGGAAGAAAACTTATAATTCCCATGTAAGACAAAGTGAGTTAGCAATATAGGTTAAGGCTCAGGGAGACCTTCACCTGTTTTTAAGAACGGAGAAAGGGACTGCCACTCGTCCAAAACTGATGAACTCATTTTCTCTGGTTTTGAACATGTGTCTTTGGAAGCGTGAAATGTGAATTGTCTCCTGTGGGCTCACTATATGTCAGTAAGTTGTATCATTCGTCTCACGTCACGCACCTCACTATCAACATTACATGGAAGAGAAGCATTGTGTTCCAGCATTAACTAGGATTTCCAGCCATGTTGGCATTCGAGGCAAGGATGGTTGATCAACATGCTAAGAATGCTACAAATAAAGAGTTGATAAGATTCTCTATCCTCTATCCTTCACACTTTTATCTGAAACCTAAAGCTCAGAGACCACTGACAATTGCACTGAACACGTAGACAGAAAAAAACTCTTTCTGTACAAACCAGAAATAATGTTTACCATGTGCCACCAGTAACTTGAAAGAAGAAACGGTTTTGTGTCATGTACGCATATGTTACTACTTTTACACCCATTTGTATCTTTTAAAAGGTGAAGAAGCCCTGATATACACTCCATATGATGCATCATTCCCTATAAAACATATCCTTGTAGAGTGTTGGGGTTTACATGATTTCAGACCTCTACATTTTACAGCACACTCCATGGAAACCTTGTTCAAAGTTGCACCAACAATTGTGATTATTGATCTACTGAAAAAGACGAATATTTTTCCACCTGATCGGGGACTTTACAGAAGAATAATTATAAAAACAACTATAGATCTTCTTGTTCAAATAGATGTTTTTATCAGTATTGTTAAAGTGATTTAAAAAAAGAGTAATGTATTAAGAAGAGACTGTGACAAAGGGACAGCCCAGAGATGGCCTTTTGCGGTTAGCCAGACTATAAAATAACATCAATCATATGAATTGTGTTCCAGCATGAAGAGTCAAGAGAAAAAACTGTGAAACATCTTAGCATAGATATCAAGAGCAGAGTCTGTGGAAGATATCACATTAGAAAGTTGTTTATTTCGCCTAGTTATCTCTCAGGCTCAGGGTTCTACATTTGGAGCCTTTTGAAAGATAGAAAAGAAAGTTCACGTCGTGCCACATTTTGACAAAAAACGGTGTAGCCTGCATAAAATACGTGCGCATGCGAGAGAGAGAAGAGAGAGAGAGAGAGAGAGAGAGGAGAGAGAGAGAAGAGAGAGAGAGAGAGAGAGAGAGAAGAGAGAGAGAGAGAGAGAGAAAGAGAGAGAGATTGTTGGGATGCATCTCTATGTATGTGTGTGTAAGGGGGAAGGGGGGAGTAAGGGGCGGGGTTGATCTGAAAGGCAATTACAATATGTAAATTAATATAAAAAAATGAGTATCAGAGATATTGCTTTTACGCTGGATCACGATCGCCATCGATTCAATAAGAGAGAGTAATACAAAAAAGTCATCCTAGAGAAGAAATATTCACTTTTAGTTTCGCTGTGGATTGTCTCTGGCACAGAGGCTTCTAACTGCAATGTGCACCGATGCGGAAGTTGTTGATTGGAAAGAGGGTCCTTCTTGTAAAAGATTTTTTTTTTTAAAGTCCAGATTTGTTTTATGTTGATGGTGACAGAAGTGTTCTAGTTACTGCTGTTGGTTTTGTTATCATCTTCTTCTTAGTTGTTTGCTCTTTTGTTGAAATAATTTCCATTGTTGTAGCTGCTGCATTTAGAGCCTTTGCATGTCCTCTGACAGAAACTGAGGGGAAAAAAGAAAATGAGGATCAAAATCTTTCTCACGCTGTTTCCACAGAAACACTTAACCCAGTCCTCTCATCCCTTTCCCCCCTCCACACTCTGTTCTGACATTTCAATTCTGCTGTTATTTTATTTCTTTTTTCGAATGAAACATATCCCAACATAAGCAGGACAGTCTTTACCAATTACCTTGTGTAACACACGCTACAGGGTTCTGGTTTTTCTCACACTTCCTGCTAATTGTTCTAAAGTGCCTGATACTCAAGGAAAACAGGTATTGATGTTCACTGGCAGGGCAATTGTCCGCAGATGTGTGTCGAGACCCTTTCTTCCTCCGCTTCTGATGCTTGTGCTGATACCCCACCATTCATGCAAGACCACCTGCTGCTCTTATGGCTACTGAAGAAAAAGGAATACCAGTAAGCAAACAAAGAAACCTAGTCGGGCCAAGTCCCACCACAAAAGCGTTGATTACATTATCACTTAAACGTTCGCCAGCTATTGTAGGCAACAACAGAAATATTTGTGGCAGATTTCTCGACTGAAAAGAGGTATAATCCCACTCAAGATTCTAGTTTAGCGACTGATAGCAAAGAGAAAATGTCAACATACCTAGGTGGTCTGCAAAGAGCGTAGGATAATGACAAGATGTACACGACTTCATAATAAAAGCCAGTAGGTACATGCCGTTGCAAATAACTATTAACAGTGCAATATTTAGGGAGGAGAAACACGAAGTCGTGAATGAAAAACATATCCAGGTGAGCACGATAAAAGGTCTTATCAATAGCAGCTGTTAGAAAGGATTACATGGCGAGATACACCACTACATGAAACGTTAATGAAAGTCAGTATGAAAAAAATATATATGAAAAACATACAACAATCCGGTTTCCATGAACAACAGAATAATGTCTGACCAGACAATCAGGTTGTAGTATATTCACTTTCCTGCTACATCTAAACAATATCTTACCATACTAGCCCAGTTCTTGTTCTTTTTCCTTCTTTATGTAGTATCAGTATTCCATCTCTCACGTCACTGTATGTCCTTTATTCATTCAGAGATCGTCGGAAAAAGAACATGGCTACTTCTAACTTCTTCGTGTTGACGTATGCATTATGTCCCTTGTTCTACCCTTTCTGTAGTCGGGAGAAAGAACTTGCCACACGAACAAACCATAGAGAATGCTTTTCTGCTGCTGATCGACTGATTGCCCGTGGATGCGTGTCGCTTGTTCAGCTCTGTCTGCTCGTGTTGTCTGCCCTATCGCAGCACTATCTGTTCCCTTCCACCTGTTTGCAGCTGACAGCACAAGCTAAAAAAAGTTCTGTACCAAAGTGCGAAGTGTTGCTTGCAGTGAAGCTGTGAAGCTACTTCATTCCAGAATGAGTGTGAACAGCAATACCGGCATTAGTGACAGAAAGCCACAGCAGAAAATAGATTTAAGACACAAATGTTAAGAATTCAATCCTTTAGAAGATTTATTTAAACATGGACGAGCAAATCATCAGAAGATGGCGTTGAAAAAGAAACTATTTGCCCTGCTTTTTATATTACAGTATACAGTTTAACACCATAATAACTATTAGGCTCAACTATTAAAATCAAAAGACGTTTTGAAAATGAACGACGTACCATTTTCATACGTAAACTGTGGAAAAGCAGAATACCATTCTTTTTTTCAAGAGACTGAAAAGTGAGCGAGCATTGCCATTTTTCAGAGAAGTGCTGTCATGAACAACGTGCACAATGAAATCACAGATCTTATCGAGGAAGACACTGTGACTAAGTCATGTTTCTTTCAAGTTGTTAAGAATAGATGGAGGAAGGGGGGATAAATGGGAGACGAGATGATAGCAAAGGGGGAGACCAACAGTAATCAAATGGAGCGAATTTCTGACTAGAACAACTACACCGCTAGCTGCCAGCATGCAGTGATTAGCATCAGGGACCTACAGGCCGGGAGGTGAGGGGATGAGTCCCAGTCAATAGTCTTTATTTGATGGGAAGGTGGGGAGGGGGAGGGGGGGGGGGTATTTTAGCCACAGCTTTCAGCTGGTTAGACTGGAACCACACAATCGAGTTTCATCTCCTAAATGGATGCAAATCTTATAGTGTTGCTGAAATCTCCTGGCTGACACTGGAGGTACCTGTCTTTATCAGGTCCGAATCATGCTGGAACATTATGAAACACATCGAAGAATACACAGCTGCATGAACTTTTGAACCAGAACGAAAGTCCATAGCATCATCACATCCTGTTCACTGATCATCGTAAACAAATCCTGTCGCCCTTCATGCCCTGATCTCGCAAGTTCTCTTCATGTCTGCGCTCGTGGTTAGTTGGTATTAAAGTTGCTGGTATGAGCAAGTTGATGAGAACCGTTGCTGGATGGACATGATGGCACGCTCCAGATGGGGGATACTCTTTCCACAAAGCAAGTGTTGTGTGTATGTAAAGGGGGTAGTGACTTTTTTTTTTCTCCGGGAACAGTCACAACAATCAGAAGCAAAGGGTTGATGAGGACAAAAGTATGGTCAGAGAATAGAGACAGACACATCAGAGCCATGAACAGCCAGGTTCTGACAGAGTTAAAGTTCTTTCAGTGTGTGCAGTCGCCACACAGTATCAGCCATGTTTTAACAGGACAGTACAAACGGTCTGAAGATGTTCGTTCACCAATACTTGAAAGTACGATTGCCTATCATTTAAAAGCAGGGCTCCGTTTCAAGATAACGGTGCTTTAATGGATGGTTTAGATGGCATCTTAAAGTGAAAATCGTCATGCAATCCCGCAATACAAATTATCGTCTTTT
Organism: Conus canariensis; assembly: GCA_033310375.1. Lineage (NCBI taxonomy): Eukaryota > Metazoa > Mollusca > Gastropoda > Neogastropoda > Conidae > Conus > Conus canariensis. The sequence goes on along the minus strand of CM065730.1, from coordinate 24,978,586 downwards.
TTTCCCTTTGCGGCCTATATGGCGACCAGAGCTCTCCGATTAAAAAGTTTTGTTGTAGGGATGTGCCAGTATTACGCAGGCAGGCAAGTCAGTAACATTGGTACTATTGTAGTTGCTATTGTAACTCTTAGTTGTAACCCAGTACATATAACGGTACTCCTCTTCTACCTCCTCCTCCTTCTCTAACTACTACTGTTAGTAGTGCCACTACTATTGCTATTACTACTACTACCACTGCTACTACTGCCACTACAACTACTACTACAACTACAACTACTGCCACTACCACCATCACCACCACCGATAACCATGAAACCAATGTTATTTGTTGATGTCGCTTTCACGTTGCTATCATTATGTTATTTGTGTGAGAAATTAAAAGGGAGCCGGAATAGTTCGGTTAGTAGAGCACCTGACTCGTAATCTTGGTGATCCTGGGGTTGCGGGTTCGAATCTCTGCCGGGCCGTTTCGGTATGGGGGGATTTTCCCTCGGAGTTAACATTGGTTCTGACTCCATTTCCCAAACCGTCCTTCGAATGAGACTATAAATCGAGGTTCCGTGTGTGAACGCACACATAACATCTTGCGCACACGTAGAATCCCATCACCAACTTTCGGAAGAGAAGGCCAGTTTGGCCTTTGGTATGGATGATACGTTACACACAGCATGCACTCTGCGTAATAAATCGAAACAAATGAAAGAGCTGGTAAACTGAATGAACAATACTGACTGAATGACACGGGAAACGACTGGATGAAGTGGCAGCTGGCAGCTCTTCAGTCGGCTCTACCCAGGTAGGCAGCCCGTTGTGTAAACGAAAATGCGGATTGTAAAGCGCTTAGAACTTGGTGTCTGGCCAGGGATAGGCGCTATATAAGTTCTCTCTTAAAAAAAAGGGAGATTGATGCTTATTGGCCTACCCATTCCATTCAGCATTCCAATCGCTTCACCACTATTTTCTTCTTTCGCCTCCATACACGGTCGGGGGTAAATCCGTTCTTAGGATTGTTGAAATTCTTCTTCCTCTTGAAAAGCTGAATGTCGTTTAAAATGTATTTTTTCGATTTCTTTGTGGCAAGGTCATTCACTATTTGTGCTACAGTAATAGTGATGCAAGAACAACGACAACGATAGCAACAATGACAACAACAACAACAGGAACAGCAACAACGACAAAAACAAGAACAACAAAAATAACAAAAACAATAACAACAACGACAGTAACAACAACAACAACAACTGCTGCTACAACAACACAACAACAAGTACTGCTACTACTACTACTACTACTGCTACTGCTGCTGCTGCTGCTCCTGCTGCTGCTGCTGCTGCTGCTGATGCTGCTACCTCTACTACTACTACTCCTACTTCTCCTTCTCCTCCTCCTCCTTCTACTACTAACTACTACTACTACTATTGCTGTTTCTGTTACTATTACTACTACTACTACTACCACTACTACTACTTCTACTATAACCCCTTCCACTTCCGCCAATAATAATATAAAATAGATATTATTTGTTGATGCTCCCTTCTTGCTGTCATTATAATTCTGTGAAGAAAACCAAAAGAAAGATTAACTCTAAAAGATAATATAATTATATTTGGCCTACGCATTCCATTCTTTCAAAGCATCCCAGCCTCTTTGCCAATTTTCAGCCTTTTCTCCTCCATGTGTTTTCAGAGTAAATCCATCACTATTGCTGTTTTCTTTTTCTTTTGAAATGCCAAATGTTATAAGAAGGAAACTGCGTTTTTTTTCCCAATTCTATTTTTTGCTAAGGCAGAACTGCTGTGCCTTTTCCTATGGCATGATCACTTTTTTTTTTCTCTCTCTCTCGGCATTCCCTGTCTTCATCCCCGCAGCTAATTGGGCAAAACGGCCTGCCACACGAACAAAACAGAGAAATGGATTTTTCCAGTTCATCGAGCTCTAGCCCATGGATGCGTGTCATGCGAATTGCTCCGTCTGCTCCTGTTGTCTGGCCTGGTGCTGCATCATTCATCCCATGCCACCTGCTCTGGACGCTGCCTGTTATGGAAGAGAAGCGCGGTGTCCCAGAATAAAGTGCCAATCACCGGAGAGCTGGGACCTGCTGGGCACAATTTGAACAGCACGCTTGACATCAGTGTGGAAGAGGTTGCAGACGAAAGTCAAATTCATGTCATACATACATAAAACCAAGACAACGTGTGGTTAAATAACACAAAATGTGGTATGACAACCTAAAAGAAACGTCATTGGTGTTGTGGGGAAAAAAGGCTAAGGTTTAAATTTCACATCGCCTATTGGCCATCGGGGCAGCGAACTGTCGGAAAGTTTACCATGTGTAGGATGCATCATGATGGAAGACAAGCCCATTTTTCTTCTTCCGCTGCCTTTTCATCTGTCCTGGCCTGAGCGAGGTACCCATTTACTGCTGGACGGACAGAAAGGGTTTTCAAGCCGAAAGAAACCCGATTCTATTGCTGGTTCGAACCCCCGAATGTCAGCTCCACAAGCAAACGATTTAACCGCTTGACCATGGGCACCTCTTCCCTTAGATTTTTTATTTTTTATTTTTTTTTAAAGTAATGAATCCCAAATGAGACAAACTGAGTATACAATGAAAACGAATTTTTTTAGACTCTAAATCTCTTTTAGAAACACGTGAAAGGGACTCTCACACAAACAAAACAGAGAAATTGATTTTCTCTGGTTGATCGAACCCTTGTCTATGGAAGCGTGCTATGCATATTGCTTCCTGCAGTCACGCTACATGCCATGTTGCATCATTCATCTCACGTCGTGTGCTGCACAATTAGCAGCTCATAAAAAAGAAGGGCTGTGTTGCAATATGACGGGCCGGTGTCAAGAGACAAATCGTAGAACTTCCTAGCGTCGAATATCAAAAGCAGAATTCCTTAATGGTGCAATTTATCACACTGGAAAGATGTATATACTGTATAATTTCTGACATAGTGACAAATATTTTACATGTTAACATATAAAGTACATGAGGGATAGTGACAGAGTGACACCATCAAGACAAAGATAAAAAAACAATATGAAAAGGAGGTCTTTCAAAGAATGGAAATACATATTTTGCCATTGAACTAGCATTTTAACATCGAGCAGACAAACAAACAGACAAACAAACAAGAACAGAACAGAGAACTTTAATAAAAGTCAAAACCAGAATCATATATTTTGAGCTTACTTAAGAGATCTTTCAGTTGACAGTTTATGGGAGAAATGCTTTAGGAGCATATCACATAACTGCTGGTGGTGTTGGAGGAATTTCTCATGGACATTAGTCATATTCTTTTCAATTAGTGGGAAAAGAAAAGGATGAAAACACGAGTACGAACAAGTTGGCAATTGGTATATTCATTCATTTTCAAAAATAGAGGAAGAGCAAAAACATCACCAACCAAACAGATATTGGAATAATTTTCAAGTCCAGCACTGCAACGGCTTCCAGAGAAGGGGGTGGATTCACACTGGGCCTTACCAGTGGCAGACACAAATGACGAAACACACGGCAACTGAGATAAGACTTTGAATCTCTCAGGACCGTGCGGTGGTAAGTGTGCATCAATGAAACAACGGAAGTGAGATGAAGACTTTGAAAGATCTCAGTCGAGATGAAATAGTCTAGAAAATGCTTCCGTAGCTATACAACAAGTAAACGTCTGCCATAAAATCACAAGGGGTAGGTGCGTGACAGTTCTTAAAAGGAAGCCTTGTGTATTCTTTAGTCCAGTCTCACCGAAAGAAGCTTCAAGAGCAAGGCCACTTCTGCCAATCGAATAAGTAGTAGTTTGGAATTCCTCAGGGGAAAAAGAAAATCTATTTTTCCTTCTGCTTCAGTGAAAGAGATTCGAATCAAGTGTTGTGCTGGCGACTACCGACATTCTTATGACATCATATCTGATAAGAGAGAGAGAGAGAGAGAGAGAGAGAAGAGAGGAGAGAGAGAGAGAGAGAGAGAGAGAGAGAGAGATCTTCATCCAAACCGTTTTGAGAACCTTGAGGGCAATGGTTGTTGATCAGGATGATAGCATTAAGTCAGGAAATGGAATGGGGACGGAGTCAGCGTGTGTGCTTGCGGCCAGGTAGTTCCGTTCTAACAGTCACATTGTGTAGCTGCAAAGTGAGGCGACTGCAAGCGGAAATCTAAACACATTTTAAATAAAATTAAAAAAAAGTAGACAAACGAATCACAAGACAAAACACGACGCGTTTCGACCTCTTAGGTCTTCTTCAGGCAAGATACAAAACACGCAGGACAACGAAAATCAACGAACATTTACTTATCTTCATCCATTTCAGCGCATTCAGGGCGTTGAAGCTTGCGCTGAAGTGGATGAAGATAAGTGATTGTTCGTTCATTTTCGTTGTCCTGAGTGATTTATATCTTGCCTGAAGAAGATCTAAGAGGTCGAAACGCGTCGTGTTTTGTCTTGCGATTCGTTTGTGTACTTGTTTTTTTTTTGGCGGTGCGCTGATACTAACATTTAAAATTAGAACATTATGGTCATTGTTAGCAGTTAAGTTAATATGACAGCACGCATGGACTGTTGACAAGCACGAAGATTTGCGAACATTTTGTAGCGCAGCAGTGTATTCAGAACTAAACAATGCGTTTCAAAATACCATCACTGCGGTTTTCTAGCGAGATGGGACAGAAAGGAAGAAATGGCGAAAGGTGATGGAAATGAAGATTGCTCTGCAACCCCATCAGATGAATTATCTTCAGTTTTTGGCCTCGCCCTCTGGAATTGACGATCTGTTTAATGGTCTATTGAACGCTTCAATGCGGACCAATAGAAGGCGGTATTCTTGAGAGGGGGGGGGGGGGGGGGGGGGTGTGTGTGCCTGCGATCCCTTTGAGAATTAAAGAGTATTATCCGTGATGAAGTCCTCTCTCTTGTCTTTCAGTGCCTGTCTCCTTTGCTCCACTCCCATCAACGTTGTTTGGAATCACTCATTTCTCGTCTAGAGTTAATTCAATGTTGCTCCATTCTACCGCCATCCATGCTCTCTCTCATTCACTCATTAGACAAATACAATGTGCACGCGCGCGCGCGCGCGCGCGCGCGCGCACACACACACACACACACACACCACACACACACACACACACACCACACACACACCACACACACACACAAATGCGCATAGAGAGAGAGAGCGACAGAGAGCGCACACACGACCCTAGCACAACACACACACACACACACATCACACTCACACACACCACAACATGACACGCTGCCGCGCGCTCGCAACTTGCAAACACACAGCACAACTTTCTTCGGTTTTCTCATCTCCTAAGTACCCTATATTCTATTGACATCTGTTCTACTGATGTGTAATCTTCATAGACAAATATAAAATCAGATGACGATTCTGTTTTTTCTGGTTTGTTGATGTCCGACAATAACACACTATGAAACACATACATATATGCATAATAAGATCAGGCAGACAGGCAGATAGACAATGAACAACATATCTCTTTCTTTGTTTCTGTCCTCTAATGCATTAATATATTATATTATATATATACATGTTTAAATATATATATATATCTCTCTCTGTGTGTGTTGTGTGTGTGTGTGTGTGTGTGGTGTGTTTTATTATATATATATATATATATATATATATATATATATATATATATATCTGTACATGTGTGTTTGTGTGTCCGTCCGTCTGTCTGTGTCTGCATGTGTCTATGTGTGCACGCACGCATGCGTACAAGTCCATTTTATACTCCATTTGCTAGTCAGGGACAAAGCCTTTCAACCAAACGAAAGAGACTGATTTGCCTCCGGCTGTGCCAACGCTCTCCCATGAAGTGTGTTTCCTGTGTTCACATCACTTGTCACAATACTGCGTCATTCCTTTCTGGCAGCGAGGTGACAGCCCCGATGTGGCACTTTGCGCTCGGCTGGTCTATAAGCAACACGAATTGAATTACTTCCTTTCCGGCCAGCTACCACACTGGCCGCTTCTTGAGGGAGATTCGGTGATCCATGGAATGTCAGAAAGATCCGTGCTAGAATCTTGCAAAAGAATGCAGCAACACCTAATGACCATCCCAGATTTTCTTTCCTTTTTTTTTTTTTTTTATCTGTAACCACTTACTTTTCTGGCACCTTTTTCCTCTCTGTTTGTAACAGCTTTGCCTCCCAATCAAAACTCCCTTTCACTAAATCACAGAATATTTTAAGGATATCTAAAAGCCTTGAGGGAGGTTTCAGTTGAACAGCAGAACAACTGGAACCTGTTTTGAAGACAGAATAGGAAGGAGTTCACTTCTTGCCGTAGTCTGATAGTGCAGCCTTCGTAAAATGCAAAGAGAGAGAGAGAGAGAGAGAGAGAGAGAGAGAGAGAGAGAGAGAGAGAGACAGAGAGAGAGAGAGAGTAGTTAGGGATGGGGGTAGGGTGGGTCTGAAAACCAATTACAACTATCCGGTAAACGATGATATTGGAGATGCTTGTGTTGTTTGTTCGAGGTCATTAACAACCAAGAGGTCAAAAATGTTTCAAGACCGAGAGAAAGAATAATGAAAAGACGTAGGACATGCAATAGCAAAAATCTGAGAGAGAGAGAGAGAGAGAGAGAGAGAGAGAGAGAGAGGGAGAGAGAGAGTCGTTACCAGGTGTAGTCTACTGCCTGTCACAGACAGGTATGAAACTACGATGTGCGTACTAGTGGAAGCTCTTCATTAGAAAGTTGTCCTTTTCTACAGTCGATTCAGCGCTTTCGTTGGTTTTGTGTTGATACTGCAAGTAAAAATTGAATTCATTTCGTATTATTATCATTGTTATTAGTATTATCATTATTATTATTGCTTTAGTTCTTGTTCCCGTCATCGCCTCAGTCGTTCTTTCAGTCGATTTTGATGTCAACATTATCTTTATTTTTGTAACTGCAGCATTGAGAGAATCTGCGTGTCTTCTCAAACTAAAAAAAAAAAAAAGAGTATTGAAACTGCCTTCTCCTTGCGCATCCGCAAAAGCACTCAACCCACACACCTCCCCCCCCCCCTTCCCCTTTTTTACACTCTGTTCTGGCATTTCACCTTTTTCCTGTTGTCGCAAGTGTTTGTTTGTTGTTTGTGTTTTCAGCCAAATGCTAACGAACATTACAAGTAAAAGAGTCTTTCCCAATGTCTTCGTGTTGACACACACTGCAGGATTGT
>CM065730.1:24958887-24961387 GCA_033310375.1 Conus canariensis | reverse complement strand
GCGTAGATGGCTGGTCAGGCCTCTATCACAATACGGATAGGGGATAGTGGCAGCAGTTGGAGATCTGTTGACACTGGTCTTCCTGATCATCCTGCGCTGCTCAGCTGCAGCAGTTCTGTTTGCACAGGTCTCTGCACCTTTGCGGACAGCTGATCGCCCCCCCCCCTCCCCCCATCTCTGTCCTAGGCAGTCTGCTCCCATGTTGTGTGGCTGATGTTGAAGGCCTACAGCTACTACTATTACCACTACTACCACAACTACCACCAGTATTGCTGCTGTTGCTACTGCTGCTGCTACGTTTACTACTACTACTACTACTATTACTACTACTGTTTCTTCTTCATCTTATTCTACTACTATACTACTATACTACTACCACTGCTACTACAACAACGACAACAACAACTACTACTAGTGCGACTTCTACTGCTGCTACTACCACAGCTATCACTTACCACCACCACCACCACCACCACCACCACCACCACCACCACCACCACCCTACTGCTGGTGCTATTATTTCTTTTTCTTGTTCTTTCACGGCTACTCCTGCTTTTGCTGCCGGTACTACTGCTACCGTAATTTCGTCCACAACAGATGACTGTAAATATCATATGATACATGTTGTTGATGTTTTGGTGAGATTGTTGTTCTTACACCATGAAAAGAGGGAAACGAGAGGGACATTTCAGAAAGAAACCCACAGAAAAGCCCTTCCCATCCTTTTTTGTCCCAGAGAGCACCTGACCCTCCCCTTCCCCCCCCCCCCCCCCCCCCCCCCCGCCCCGAGCGCCCTCCAGCCCCTCATCTCTCTGCAAGACTCCTCACCGACTTTTACTGCCTTTCTCCCCCTGACATGTTATCGAGGTAATTCATCACCACCATCGTCACACGAGTTTTTTTGCTTTGTTTTGTTTTTTTAATTTCCCCTTGAAATGCCGATCGCTGTAAAGAGGAAATTGCCCTTTTTTCTGATTTCCATGCGCTAAGGCATAAATGATTTGCCTTTTCCCACACCGTGATCCCTTTCTTTTCACACCACATTCCATGTCTTCATCCCCCGCCGCTAATCAGGCAAAGCAGCCTGTCACACTAACAACACAGAGAAATGGATTTTCTGCGGCTGATGGAGCACCTGCCTGTGGGTGCGTGTCATGAGAATTGTGCCGTCTGCTCCTGTCGTCTGGATGGTGCTGCATCACTCATTCCGTGCCACTTGCCCTCCAAGCTGCTTTCTCACCCCATGGGCAGACAGTGCAATGCCCCTAGAACAATGTATCAATCACCTTAGTATTGAGACTGCCTGGGAGCAATTTAAACAACACAGTCGAAGTCGTCACTGTTCAATAGAAAAAACAACACTTTTTAAAGAAAAAATATACGAAGCAAATACCTTGCATGGTAAAATGTCAAAAAGGTTCGTACAATGGCCATGCAAAGGCCACTGTCTAGTACTAACAGGTCGTAACAATTAATATCTGTTAGAAAACAGAAAACATGTGAGATGCCGTACATAAAGGACTACTTGGGGAAAATCAGGCAAGACAATAAAATCCTTTTGCAATGGCATAACTGTGTACCAGCTGAAGAATTAAAACATTAAAAAAATCACATGATATGTTTCTTTTTAGATAAAGAGAAATGCATTAATGTAGTGTGCCAAATACAAAATGCTGGGGTAATCCATGTTAAATAGATAACGCATCTCATGGGCAAGTGTTAACCCAGCTTGCGGATGATTCTCTAGGAATGATGTAACCAAATGGAGTAGCTCACTGCAAAATAATTTGCATACTATTAATATCATTTGTAGCTTTTCACACAATTACTCCACCTCCACAATACTCGTTTTCACTTATATTTTATAAGCCATGGATCTGCTAGATTTGTAAATGTAGTATAACAAGAATGATCCTCATTTCAGAAACCCGCCTGATTCTTATTCAGTAAATTGTGGAAGTAACGATAATCATAGTGTACTTGTAAATATGTTTTTCTAACGATTTGGTCAGAATTGGTAAAATAGACGTTCGATGGCTTTGAACTGTCTACAGAGTTGTAGAGGACTATCATTTTGAATTTCTGACCTGAGCTTGGACATGTATTTTCAGTACTTTTGTCATAAAGATAGGCAAAAGTTTCGCACGTGCCAGGAGCCAAAAGTTTGCCATTTATTGCGTAAGGCACGTGACTTTCTATCTGCTTCAAAAGGCATAAAGATAAGTTTGTATTATAAGCTGTCATTGGAGGAACAGATAGGATTGAGCGGATAGCCCTAGAACATCCCCCAGCAAGTCTACTCACCCGTTTTTACCACCTTTGTCCCCCTGACACTATGAGCAATTCATCACCACCGTCGTCACATATTTTTTTTTAATTTCCCCTTGAAATGCCGATCGACGTAAGGAGGAAATTGCCCTTTTTTTCTGATTTCCATGTGCTAAGGCATAAATGATTTGCCTTTTCCCACACCGTGATCCCTTTCTTTTCACACCACATT
>CM065730.1:24946387-24951387 GCA_033310375.1 Conus canariensis | reverse complement strand
CCCATCACGTATTGGGTTGGATCTACTCTCCTCACAATCTGAAGTGGATCTACACCCTTTTCATGCTCGGGTAGATCTTCTCCCTTAGTATATTGGGTTATTATTATTATTATTATGAACATTTATGACGCCTAATCAATTGAATGCCCTAGGCGTTTACAATATCGCAACAGACATCAAATCACACAATATATAACAATCATACATGAGAAAAAGGCATCAAAATCCAAAGCAAGGACACAAACTCACAAGCATGCATACACGCAAACACACACTCACACAGACACGAACGCACACAAAGCAGACACTCGCATCACACATTGCAAACGTCGGGTCACAGGGAAGACGAAGTTACCTAGGAAACAGATGAGTTTTGAGAAGGCGCTTGAATGTGGGCAGTGAGGGTGAGTATCTGAGAGAGCGAGGCAATTGATTCCAGGTAGTTGGAGCTTGATAGGCAAAGGAACGTTGACCAAAGGTTTTAGTGCGAACAGTGGGGATACTGTAGATACGAGTGTCACATGAGGAACGTAAAGCTCGAGATGGGGTGTAAAGATGTAACAGGTGGGTGAGATACTCAGGACAGGAAGACTCGATAGATTTGAAGCAGAGAGAGGCAATCTTGTAGGATATTCTTAGCTGAACAGGGAGCCAGTGGAGAGAGCGTTATGTCTATTATGTCTATTCCTTTCACAGTTTGGAGTGGATCTATTCTTTTCACAGTTATGGTGTAGATCCCCCCCCCCCCTCCGCCCCGTCACATACTGGGTTAGATCGACTCCCTTCAGAGTGTGGAGTGAAACTACCCCGTTCACATTATGGGGTAGATCTTCCTCCATCATATGTAGGATTAAATCTACTTGCTTCACCGTTTGGGGTGAATCTATATCCTTTACAGTCTGGTTCAGATTTTCTCTCTGGGCATATGGGGTTGGATCTACTCTCTTCGCAATGTGGAGTGGATCTTCTCTCTTTACACTATGGAGTATATCTACTCCCTTCATAGTCTGGGGTGGACGTACACCTTTGATTGTCAGGAATAGATCTCGTCCCTTCAGTCTGGAGTAGATCTGCTCCCTTCAAATTCTGCGATGGAGCGACTTCCTTTACAGTGGGATCCAGATCCACTCCCTGCACGGTCAAGGGTTGATCTACTCTCTCTCTCTCTTCACACACTGGGAGGGATCTACTCTCTTCATAGTTTGAGTTAAAACTTCTCCCTTCACAATCTTGGATGGATTTATTCTCTCAGTGTTTTGAAAGTGGATTTACTCTCTTCATCATCAGGAATGGCGATATACTCATTATACAATCTGGGCATATGCACTGTTTTCAGAGTTTGGCCTGGTTCTAATCCCCTTTAAAGTCAGTGGTGGGTCTATACTCTGTAAAGTCTGTGGTGGATCTACTAAATTTACAGTCAGGGCTGGATCTACTCCCTTCACTGTCTTGGGTGGATCTATACCTTTCACACTCTGCAGTGGATCTGTTCTCTTTACAGTCAGGGGTGGATCTATTCATTTCACGGTGTGGAATGGATCTACTTCTTTCTTTGTCTGAGGTGGATCTACTCTTAATTGCCGTATTGGGTGGAGTTATTCCCTTAACAGTCTGTAGAAGATATACGTTCTTCACAGACTGTGGTAGATTTACTTCCGTCACTGTGTGATGTCAGTCTCTTTCATTTATTGAAAAAGAAAAGAAGCATTCAATATCGACTGCACGATTAAAAAAAATCAAGATTAAGATCACGTCATGGTCTTTCAGGTTGAATTAACCATTTTGTGACCGGTTTTCTATGACATTTTGTCAGATGTTCAGCAGGACGTCTCACAGTTTAACGCTTTTGAAACGACGGGCAAACCTTTCACGAAGATCCGACCCACTTTTCTTCAGTTTGCTTATGGACAGATCGGTACACACAGTTAGGCTCTTTAGCACTTTCCCAAATTTGGCGAAAAACCTGACACATGACAAACACAAAACGAAAGGTTATCACTGGCTGATTTAAGACTTTCGCGCTCATTGTTTCCTATATTCACATAAGGACCCGTGGCAGGTAGGACGTCAGCAACGGAATCGACAGTTGTCGCCAGCAGCACAAGCCAAAACGCATGCAGCTCTCATTACTGGCTGCGTGCGTCAAGCACAAGGCAAGCTTGTGACAACTTTCCTGTATCTTGGTTGCGTGTCTTCCAAATTTAGAAAGTCTGGCCTGGAACGTTCATAATCGGAAATGATTGTGTGTGTGTGTGTGTGTGTGTGTGTGTGTGTGTGTGTGTGTGTGTGTGTGTGTTTGCACGTGTCACGGTAAACAAACATGATGTAATTTAACATGTTTTTCCGGACGTTTCTCCTTCGGGCTTCTCTGTTTGCGCTGCAGTTTCAGTCATGCGAGTAGCAGCCCTCGGTTGAGTGACCTATTTTTCTGATGGTTGGTGTCAGGCGTCAGACTTGCATCAATGATGGCCTGAATAGGAGCAACTTTAAATCCTAGCTAGCTAGCTAGCTAGCTTGATTGATTCACTGATTGATTGATCAATTAATCAATTAATTGACCGATTGATAAGTAAACGTAATGGTGCTCGACATTGACATGGGCAGTTGTAACGCAGATGCCTTTGAGCTCACACTCAGGGCAACAGTTATGTAAAATGACGTTTCCCATTGGACGTTAGCTCCAGAATCATGACTTTGATAATGTCGGTCTGCAAGGTCCGTGTCTTGATGCTATGTCAGTTTATTCCTTCCTGTTGCCAGCTGGTTTGGTTGTGGCTGAGAGAAAACATGCAGTTTCACAGAACAAGGCGTCTCTAACCATTCGCCTAGTACACCATTGTGTAAAATGTCAAAGGCGCGATTGGAATCACAGGAGATCACAGGAGAGAGAGAGAGAGAGAGAGAGAGAGAGAGAGAGAGAGTGAGAGTGAGAGAGAGAGAGAGATTAATAAGTAATAAAAAAGAAACTAAGCCTCAATGGACTGTAAGGAATTAGTAGTGGTAGCAGTAGTAAAAATAGTAGTAGTGGTGGTGGTAGTAGTAGTAGTAGTAGTTGTTGTTGTAGTAGTGGTAGTAGTAGTAGTAGTAGCAGTCGTAGTAGTAGTAGAAGAAACATCCTCCTCCTCCTCCTCCTCCTCTTCCTCCTCCTCCTCATTATCATTGTTTTCATCGTCATTATTACTATTTTGATTATTATTATAAGATCGTTACTACTACTGCTGCTGCTGCTGCTTCTACTACTTACACTACTAATTTTTTGTTATTGCTATTATTATCATATTCTTATCATTATTATTACTATTATTATTATTATCATTATTATTATTATTATTGTTATCATCATTATCATTAGTAGTAAAGGACACTACCATAGTGTGCACCGTTGGAGCACTACAAACAAGATACTCATTCAAGACTAAAACACTACAATGTTTGAAGGAAAACAGCATCACCAGCAACAACAGCAACAACAGCAACAGTAAAAACAACAACAGTCCAATTCTTGTAACAGATCATGATGCAGAGGTTGAACCATCACAAGATTTTTGTGCACACGAGCACGAGGTACCACGTCATTCTGCATATTCATCGTCGTGCATGCAGCAACAAGCAGATTACCCCATCTCCCCCTTCCCCAATCATCAAATATTCATAGCTTCTAGATGCCTGTGTCCGCTATTGTCAGCCAGGCGTGAACACTAAATAAACCAACCTTGTAGTTATTATCTCTGCCGGTGAGGGTCGCTTTCATCTGCGTCTGTAGGTTTGTTGGTCGGCCTATCAGCAAGACTGTGCATAATCCGCTCAACTGACGTGCAGGAAGCATGGTGGAAACATGCGGCTCAACATCAAACTCAGTGTTTTAATGTGGATTGGGATCAAACGTCAGAGCTGGGACATGTTGTTTCCTTTCTTTGACATTGTAAGATAAGAGCATTTCATGACATTTGTAAGACCTGTCCAGATAATCAGGTATTGCAGTCAAAGGGGGTAAAAACCGGACTTTTAGACGTAGACATTTGCGGTTTGTAAGATTTCGTGTAGATCTTTCTCTCTCTCTCTCTCTCTCTCTCTCTCTCTCTCTCTCTCTCTCTCTCTCGCCTTATAAACCAGAGAAACCCATATGTAATAGTAATACTGACGATATAGGAAGAATAGAAATTCTAAACGGAAAACAAAATATTTTCCAATCAACGTTTCAATCAAACGTTTTTGTTGTTGTCATGTTGAAATGTATGTTGCGTACTCCTGTGGACGGGCCGAGGGCCCCACAATAAATGGCGCGGCGTGAAAGCGCGCGTCAAGCGTCAAGCGTCAAGCGTCTCTCTCTCTCTCTCTCTCTCTCTCTCTCACACACACACACACACACACGCACGCACGCACGCACGCACGCACGCACACACACTATCTTGTTGTTCTTGTTGTTATTATCAAGAAGTACTTATACAGCGCCTATCCTCAGAATAAAGACTACGCTCTAAGCACTTCGCAATTCACACTCTCATTTACACAACGCGCTACCTACCTGCGTAGAGCCAACTGAAGAACTGCCTGCTGGCGCAACATTCAGTCGTTTCCCGAGTCATTCAGTCATTATCATTCACTTAATTTTCTTGCTTTATTCATTAAAATAAAAACTTCACGCTGGATGCATGCCATGTGTAACGAGTCATTTATATCAATCTTCTTTTCTGAAAGTTGATGATGGGATTTTGCCTGTGTACAAGATGCTATGCTTGCAGTCGCACACGGACCCTCGGTTTATATTCTCATTCAAAGAACTGTTGAGCAAATGGAGTCAGAACCAATGTTAACTCCAAGGGAAAAATCCCCCTAGACGGAAACGGACAGGTGTATATTGGAACCCACGACCCCCGGATTACCATGATTACGTATCTAGCACTCTGACAACTGAGCTGTTCTGGCCACAATTCATTCGTGCATACACACTCCATGGAACATGCTATTCTTTGGGACATCTTCATGGGTCAGAAAAATCA
>CM065730.1:24933887-24936387 GCA_033310375.1 Conus canariensis | reverse complement strand
ACATCTTCATGGGTCCGAAAAATCAGTTTTGAACTGGTTTTTGAACAAACCAAAGTCCTTGGAAGCATTATATCCTTACATGTTTGGTTTGTGTGTGTGTGTGTGTGTGTTGTGTGTGTGTGTGTGTGTGTGTGTGTGTGTGTGTGTGTGTGTGTGTGTGTGTGTGTGTGTGTGTGTGCGCTTTCTGTCATGAAAGATTAAGTGACAGTATTAGCATTTCGTTACAGGATGACTGTTTAATAGGAAAAAAAAAACAAAGCCTCTTATGCGCCTTCTTTGTGCTCATGCATACTATATTTCCCTTTCCCACTACACCACCTAATCCAGCGAACGGTTCTTCCATGCGAACGAAACGAGAAAGATTGATTTTCACTGGCTGATAAAGCACTTGTCTGTGCAAGCGTGGCAGGCGCATTGTTTCCTGTGCTGACGTTATTTGTCGCGGCGCTGCATCATTCATCCCATGCCACCTGCTTCCCTACCGGCTGCTTGGGCTAAAACTAACAGACGCGCTGTGTTCCCATGCAAGGTATTGATAGTCACACCATTGAAAAAAAAATCTTGATAAAATGAAACCCCTACACCACAACTGGAATGATTACGCAAGCTATCACAGCAGAAGGCGAGATTCTGGGGAAGAAAAGGCTGAACAAGAATTAAAGCAGGAGTGAGAACGACCTCAGGAAATGGCAAGGGAAATGAAGTCTGCGAAAGATCGGGGGATGTAACTGCCGTGTCACAAACAACACGAGGATACTTTGAAAAGAAAAAAAGTTGTTCGCTGATTTATGGAGATAGTTGGAAGGTAAAAACGTTTGTTGCAGAGGACAAGATGCAGAAGATTATCATTACCATTGTAGATTTCAGTGCAAGGCTGACGCATGATTGCTATGATTGTTTTTTTTCCATTGTACTATACACAGAAGAATGATGTCTACACGTTTCTTCACATAATGAGAGAATGTATTAATTTCTACCCGCTACACACTGACCTGACCGTTGTGATCCATACCGAAACATTCAGTAACTTGTGACTTGTGTGTTTAACTTCAACTACAAGAGTCTAACATGGACCGTAGCCACACAAGGGTATTCTGATAACAAACTGATTTAAATCAGGTGTGTGTGTATGTGTGTGTGTGTGTGTGTGTGTGTGTGTGTGTGTGTGTGTGTGTGTGTGTGTGTGTGTGTGTGTGTTGACACCTTCGTTCAATTTGGTGAACGGTTCGCTAAGGAATATAAAAAAAAAGAAAAGGAAGAGAGAGAGAGAGAGAGAGAGAGAGAGAGAGAGAGAGAGAGAGAGAGAGAGAGAGAGAGAGACCCTGGAGAGATTGATTTTTTACAAGCTAATACGAGCTCTTTTCTATGGAAACGTGTCGGGCGTATCGTTTCCTGTGCTCACGTTATCTGTCACGATGTTTTCTCACTCACCCCACAGCCACCTGCTTCTTTAGAGGATGGTTTGCGGCAAAACGACAGAACGCATTCGTATCAGTAGCACTCAAGATGTGAAATGTCAGCGCCCAAAATGGATTCATTACGCAAAATGTCACGACAGAAGACAAGGATCAGTCGAAGATTCAACAATAATGAAGGGAGAGGGAGAAAGCCGCAATGGATGACACAAGGAATATGAGTCGATACGAATATGCCAACAGAGGTGCAAGCGTGTTTAAAAAAAAAAGTTTTATAAAGCAAAATGTAGAAAACGGCGTAGTTAGAGAAAAAACAGATATACTTACAAGACATTGACGATGTCCTAGCCCAAAGGCTTGTGATACTGAAACACGCAATTGAAAATACGTGTGTGTGACCCAATTCAGTTATGCTGCAATGATAATGCGAATGGTAATAACAAAATGCAAAACCCAAAGAGACAAAATGATTGAAAAAAGCTCTATAACGCATGTCATCGATTGTAATTATTACCTTATGATATGAACATATAATGTAACATGTGCTTGGTTTATAAACAACATGCCATTGGCCAGAGTAATGATAATAATAACATAAGTCGTTTCTATCAACAGTGGTAACCTTTAACCCTAGAAAGTCGCAAAGATAAGTCACATGTTAATAACTAAATGCAAAGTCTAACAAGATGGATTCATGAAAAAACAAGAAATTCTGTAGCACATTCAGTTTATTGAAATGATTACTTTATGTTCTAAATGTGCGCCTGGTTCATAAATAAAGTACCATCAGTTAGAATGACCAAAATGTTATGTCTGTCAAGTGTCATTACATGCGTAACGTTTTCTTGCAAAGTCTGTCGAACAGTGCCTGTATTGGAATCGCATGTATAGTAAAAAATCTAATTACTATTTCCTTTTACCGGTGGGTATGGATACTGATGGAGAAAAGGGAGAGAAGTGTCAAACAAATGTTATGATTAATGCATCTCTGCCAGCGAAACATTTAGAGCAAAATACACAGTAGGACAGAAAAAAAGCGATTGTAGTGATCTCCTTTTTACATTGCGGTATTTGGAAATACAATT
>CM065730.1:24926387-24928887 GCA_033310375.1 Conus canariensis | reverse complement strand
CTCCTACTGTCTCCGTCTCCGTCTCTGTCTCTGTCTGTCTGTCTGTCATTCTGTCTGTCTCTCTCTTTCTGACTGTTTGTCTGACCGTCTGTCTGTCTGTCTTCTTCTCTAAGATTGATACTATAGCGGCAGTATGTAATGACGTGGTACTTGCTAGGGACTTTCAGTCAAAAGATTGGAAATGAGGAGAATGATGATGATGATAATGATGACGATGATGACGATGATGATGACGACGATGACGACGATGATGACGATGATGATGATGACGATGATGATGATGATAATGATGATGATGATGATGATGATGATGATGATGATGATCAAGAAGAAGAAGAAGAAGAACAACAACAACAACAACAACATCAATACAACAACAACAACAACAACAACAGCAACAACAACAAGACAAACGGGAAAAAAAGACAAAATGAAAGAAAAAAAAAAAAAGGAAAAAGAAAATGTACAAAAAAAAAGAAACAGGAACATGAGATTTGTTTTGAGCACTTCTCAAATTACATCCAAACAAAAAAGGAATCCAACAGGTTTTGATTGCTAATCAACCCTGCCTTTCATGTTAAGTGATTGTTAATTCCTCTGTCATGTTTCTAATTAGCAGCATCTTTGAAACAAAAATCAAATGTGGAGAGAGAGAGAGAGAGAGAGAGAGAGAGAGAGAGAGAGAGAGAGAGAGAGAGAGAGAGAGAGAGAGAGAGATTGAATACTCACCCCCGCGATGATGTGACGCATTTGTCACAAAAATAAGCCACACTTCGGCCAGAACTGTTCAGAGAGAGAGAGAGAGAGAGAGAGAGAGAGAGAGAGAGAGAGAGAGAGAGAGAGACAGAACAGACAGACAGACAGACAGACAGACAGACAGACAGAAGGGAGAGAGAGTTAATGACCTGTGACCGAAAATGTCAAAATCGACGAAAGGCACCTTTATACGTACAGAAGTCGAGAACTGTCAATATTGCGTTGACATGACGCATTTTGAAAAAAAAAAAAAAGAAAAAAAAAATTAATTTCGGAACCTGAAAATAAAGGGGGGGGGGGGGGGGGGGGGGGGGGTGAATGGAACTGTTCATGTAAATCACTTCAGTGTTCTTTGCCAGAGCGAGGATTGTTGCCTTCATAATAAAGTCTGCTCTATCGATAAAAACAACATGTCTCGAACGTCTGAGAGACTTGTTGTTTTCAGTTCCAAAGGGTTGAATCAAACCAAGAAAATTCTTTACTTTAGATGTCAAAAAGAAAGAGCTCCGGACTCCCTCCCCCCTCCCCCCCCCCCCCCCTGCTGTGTCCTGTCCGGATCCTATTATCTCTGCAATCTCTTCCCTGTAGGGCCGCTCTGATGTTATTACCTTCCAGCCAATGCTGAGCGTAAAGGCCAGCAACTTATGCTATTTCCACCGCGTGGTACTGTGAACCTCGCTCTTAATTTAAGGTCCAAACCTCACGAAGTTCTAAGTCGCAGCGAGATCTGGAAGGGAGCCAGAGACAGAGAGAGAGAGAGAGAGAGAGAGAGAGAGAGAGAGAGAGAGAAAGAGAGCACAGACTACCGCCAAAGTCGAACGAATCCTGGATTCGTCCATTGATCCGGATCCACAGTACAGATCCACACTACAATTTGAAAAGGTCGTACCTGGACAATATGCCATCGTCATATTTAGGAAACCGATTTTCAGAAAACAGTGTTAAAATGGAATATTGTAATTTTGCTGACAGACAACAACAACAACAACAACACTGATGATTATGGACACAGATGATGGATACATTTACTTTCTTGACAGAAGTAATCGAACATAAAAGTGTTTTTTTTTTTTCTTTTTCTTTTGTTTTTTTTTAATCAAAGTTGGCACTGCACCTGGGTATTTGTCAGATCTCCTTTCCGTTTACCCCCATTCTCCTTCTCCCGCTGACGCACGACTTCGTCGCTTCCAACGCAATTTTCATGTTTTTAGCTGCTTCTGCAAATATGGCTCAAAGCTTCTTTTTCCCCTCCTTTAATTGTCTCCCTTGTGCGTGTTGAACATTCTACATCTCTTTCATGTCTAAGCGAAGGGCTATTATTTTTTTCTTTATTGTGTCACAAACAACCCCTCTCCTGTTTAACAGTACACCGTCTAGCAGAGCAAGGAATATTGATCTTTTATTATTATTTTTTTTTTTTAGCTATATATGTTCACTTTACATGTGTATTTGCACGTACAATGGAAAATTTGAAGATGTAAGGTTGTAGGTAGTGTTGTGTATGGTTGTATGAGTCTACGTTTTCAGCACCTACTTATCTTCCATGCCTGCAACGTCTCTTCCTATACGCGCACGCACACCGTCCATTCTGTCGCTCTCTCTCTCTCTCTCTCTCTCTCTCTCTCTCTCTCTCTCTCTCTCTCTCTCTCTCCTCACGCACACACACATACACATACACAACAAACACAAACATGCACGAGCACCCCCCCCCCCCCCTCCACACACGCGTACACAGACAGACAGA
>CM065730.1:24916387-24921387 GCA_033310375.1 Conus canariensis | reverse complement strand
TTAAAAGTAAACTGTGCTTCTGTATATTTACCTAAGGGTCCAGATGAAGCTAATACTGAATGGATGAAAAATATCAAGAATGATAATGGTAAATGGTTAGTAGGAGGGGATTTTAATGCCCATTCTCCTTTCTGGGAAAAAGAGAGCACACAGGTCAGTAGTAATAGGTTTGTGGAAAATGTTGTAGACTCAACTTTATGTTTACTCAATGATGGTTCTTATACCAGAGTTCCTGATATATCCACACATAGACCTACAGCTATTGATTTAACTTTGGTTTCACCTAAAATGGCTTTGTCGTGTGCATGGGAAACTTATAGTGAAACTCTTGGGAGTGATCACATACCAATCATTATTACAATTAATCAGTCCCCTGATTTTGAAGACACAGAACCTGATGATACAATCCCAAGATTTGATTATAAAAATGCCAAATGGTCTCAGTTTTACGACACACTTAAAGACCTAGACATAAGCTTGTCCCCAGATGATGATATTGATACAATGTATGACACGTTTTGTACTTCTGTTCTGAAAGTGTCTGGTTTATGTATTCCTAAATTGAAGAATCAGGGTTCTAAAGGGGGTAAACATCTCGGTAATGTTTGGTGGACTGAAGATTGCGATAAGGCAGTTAATGAGAAAAAACGGTTATTCAAGGAATACGTGCACACTAAGAAAAGTCAAGATAAGAAAATGGTAGATGAAAAATTTAAGGAAATGAAACACTCAAATGTACTTAGTAATAGAGTTATGGAACAAGCCAAAAAGGATTATTGGGATAATTTTTGCCAAAGAAACACATTCGATCATAAAGATAGTAGAAAGGTATGGAAAGAGATAAAAACGATGAAAAATGGAATCAAACTCCCAGAATATCCTATCATTCTTGATAATAACAAGTTACCATCATCCGCAGACAAAGCAGAAGCGTTTGTCGACCAGTTTGCTAAAGTAAGCAAGTTAGATGGGTTGTCTGAAAACCAAAGAAAATTCAGAGAAGATAAAGAATGTACGTATGTCTTTAATGATGTATCTGATAATGACACGAGTGACATCAACGCCCCAGTTTCATTACAAGAGGTGAAAGACGCCATAGATTCTCTCCCAAACAAAAAGACAGCTGTTGGGATTGACGCCATTTCAAATGAAATGATTAAGCATTTTCCAGACAAATGGATAAGCATTTTACTTACTATATTTAAAAAATGCTGGTGCTCAGGTCATTTGCCACAAATATGGAAAGAATCAGTAATAGTACCGATTCACAAGGAAGGTAAACTGAAAGAAAGTATAGACAGTTACAGGCCTATTTCATTAACTTCTCATGTCTGTAAACTTTATGAAACAATTGTTTTAAATAGACTAAACTACTTTTGTGAAAAGAACAAAGTTATCCCAACAAACCAAGCAGGTTTTCGAAAGGGTAGAAGTGCTATTGAACACTTGGTCAAACTTACCACTCAAATTAAACATCAGTTTTCCAGGAGAAAATGTTTACTAGCAACCTTTTTTGATATCACTAAAGCTTACGATCAAGTATGGCACTCTCGTTTGCTTTGTAAACTTAAAGAGATTGGATTGTCAGGAAACATTTATGATTTTATTAAAAACTTCTTAGAAAATAGATATATTAGAACGAAGGTAGGGAACTCCTATTCTACAAGAAGAAAATTACACATGGGTATTCCTCAGGGGTCTGTTATTGCCCCTTTACTTTTTAGTATTCTAATGTACGATTTACCCACAAAAACTGCTGAAAATATAGAACTAGCCCAATATGCAGATGACATATGCATATGGATGAAAGTGACATTAAAAAAAAGTACATCTGTCAGATCACAAAACTATATTAAAAAGTTATATCAGAAAGAACTAAATACCTTTTCTGATTATATGACTGAAAATGGTTTGCAAATATCAACTGAAAAAACACACATGATGTTATTTAATACTGGATCTGATCCAGTTAATATGCCTTTATTTCAAGTCAATGGCATACCCATCAAATATACAAAAATAGTTAAATTCCTTGGAGTAAATTTAACATCAAAGTTGTCATGGAATTTCCATATAGAGCATGTTCTAACAAAAGCTCGAAAAACTTTAAATCTGTTAAAGATTATTAGCAAGCATGCTTGGGCTCAGGACACAGTTACTCTTTTGCACCTTTCTACTGCACTGGTTAGATCAAAATTAACGTATGCACAAGAGGTGTTCTTCAGTGCACCCAAATACTTACTGAAAAAACTTCAAAGTATTGATTCCAAAGCATATAAGATACCCATGGGACTACCAGTACATGCCTCTTGCACAAAAGCATACAGTGCTGCTGGAATATTACCACTGGAAGAATATAGGAATCTTGCATGCACCAAATTTGTTATAAGAAGTTCTACTATAGACAACAACATAGGCCCTGAAATAAATATTAAATCGGACACTGATTTTCCCAAAAGGGCTAAAAACATATCATCTCAAATGACTCTAAGAACATATACTTCCTCGATTTTAGAATCCTCAGATATCAAACTAACATCTATTGCAAAAAGATCTATTGTGTCTCCTATCCCTCCCTGGAAACTAGTACGAGCACATTTTGATATTGAGCATACAGATTTAACAAAGGCTGAAAATACTAATTTGTTATCATCCAATATGAAAATGCATTTGCATGATCACTACTCCAACCATTTTAAGATATACACAGATGGATCATTAATCAATGAACATGCAGGTGCAGCATACATTATCCCAGGCCTTAACAAAGAAAAGTCATATTATCTCGGAAAAAACAAATCTATTTTCACTGCGGAGTTAACTGCTATAATGATGGCCTTAAAGTTTGTTGTTGATTACCCTCAAAATTTGCTTAAAGTTGTTTTATGTGTAGATTCTAAGTCAGTTCTTACTGCAATGAAGAATTTTAAATTAAAAGTTCGACCTGAGATGATCACTGAAATAAATAACTTAGTCCATTTCCTCTCAGTTAGAGACACTGAAGTAACATTTCTTTGGGTGCCCTCCCACTGTGGGTTATATTATAATGAAAAGGTTGATGTTCTAGCAAAGAGAGGAGCAAAACGATCTTCAGATTCGCATTTTTTGAACTTCTCTATGTCAGTGCAAGAGTGCTATACTTTGGCAGAAAAAGTACAATTTTCTAATTTTCATTTGATAGAAAGAGAAACTGGGTGTTTTGGTTTACACGATGAAATGAAAAATATTCATGAAAAATTAAGTAAGTACGATCAAAACATATATCGTAGACGACAGATAAGTTCCTTGATCTGTAGATGGAAACTGGATTGTTTTAAAACAAAGTATGTGAAAAATATATATTGTATATGTGGTCATAGCATATCAACTGATCACATTCTTTCGTGTAACTTAATGAAAAAATTCATCCCAAATACGTCTGTACAGCCTATTCAAAATGTTTTCCTGTCAGCAAGTGAAACATATCTTTTCTTTTTACACTTAGCTAAAAGTCCAATTGGCAAATACTTATAATAGATAGCAGTCAGTAGTGAGATGAGACAGAAGAGTTATATGGGTTTTTTTTTTCCCTTCATCTTTGATTAAGTGGATTTTCTATTTTTGTGTTATAGTTGTAGATAAGTTGTTGGTTTTTTTTTTTTGTTTTGTTTTTTTTTTTTTTTTTTTTTTTTTTTTTTTACTCGTTGTGTTAACCTTTTATCCCCGGCCCCAATTTTTTTCCCGTCTAATATCACGTAATGTGGAAAGACGTAAAACAAAACAACAACAACACACACACGTACACGCGCACGGAAAGATTTCTGCGGGCTCATACAGAGAAGAGAGAGAGAGAGAGAGAGAGAGAGAGAGAGAGAGAGAGAAGAAGAAGAAGAAGAAGAGGAAGAAGAAAAGAAGAAGAGAAGAAACACGGAAATCTTCAATTAATCTAGATCATGGAACGTGACCAATGTCCTTAATCAGACGGTTTCTTTGGGTTTTTGCGTGATTTCATTTCGCCAAGATGGTATCCTTGAAGTGAGGGAAACAGTAACAATATTTCTACGTCGTTCACAAATTTTACGATAGTCGCTTTAAAATCAATGTTTCAAACAACATCCAGTACAAAGGAATCGAATAAACACAGGTTTATTTATATTGACAGATATTGAGCCACGACAACAATCGACGAATAAATAAACAAGTTTCTTACTGATAAATGTTGAGACAATTGTAAACATGGAGACAATCAAAGAATGAAATGATCGTAGGTTTACACTTTCAAACGCTGAGACAATTGTAAGCCTATCAAAAACCGAAATATTCGTACATATTTGTATAAATTTCGAATCATATACATGACAGTATTAACAGTATTGTTACATGGGTAAGTTTGTAATGGTGAGAGCTGTGTACATTAAAATGTACTTTTTTAAAGAGGAGGAGAGAGGGAGGGGCGGAGAAAAAAAAGGGGGAGAAAGAGATGAATCTTTTGTTTGGATATAGATCAAATTTCTAACATCCATTAAAACAAAACAAGTTGCGATATACATAGCTGGTTCCAAGAATTTGACTTTGACAATGTACCTCAGTATAAGCTGTGTCGGAAAAATTCGTTGTCATGCCAGTGAGCCTAAATATTTCTTGTTAAATTTCTTTTAGCTTTCTGTCTATTTAAGCTTTCATTTGTAAAAGCTCCGTTCAAGGTCACATCTGGTTAGGTCGGATGTTTTTAGCCTAAGCGTTTTCTGTTATTCACTTCACTTCTGTTCCTGCTGTTCAATCGGGTCTGGAAGGTCATGCACGTCTGGTGCGCGTTCTAGAACTTGAATGTCATCATGTGGAACTATTAAATTTTTGCCGAGCCGGTGCTGAGAGGAATTGAGGTATGGGAGAAGGGGAATAATCTTCAGAATAATTATCTATTAAAACTCTCCACATTCAGTTATATGTCTTCATCCTAATATCCCAAATCCTGTAAATGTGAACCATATGCATAAACACACAAACACGCGCGCGCGCGC
>CM065730.1:24888887-24891387 GCA_033310375.1 Conus canariensis | reverse complement strand
CCGTTTAGTGTTCGTGACGTCTGGAATTGTAGTAGGGCGGCACGCTCGACTAAGAGCTCGATCGGCTTACATACGATGCACGCGCGCAATGTTTAATTCAGCTCTACACGAAACGTTTCTGATTGGGAAAGCGTTAATTTGACAAGCTTATTTTCCCAGTCCGTTAAGAAGGAAGCGGGGTGGGGGGGGGGGGGGGTGGGTGGGGGGGCAAGGACAGGAGAGAGAGAGAGAGAGAGAGAGAGGAGAGAAGACAGAGAGGACAGAGAGAGACAGAGAGAGACAGAGAGAGACAGAGAGACAGAGACAGAGAGACAGAGAGAAACAGAGAGAGAAAGACAGACAGAGAGACAGACATAGAGATAGAGAGAGACAGGCAGAGAGACAGACAGCGAGAGAAGAGAGAGAGAGAGAGAGAGAGAGAGAGAGAAGAGAGAGAGAGAGAGAAGAGAGAGAGAGCGCACTACTGTTCAGCAACAACAGCTACTATTTTACACATTTCTTTATTATCTTTATATATAATACCGACGGGAATGTGAACAATTAAACCCTGTGAATACTATTGAAATATATTCATAAATGCGGAACGTAATTTTTACGTCCCAGTTCAGAATGTATTCCTATGGCATGATAATAAAACCAGCACTTTTTTTTAAAATTCATGTATATGTCTATTTAAAGGCGTGCTATCAACTATAGCGGTCTTTTCCATTATTTACGTCTGTTTTCTGTGTTACGACTAAGACACATCAAAATAAGTTAAGTACAAAAAGTATCCTGTCAAAAAAACAAACAAAAAACAAACAGACATCAGTGAGCTGAGAACATCGACCCCAATCGGGCACGGAGAGAATAGAAATCACATCCATTTGACGCCAGCTGAGCAGCTCGTTTGCCGATGAAGTGGGATCAGTTACCTTGAAACCAAAACCAAACCAAACAAACAGCAACGCACAGAAAAATACTCATTTTACATGACATGCGACAGGGAAGATAAGCGAGTAGACTGAGTATATCCCGTCTTCGAGGGCGTGCTATGAACCCAGAGAGCTTTCTCAAGTTCTCGCCCGTGTTGGTGGAACTCGGGTACAACTTCGATCACGAAGAATCTGGCTCTTGATGACATTGATCTTCTGAACCGTTTTGGGTGACGGTATTCAAATGTGTATGAACGTGCGACCGTGTTCTCGGCTTCAATATCCAGTTGACATTACTAAGTACGTTCGCCTGCATTTTCCCAGCTTCAGACCCTAAACTGGAAATGTCTGCAATTCAACTGAATCCGCAGGCTTGTCAACCAGTGTCTCAGCATCTTAACGTTAGGGACTAATGGCCAGAACATGCACAGAACTCGAGGAATGCTTTAGCGCAAAACACACAGACCCCCCCCCCCCCCCCACCACCACCACCACCCACCCACAGACACACACTACCACCACCATCACCACCACCACCACACTACACCGCACCACACCGCACCGAAGTTCAGACAGCCTATGTTTTGTGTGTGTGTGTGTGTTTGTGTGATCAGCTTGTTTCCTTGAAATATAACTTTCAACTTCAATACAAACGAGACAGATGCCTTTCAGCGCCACTAGTGATAAACGAAGTACATATATCTTTCTAGACAGTTGTACATCACCATGTGTTATTCCCGTGTTTCCCATATTGACCTAGTAATACCCTTTGATAGAGGGGCACAATGATCGGCATTCTCAGTCTCTGTACTACTTGCGGGTGTGGAGGTGGTGGGGTGGTCGTGGGGCTTGATCACGATTGCTGATCCATCACGTGCCAAACCCACACACTCTGGCCATCCATCCATTTCTGTCCTGTAAGGAGTCCTCTGTGTTGTTTCGACAGAAAACAAACCGTAAAAAAAAAAAAAAAAAAACGGGGCTAGGATGGGGAAGGGAGTGGGGCTAGGGTGGTGGGTGGGTGGGGGAGGAAGCAGGCGGTGGTGAAGAGGGTAGAGGAAGTATGTTTTTTTTTTTCACGAAAGGAACGGAAATCAGAAAAATAAAAAAAAAGGGAGGGGGGGGTGGGGGTGGGGTCCGAACAAGAGGACTTACATAAGGAAGGGCGGAAGAAGAGGAAGAAGAGGAGACAGACAGCGGTGCCTTTGGGGAAAGGGGGCGGGGGAGGGGGGGGGGGGGGGGGGGGGGGGGGGGGGGGGGGGGGGGGGGGGGGGGGGGGGAGGGAAGGGAAGGGGGCGGGAGAAACGGAGAGAGACGGCTGGAGAGGGGAGTGGAAAAGGAGTGGGCTTTATATCGGCGGGAGAGATGGAGAGGTGATCGGTTGCGGAAAGGGTGGGGGTTGGGGTGAGGGGTGGGGTGGGGGGGGGGGGGGGTGGAGATAGGGGATGGAGTGGAGGGTGGGAGAGAGGGGATGTGTGGAGAGACAATCAGGATTGGTTTTCCTCTTTTGCCGCTGTTGTTTTATTCGCCACAGGTTTGCTTAAAGCAAAACTCTGAAGAGAGAAGAGAGAGAGAGAGAGAGAGAG
>CM065730.1:24868887-24878887 GCA_033310375.1 Conus canariensis | reverse complement strand
GGTGGCGCTATAATTGTGTTTTTATCTCCTGTCGGTGCCAAGTCGCAGCCTGCTTGCACTAGGATCATGTTACCAGTGTTATTTTTCTCTTCTGTTGCGATATACAGATATAGAGAGAGAGAGGGAGAGAGAGAGAGAGAGAGAGAGAGAGAGAGAGAGAGAGAGAGAGAGAGAGAGAGAGAGGAAGGGACAGGGGGTAGAAGGGAAGCAGGGAGGGAGAGACGAAGGGAGTGAGGGAGGGAGGGGGAGATAGAGAAGGAGAGAAGGAAGAGGGAGACAGAGGAAGAGGGAAAGAGACGGAGGGAGGGAGAGAGATGGGGGGAGGGAGGGAGAGGGAAAGAAGGGAAGGAGAGAGGGAGAGAGGAAGGGGGTGAGGGAAGGAGCGAGAAGGAGAGTGAGGGGGAGAGACAGAGGTAGAGAGAATCATAAATAGACAGACGGACAGACCAGCAGACAGATAGATAGATAGATAGATAGATAGATAGATAGATAGATAGATAGATAGATAGATAGATAGATAGATAGATATCTACGTGTAAATGCATGCTGCAACTCAGTCGTCCTCCATCCTGTCTGTGACCCTCACTGAGTGCGTTCTCTCTCCATACAGTTTTTGTTCCTTCTGAGAAGGTGCTTTTGTCTCTGTTAAACAAACAACACTTTTACAATTTCAGAGCATACCACTTTCCAAAAGCATTGAACAATAAGACAGAGTATCGAGGCATACCCGCTCCCCTCCCCACTCACGTCCCCTCACAAACATCGACGATCTTGATATAGAAACAACAACATCAAGGTGCCTAGTACAGACTTCCTTGAAATAAACACTGTACATCGAAATTTTCTTCTCAATGAGTCATTGCATCTTCCAAGGAAGAAGCTCATCCATTAAATCTGGGGTTGCAGGGGGATCAACATTAACACTAACCAGAATCTCTCAGTTATGTAACTGTATATGAAAACAGTCGTGTTGTTAGCAGTACGTCTTTCCATGACGACAACAATGCATTTGAATCACAATTGATGGAGCAAAACCTATAGTAATGCCATGTGTATCGTAGATGTAGATGTCATATCCCTCATCTACTATTCTAGTAAGTGTATATGCCAGAACGATTTCTTTTTTGAATTCAATATGTTTCCACATCAAAGACGTCTTTTTTTTTCAGTATGGTGTCATAGGCGTCTTTCTTTTCAAAAGATTTGTATTAATATTTGTCATTAATTCATTCATCGATCAGCTTTAAATCATGCGCAGTGTGGTCTCGAAACTTAGCGGATGTGGTGTAGCGTATATGGACTAGTCCAAACGCAGTGATACCTCCTTAATGAAACTGAAACTGATATTTGTTTGAATGAATCGAAATAAAAATGAATAATACTTTTACATGAAAAAAAAAAAAATCTTATGAACGTACGATCGCACACGCTCAGAAAATGGACGAATCTTTAGAATTTCATTTATATTATCACTCTGCTTCTGCTGAGCATGAAAATCACAGCGAAGCTTCAGCTTCTGTTTGTGTTTCTGAGCATTAGTTGCTACTTTCACGTGACATTTTGATTTCTTTCTGTTCAGTTAGTACCAGGGCCCAGCCAGAGCTACAATACGCGGTCAGCTTTACTTCGCTATATAACCTTTACTTCTTATATGGCTAGCAACAGATCTTCCAAGGGAATGAGTATTATATTCTTCGGACGCAGAAACAACAACAACAACAATAACAACAACAACAGCAACAACAACAACAGCAACAACAACAATGACAACAAATCGAAATTTCTTTCCAACTGAAGCAACATCAATGCTTCTCAGAAAGATCGACCTTACTTAACTTTTTAAAAATGTTTTAAATGTAATTAATAGCGAACCGCCAAGAAAACGTAGACAAACGTATCACAAGACGTCTTTTTTTTCAGTATGGTGTCATAGGCGTATTTCTTTTCAAAAAGAATTGTACTGATATTTGTCCTTATTAATCCATTCATCCATCAAATCATCCATTAAATCATGCGCAGTGTAGTCTCGAAACTTAGCGGATGTATGATTCGTTTGTCTGCGTTTTCTTGGCGGTTGGCTATTAATTACATTTGAAATTTGTTTAGATTTCCGTCTGCAGTTGCCTCACTTTGCAAGTGCATTAAAAAAAGGAAAACAAAGAAAAAAAGTCTTACTTCTTCGAGGGGGGGGGGGGGGGGGGGGGGGGGGTACCAGGGTACCACCGACCTTAATTCTGTCTAGGCAGAGTAATTGTTTTCAGATAAAGGAACCATTACGACTTTTTTTTTTTTTTTGCTTTCGCACGAGTGAGAGGGAATCTTAATTTCTTTTTCCATCACAGAATATCAGCCTTGATCCCTTTGGCGAGACCCACTTTCATTTCAGTCGTTGACAGGCGGAACTTCTTGAGGGTAACGACGGATGGCAGCGCCACGGCTGTCTGTTCCCAGCACGTCCTCTTCGTTTGGAGTTCCGCGAGATACACAACGCTCTAATAAGCCTGTCGTCTATACTCATCTCTCTGTCTCTCTTTGTCCTCCCGGCCCACCCCCTCCACCCTCATCCCTTTCTCCGTCTGTCTGTCTGTCTGTCTGTCTGTTGGTCGGTCGGTCGGTCGGTCGGTATCTCCCTCTCTCTCTCTTCTTCTTCTTCTTGTCTCCCCCTCCTCCTCCTCCTCCTCCTTCTCCTCCTCCTCCTTCTTCTCCTCCTCCTCCTTCTCCTTCTTCTTCTTCTTCTTCTTCTTCTCTTCTTCTTCTGTCTGTGTATCTTTCAGTCAGTCAAACAATCAATCTACCCAAGCATGTATGTCTGTATGTCTGTCTGTCTGTCTGTCTGTCTGTCTGTATATGTCTGTCTATCTTTCTATCTCTCTGTCTGTCTGTCTGTCTGTGTGCTTGTCCGATTATCTTTCTGTCAGTATGCTGATCTACCTATAGCTTTGTCAACAGCGCAAGAATGTAAATCCTGTTTCATCCTAAGAAAACAAAGCTAAACAAAACAAAACCAAACACAAACTTTGCACATTTTTTCGTTTTTGTTTGCTCTCCCACTGCATTGATATCTATATGGTCAGTTTCTGCTGACAGCTTGAAAATAAAAAAAAGGCCACGATGTTTTTTTTTTTTTTTCTGTTGACAGTTTTTCCCCCTTTAGTTCATTATTCTCTGCTCCGAAATCCTATCCCTCTTAACACCTTCTCTTCACGTTTTTTTTTTTTTTGTCTTCTTGTTCTTTTGTTTATCTTCTTATTTTGTTGGTTTGTTTGTTTTGTCTTCTTTTTCCTTTCGTTACTCTGTTGTTGTTGTTGTTGTTGTGTTGTTGTTTGTTGTTGTCGTCGTCCGTTGTTGTCGTTGTTCTTGTTGTTGTCGTCGTCGTCATAGTCATCGTTTTTGTTGTAGCTCTTCTTCTTCTTCTTCTTCTTCTTCTTCTTCTTCTTCTTCTTCTTCTTCTTCTTCTTCTTCTTCTTCTCGTCCTCCTCCTCCTCCCCACTCCTCCTCCTCCTCCTCCTTGTTCTTATTTTTCGTCGATCTTATTTCTGTTCTACTTTTCTTTCCCACTTTGAAATTTTTTCTTCAGTTTCTTTTTATGTCTTCTTCTTCTTCTTCTTCTTCTTCTTCTTCTTCTTCTTCTTCTTCTTCTTCTTCTTCTTCTTCTTCTTCTTCGTGTCAGTGCTTCTTCTTGTTGTTGTTATTTTAGATGTTGTTGTTGTTGTTGTTGTTGTTGATCTTCTTCTTCTTCTTCTTCTTCTTCTTCTTCTTCTTCTTCTTCTTCTTCTTCTTCTTCTTCTTCTTCTTCTCTCGTCGTCATCCTCCTCCTCCTCCTCCCTTTCTCTCTTTTTTTGTTTCTGTCTGTCTGTCTTTCTTTCTTTCTTTCTTTCTTTCTTCGTCTTGTACTTCTGTTTTGTTCTTGTTCTGGTTCTCTCTCCTCCTCCTCCTCCTCCTCCTCCTCTTCTTCTTCTCCTTCTTGTATGTTGTCATCGTCGTCTCTTGTTCTGTGTTTGTTTTTCCTTCGTCGGCATCGAATTGGAGCTTGTCGTCCTCGTTATTTTACCTTTTTTTTATTGTACATTTTGCACTTCATCTTTTTCCTGGTGATTTCGTTGTTATCTTAATGTTGCTTTTGCTGCTGCTGCTGTGCTGCTGCTGCTGCTGTGTGTTGTGTTGTTGTTGTTTTTGTTTTGTCTGACTGTTTGTTTCGAAGTTACAGAACACATCTGAGAAGCAAATCAACAGAAAAGAAAAGAAAACAGTCGTCTTCACTGCTGCGGGCAAAGGAATTTTCAGGTCGACCTTCAACGAAATGCCATTCTGTTATTTATCCTTCCATTAAGCATGTATGTGTGTGCGTGTGTGTGCTCGTGCGTGCGTGCGTGCGTGGTTGTGCGTGGTGTGCGTGTGCGTGTGTGCGTGCGTGCGTGCGTGCGTGGTGCTGCGTGCGTGGCGTGTGTGGTGTGTGTGTGTGTGTGTGTGTGTGTGTGTGTGTGTGTGTGTGTGTGTGTGTGTGTGTGTGTTTCGTCTTCCCTTTGTTTTCTGCAGCGACTCAGTCTAATAGTATGGCTTGGATCCTTATATTTTCAATAATCTTTTATTTTTAATTATATTTCTTTGGTTTTGTTCCCTTTTTATGTCTTTCGTTTTGGTCCAGTCTGTTTTGAAGGCTTGGGTAATATTTGTCTGCCTTAAACGATCTCTGTCTGTTTCTCTCTCTCTCTCTCTCTCCTCTCTCGTATTGGTGTGTGTGAGTGTGTGTGTGTGTGTGTGTGTGTGTGGTGGCGTGCGTGCGTGCGTGCGTGCGTGCGTGCGTGCGTGCGTGCGTGCGTGCGTGTGTGTGTGTGTGTGTGTGTGTGTGTGTGTGTGTGTGTGTGTGTGTGTTTCTCTGTCCTTCTCACTATCATTCTCTCTCTGCTCGCCTCTTCAGTTCTCTCTCTCTCATCTCTCTCTCTCTCTCTCTCTCTCTCTCTCTCTCTCTCTCTCTCTCCTGTCAGCCTCTCTCTCTCTCTATTTCTCTTTTTCTCTCTTCCCCCTCCCTCCTTCCCCCCCTCTCTCTCTCTCTCTCTCTCTCTCTCTCTCTCTGTCAGCCTCTCTCTCTCTATTTCTCTTTTCTCTTCCCCCTCCCTCCTTCCCCCCTCTCTCTCTCTCTCTCTCTCTCTCTCTCTCTCTCTCCTTCTCTCTCTCTCTCTCTTTCTCTCCTTCTGTGTTAATTTTGGTTTCCAACATATTGTGAAATCAGCCACATGGGTCTGGGAATAGCAAAACACAGCCTTGAAGTGGCCGCAGACTCATTGACATTTGAAAGACCCCCCTCCCCCTCTCTCACTCCTCTCTTCTCTGTCATCTCTCTCTCGTCTCTCTCCTCTCTCTCTCTCTCTCTCTCTCTCTGTCTCTCTCTCTCTCTCTCTCTCCCTCTCTCTCTCTCCATCTCTTTCTCGTTTCTTAACTCTTTGGAGACTGTGAACCAGAACAGCTATCGATCACCCCGACATTCCGCCTGGGTGGGGGGGGGGGGGGGGGGGGGGTTCAATCAATGGTTAAGGGGTCGATAGACGCTCCGAGGCTGTCGCTCCACTGTGCGGTGTGGTACATGCTGTATGTGTCTCGCACGGAACGAACGTTCCATGGTCGGACCGACTTAGAGCGCGAGAATCTGACAGGATATGTTAGCCAATGTCCGTCTTTTTTTTTTATATCTTCTCTCTCTCTCTCTCTCTCTCTCTCTCTCTCTCTCTCTCTCTCTCTCTCTCTCTCTCTCTCTCTCTCTCTCTCTCTACATTCTTGATTATGTGTATCCTGGATGATAATGCTCTAGCTTGTGTGTGTTAGGATGGGGATACCTCATCCCCAGCAGTGTCATGATCTGATGTCTTTTGCAAAATGATGTTTCTCGTGTCAGTAGTTGTGAGCGAGGGAAATATGTCTATGCACGTATGTGAATCTTGCAATGGTGTACGACGCAGTGTATTTCACTTACGTTCGTTCGCATTTTTATGTGCAGGCCATGGTTGCTGGACCTTTAGATTTTTTTTTTGTTGTTCTCCCCGATTTCTTCTTTTGTTACCTTAGTTTTTTTTTCTTTTCTCCTTTACCTTTTTTGTGTCTTTTGCCTCTTCCATTTTTTGTTCTCCTCTGGTGCGGCATTTTGACCAGCCCCTTCTGATGTTTAAAAAAACCGTAGACTAAATCTAAAAGAAAGAAAAGAATCATCATTGGGCCTGACTCTTAGTTTTTTTTCTTTTTTTTTTTCTTTTCTTTTTCTTTTTGTTTTTGTTTTAGTTTTTGTTTGATTGAACCTGATCCGACTTTCTCCCGAACCGGACTCCCCTTGTGCGTTCTTTACAATAGGAACAAGGGATTTTTACACACACACACACACACACACACACACACACACACACACACACACACACACACACACGCGCGCGCAGCGCGCAGCGCGCAGCGCACCACGCACCACAACACACCACACCAGTGAGTTAGATGTATGATATAAGATATAAATTAATAGTATATATATATTATATATATATGTGTGTGTGTGTGTATTCTAAAAGAATATGCCTCACTGTAAGTGGTACATGAAATGGAATGCACCACGGAGTTTCTTCACCTTTTAAAAGATAAGAATGGGTATAAAACGAGTGGCCTGTGTACAAGCGGCACAGGACTGTTTCACCTTTACGGCCGCCTCTGGAACATGTTCAAAACTCTTTCAGGTCTGGACGGATTTTAAATAGTTTGTTATCCGTCTGTGCAGAACAGGAATATGGGAGGAAAATGCTGTGAAAGATAAGTGACCGATATAAAAGAAAATCTTTGAGCCCATACTCTGATAAGTCAGAAACGATGCGAGGTCAGTTACACTCTGCCAACAGTCGGAGTTGCAAACGCTTCCTACGTTTCTTGCCTGAGCCCAAACAGTGTCAGTCTAGGAAATGTGTAAAATAACCTTTACCTGGATCGATCTTTCTATTCATCCATCTATCTATCTATCTATCTATCTATCATCTATCTATCTATCTATCTATCCATCTATCTATCTATCTGTCTATTTATCTTTCTGTCTATCTATCTATCTACCTATCTATCAATTCATATATCTTTCTGTCTATCTGTTTATCTATCTAACTATCTATCTGTATCCATCTAGTGTACGGTAGCTGTATAATTATAGTGTGTAAAGTGTAAATAGCCTTTATTTGGATCTATCCATCCATCCACTCATCCATTCATCCATTTATCCATCTATCGATCTATTTATCTACTTATCTATCTGTCTATCCATCTCTATCTATGAATTTATCACCTATCTATCTATCTATCTATCTATCTATCTATCTATCTATCTATCTATCTGGCTGTTGGTCTTTCAGGTATCTGTCAGTATATCTACCCATACAGATCAGCAGGAAATGTGTTTAAAAATGGATAATATTATTTTGTTAATATCTGTAGAATACAGTTTTTGATCTTTGTCTTTTTTCGTCCTCCCCTCTCCTCTTCAGCATCCAGTCCTCCCCCTTCTCCTTCTTCTTCCTCCTCCTCCTCCTCTTCGTTCTCCTCCTCCTCGTCGTTCTCGTCTTCCTCCTTTTGGTCGTCCTCGTCTTCCCCTCCTCCTCCTCTTCCTCCTTCTCCTCCTCCTTTCCTCCTCTTCCTCCTTCATCCTCCTCTTCCT
Source organism: Conus canariensis (assembly GCA_033310375.1). Lineage (NCBI taxonomy): Eukaryota > Metazoa > Mollusca > Gastropoda > Neogastropoda > Conidae > Conus > Conus canariensis. The sequence continues at coordinate 24,871,218 of CM065730.1, read as the reverse complement.
CCTCCTCCTCCTCGTCCTCCTCTCTCCTCCTCCTCTCCTCCTTCTCCTCCTCCTCTTCCTCCTCCTCCTCCTCCTCGTCCTCCTCCTTCTCCTCTCCTTTTCCTCCTCTTCCTCCTTCTCCTCCTCCTCTTCCTCCTCCTCCTCGTTCTCCTCCTGCTCCTCCTCCTCCCTCCTCCTCCTCCTCCTCTTCTTTTTCGTCTCCCCCCTCCTCCTCCTCCTGCTTCTTCTTCTTCTTCTTCTTCTTCTTCTCTTCTTCTCTCTTCTTTCTTCTTCTTCTTCTTCTTCTTCTTCTTCTTCTTCTTCGTCGTCGTCGTCGTCGTCGTCGTCGTCGTCGTCGTCGTCGTCATCCACCTTTTTTTGTCTGATTTTGCTTCACCTTTCTTCAATTATGTAGACTGCTGTTGTGTGTTTGTTTGTTTTTGTTATTAAGCTGGCCAAAACTGTCAGGTGATCTTAAGTGAATCTCACTTTCTATCTATTAACGTTCAAACATCAATCAGCCAGTCTCCTCTTCTTTCACGTGTTCGCTCCTCTTCCTCTTCTTCATCTTTTTCTACTTTCCCTCTTTGTTTTTATTGTTCTTGTTGTTGTATTTAATCATCTTCTTCTTGTCTTTGTTGCTCTTGTTGTGTCGTCGTCGTCGTCGTTGTTGCTGTTGTTGTTGATGATGATAATGATGATGATGATGATGATGACGATGATGACGATATGATGATGATGGTGGCGGTGGTGGTGGTGGTAGTGGTGGTGGTGGTAGTGGTGGTGATGATGATGATGTCGTCGTCGTCGTCGTCGTCGTTGCTTTTGTTGTTGTTGCTGTTGTTTGTTGTTGTTGTGTTGTTGTTGTTGTTTGTCTTCTTCTTCTTCTTCTTCTTCTTCTTCTTCTTCTTCTTCTTCTTCTTCTTTCTTCTTTTTCGTCTCCTCCTCCTCCTTCTTCTTTTTCGTCTCCTCCTCCTCCTCTCCTCCTTCTTCCTCTTCTTCTTCTTCTTCTTCTTCTTCTTCTTCTTCTTCTTCTTCTTCTGCACCACGGATGCACGCAGATTCGAAAATACCCATTGAAATTGGAATCAGGACACATAACCACATCACTCTAATCTTTTTGAAATTGTGTCCATATCCTCAAGGCGAATGTCCCCAAAGAGCTTTTTCTTCACCACTTTCTTTTGTGTTCCTGTGGAACATGAGCCTGGGTTTCGTTGGTTTTCTCCCCCCCCCCCCCTCTCTCTCTCTCTCTCTCTCTCTCTCTCTCTCTCTCTCTCTCTCTCTCTCTCTCTCCCCTTTTACTAGTTTTTTTAAAGTAGCAGTTGTTTTTGTCGTTGTTGTTGATGATGTTCTTGTTCTTGTTGTTCTTGTTGGTTTCTTTCTTTCTTTTGTTTGTTTGTTTGTTTGTTTGTTCGTGTTCTGTTGCTTTTTTGTGTGTTTGTTTGCCTCTTTTGCGAGAACAGAGAACCTGAACATGCCTTATGTATGCAAATATGCCTTCTGATACGTAACGAACTGTCTCTGTCTCCCCCCCCCTCTCTCTCTCTCTCTCTCTATCTGTCTCTCTGTCTCATGCTCTCTCTCTCTCTCTCTCTCTCTCTCTCTCTCTCTCTCCGTCTGTCTGTCTGTCTGTCTGTCTGTCTTATTCACCCCTTCCTCTGTCCATCTCTTTCATTCTCCCCAACCTCTCCGCTCTTTGCCTATTCTCAGTCCTCATTTTCCCCAATCCTGCAGTGCCATTAGACGCCCTGAAATATCTTCCACCCTTTCATCCACCTCCAGCCTGGATATGCATAGGCACATCGTTCGCGTGTAGCTTGACACCCCCCCCCCCCCCACCACCACCCAAAAAGAAACGTCTGTCATGGACACCACCACCACCACCACCACCCCAATCCCCACACCCTCTACCCTCAACCCCCATTCTGACACCTTTCCCACACTCGTCCTGTCTTTACCTACGCTTCAGGGCACTCTTTGAAAATCACCATGGATGACGGCATCTCCATGCAAGCTGTCTAGGAATGCAGCTGCGTTGAGACAAAGACGAAATCAGGAATGAAAACTACCAAGGATTTTTTTAAGCTATGTGTGCTGTAGAACAAATACTGGAATGGAAGCGGATTGGAAAGAAAGAAAGAAGGAAGGAAAGACAAAAAGAAAGGAAGGAAGGAGGAGAGGAAGGAAGGAAATACGAAAGAAAGAAAAAAGAAAGAAAGGAAGGAAGAAAGAGAGAAAGGAAGGAAGGAAGAAAACGGAACAGGTTAAAACAGAGAAATCACACACACACACACACACACACACACACACACACACACACACACACCACACACACACACACACACGCAC
>CM065730.1:24861628-24863787 GCA_033310375.1 Conus canariensis | reverse complement strand
CTCTCTCTTCTTTTTCTTCTGTCTCTTGTTTCTCTCTTCTTCTTCTTCTCTTATCTTCTTTGTCTTCTTTATCAAATCTAAACAGACCCCACACACTTATCTTTCTATTACACCATTACTGGCCCCTTCTTCCTCCTAATAAAAATTTTTTTTTAAAAAGGGGTGGGGGGGGGGGGGGGGGGGGGGGGTTTTTTTGGGGGGGGGGGTGTGGGGGTTTGGGGTTGGTTTAAAGGGGAAAGGGGGGGGGGGGAATGAAGCAGAAATAAAGAAAAAAAAAAAAAAAAAAATTTTAGAGGGGAAATTTAAAAAAAAAACCCAAACCGAAAGAATTTATTTTTTTCCCTATGGAAGAAGAAAACACACACAACCAAAACAACCCAAACCCCCCCCCCCCCCCACCCTTTTTCCCCCCCCCCACCACCAACCCAAAACCCCCCCCCACCCCCCCCCCCCCCTTCCCATTTCCCCCCCCGCAAACCTTTTTACCCTTTCCAAAACCCAAGGGCCGCCAAAACCCACTTTTTAAAAAAACCAATTTTTCCCACCCACCCCCCCCCGTTTCACCCCCCCCCCCCCCCCCCCCCCCCCCCCCCCCACACACACAAACACACCCCCCACCCCACAAACCCAAACCAAACCACCCCAACCCCACACCCCAAACCCACCAAACCAAACCCCCCAAAAAAATTTTTTAAAGAAATGTTTCTTGGGGGGAAAAAAAAAAAAAAAAAAAAAAAAAAAAAAGGGGGTTTTTAAATTTTCGGGTGTTTTTTTGGAAGGAAACTCCCGAGACAAACGAAAGCAGACTGATACCCCCCCCCCCCGCCCCAACCACCCCCCCCCCCCCCCCCCCCCCCCCCCCACCCCACCCTCCCCCCCTTTCCCAAAACCCCAAAAAGGGGGATTTTTTTTTTAAAAAAAGAAAAATAATAACCTTTCCAGAAAGCTTTTTTTTTTCCCTGGGGGGGCCCCCCTAAGCCCCCCCGCTTTTTTTTTTTCCCTCCCCTTTTTTTTCCCCCCCCCCAAAAAAAAAAAAAAAATAAAAAAACCCCAAAAACCCCACAAAAAAGGGCCCCCACCCTACCAGACTCGAATCTCCCTCTCTCCTCTTCTTCTTTTTTTTTTTTTTTTTTTTTGTGGTTTTGTTTGTTTTTGTGTTTGTGTGTGGTGTGTGTGTGTGGTTGTTTGTGGTTTTTGGGGGGGTGGTGGTTGTTGGGCCCCCCTTTTTTTCCCCCTTCCCTTTCTTTTTTCTTTTCTGTTTTGTTTTCTTGTTTCCCCCTCTCTCTCTCTCTCTCTTTCCCTTCCCCCTCCTCCCCCCCCCCTCCCCTCCCTTTTCCTTCCCCTTTTTCCCTTCCCCGCCATGCTTTTCCCAAAACCCCCCCCAACAAAACAACCCCCCCAAACCCCCCCCCCCCCCACAACCCGGGGAAAACCGCCCCAACCCCGCCCCCCCCAACCCATCCCCCCCCCCCGACAAGAAAAAAAAAAAAAACCCCAAAAAAAAAAAAAAAAAAAAAAAAAAAAAAGGGAAAGGAAAAAGGGGGTGGTGGAAAAAAGGGGGGGGGGGGGGGGAAAGGGGAAAAAAGGGGGTTTTTTTAAACCCAAGAAAAAACCCCAAAAAAACCCCCCTTTAATCCCCCCCCCCCCAAAAACCCCAAAAAGATGCCCCAAAAAACCCCCTTTAGGTTTTTTTATCCAAACGTCTTTTGGGAAGAATTTTAAAATTTATTTTTTAAAAATAAAGTTTAGTTTTTTTTTTTTTTTCCCCGCCAGGGGGAAGGGGGCGAAAAGGTTTTTTAAAAGGGAAAATTTTTTTTTTTTTTGGGGGGGGGGGGAATTTAAAAATAGAAAACGGATTTTTTTTTTGTTTTTTTTTTAAAAAAAATTTTTTTTTTAAAAATACATTTTCATTCCCCCCCAAAAAGGGAAAGTAGATAACAAAAACATCATATTTAAAAAAAATTAAATTTTAAACACATCTCTATCCTACCCTCACACTTTTAAAATCCCCAAAAAAATCTTTCACCCGGGAAAAAGGAAAAACCCCCCCTTTCCCCCCCTGTGGGGGGGTGGTGTGTCCAATCTTTTTTCAGACGTATAATATAAATTTAATTTTTAAAACCCCCTCTTTTTGTGAGGGGGGGGGGAAGGGAGGGGGT
>CM065730.1:24846628-24854128 GCA_033310375.1 Conus canariensis | reverse complement strand
GTCTCTGTCTGTCTGTCGGTCTGTCTCACTGTCTCTCTCTGTCTGCCTGCCTGCCTGCCTGTCTCTCTGTCTCTCTGTTTGCCTCTCTCTCTCTCTCTCTCTCTCTCTCTCTCTCTCTCTGTCCGTGTTTGCTTCTCTGTCTTTCTGTATCTCGCTGTTTCTTTCTATCTGTCCTCTCTCTCTCTCTCTCTCTCTCTCTCTCTCTCTCTCTCTCTCTCTCTCTCTCTCTCTCTCTCTCTCTCTCTCTCTCTCTGTTTTTATCTTACACACAAAAACTGCATACTGTTACTACGAGTAGTAATATATAAAAATAAATGATGATATTCGAAGCAGAAATGATAATAATACTTATGATAAAATAGATATTACTACTATTTACTATTATCACTGCGACCACGACTACGACTACTACTACTGCTGCTGCTGCTGCTGCTGCTGCTCTACTACTACTACTACTACTACTACTACTACTACTATACTACTACTACTACTACTATTGCATTGTACAGCAGTTAAAGCAGGTAGGCTCAAATACGCGTCTGCTATGAAAGACTGTGTGCGTAGCGTGCTCTGTTACATGTGCAAAGAAGAGAGAGAGAGAGAGAGGAGAGAGAGAGAGAGAGAGAGAGAGAGAGAGAGAGAGAGAAGGGGAGAGAGACAGTGAGAGAGAGAGAGAGGAAGAGAGAGAGAGAGAGAGAGAGAGAGAGAGAGAGAGAGATGACAGACAGAGACAGAGAGGGACAGAGACAGAAAGAGACTCTCTCTCTCTCTCTCTCACACACACACACACACACACACACACACACACACACACACACACACACACACACACACACACACACACCACACACACACACACGCACACACTAGAACCGACTACCACGAACATCTCCCCTCTACTCGCATCCCCCCCCCCTTCCCTTCCACTTCTTCCTTCCCCCCCCCCCCCTCCCCCCACGTCCTGTCTCCTGGCGATTCCCTTTTCGTTATTTTTTTTTTCTCCCAAGGATGTGGCGGAATCTCTTGCAATGCGTTGGCCAATCAGATTACACGGCTGGGAGCACAGGCAAATAAGACAGATAAGAGACAGGGCCATCTGATTGGTGAATCGGGCGTATGATGAGAGGCACAATTCCGCCCGCTTCGCCCACCAATCAGAGACTTACTATTCCGGATGCGGGAGCAAAATGAAATAAAAAAATGAAATTTAAGGAAATGAAATAACAAGAATGACAAAAACGCCAGAAAACAGTTAGAAAGGTGGGTTTTTTTTTTTCTGTAACCCAAGAACACAGTGTTCGGTGTTTTTTTTTTTTTTTTAATTACAGATTATGTGGAATTTCTATACAAGAAGCTGAAACAGAGCCTAGGTTATTTCTGCGTGGTTTTTGTTTTTCCTCTGTCTGTTCTGTCTGTCTGTCTGTCTGTCTCTGTCTCTGTGTCTCTCTCACTCTCCATGTCTGTCTCTTTGGCCTTCTGTATCTCGCCATCTGTCTGTGTATCTTTCTGTCTGCCCCTGCCCCCTCACATCTCTCTCTGTCTCTCTGTCTCTCTCTGCTCTCGTCTGTCTGTCTGTCTGTCTGTCTGTCTGTCTCAATCTCTCTCTCTCTCTCTCTCTCTCTCTCTCTCTCTCCACTTGTCTATCTCTTTCTCTATCTCACTCACTCGCCATGTCTGTCTCTTTGGCTCTCTGTATCTCGCCATCTCTCTGTGTATCTTTCTGTCTGCCCCCTGCCCCCTCACATCTCTCTCTCTCTCTCTCTCTCTCTCTCTCTCTCTGTCTTCTCTCTCCTCTGTCTCTGTCTCTCTACTCTCTCTCTCTCTCTCTCTCTCTCTCTCTCTCTCTCGCTCTCTCTCTGGTTATTTAACCGACCAAAATTGCATACTACTATTACGAGTGATGAAATATAAAATTAAAGATAATATTCGATAATATTTGAAGCAGTAACGTTAATGAAACTAAAGATAAAGTTACTACTACTACGTCTACTACTACTACTACTTCAACTACTACTACTATTACTCTTACTACTACTGCTCCTACTATAGCAGTTAGGTTCCAATAGACATCAGCTATGAAATACTGTAACGAGCAGACCATGTTCGGTTTCATATGCAAAGACAAGAGAGAGAGGAGAGAGGAGAGAGAGAGAGAGAGAGAGAGAGAGAGAGGAGAGAGAGAGAGAGAGAGAGAGAATGTGTGACTCTCTCTCTCTCTCTGTTTCTCTCTCTCTCTAAACACACACACACACACACACACACACACACACACACACACACACACACACCACACACACACACACACACACACACACAAGAGAACCCGACTACCACGAACATCTCCCCTCAGCTCCCACCACCTCCTTCCCCTTCTTTCTTCACACCCGATCCCCCTGTCTCTTGGTGATTTCCTTTTCGTTATTTTTTTTTCTCCCAAGGATGTGGCAGAATCTCTTGCAATGCGTTAGCCAATCAGATTACACGGCTGAGAGCACAGACAAATAAGACAGATAAGAGACAGGGCCATCTGATTGGTGAATCGGGCGTATGATGAGAGGCACAATTCCGCCCGCTTCGTCCACCAATCAGAGACTGTTACTATTCCGGATGCAGGAGCAAAATGAAATTAAAAAAGAAAAAAGAAATGTATAGAAATGAACTAATGATTATAACAGAAACGCCTGAAAACAATAAGAAGGTGTTTTGTTTTTCTCTCTAGCCCAAGAACAAAGCGTTCGATATGTTTGTTTGTTTTATGAAATATTATGTGGAATTTAAACCAACAGAAGATGAAAGAGAGACTAGATTATGTCTGTGTGGTTTTTGTTTTTCCTCTCTGTCTGTCTGTCTGTCTCTGTCTTACACACACGCACACGCACACACACAACACACACACACACACACACACACACACACACACACACACACACACACATACATACATACATACATACATACATACATACATAGGTATGTCTGTATATATGTACATACGTATGTATGTATGTATGTATTATGTATATGTATGTATGTATGTATGTATGTATGTATGTATGTATGTATGTCAGAGTCCATGAATCGCCAAATTCAGTGCACTTCCTTGCGATCGGTTTCTCATAAGACATCATTGACCTGTCGTGCTTTGGGCTTCTTCCTCCTCCTCCTCCTCTTCTTCCTCTTATTCATCTTTGTCCTTGTTTTCTTCCCCCTCCTCCTCTTCCTCTTCCTCCTCCTCCTCTTCCTCCTCCTCCTTCTCCTCTTCTTCATCTTTGTCCTCGTCCTCCTCCTCCTCTTCCACCTCCTCCTTCTCCTCCTCTTCCTCCTCCTCCTCCTCCTCCTTTTCTTCTTCTTCTTCTTCTTCTTCTTCTTCTTCTTCTTCTCCTCCTCCTCCTCCTCCCTCCTCCTCCTCCTTCTCCTCCTCCTTCTTCTTCTTCTTGTTGTTCTTCTTCTTCTCCTTCTTCTTCTTTTTCTTCTTGTTCTTCTTGTTCTTGTTCTTGTTCTTGTTCTTCTTCTTCTTCTTCTTCGAACGTTATGTTGCAGCGCTAACAAAAAAACATGAGTTCTATCCAATCGAGGAGTGTGATTTTACGGCCTGAAAAAAAGCTCTTCGTCTGCTCCCCAGCACTCAATGGGTAACTGATTGAGGGCAGAGAAGGTGAAGGCGGCGGGGAAGGTTGGACTCTAATGCCGTGTCCTCAATACGGTTAACCTCTGACCCTTAATAGCCCTTACGGCCATGGGGCCGTGGGACATTAACCTTTGAACCTATCCTAGGTATCAGATCAGTTCGTGTTGTTTATAGCCCAGCCGACCGCGAAAGGCCATGTTAGGGCCGTCATCTCATCAAAGTGAAGTCTTTGCATAGATTTTGTTTTTCATATCATTCTCAACTCATGAAAGCAGATTTTTTGTTGTTCAGAACACGTAAAATCTGCTTTAACAGTCTTTCTTCCGTAATATTTGAGATCAGATGAAAAATATTTCTCTCTTTCAGGAACTCCGAAAAAAATATACATCAGATACAACATCTTTGAACAAAGTTTTCAACGGAGTCTCCTATGAATTGTTTAAGTCTAGCATCCTATTAGTCTTAAGAGTCTGTAAGAACATGCTTTACTGTGAGTAGTACATCACCTGAGATGTACCACAGAGCTCCTTACCCTTTTAAAAGATACGAGCGTATGTACACAAAAAAGTGTCCGGTGTGTAATCACCATAAAGCCCTTTTCTTCTTTTTCATTTTTTTTTTTTCGCTCTTCCGGTCACTACTGTTAGATAGTTAAACCTCTGTGAGTTTTAGACTGATTTGAAAGAGGTTTGTTATCCGTCTGAGTGTTCCAGTCCTCTTGTTAAAGGTCTTTGAGCATCGTCATAGAGGTCAGACGTTACGAGTTCCATTCTAGTTGGTATTCAACACTAACACTGGTGCTTGTGCTGCCTGTTTTAACGTGTTGTTGTTCTGGTGTTCAGTGAAGTGTTGTTTCTGTTTGTTCCCTTTTTCCTGATTGGCTTGTCTGTGTTTGCTGTATTAACTTTGGTGAGAGTGGACGTGAAGAATCTAGATGCGACTGTCTGGGGATTCTACTGCTTCGCAAAGTATCGTCTTCGTCTTCGTCTTCTTCTTCTACTTCTTCTTCTTCTTCTTCTTCTTCTTCTTCTTCTTCTTCTTCTTCTTCTTCTTCTTCTTCTTCTTCTTCTTCTGGTGAATGACCTAACGAACAGCAAAACAAAAGACATCTCTGACACATTCGCAGACATTCTCAGGATAGCATTACAATCCCATTAGTTTTAAACGTAACCGCCCTATTTCATTGTGCCAGAAGTGAGGGCATGCTTGATTGTATCAAGTCCTACAGGAGATGTACAGCGAAACACTGAATATTCATATATCTGATGGAAACGGTGTTTCTTGTATGTTTGTGCCAAAACACAACACAGGCTCTGGGAGTTCCAGTCTCATGGGACATTGGTTCTACACATGCATAGAGTCTCCTTCAGGTTGCTAAACACACACCCGCTGAAGAAAGGTGTCACTGTTCGTCTGTTCTGTTGCTGTATCTGTTGTTATGCTGGCTGATGTATTCCGTTGTGTTGTTGTTGTTTGTTGTTGTTTTCTTCTTCTTCTTCTTCTTCTTTCTTCTACTACTACTACTACTACTACTGCTGCTGCTGCTGCTGCTGCTCTGCTACTACTACTACTACACTACTACTACTACTACTACTACTACTTTCTTCCTTTCTTTCTTTCTTTCCTTCTTTTTCTTCCTCCTCCTCCTCTTCCTCCTCCTCTTCCTCCTCCTCCTCTCTCTTCTTCTTCTTCTTCTTTCTTTCCTTCTTTTTACTCTCTTCTTCCTCCTCCTCTTCCTCCTCCTCCTACTTCTCCTCCTCCTCTTCTTCTTCTTCTTCTTTTCTCCTTCTTCTTCTTCTTGCTCTTCCACTTCTGCTCTTCCTCCTCCTCCTCCTCTCCTCCTTGACTTCTCCTCTTCCTTCTCCTCTTCTTTCTCTCTTTTTGTTCTTGTTCTAGTTCTTTTTTTTCTCTTCTTGTTCTTGTTCTTCTTCCTCCTCCTCCTCCTCTTCCTTCTCCTCCTCCTTCTCCTCCTCCTCCTCTTCCTCCTCCTCTCCTGCTCTTCCTCCTTGTCCTCCTCCTTCTGTCCTCTTCCTCGTCCTCCATGTCGTTCTCCTCCTCTTCCTCCTCCTCCTCCTCCTCCTCCTCCCTCCTCCTCGTCCTCCTCCTCCTCCTCCGCCTCATGCTCCTTCTCTTTCTCCCACTCGTTGCCCTCTTCCTCTTCTTCCTCCTCCTCCTTCTCCTCCGCCTCTTGTTCCACCACCATCCTCCACGTCCTGCTCTTCTTCTTCTTCTTCTTCTTCTTCTTCTTCTTCTTCTCCTTCATCATCATTGTCATTCTTTCCTTTGTCGTCGATGGTTTTGTTATCTTCATCGTGGTCGCGGTTTTGTTGCGGGTTGTCGCTTTTGATGAAAGACAAACAGAGCAGCCAGAGACAGAGGAAAGATGCTTAGAAAACCGCGAAGGAAACGGAAGCAGAACAAAGACACTCCATCAAGATATATTGACCACCTCTTCGAGGAGCTGGAAGGAGAAGAGAGGGTGGATGAAACAAAAAAGTGGTGGTGGGGGAGGAGGGGGGGGGGAAGGAGGAGCGATGATGGGGAATGGGGGTTAGGATGGGGGACGAAGAGAGCCGTCGGATACAAGATCTTTGGAGATGGGGCAGGAGCGGTGGTGATGGTGGTGGTGGTGGTGGTGGTGGTGTGGGGGGTCAATGGAAGAAAGGCGAAAGAAGTGAGCGTGAGTGTGTGGTGTAGAATGCGCGTTTTAGTGTGTGTGTGTGTGTGTGTGTGTGTGTGTGTGTGTGTGTGTGTGTGTGTGTGTGTGTGTGTGTGTGTGTGTGTGTGTGTGTGTGTGTGTGCATGTTTGCTAATGAAGGCGCACGCGCGCGCGCGGTAGGGGAGAGAGAGAGAGAGAGAGAGGAGAGAGAGGAGAGAGAGAGAGAGAGAGAAGAGAGAGAGAGAGAGAGAGAGAGAGAGAAAGAGAGAGAGAAGAGAAGAGAAACAGAGACAGAACAGAAAAGGACACAGTGAGAGAAAGAGAGACAAAGACAGAGAGAAAGAGAGACAGAGAGAGAGAGAGACAGACATACAGGCAGAGAGAGAGAGAGAGAGAGAGAGAGAGAGAGAGAGAGAGAGAGAGAGAGAGAGAGAGAGAGAGGAGCAAAGCAGTTGAATGCCGGGTAAACAGCCTGGCTGCCGTGTTTTGATAGGGGCTCATTTGAAAGAAGAACCCTTGAAATAAAATCGAACTGCAGGACTGGAAGCGAGAGCCAATTCACCACGGCAAGGAACCACGAGGGCTGACGAGACAGCGTGCGCTTGAAAGCTGTAATGTTGTTAGAGAGAGAGAGAGAGAGAGAGAGAGAGAGAGAGAGAGAGAGAGAGAGAGAGAGAGAGAGAGAGAGAGAGAGACAGAAAGACAGAGACAGGGCCAGAGAGAGAGAGGTGGAGGATGGGGCGTTTGAGAGAGAGAGAGAGAGAGAGAGAGAGAGAGAGAGAGAGAGAGAGAAAGAAAGAAAGAGGGAGAGGATGGGGCGTTGAGAGAGAGAGAGAGAGAGAGAGAGAGAGGAGAGAGAGAGAGAGAGAGAGGATGGCCGTTTCGAGAGAGAGAGAGAGAGGAGGGGGGGAGATGGAGAGGGATGGGGCCGTTTCTGTGTGTCTCTCTGGCTTTTTTTTTTTTTTTTGCTCGGTGTCCACAAACCCTACTGCATCTCTTTAGTTCTGCCTCCCTCTCTGTGTTTCCCACTCTGCTGTTGTTGCCTGCCACTCTCTCTGTTTGTCTCCCTAGCCCTCCTCCCCATCTCCATCTCCCTCTTTCCCTACCTCCCTCCCCCCCCCTGCACCCCACGCCGTCTCCCTTTCTTCCTTCATTCCTCTCTCTCTTCTCTCTCTCTCTCTCTCTCTCTCTCTCTCTCTCTCTCTCTTCTCTC
>CM065730.1:24809852-24812352 GCA_033310375.1 Conus canariensis | reverse complement strand
TTTGGGGACTGATATTGTTATGCTAGGAGCTTGTCACAACTGAAGACAATCCGGCATAACTATGCAGAGCGTACATTTTAATGTAGCCTTGGTGTTCTAGCCAATGTCAGTTGGTGAGTGTGTGTGTGTGTGTGTGTGTGTGTGTGTGTGTGTGTGTGTGTGTGTGTGTGTGTGTAATTGTGTGTGTGTGTGTGTGTGTGTGTGTGTGTGTGAGAGAGAGAGAGAGAGGAGAGAGAGAGAGGAGAGAAAGTGTGTGTGTGCGCGCGCGCGCGCGCGCGCGCGCGCGCGGTGTGTGTGTGTGTGTGTGTGTGTGTGTGTGTGTGTGTGTGTGTGTATGCAAATAGGTTTATAATGACTGTTACTATTTATAGAGACATTTCGATAGGGATAAACTAAGCGAATAAGCGGCACATTCAGCATCACCAGGTTGTATTGACCACATGAAAAGCGATTTTTGAAGTGATATGTTAAAGTTGCTGTACATAGTATGTATAAGTCTGTTTTTTGTCCCGATGCGTTTTGGTGGTGTTTATTTCTACGAAGAACTTCGCACCTGTTTAAATCCGATAGTAAAGTATTGTTTCGGATTCTTGATCACGTTAGCATCTATGACGACGAGGAGGTCGGTCATCTCCCAAGACTGACACTCACACACACACACACACACACACAACACACACACACACACACACACACACGCACATACACACACGCTCACAGCACACACACACACACACACACACACACACCACACACACACACACACACACACACTGTCCAGAACACGTACCCTGCATACAGAGCTGAGCACCAAAGTTCATAGCTACGTTCCGGACGTTGGGCAAGGCACAAACGGATTTTACACCTTTTTTTTTTGCGGATCTGCGCAGACCTTAAAGTCTTTGTACCATCTGCCACTGGCTGACGCAGAGAAGAAATAGTTTTGTCAGTTACACAAAGGCCGCTTCCTCTAACACACACACACACACACACACACACACACACACACACACACACACACCACACATGTGCAGTCTTCTAAATGGTGAGAAGGTTGCATTGCACGTACCATCTAATTCCCCCACTTTCTAGGAAACATGTTCTTTCAGTGCTGGTATTTCTATTTAGGCAAAATTGACAGGTGACCGTTCAGTGATGATTTTGTCCAGTCATTTTTTAACTGATTTTTTTTTTTTTTTTTTTTTTTTGGGGGGGGGGGGGGGGGGGGGCATAGTTTAGAACAATTAGACTTTTTGAGTTCAGTTCTGGGAGAGCATGCTTCTCTAAGCCAGCGCACGTTCCATCAACGGAAAGATAACTACTGATTCAGCAGCATTGCCGAGCTGTTTTAGATTCTGAACCCTCATACGTCACCGGAAGGAGAGGTAATTGTTTATGTCTGGGTTCACTGTTCGTAGACACGTTTTTGAAGCTGGTAAAGGAGAAAGATACCCGATGTGCTAGAAACGGCTCAAAGATTTACTTTCTTTTCAACCCAAAGCATGGCATCCAAAACGTGCGAAAAATTGTTTTAGAATTTCAGCTCTCTACTTAAGAAACAAACTTCTGCTCCTCTTCATACTACTTACAAATCGCATGAACTGCCTGCCGTTTTATCAGACTACTGGGAAAACAAAAATGAAGTCATGAACTGCCTGCCGTTTTATCAGACTACTGGGAAAACAAAAATGAAGTCATGAACTCCCTGCCGTTTTATCAGACTACTGGGAAAACAAAAATGAAGTCATGAACTGCCTGCCGTTTTATCAGACTACTGGGAAAACAAAAATGAAGTCATCACAAGTGACTTTTCCACTGCTGAGTCTCACACCTCATTATTTTCCCCCCTATTTACCATACTCTGGTTCTATTACCACAATCTGGTTCTATCTTTGACTCCTTTATCCCTGTCTCTGAATACACTGTCCTAGAAGCTCTGAAGAACATGTCTACCAAGTCTTTTGGCTGAACGTAATGACCCACCCCCTCCCCAGTTTTCTTTCTCTCTTCTTCTTTTTTTCTTTTTTTTTCCCTTTCCTTAATAACTGGCCATCTGCAGCCTTGATCTTGTCAATCTAAAGACGAAGGGAATGTTCATCGGAGTGCGGCTATATTAGAAACCAGAATGCTTAAACTTCGGCTCATTTTCCTCTGTGTCTCTTGTGAAGATCAATATTGACATTCAATAGTGGATGACATGATTCGCCGAATTCAGTATGTTTCCCCATCCCATTGGTAAGAAGACCTGTCGGAATCCTCCCTGTGCTGAAAACTGGCAATGTGAGCACTGACGCAGGCGGTGGTGACCAGAGAAATGATGATGCCAGACTGGGGTAACCTGACACGCTTTATGTCCGAAGACGAAGTTGGTGGAGCCACCTGAAGCTGACTGGGAGACGAGTTGGGAGGATGAGGATAACAAGCAGCAGCCTCTCGTGTGTTCTTGTCTTTGTTTTCAATCTCTTGCTTGAATCAAGCCAAGGAATGAGCGAGCTAGGAA
>CM065730.1:24784852-24787352 GCA_033310375.1 Conus canariensis | reverse complement strand
TCTCTCTCTCTTCTCTCTCTCTCTCTCTCTCTCTCTCTCTCTCTCTCTCTCTTTTTTAAAGAACCCAACACCCACGAGCAAAAAGCAAGACGGAAACCCTCCAGCTTCTTTTTTTCTTTTTCTTCTTTTTGAATTATAGAAAAAAAAAGAAAAGAAGATAACTTGGAATTCACCATCTGACGCTGGATTTCTCCTTGGCATTCCATGGATTGTACACCGACAGAGCCTAACAGTGACTGACTTGTTCATTCTCACTCTTACAGACAGTCCCAGTGAAACTGATGGAATGAAGAGGGGTCCACCATTCATAGAGCCGTCACGTGGGGAAAAAAAACCCCAGACAGACAGGCAGACAGATAGGCAGGAAGGCAGGCAGGCAAGCAGACAGACAGGCAGGCAGACAGGCAAGCAGGCAGCAGGCAGGCAGGCAGGCAGGCAGGCAGGCAGGCAGCAGGCAGGCAGGCGGATAGAATCGTAAACAAAAGCCGGTTCTGCGATGCTTTGACCTTCCTGCCAGGGCGATTCCGAAATGGAATGAAGTCAGTAGGTGCATCAGACAAATTGGGGGAGTGGATGAGGCTTCTGAGGAAGGCTTTTTGTCATGTGTGTGTGTGTATGTGTGTGTGTATGTGTGTGTGTGTGTGTGTGTGTGTGTGTGTGTTGTGTGTGTGTGTGTGAGTGTGTGTGTGAGTGTGTGTGTGTGTGTGTGTGTGTGTGTGTGTGTGTGTGTGAGTGTGTGTGGTGTGTGTGTGTTGTGTGTGTGTGTGTGTGTGTGTGTGTGTGTGTGTGAGTGTGTGTGTGAGTGTGTGTTGTGTGTGTGTGTGTGTGTGTGTGTGTGTGTGTGTGTGTGTGTGTGTGTGTGTGTGTGTGTGTTCTGTTGTTGTTTGTATATTTGTTCGCGTGTTGTCCTCGGTTTCGTTTGCTGATTTGGTTGGTTGCGGTTTTTTGTTTGTTCGGTTTGTTTTGTTTGTTTGTTTGCTCCTTTTCATGTTGCAAAATAAAGGATGAACGGCATCACTGATTACATGGTATGCGTATTTGCGGTTTGTCGTTTCATCTTTTTAATTTTTTTAACGCCATCATGGCAATGGTGATGTCATTTTCATCACGAGGCTCAACGTCAACGGAGCAATGATACCTCTTGTGTTTCTTCTATGTGAGTCAGGATCAAATCTGCCATGATTGTGCTGTCACATTTCAATGCCGTAATGATACTGCCGTTATTTCTACTAACGAAGGTCCGTGTCAATGTAGTCGTGATAGTGCCGTTATTTCTACTAACGAGGGTCTGTGGTAATGTGGCAATGATACCACTGTCATTTCTGAAATGAGGGTCTGTCTTAATGTAGCAATGATACTGCTGTCATTTCTGAAATGAAGGTCATTGTCAATGTAAAAATGATACTGCCGTTATTTTTGCTGCAAGGGTTATTATTATTATTATTATCATCATCATCATCATCATTATCAATATTATTATAGTTATCATTATGAAAATTATAACTTTATTGTCATGATGATAATAACAATAATAGTAGTGGTACTCATCTGTAGTAGTAGTAGTAGTAGTAGTAGTAGTAGTAGTAGTAGTAGTAGTAATGACAATAATAATGATAATGATGATAGCAATAATAACAATGATAAGAATATTGGTATTTATTATTATTATTGTTGTTGTTGTTATTGCTATTATTATTGTTGTTATTGTTAACATGTTATTGTTATTATTACTGTTGCTGCTGCTATTGCTTTAGTAGTTCGTATTGATATTATTGTTATTATTGATATCATTATCATTAGTGGTGGTGGTGGTGGTGGTGGTGGTGGTACTACTACTGTTACTACAACAACAGCAACAACAACAACAATAACACCCACCCCCCAGGGAAATGCCAGCCTAAACTCTCTCTCTCTCTCTCTCTCTCTCACACACACACACACACACACACACACACACACACACACACACACACACACACACACACATACACACACTCAGAGAGAGAGAGAGAGAGAGAGAGAGAGAGAGAGAGAGGGAGGGAGGGAGAGAGAGAATTTCAGACATGAACATACTGTATCGCGCCTCGGAAGGAAAACTACATTGCGAAAGGTCGAAAGCTGGCGTTGTGTATATACCTATTGAATTACGTCGCCGCCATTTGGACAACTTGTGTTGAGAGCCAGGACATACATCAAGACTACCTATCCGAGAATAGTGACAGGAGATCTAAAGCAGCTATAGTGCTGAAGAGTGTGTTTGTTCCTTCGGTTGAAATTCCTTCAAAGTTCTTGAGCATCAATTTAACTTTTGTCTGGAGGGACTTGGAAAGTGCTTGGTTACTGTTTCCTCTCTGTCTCTGTTGTCTGTCTGTCTGTCTCTGTCGCGCGCGCACTACCTCCCCCCCCCCCCCCACACACACACACACACTCACACATACACACACTCAATCACAATCTCTCTCTCCACCACACACACACACACACACACACACACACAACA
>CM065730.1:24781558-24784752 GCA_033310375.1 Conus canariensis | reverse complement strand
AAAAAAGACGTCACGTGATCACGGGGGCGTGCGACAGCCAATGAAGTGAGAACGGACAAATGCGGTTGACCTTTGCTGACACTGGATTGCGTCCGGGTCAGTGAACGCGTGTGACAAGGGTCTGGATGGGAACATGAAAGAAAATTTCAAAAAAAACCCAAACAAACAAACAAAAAAAAAAACTATTTGAGAGGGATGAAGGCCAAATGCGACCTCTCCTCTCTCTCTCTCTCTCTCTCTCTCTCTCTCCTCTCTCTCTCTCTCTCTCATCTCTCTCTCTCTCTGTGTAAATATGTGTGCGTGTTTGCATGTGCATGTGACTCAGTTTATGTGCATGTGCAGTGTGTGTGCGAGTAAGCGCAAGCGCGCGTGCATGAGTGCACGCGTGCGTGCGTGCGTGCGTGTGTGTGCGTATGTGTGTGTGTGTGTGTGTGTGTGTGTGTGTGTGTGTGTGTGTGTGTGTGTGTGTGTTCCCCATTTTCATTGAGACATAAACCACCGAAGAGATTGTATTAACCAGAGATGAGTCAGAGAGTCACGTGGACGGATACAGAGAAAAGCAGAAAGCGCTAGAGAGAGAGAGAGAGAGAGAGAGAGAGAGAAGAAGAGAAGAGAGAGAGAGAGGAGAGAGAGAGAGAGCGAGGGGAGATAAGGGAAAAGATGATATGGTGAAGATGTAATTTTGAGTGTTCATCATTATGTGGTGTGTGTGTGTGTGTGTGTGGTGTGTGTGTGTGTGTGTGTGTGTGTGTGTGTGTGTGTATTCTTGTTAGAGAGAGAGAAACGACAGAAAAGCAGACGGACAGGCAGAGAGAGAGAGAGAGAGAAGACAGACAGACAAACTGACAAAGAGATCAATAAAACAAAAGGCAGAGAGAACATAAAAAGAGCGATCTGACAGTTCATTTCAACAACACACAGACTTATTGGACGAGCGGGAGAGGCAAAGGGAGATAAATCGTGTTTTACTGGTTGGATATTTTCCAGCAGCGCATTTGTATGAGATTGTATGCATAGATACAGAAGAGAGAGAAGAGAGAGAGAGAGAGAGAGAGAGAGAGAGAGGGGGGGGGGGGAGTTGGGGTCGTCTGTTCACTCTGCAAATGAATTTCCGTAAGAGCTGCCGTCGCTGTGGGCAGTTGACACTGAAACAGGAAACAAAAGGCTTTGCACATACACACACACACACACACGCACACACACCACACACACCACACACACACACACACACACACAACACACACCACGCACGCACGCACGCACACGCACACACACACACACACACACACACACACACACACATACAGAGAGAGAGAGAGAGAGAGAGAGAGAGAGGAGAGAGAGAGAAGAGAAATACACTGACAGAGAGGCAGGGACAGAGACAGAGGGTTCCTTCACCTTTTCTCTCTCTCTCTCTCCCTCTCTCTCTCTCTCTCTCTCTCTCTCTCTCTCTCTCCTCTGTCTGTCTCTGTCTGTCTGTCTCTTTCTCTCTCTCTCCCTCTCAGTCTCTCTCTCTCTCTCTCTCTCTCTTCTCTCTCTCTCTCTCTCTCTCTCTCTCTCTCCGTTCCTGTCCTTCTGCCTTTCTGCATGCCTGTCTGTCAGTCTGTCTGTCTGTCAGTCTATTTGTCTATGTATGTATTATTGTCTCTCTCTGTCTCTCTGTCTCTCTCTGTCTCTTACTGTCCTGTCTCTGTCTCTCTCTCCCTCCCTCCTTCCCCTTCTCTATCGCTTTCTCTCCTTCCCTCCCGTTCTCTCTCTCTCTCTCCTCTCTCTCTCTTTATCTCTCTCCCTCCCTCTCTCTCTCTCTCCTCTCTCTCTCTCTCTTTATCTCTCTCCCTCCCTCCCTCTCTCTCTTTCATCAGCAGCACAAAGCCACCGCCGAAGAACGAGCCCGCGTTCCCACAAATGCCCTTCAATATTTCACAACAGGAAAAACAAAATTCAACAAAACACACACACACACACACACACACACACACACACACACACACACACATACACACACACCACGCACGCACGCACGCACGCACGCACGCACGCACGCACGCACGCACGCACGACACACACACACACACACACACACACACACACACACACACACACACACCATGTTTTATTAAAACTCGAATAGCAGAAGCAAGAGCGGTGTTGCCTTCCCTGAACCACCATACTCATGCATAAATGTGAAGACCTTAATGCGCCTCCTAATCTCTCCTTCTCTCCCCTCTCGCTCCCTCCTCCTCCTCTCCTCCTCCTCCTCCTCCCCCCCCCCCTCCCCCCTCCACGACCCCCATGCCTAGTGTTTCTTTTTTTGTCGTCAGAACGTTGTCGGTGTTGTTTTGTATTCAGACTCTAGTCCCGAAGTTAACAGTCTTGTCGTTCGGTATCTCTTCCATCAATTGTTTTGGACGCAAGGTTGTTGAGTGAACTACCCTGGGTTTTTTTTTTTTTTTCCAGCTGCAGTTATGGATTGTGCAGGAGCCTCTGATGTAAATGATCTCTCTCCTCTCTCTCTCTCTCTCTCTCTCCTCTCTCTGTATGTCTGTCTCTGTATGTCTGTCTGTCTGTCTCTTTCTGAAGGCTTGCAGGCTTCCACAGTGTATGCCCAATCCAGCCCCAACGTCGTTTCTTGATTTCCTGTTCCCGCGGGCAGCTGGTTTGTTCTCTCCCACAGCTCGTTGTTGTTGATGGTGTCTGGCCACCGGATGCGGAGAATCTTGCGCAGGCAGTTGTTGATGAACACGTGCACTTTCTTGGTGGTGGCAACTGTAGTTCT
Organism: Conus canariensis; assembly: GCA_033310375.1. NCBI lineage: Eukaryota > Metazoa > Mollusca > Gastropoda > Neogastropoda > Conidae > Conus > Conus canariensis. The sequence goes on along the minus strand of CM065730.1, from coordinate 24,781,976 downwards.
CCAGGTCTTTGCTCCGTACAATAGAACTGCCTTGGTGTTGAAGAGCCTGACTTTGGTGTTGACTGACAGTTCCTTGGAGCTCCAGATGTTCCGTAGTTGTACGAACGCTGCCCTGGCCTTTCCGATCCTTGCTCTGATGTGGGCGTCTTTACCGCTGGACGACTCTGCTGCTTGCAGTTCCATTCGGAATCAGTCGAAGATCCAATAGCAGCATTACACCCGTGGTGGTTTGATGCAGCATGGTTTTGCTACTGGAACAATCGGTCTTCATTTGCCACGTCTCACAGGACCAGCTGATGCCGTTATCTCTCTGCTACGCTTTTTCAGAAAGTCGTGAAGTCGTGTTTGCGTTTCAGTTAAAAACGGAATACGTTGCCGGGTGGGGGAGAGAGAGAGAGAGAGAGAGAGAGAGAGAGAG
>CM065730.1:24744058-24761558 GCA_033310375.1 Conus canariensis | reverse complement strand
TGATTTTTGTTTTGTTTTTGTTTTTGGTATCTTTCTTTTTCTTTCATTCGACTAACACACACAGAATAATGAAAGCGTTCGTTTATTTCCATATCAGTGAAAGTTCAAAGTAGGTCATCTGTTGATTTTTTTTTTTCTCCCGTTTAATGTTATTTTTACGGCGTGTAGCTGACCTAAGGCTGATGATATACACTCAGTGTAATGCGAATTTCCTCATAGATAAAGCACCTTGTCATTTTGTTCTACTGACTGCGTACTGCAGCAACAGTGACCAGCAAACAAGAAGTTAATAAGGTACTGGGATGCTTCTGGTATCTGCTTTTGGAAAGCGTATGCGATTACACGTGTTTTTTTTTTTTTTTTTTTCGTTTTGTTGTCTGTTTTGTTTCCTTTCGAAACAGTGCACTTTGTATATTTGAACAGAGCGGCTGATAAACACATCAACACTAATTCTTGATTATACATTTGCTGTTCATAAACCATTTTTTATATGATACACAGAAAAAAAAAACAACTACTGTCAGGTGCTTTATGCATGTGCAGATTATGAACAAAACGGTATTCGTTTGACTGTTTTTTAATGTTAAATGGCTATATGATCCAGACTGTTTGATTTTTCGTTTTAAATTGTTTGTTTCTTTCGATGGTGAGCAGATTAAACTTTTGTCATCTTTTGACGGAAGGTTTCAAATCCATTGATATCCCGTATTGAGGTACGCTGGTGTTTGTTCTTTTTATGTTTCCAGAACTAATAATGAGGCACAACATTGTGCTCTATTTTCGTCTCGTTTTTCCTTTTCTTTTTAGGACACTTTTCTCCTTCTTCTCCTCCACCTCCTCCTCCTCGACAGTTTACCCTCGCCCCTACCTCTCCTATTTTTCCCCCCCACAGGAATTCCGTTTACTACACTGACATAATTCTTATGCTTTTGTTGAAGTAATCGTGCACTGGCAGCATTTAGAATGGACTTGATCGTATTTTCTGTCTCTTTCGCTCTGTTTATATTTGGTGTCCGTAATATTGCGGAGCAAAATTCTTGGGCATCCAGATCAGATGCTCGGGGTATGCTAATTTATCCATGATTTCTTACCCCACACCTGTAGTCCGCAGTTTGTACTATATATTTTGGATTAAGTTCTTCCCTCATTGTGTGTGTGTGTGTGTGTGTGTGTGTGTGTGTGTGTGTGTGTGTGTGTGTGTGTGTGTGTGTGTGTGTTTGGTTTTGCTTCTCGGTATCTGTATTTTTGTTTGTGCTTTTGTCTTTTGGAAAATATGGAGATCTGTTCTGTACCCCACGCTTAGCTGCCATTCATGTTTTGGATTCTTTTTCGTTCATTTTTTTTAAAAATGCAGGCCATTGTCATATAAGGTGTAACAAATATCAAGGCTGTTTCGGACATCACTCTCCCACACACACCCTGCCCCCCCCCCCCCCCCTCTCTCTCTCTCTCTCTCTCTCTCTCTGTCTGTGCCTTTTTTGACTCACGTGTGTAACGAAGTGAGACTATGTAATCATCCTATTCGGGCACTTCATGAATGCATGTGTGTGTGTGTGTGTGGGTGGGTGGGGGGAAGGAGTGGTGGTAGGGGGCATGTTCTTGATGCATTTTAACTTTGAACCTTTGTCTGTAATTACAAGTGCTAGCACAACCACGTTTGGGAAAACAATAAATGCATTGTCAGTATCATCTTTCTAGCCATTCCCTGCAAGAAATACATTACCACATCGTAAAAGTTGTAGACGTGCGAATACTGTTTTAAGCAAAATGTTCAAGACATTTTCAAAATTACAAAATTTCCCCCTTTTAGATGAAAATAATTGATGAGTTACAGCTACTGTTTCACACAGTGATCACAGAAGGAATGGCTTACTGGGACTGGCCACATATGAACATATCTTGCAAAATTTGACAGTTACGTACAGTTCAATCGTGTGTAGCGAATCAATCAGTGTAGGTACTGAAACCCGTAATCAAACGGTCCAACTTGCTTCCACAATTACAGTCATACTGAACAATACCAACACATCATTATTTTGCCCCTGACAGCAACCAAACAAAACGTAGTAGAACAGATATAAGTGAAGAAATGGTAAAAGGACGTGTCAGATTATAATATCATGATAAATATATGATAAAATGGTAAATGATATTCAATCGTATTTGATGCCGAAATGAGGTTTTTGACAAATGTTTTAACACGTCGGTTTTAAAACGGGCATATGACGAAAGACAGATCACTGCCACCCTGTAGATACAGGTCGGTTTGATTCTCACAGAACAACTTTTTCCAAGTGACTCTCAGAGCAAGCTATGCCAGCCTTCACTTCCTTTGTCAGGATAATTGTTTTAACAAAGCCATTGAATATTGTTACGCTGGTATATCGACATAGACCCAGTTGTCTTTTCTTGGCGGATGTCCACAGATGTTTACAGGGTCTGATGTGCTGCTTAGCGGTTTGGCGCACTTGTTTGATCAGTATATCTAATGTTCAGTACTTCGTTATAATGCTTCATTCCCATGGCTTGAATGCTCACTCCCCCTCCTCCCTTCCCCTCCCCCCATTCCGCTGCAAGAGTCCACGTCATGGTCTCACACACAGCAGAGGTTCTATTGGCTTCCCTGGTTACTAGTAGTGGAAAGGTGACTGACTCGACAAGAATATTGGGATAATCTTCGTCCACCCCAACGGAGTGAAGGTGTTAGGGAGTTAGGCCGGCGCTGTCCTTGTCTTTGGTTCGGTGATGTATCTCATCCTCTCTGTGCCAGGCAATTCTCGTTCTTTCTATTCTACCTCTTGTGACTTGTTCTCAGAGAGAGAGAAATCTGATCGTATTACTGTAACTCGCTCTCTCCTTATCGGCTTCTTGGCTCATTGAAGATGAAATAAAAAAAATCAGTTCTCTCTGCTTCAAAGGCATTTCTTGCTGGGCTACTGGCTGTCTCCCTGACTGTGTCCCCACCTCTTTACCCCATCTCGTTTTCTACGTTTGTGTCAATTCCACGCTGCTTCAGAATTCCCGGATATAAACAACTCCTGGCTGCCGTTCGTTATCGGACTCGGGCCGGGCTCACATGTCTGGAACGACATGCTTTTTCTTCTCGTTAGAGACCAGCATGACACCCTCTTAACCTTTTTCCTCGTGACTGCACGCCCCTTTCATTGCCTCCCTCGCCACTCCCCTCCATGTGGGCCCACGCCTTTTTTGGTTTTGTTTTGTGAGTTTGGGCATGCCTGAGTGCCCGTGTGGAGTGCCGTGAATTGTTCTTTTTGTGCAAGATAAAGCGCTGTATGAATTGTTTGGGTATCGTCATTGTTCCCATTCTTCTTCTTCTTCTTCTTCTTCTTCTTCTTCTTCTTCTTCTTCTTCTTCTCCTCCTCCTCCTCCTCCTCCTCCTCCTCATCTTCTTCTTCTTCTTCTTCTTCTTCTTCTTCTTCTTCACTACCACTGTAACTACTACTACTACTACTACTACTACTACTACTACTACTACTACTACTACTACTATCATCGTTCAGGCATTAGGCACAACCTGAAAGGGAGGTGAGTTGTCAGTTGGGCTATCAGAGCACCACAGCTCAGAAGGTGTTGGGAACACTAAGAAACTAACACACGTGAGTCGAGAAAGCTCCCTCCCTCCCCCCCCTCTCTCTCTCTCTCTCTCTCTCTCTCTCTCTCTCTCTCTCTCTCTCTCTCTCTCTCTCTCTCTCTCTCTCACCCTTCTCCATATTACTTCTTCACACCACAATGGGATATAGTGCTGATCAACCTGGGTGGACTGAACATCTTTATACAATGAAGAGTTTTTTGTGTTTGTTTTTTTTCTTCCTGTCCGCTTCAACCCTTTAACAGGAGAAACGAAAACTGGATTAAAGAATGTTCTCTTCACCTGAATAATTGTACTGATTGCCATTACGTCGGAAAGAAATTCTTGATTTTACAGATGTGTTCAATTATTTTCATCATCATCATCATCATCATCATCATCATCATCATCATCATTATTGTGTTTAATCATCATCATCATCATCATCATCATCATCATCATCAACCTCATCATCATTATGATAATAATATTATTGTTATTATCATTATCATTTGTGTGTGTGCTTTTTTGTGCTTACACGAGGAATAGGTTTTCAATTTTGAAAATGAAATAATAAAGTCTGCCAGATAATACGATGTGGTTTCATTGTTATAAAATTAACCTTTTAAATACTTTTTAGGGACATGATATCACAATTATTACCATGATGGCTATGATTATCTTGATTATTCATGGTGCAACCTACATTGATTTTCTTTCTCTTTCCGACATTGTTGTTGTTATTGTTGTTGTTAGCGAGTATAATCAACCCTGGGTAACTTACGTTAGCTCTATTGACTCGTGTAATCGACTTTCTTGCTGCTTTTTCAAGAACAATGTAAATTTGTGTTTGTTTTGTCCATGCTTTGCTCGCTGACTGATTTGCTAGTTTGATTGTTTGTTTGTTTGTTTGTTTGATTGTTCCTTTTGTTTTGTTTTGCTTGTTCTTTGATGGAATTGGTTTGCAATAGAGAAAACGGTGGGACGGCGTTCACACACGTGTGTATGATTATGCACTTTGTTTCTTTTTTTTTGTAGCCTACTGCAGCTCTTTCGAAGAGCAAGAGTGGCCAGTCCTAAATCAGCCAACTAGCAGCCGGGGGAAGCTTTTCCTGGCTGTCTGTTTTGTTCCTATTGATGAAGTGTTCTGAGATCCCGGATGACTTGGACACGTCGTGGTGTTGTCTGTCTGTTGTACCAAACGACATAGCCCAGGCCCTGTTAGCTGTCTTGAAACTGGTCATGGTAATACTATACTGATACAGACAACATTCCAGAATGAATAATAACGTTTTGGTCTTTTTCGTTTGGTCTTTTTTCGTTTGTTTGTTTGTTTTTGTTTCTTTTTCTTTCACCTGACAAAACATGTTACGAAACAAACTGGAGATTTTTCGATTGTTGGCGAAGCTTTCTCTCAGAGTTTTTAACTGCTTATTGGTTTCACGAAACTGTAACAAATCTTTCTCATATCAACATACATACACACATATGTATGTACATAAATACATATAAGTATATATATACACACATATATGCATTTTTCTTTTTTTTTCTTTTTTTTAAAAATTATTTGCAGACTATCCATGCTATATCCAACTGTTTATGCTGTCTTCACAATATGGCGAGTTACTCACACTGTTCTATTATGTTGCTGATGATAATGAAATAACCCTGATCTAAAGAAGGGGAGGCCGTATTCTGTCTACCCTCTAATCAATTATCATACTCATCGAACTTTTTGAAGGAGGCTTCCAGAACCTGCGAACTCTGCAGCATCTACCCTGGGTACATATTCAGTCAAAAGCCAAACGAGTGGAGTTTATGTTCATGTCATTCTGCAGTAAAAGTATGTCGCTAGCTGAGCTTTAATCCCAATCAGTTATTTGTCACGGAGTCCATTCAAAAAGATGAAACGAAGATACTCCCACAATCTCTCTCTCTCCTCTCTCTCTCCTCTCTCTCTCTCTCTCTCCTCTCTTTTGTTCAGCCCATGTTGTGTGTGTGTGTGTGTGTGTGTGTGTGTGTGTGTGTGTGTGTGTGTGTGTGTGTGTGTGTGTGGCATTGGCGGCGGACCAGGGATGAATCAGAAGAGAGGGGATTAGAAAGAAAATTCCTAAAGTGCCCCCAAAGCAACTTTTGGAATAAAAGACAAAGGGAAGAAAAGCTCATAAATGATGCAGTATTGACCACAAGCAGGCAGAGGCAAAGAAGGGGCTAGGTGAGGTAGGAGGGAAGAGAAAGGGGAGGAGATGTGTGTGTGTGTGTCGGGGGGGGGGGGGGATTATGTGATATTAAATACCACCCACCCCATTCGAAAGTTGTTTTGAATATCTTAGAACAGCCGTGAGACCATCCTCTTTGGAGGAGGTGGAGGGTGGGGTGGGGGGGGGGGGGGGGGGGGGGGGGGGGGGTGTGGTGTGGTGGGTGGTCGTGGTGGTCGTGGTTGTATTTGTTCTATACTTAATTGGCTGTGAACAATAGTTCCGAGAAGTCAAAATGTGAATCAGAGTCCAGAACTTACGTAAATGTGTCGATAGATAGATAGATAGATAGACAGACGGACAGAGAGGAGATAGATAGAGAGATGAATGGATAGATACATAGATAGACAGGTTTGATATCAGATGAAATGAGATAGATAGATAGACAGATAGATAGATAAATGGATAGATAGATAGATAGACAGACAGACAGACAGACAGACAGATAGATAGATAGATAGATAGATAGATAGATAGATAGATAGATAGATAGATAGATAGATAAATAAGAGAAGACTGCGAAAAAAGACAACAACAACAAGAAGAAACATAGAATTCTGACTTTGTATACCAAAGAGACCCCACCCACCCACCCACCCACCCCCGACCAAGGGCCCTTTATCGGCCCCTTTTGGCCAAGGTGGGGGCGGAGAGGGGAGGGGGGGGAGGAAGGGTGCGCTTTGTCTCACCTGACAGGAGTAATAGTGGTCAGGAGTGCAAGGAAAGATAAAGGGTGGGGGGGGGGGGGGGGGGGGGAGAGATATTTGGGCATCGGGTATATCAAAGGCCAGACGAAGTGAGAGAGATGGGGGGAAGCAGACCATTAGTTTTATAATCAGTTAATATCAATAGTATTGCTTTATTCCCACGAGAGGAGGGGGTGGGGGAGGAAGTGTGGAAGTGGAGCGGGGCGTGGGAGATGGCGGGGGGGGGGGGGGGGGGGGGGGGGGGGTAGAGTAAAGGGGGATGGGGTGGAATCTATTCTGAATAGGCTACTCAATCCCTGCATGCTCGTTGAAGACCACAGACTTTTCCCACTCGTTCAGACCTGGTATCTTATTATGTACGTCTGTCCCGCCCTCAAAGTTGTTGACGCTGAGTTGAATGTCCAAAAAATCACACCTCAAACGGTTCTGTGAAGAAGTTCCATGTGGAATTGATCTCTCTCTCTCTCTCTCTCTCTCTCTCTCTCTCTCTCTCTCTCTCTCTCTCTCTTCTCCTCTTTTAATATTTCTAAGCCTATTTTGAGTTGTTTTTTTTTTTCTCACTGGTGGGTAGGAGCAACACGACATAGCGATCAGACTTAAGTCATACCGTTTGTTAACACCGATTGTAATTTTTCGGTACCCCCACTCCACCCCCACCCCCGACGCCTGTCTTTCTGTGCATCTGTCAGCCTCTTTGTCTTTCTGTGTCTCCGCCTCTGTCTGTCTGTCCCTCTCTGTCTCTGTCTGTCTGTCTTCTGTCCGTCTGTCTGTCTGTCTCCTCTCTCTCATGTTTATTTAACCTAGGATAAGCTTTAGTTTATTGTCTCCCGCATTTACTAAGTCTTTGACCACAGCAGTTTAGTTAGAAGACGAGGCACTCAGTGACAGCAATTGGAATTATGTTTTCTTTTGTTTTGTTTTGAATTGTTTGGGCTTCAGAGCCGCGTGATGTTACACATCACGTGAAGTACATGATTTATCTCATTTTTCGTTGCTATTTTTTTTTGTTTTTTGTTTTTGTTTTTTGTTTACGCAGGTGATCTGGGTACATACTAGATCTATTTTACTTGATGGTTTAAAACCTTTTAACTACTCTCATGCACTGTATCATGGTTGAGTTCTTGTTGTTTACTAGTTTGTTGGTTTGTTTATAAAATTTGACTTTTTTTTTTTTTTTCGTTTCTTTCATGGTATTTACATGAGTTGGAGCTTTGCCACTTCCTGCAAGCCTCCGTCGATACCGGAATGGGCTAATTGTTAGTGCGCTTTGCTTTCTTTGCAATACATGCTGCGGCTAATTCATGAATTTTTAAGTTTGTCTGGTGCAGTTGCATTTCAGTGAAATTATGTACGTGCATTACAATGTTAACGTCTTGACCTCTCATGTATAATATATTATATATATATATATTATATATATATATATATATATATTATATAATATATATGTCAATACGCACTGTTTTTTGATTTCCCATGAAATATTGATTTCCTCCATTTGCTTTCTCCCCTCCCTATTTATTCTCTCTCTCTCTCTCTCTCCCTCTCTCTCTCTCTCTCTCTCTCTCTCTCTCTCTCTCTCTCTCTCTCTCTCTCTCTCTTTCTTTCCCTCTCCGTCCTTCCTGCTTTTGTCTGTCCCCGATTCTTTCCTGTGCGATCTCTCCTCCTCTCCTCCCCTGCCCTGTTCTCCCTTTTCTTGTATTATGATTATGAAAAGTGATTATAATTATGCTGTGTTTTTTTTTTTTGTCCGTACATGGCTATTCTGTTAGATTACTACAGCGTGTGCAGGTTAATGCTGCTTGGTTACCTTCTATTGCGTTAATACCAGCAACATTGTTGTTGTTTTTTGTGTATGTGTGTACCCATTATTGGTTCATGATCAGAATTGTTACTTGTTTGTTTTTTTTTTTTTTTTTTTTTTTTAAGCAGGTCTTTTTTGAGCCATAGTAAGAGCCATCTATCACAAACAAGTTGATGCATTCACTGATCGATTTATGTCCATCAAAAGGAATATAAAACGTTTAATATATGTTCATTTATAAAGGTGCTTTTTTTTTTGTGCTTTGTTTATCTGTTTGATTTCTTTTTTTTTTTTTTTTTTTTTTTTTTTAAACAACCATTCATTTTGGTACACACACACACACACACACACACACACACACACACACACACACACACACACACACATACACACGCGCGCGCGCGCGCGCGCACCACGTCACACCACATTACATTCAAATTATTGGCAACATTGTAGTAGTGTTCAACCTATGAATGCAGTGAGCATCATTTGTAATATTAATATCAAATGGTTACAATACAGTTTGAGGGCAGTCACAGAGAAATGTATGTACAATGTGACTGTCTCTCTCTCACTCACACACACACACACACACACACACACACACACACACACACACACAGAACGAGAGAGAGAGAGAGAGAGAGAGAGAAGAGAGAGAGAGAGAGAGAGAGAGAGAGAGAGAGAGAGAGAGAGAGAGAGAGAGTCGACAAATAGATGCTAACTGTTCCGCTTGAAACTGAACCATTCTCAATGTCCAAAACAGAACAAATAATCAAACAAACGAACGAATGAACGAACGAGCGAACGAGTGGATGAATGAATAAATAAATGAACGAACGAACGAACGAATGAATGAACGGGTGAGTTAATCAATGTAAACGTAGATCCATGTCTTTGCCTTCTAGAATCGGTCTTTCGATTTGAATCGTTTTGCTTTTTTTTTTTACACGACAAGCTGACGAGGCCCACACATCACCACTAAAAAAGTTTATATCAAACGAGTGATTTACAGCCAGTGCTTTGCTGCTACAGAATCTTTCCCACAGATTTGCTGCTATCCCTCTCCTGGTTGTCTGGTTTGTGTCTTGGGGAGGGGGGGGGGGGGGGGGGCTTTTATACCAGTACAGTGTCTTAGGTTTTATCAGTGTGGCACTATGAAGAGCGATTTTTACTTCGGATGTCAACCAGTGCATCTTCCTCCCACCATTCTTGCGGTCGGTTGGTCTGTCTGTCTGCCTGTCTGCCTGCCTGTCTGACTTTTGACTCTCTCTGTCTCTCTGTCTTGCTAGTCTCTGTCTCTCTCTCTCTCTGTCTTTGTCTGTCTGTCTCTGCCTCGCCTCTCCTCTTCTCTCTCTCTCTCTCTCTCTTCTCTCTCTCTCTCTCTCTCTCTCTTCTCTCTCTTGTCTTATCGCTGTCTGTCTCGGTCTCTGTTTCTGTCTGTCTCGGTCTCTCTCTGTCTGTCTGTCCCTGCCTCTGTCTGCCTGTCTGTCTGTCTGTCTGTCTGTCTGTCTGTATCTCTCACTCTCTTTCTCTCTTTCTCTCTCTGTCTCTGTCTCTCTCTCCCTCTCTCTCTCTCTCTCCCCTCACTACCTCTCTCTCTCAGTGCAGTCTCTCTCCCCCCCCTCCTCTCTGTTTACTCTTCCCTCCCCACCCCAGCCACCACTGTCTCTGTCTCCTCCTCTTCTACAGCCAGTTGATTTGGCGACCGAATTGTATCAGTTGAGTTCTGACTTCTGTTCTTACCGTCCGTTTTACATGCAAACTATGTACGCAACTCTATTTGTGTCCATAAGTACGCCTTCGCGCACGTTCACGCGTGAAAGTGTGCCGAATGACGGGGGACGTGTGGGGGCTGGGTGTTAGGGCGAAGTAGGAGTAGCGAGGGAAAGGGAGGGGGGAGGAGGGGGGCGGGGGGCATGAGGAGGAGATGGGGGAGATGACGGGAGTTGGGGGGGGGGGGGGGGGAAGGAGAGGGTCGAAGGAAGGCCCGCGCGTCAACTAACAGAAGCGTTATATATCGATTTTTGTCGAATTGTTTGAGGAACCACTATACTTTTTTTTTTTCTTTTTTTTTTTCTGGCATAGCTGTTTGGGCCCAGGTTTACCTCAGGTGATAAGATGTGAACACGTCCCACGAGAAAGAAAAGGGCTTGCCTGTCTAGCTCTACACCTCATCTCCACCAGAATGACAGCATACTCAGACGGACAGAGAAATGGCTTGTGTTTGTTTGTTTGATATTGCACACCTTGGAGATTAGCACCGTTTTGCCCAAGACCACAAGTCATGGAGTTAGCTTGTCCGCTGAAAGATCCAAAAGTAGTGTTGTATAACCTCCCCCCCCCCCCTCCACCAGCCTTCCCCCCCTCCCCACCCCGTCGTGGAAGACAGGAACGCCGGATCTGCTGCCAGCCAGAGATAAAGTCGGAGAAGGTTTGCGGTCAACTTTGGGTACTTGGCGGTAGATTGTTTTATACCCCCCCCCCCCCCCCCCCTTCCCCTTCTCCCCATTTTGATTTCCCATGACCATTTCCTAGGACCTGGACTGTTAGGTATAATGTCAGTTCAGGGTTGGGTTTTTTTTTTTTCTCCTTTTATCTTGATCATCAGGGTAACCGTTTATTGTTGATTAAAGAAGCACATTTTCGTCAATATCTTTGTCTTTGATCGCAACGGTCATTGGTCAAAATTCTGCTTCGGTCTCTCCTGTCACATTCTTTAATACTCCAAACGGCACTGGACTCGTGGTACAAGAACGGTGCTGCAACCCGATGTGTGTCAATCTCCGATTTGTCCATTTGAACAATGGTCTCGAGTCTGTGTTGTTCTCTGGATCTGTGGATTGTGGGCGTGCTGGTTTCTGTTCTTGTTATATTTTCCCCGTGAAGACCAAAAGAGACGAGTGATTTGAACGAAGTAATGACTTGGTAATAGGTTTGCCCAGTATTAAAGCACACATACATATACACTCGTATTGATTTTCTGTTGGTGGGTTTGGATATAAGAGCTTAAGTGATATATTTTTTCTTTTTTTTCCCTTAGAATTACAGCTTTGATCATTATTCATTTATTTATTTATCTATTCATTTGTTTATTTATTTATTGCTTTCTGACCCAACGTTTCGTATGATACAGGTTTGTTCACGTTTGTGTTCTGACCCACATCACCAGTTTATGGCTTGCTTTGTTCATTTGTTTATTGTGTGTGTTGTCACTTGAATGATAATTACAATGATAATGATTCAGGCTTATGACTTGAATGATAGGCCATCACTCAATTGCATTATTGACAATGATACAAGCCGCGGGACCATATTGTTGTTAATGAGCCGCACATGTGCATAAGGAATTTGGTAAAAGTAACTAGACTTCCCCACCGATTGTTCGATTTTTTTCTTACGATTCTGATTCACACGTAACTGTTCAGTTTGATCATTGTTCCGAGGTGTCAAACGACTCTTCGACATACAAGTATGTGAATAGTGTATTCCTAGATTGTTGGAATGTTACTGGTGTCACGACTGGCCAAACGAATAACGTTCCATTTGTTCTTTGATCGTCCATCATGTCCACCACGCGCGCGTGTGTGTGTGTGTGTGTGTGTGGTGTGTGTGTTGCGTGTGTGTGTGTGTGTGTGTGTGTGTGTGTGTGTGTGTGTGTGTCTGTCTGTCTGTCTGTGTCTGTCTGTGTCTGTGTCTGTGTGCGAGAGAGGGGAAACAAATAGTAAGTAATACACGTTTAGAAGAAAAACAAAAAAGGGTAAGAGGAGAACTATCGTCGGATTCATTACATACCAAGAGCGAAGAGCGTAAGTGTCCTTGTCTGGCTCTCCCACCATTCGTCTTTGTCAGACTCGACTTTGTTCGCGCAGGTCAGTCACTACTTCCGGGCAAAACGGGTTATTGCGCGCCGCGGGCAAATGGATCAACTCGCTCAGCTGCCCTCGTAGGTAACTGTACGTTGTCGGGCTTCTTCTTTCCAGCTGCTCAGCAAGCTAGGCCCGTTGCCTGCATGTAGCCCGTGCCCGCATACGAACCCACCGCGTGTGTGTTTGTATGTGTGTGTGTGTGTGCTTCAAACTTGACGGCACCCTCCACGGTGGATTGTAGCGAAGTGACCGTCAGCCTGTGAAGAGGAGGTGGACAAATCCGATGAAGAGGAAGTGGTGTATGCCTTCAATGCTGAAACCTAACCAGAGACAGGTGAAAGCACCGATCCTCCTCCCTCCCCCCCTCCCCGTCTCTCTCTCTCTCTCTCTCTCTCTCTCTCTCTCTCTCTCTCTCTCTCTCTCTCTCTCTTGTTTTTTTCTATTTATTGTTATTTTTTTCTGCTTTCCTTTTTCTTTCCTTCTTTCCATCTTTCTTTCTTTCTTTTTTTTTTCTTCTTCTCCCAGCAGTGGATGGAAAAAAGCATGTACAATTTGCTTATCGCATTACTCTGGTAAAATAAAGTTTCGTTCAGTTCGTTCGTTCTTCTCTTCTTCTTCTTCCTTTTTTTTTGGTTTTTTTTTTGGTTTTTTGAAGTATCCTTTGTTGTTTCTTCGTTATTTTGTGAACCAGGAACTTGGTAGTGTATATTTGCTTATATCGATCGCAGGAGGATTACATGCTAGTGGTTTTTACAATTCTTAGTAAGTTTACGTTTGATTTTTTTTTTTTGCTTTGTCAGCCAAATCAATCAATACATTTTTTTTTTCTCGGTTGGTTTTATCTGTCAGTTGCGCTAAGAAGCGCATTACGGGTAAATATCCCCCCCCCCTCTCCCTCTCCTTCCCTCCATCTTCGTTCCTCACGCATACATAAACACTTTCCTCCCCCCCCCTCCCCCCCCTTATTTCTCCCAATATTCAATTTGAACAAATATGTGGCCTAGTTTTCTTCAGTTATCTCGTTTCATTGTTTTCTTTGTTGGTTACTGTCGGCGGTTTCAGGTTTCATTGCGTGCAAGAAATAAGAGAAATGACCAACTGTACAAAGTTGCCCCCCCCCCCCCCCCCCCGAAAGTCCACTTTCAGCAACGGTACTTTCCCCTGAGTAAGCTCATTATTCTTCATCAATCATTGATGAGACTCTATATCAGTGACAGATCAAATGGGAAAGATGGTAAGAATGATGATAATGAAATGAACAATAATATGACGATAGCGATGAAGATGATGATGATGATGATGGTAATAATAATAGTAATAGTTATAATGATAATAATAATAATAATGACGACGAGGACAACAACAACAACAACAGCAACAACAATAACAATAGCAAGTACAATTTTTCAAAGTGTTTATTCTCTCATTTTCTACGTACATCCCTACGGGCATTTTGATATTCCTACAAATTCGCACGCATTAAGTCTGCCAGCTAGCTTTGCTGGTTTAGAAAAAAAAAAAAAGAGATGGCTTGGGTATGTGTGTGTGTGTGTGTGGGGGGGGGGGGGGGGGGGGCATTTAAAACTCAACAACGTCGCTGCTAACATATACTGTTTTCTTTTGCCTCGCTTATATATACAACATACCAGATATGGTCGACAATCCAGACTTTTTTTTTCTTGCAATCTAAGCGACATCAAACTTATGATCTGGTGTGAGGGATCAGACACACTTGTCTTCATAGTTGTTCATCTTGTTTTTAATCAGAGAAGTTCATAAACGCACAGGATGAAATCCTGGCTACCAACTCGATTTGCTCTCTGTTTTTGTTTTTCTTTTTTGGTCAGTGTTAAGTGAGGGTGATGTGGGAGGGGGTGGGGTGGGTGAACCATGGAGACTTAGCCGAGGATGAGGGGAAGGAACAGTTGACGGGTACGTTGGGTGGTTAAGATGCTTGAGTAACGATAGATTTTTCGACCAGCTTTCGAGATTCGAGTCCGACTCAAACCACCGTTGCATTCCTTGTCTCTATGAACTGTGCTTGTATTTTGTTCAGCTGGGGGAGAAGGGAGTAGGAGGGGGGAGGGGGGGGGGGGAGCAGAGGGCGGCCAGCATCCAGTTCATGACTACTATTTGCCCCACCCCCTCCCTTCCACCTTCTCCCCCCCCCCTCCCCCCCCCCTTCCCCGCACTCCACTTCTCTCTCTCTGCGCAGGCCTTGGGTGGAACACGTAAACAGTATGCACAAGATAACACGTGACAACACAGGGATTGTTTCTGGAGGATACGCTTAGTAAGTAAACATGACCGTGGAAAGCAGATCGCCAGACAGGCCGGAAAAAAGAAATGCATCACGCTGGTCTCTGGATGAATAAATTAACTACAAGTATGTCATGTATGATCATACATGACAATTGTTAGTCAGACAGCTGTAACTCCTTATATTGTGATACTTTGTAAATATTTTCATGAATAACAACAATAGGATACGGTAACATGGCGCTGCACAGCGCAGACATCATTATGAGAATATGGTGTAAAAATAACAACACTGTTTATAAGTATAGAAGGCTGTGTAATATGATGCAGTTCCACACATACATACCCCCCCAAAAAAAAAGAAAAAAAAAAAAAAAAAAAACAACAAAAAAAACAATAAGAACAACAACAACAAATTAAACGTGATGCTATACTGCATACAGATTTTAATAATGAAATAAAATAGTCAGTAAACATAAACTCATCTACAAGATCTACGAGAAGAACATCAGTCTATCCAAGCTGGGGAACGGAACTGTGGCTTTCAAGTCAAAGTTTTCGCCACAGAGGTTGGAATAAAAAAAAAGGGAGGTAGGGGGAGGAGGTGGGAGAAAGGGATATGACAAATTTGCCCATGGTCTCAGAAAACAGCTTGGGGAAAGAAGAGGACCAGAGTCCTAAAGACAATGACACAATCAACTGAGAAGAGTTCCAGCTGGATCTGGTCGAGTCCTAAAGACAATGACACAATCAACTGAGAAGAGTTCCAGCTGGATCTGGTCGAGTCCTAAAGACAATGACACAATCAACTGAGAAGAGTTCCAGCTGGATCTGGTCGAGTCCTAAAGACAATGACACAATCAACTGAGAAGAGTTCCAGCTGGATCTGGTCGAAGAGGAACGAAAGTAACACTTGCGGTGATTACCTTTCCTAACTTATATCGGGAATACGATAGCAGAGGGGTTAAGACTTCAACCACAGGGCGACTTTCCCCCATATGGAACCCGACCATCCTGAAGGTGCTAGTTCAAATTCAGACAGAAGTTAAGACAGGGGGATTTTTGAAGGACATCTGAGTGTCTTGACCTGAATGCAGGCCACCACAGCTCCCCTTGAGTATGAGGAGTCTAGGTCCGAAACACTTGTATGGGCGGGAAGAAGGTGTGTGTGTGTGTGTGTGGGGGGGGGGGGGGTTAGGGTAGGACTTCTCTTCTCTGATGACCACATACTCCTAGAATTTCTGTGGCTTTCTTTTGTATAATGCAACACACTTTCTTTCTAAAAAAAAAAAATCGCCCTGCGGTTTTAACCCTTTTCCTGCTGGCTGAACCTCGGTGAAAGCGGATCAGTGAGCAAGAACCTGAATTGCAGCCGTTTCTGTTTGAGAAACATTGGGAAATGTCAGTGGTACATTTTAATAACACAGGTACGCAATCCTGTGGGAAAGAGGATCGACTAAACAGTGACTGTTTGACAACCTGATTTGCTTGTCTCATCCTGTCAGAAAAAGGATACCTCCTTCGTAGTAGAGCACGCTCCGCAGTAGCGCTCAGCTAGAAAGCATTATCACCTGTAATGCAATAAAGCGATTGCCGCTTGATAGTCCTACTGGTACCTTTACTTCGGAAAAACGATAGCAGTACAGCGCACACATACAGGAGGATTCTTTCTTGTGCCCCGTTTTCCCCACTAAACTTCCAGTCTGTCATCTTGGGAAAAACAATACGATCAAGCCATTTTTTTTTACTTGGCCTCCACTGGCCTCTCTGGACTCAATAATCACTGCCCCCTTGTGAATCTGCGACGAAACAAACAGACCCCCGCTCCCCCAACCTTCCCCCCCCCCCCACCACAACCCTAAGGAAGGAAAACTTCCCCGGGACTTGACCAGAAGATGGGGCTGGATCGGGCGGGACAGGGTGGGGGAGATCGGTGGATGGGTAGGAAAGGAAAGGAGGGGGAGAAGGGAGGGGGTGAGGGGGGGGGGAGGAGGGGCTCAGCGTAGAGAACAAACTGTCACTGACTGCCCTCAAAGACACGTTCGACAACTGATATCCCCCCTCTGCCCCCCACCTACCTCCTCCTCTCACTTGCCTGTTTGGGACTGTATAGACCAGCCTGGATGTCAAGGTCTTTGGGGAACGGGAAAGCGAGTGGCTGTTAAACAGTTCCTGGCTAAACGTCGCTTACTGCATGGACTGCGCCGTCCTCACTGACCTCACGCTATAAGAAACGAAAAAAAAAATCGTATTGTCTGTGATCACTTTTCTATCCTCCACTCTCCGCCTCTCTCTCTCTCTCTCTCTCTCTCTCTCTCTCTCTCTCTCTCTCTCTCTCTCTCTCTGTCTCTCTTTGTCTCTGTCTCTCAGTCTGTCTCTCTGTCTCTCTCCCTCTCATTCTTTCTCTCTCTGTCTCTTCCGGTCTCGCTGTCTGGCTCTGTCTGTCTGCCTGTCTATGTGTCTGTCTGTCTGTCTCTCACTCACTCATCCCCCCCCCCCCACCTCACCCGCGAAGTAAGCTCCCCCGTGCCCTCTCCATTTCTTTCCATTTCAGAGAGAGAGAGAGAGAGAGAGAGAGAGAGAGAGAGAGAGAGAGAGAGAGATTTTTTCTTCCGTTATTATTGTTGTTCTTAGTTGGCCTGGAAGCAAAAGGGTGACCTTAGTTTTAATTAAGCATGCAAACTGCACTCTTGCGTTCTTCTAAGTGTTCGAAATGCAGCTGCATGTTTCTGACTTGAACTTTTATACACATGATTTTTTTTTTCAGTCCAAGATGTACACGTATTCAAAATAGCGTAAAAGCAGAAGTTCCAGCAATATAGTGGGAAAAGTGTGTTTTTCTTCCCACGTAGCGTTAAGGGGTTGCATCTTTTACTTATTCTGTAGTCGTCTTTGCGATACTCTCTCTCTCTCTCTCTCTCTCTCTCTCTCTCTCTCTCTCTGTTTATGTTGCTGAAAACTTTGTTACTTCCCTCATCTAACATAACCTGTCGGCATCAGAATTGGGTGTG
>CM065730.1:24716558-24734058 GCA_033310375.1 Conus canariensis | reverse complement strand
ATGACGCACTGATTGTTCACATTTTTTTCCCTCCTACTGCGTGTGTTGTCGATTGATCTTTCACTACGCACATTGCAAAATCATCTTGGAACAACCGGGTGTAGCTCGGTTACAGTACGTCACAATAGCTGTTTTTGAGTCGGAGGATAATGACGTAGTTGTTCAAAACCGGAGAAGACGAAGCAGCTTGAGTGAGTGAGTGAGTTCTTTAGTCTAGAGTCTGTTCACACTGGGTGATATTAGACTTAAATAAAAGGAAAAAAAATAATGAAACGGGAGCGACGGGAAGGGGAGCGTTTATGAAAGCACTTTTGCTATTTGCACAATTTCTGTTTTGTGGGTTATTGTTTTGATAGAATCATGTGCAGTCACATTCACGTTCGATTCTTTATATAATAAAGTTAAATATTGAACAATGAAAAATGATATGGTCTACTGATAGAAGATTTGAACAATCGCATGCTACATTTTGGGAAAATTTAGTTTTCCACGAATTCAGTCGAAGCTTGTATATTAAAGATGACAAATATCGTGGTCATGATACGATTTCATACTTCTCTGGAAGGTGTTCACTGTTCACGGATTTTTCTAATAAGGAATTAATTTCTTCAACATCAAGTTTTAAATTGCTCTCAGGTGTTTTTCTTAATGCACCATCTCTAGCTAATTTATCTGCTGTTTCAGAAGCAGCTTGAGATTACCCCAAGAATCAGCAGGGTTACATCTTGGTTGTTGCCATGGTAACTATAACATCTAAGAATGCAATTCTAAAAAAAAAAACAGATAAATAGAAAATAACTAGAAAAATGAAACACATACACACACGCACGCACACACGCACGCACGCATGCACGCACGCACGCACGCACGCACGCCGCACACACACACACACACACACACACACACACACACACACACATACACACACACACACACACACACACACAAGAACGTCAAATGCACGCAACGACTATCTCTAAGAAAACAGAAAACAAACAAACAACAGCAGCAGCAGTAGCAGCAGCAGCAGCAGCAGCAGCAGCAGCAACAACAACAACAACAACAACAACAAAACAACAACAACAACAACAACACACGCATGCATGCGCCTGCGATTTCAAAGAATTCTGCACCATAACCAAGCCAGTTTTATACACAACTTGAAAAGGGCCACATCATTTAAAGACGCAAAAACACACACAGTAATGATCATAACATAGACCGAGTCTCGACAATCCTGCAGTGGCATTTCCTATCCAGATTGCGTGGAAAGAAGGAAGTGGTGTGGACGATGTAAATCAATCTAATTATAATTATACAAAGTGTGGTTTTAAGGTCGTGTGGAAAAGACGGCCATTGTAGTTCAGGTGCTCGGAAATATTGCACCACGTAATGAAACAAAGAACGCTCCCCAAATCATGCAATAGTAATACTAGTCCGGATTGGTGAACACATAGGTTCTATCACGATAGGAGACATCATTATGCGGGAATGGGAGGGGGAGTGCGGGACTAGTATGTTGTCATTAGTTTGGGGCAGGATCAATACAAATGAATTCACAGTATTGATTCTGGCTGATGATATTAATATTTGTAAATGATTTGTGGGAACGTGAATGAGTTCAGGGACAGATCAGGAGGAGTATGTGTGCGTGTGGGGGAAGGGGGCGGGGGGGGGGGGGGGGGGAGGGGGGGCGCCCGTGAATGGATAGATCCAGAGAAGTTCTGGCGCTTTTTCTGCCTTTCATTTCGTCGCCTGTTTATTCAATCATGAGTGTGTGCTGTGTGATGTCATGTCATAGATTGTATTTCCTTTTCTTTAATCTTACATTGTCGTGTTGCCAGTTCATAAGCTTTGCCCCCCCCCCCCCCCCCCCCCCCCCCCCCCCACACACACACACCTTGGCCTCCTTCCAGTTCAAGGTTGGCGTGTATTGTATCAGAACCATAACAGAAGTTTAGTGTATCATTGCATGCCACGCATTTCATTGTCCCCCTTCCTTTTTTAAATTCTGTTACATTACGATAAACAAAGCTATATCTGAAAAAAAAAATGTACGATAACAGGGCAAGGATAAAGGAAACAATAATCATAACAGTGCACTTTCATTCACACTGTGTACACTATATTGTCTTCTGTTAAACTTGTTAATTGCAACTAATGCTAATTCCACGAGAGAAGTTGAAGAGACGAAAGGGGTAGAATTAGAAAACACCCATTTTGGCGGTATGTGAATTCACGGATGCTGCTTTTATCATGTCTAAAATGTTATCGTGAATCGCGTTGGTGTTTTCGTCATATCACCAGCACACGCACACAGACACAGACATGCGCACTCTCACACACTCCCCCCACCACCACCCCTCACCCCCCACCCCGCACACACGCACATATACGCGCACACACGCAGATCCAGGCTGCAAGCTCATAGGCAGAAAGGAGCGCATTGCGAATTGTGATTTTTAGACACGTACATGTGTTGTGTGTGTGTGTGTGTGTGTGTGTGTGTGTGTGTGTGTGTGTGTGTGTGTGTGTGTGTTCGATATACACCATACAGGCCGTTCCATTTTGACATGAACTTGATTCTGGGTTACAAACCTATTAAGTAGCATTCTTTCGAAGAACATCGCAATTCGTGTTACATGTTAATGTGCCTTCCAACCTTAAATAATACGCAACGACATTATTTACTAGGATATTTTTCTTCTACCACCTGACACTAAATAAGCAAGCACGTATTAGCCTTCAAGCTAAACGTTTGTGTTTAACCTTGTTTAAAAGCCACAACTTTTTTTTTTTTTTAATCTTTGATTACAATATGCTCCATGTTAATGTTACAAACATTAAGAAACAAACATCGTTAACAATAACGTTTTCAATGTGCATGAACAGGATTGTTTTTCCTTACGAAGGCCTTAGCGGCGTTGGTAACTGTCCTGGTGTAAACCACCTGTCATTTGGCACGAATGCAATGTAAATACTTCAGCAGGTAATACCCGTTTGCCCTGCTGTAGGCTAAACACTACTTGCCATTTACCTAAGGACGAATGACAATTAGACTACAGAAGATATCACCTGTGCCCTAACACGCACCCCCCCCCCTCTCTGTCTGTCTGTCTGTCTGTCTGTCTGTCTCTCTGTCTCTCTCTCTCTCTCTCTCTCTCTCTCTCTCTCTCTCTCTCTCTCTCTCTCTCTCTGTCCCCTACGATGAGTGTTGACGGTGAGTTTGAATTTACCAGAACAGAATGACTAATCAAGGTAGAAAGTCAAAGCTAGACAATTGACAAAAGAAACCAAAAAAAAGCAAACAAAATGAGAGAGAGAGAGAGAGAGAGAGAGAGAGAGAGAGAGAGAGAGAGAGAGAGATGGGGAGGGAGGAGGGGGGGGGGGGTAAACCGACAGACAGAAAAGGGGAACCTACTAAAACTACTAGCACCGAATTTCCAAAGGTCAGGGATGCAACCCATGCTAAGAGAACCTGCAGCATCGTTAGGATGGAGATGACGAGTGGTGGCGTTTAGCTGGTTAATCTGTTAGTATAATGCACAGAGTGCAGCTGTTGGCGTTTAGCTGGTTAATCGGTTAGTGTATTGCACAGAGTGCAGCTGTTGGCGTTTAGCTGGTTAATCTGTTAGTGTAATGCACAGAGTACAGCTGTGTTTACTTGCTGATTTGTTGGGTTTTTCATACAGGCAACTTTTTTTTGTGACTGCCTCAGTTTGGCAAAGCATCTGTTTCTAAAGGTATATTGAAATTACAACTATATCTACCCCATCCTCTCTCTCTCTCCCTCCCTCCCTCCCTCCCTCTCTCTCTCTCTCTCTCTCTCTCTCTCTCTCTACCTTCACCCTACACCTAAAATCTACAGTTGTTTGGAAATGTGGTCATGTGACACTGATTTAAAAAAAAACAACAACAACTCGAAATGGATACCTCCTCCATTAATAGGGATTTGGGAGCACAGAACTGCGACACACATAACTGAAACATGTATACCTTTTTAAATTTCAACTTTTTTTCCTCCTTATTGGCGGTAGTGTTATTTTGTTCGTTCTTATGTTGTTGTTGTTGTTGTTGTTGTTGTCATTACGTGTGATTGTTTTTCGTTGTTTTTCTTTTTTTTTTCCTGTCATTATCTTGGGTGGGGACGAGAGAGAAATGAGGGCCGGGGGAGTGGGGGGTGGGGGGAGGAGGGGCCTACTACG
This sequence comes from Conus canariensis, assembly GCA_033310375.1. Lineage (NCBI taxonomy): Eukaryota > Metazoa > Mollusca > Gastropoda > Neogastropoda > Conidae > Conus > Conus canariensis. Next base: position 24,729,853 of record CM065730.1, on the reverse strand, counting down.
CACCGCGGGTCTCTAAGCCAAGCGATCTGCAATGTATGCATATCCGAAGTATAAGGCCTCGTGAATGAATTTTAAAAAAAGTATATATATATATATATATATATATATATATATATATATATATATAGAGAGAGAGAGAGAGAGAGGAGAGAGAGGAGAGAGAGAGAGAGAGAGAAACGTCGTTATTTTGTTGTTACTTTTTTTTTTTTTTTTTTTTTGGGGGGGGGGGGGGTTCTATTTGTGGAAAGAAAAGCGGGAAGCTGCTCATTATTTCAGGACCAGTCCGGGGTATATGATCAACAGAATTATATATGAATCCATTATGTTTCATCATGGGTTTTATTTGTTGGAGTCACACAGCTGACTACAGGTATATTGAGCTATGTTACGCGTTAGATTCTTGTCACCAGCAGTTGGAGTTCAACTGTCGCACAGACCGATATTGATTTGATCTGCTTCTCCAGCTCCGCCTTTGGTTTCTGTTGGTTTATTTTGGACTGATAATATCCCACAACTGACTGTGAAATGGTGATTGACTGGGACCCTTAAGTTTACGGGGATTGATTTATTATGATTGATTGTTCGGCTTCGTTTGATGTTAACCTGTCCGTAGTTTGACTGGGAAATCCCACGATTGGCTAGCCAGCGTCACGTCTAGGTTTAGATACTGATACTTCCTGGCTGGTTTATTTCACTGGATTGCAGATTGTCCGACACTACTGCCGTTGGTTGGGTTGTGTGTGTGTGTGTGTGTGTGTGTGTGTGTGTGTGTGTGTGTGTGTGTGTGTGTGTGTGTGTGTGTTTGGGGAGGGAGGGGGGGGGGGTAATTTTTATTTCCAATTTGATTTTGATGTCTTTTTCACTTGCGGATTTGTCTTGCAGCAGATGACTTCCCCGATTGTTCTTGCCTCAAGTCCAACTAGGGCATGGTTGAGGTTGCTTGGGCTTTTTATGATTATCGGGGATTCCCGATGATTTCTGCCTGGTCCACCCACCATGTGTGTGTGTGTGTGTGTGTGTGTGTGTGTGTGTGTGTGTGTGTGTGTGTGTGTGTGCACGCCGTTTACGTGCCCACGACTTTTCAAAGTGATCTGGATTATAAGCCATACAACTTAAAAAATAAAGCTGGTCTGTCTGCCTCTGTTGCCTTTATTCCTTTATTGTACTTTTGTTTGCCGGTTTTTATTGAATGTCTAATTTAGACAGCAGAGAAGCAGATGTTTTCATTTGATTTACTTTGTTGTTCGATCTTGTATTGTGACTGGGATATATTCCATTCCTCTCTGTCTCTGTCTCTCTCCCCCTCCCACTCCCCCCCCCCTCCACTCGCCGCGCGTTTCACGCATCAATGATCATGTTTGTATCATGAAAACAACGCTCTTCTTCGTTCTGTTTCACATGGTTCATACACATGGTTCTTTTCGATCTGTTTTATGGTGGATGCGTTTAGACCTAGGAGGCAATGTGAGCATCTGGCCAGATAAAGAAAACAGAAGAAAAAAACAACTTAAGCTCCGTGATGACCATATCTCTCATTTATGTTTTATTTGTTTGTTTATATTCTGAGAAGAATTTTCAAACTGATATTTTGGCCCGTCTCTCTCTTGAGAGATTATGATTTTTGTTTTGTTTTGTTATTAAATTGATGTTAGACGTGTTTGTTTTATTATTGGCTTGTGATTGAGAAGTAATGCTGTGGTATATATGTTTCGGCGACACATGGTTCCATTATATTATGATTATTTGTGCGAAAACAAGATGAAAACAAAACAAGAATTCATTAACTGTTCAATATTTGGTTTTCAAATCATGCACACATCAACTGTTCAATATTTGGTTTTCAAATCATGCACACATCAACTGTTCAATATTTGGTTTTCAAATCATGCACACATCAACTGTTCAATATTTGGTTTTCAAATCATGCACACATCAACTGTTCAATGTTTGGTTTTCATATGATTCACACAAGTTATGGTGAACCCTGGTAAGAGCTGAAGTCACTTCACGTCGCCTACCCTTTCATCGGTCCTTGTTTTTTTTTTTTTTTTACTTCTTCTTCTTCCATTGGCGTGCATCTCTGATCATAAACCCAGAGCAAATTCATGAAGGAGGGTGGGATACTGATCGAGATCGATACTGATCAAGACACATAGAGGCCATGAACAATCACACTACAGTGGAGAACCGTTCACTTGACAGCACACTCAAGCACCATAATTTGTCTGTCAGTTGATCAAGTTGGTCTCACGAAATGGACACCACAGTTGTAGCCATCAACAAAGGTAAGCACCTGATTGCAAAGTGCGTTGCAGACGAAGCACAACTGGCAGCAACAGCTTTCTTTTATGTCATGTTAGGAGAACTTGTAGACTCACCGAATACGAATTTCTCATCCAGAGATAAAACAGTAGATTGTTCAATGATTGTTTTAAGAACAACCGGCACGTTTTGTGCAGAGGACATTTTTTTTTAAATTAAATTTATTGCAGCTTCCGCTCAACTTTATCTTTGGATGTGATTTAGGCATTCTCTTTGGCTTTTTCATTGTTGTTGTTTTACTTTCCACTGCATGCAATATTAATTTGATTTCCTTCCAGATGCTTGAAGTGTGTGCTCCTCTGTGTGTGTGTGTGTGTGTGTGTGTGTGTGTGTGTGTGTGTGTGGTGTGTGTGTGTGTGTGTGTGTGTGTGTTGGTTGGTTGGAAATCTTACTTTCATGGCGTTATCGAGACGGGGGACTTGCGTCCTGCTCAGAGTGTTGTCATTTTAGGGGCGCGTCCCTCGAAGTGCAAAGTGATTTGTCCTTTTCGTTCTTCTTGATCATTTTTTATTTTATTTTATGAAAGGACCTCATTGGTTATGTATGTGTTCTTACAATAGCTAGATTTTGTTTTTACTTTTAAAACAATACTGAATATTTTTCATGCGTGTATTACCGTTTCGTACTTCATGTAAATATTTGTTTTTCTCAGCTGAGAAACAAAAACACACAATATAACAAACAGAGCTGTCCGGGTTCACACTTTGACTGGTGATTTTTTTCCCTATGGCCGCAGTATTCATTTCTTCCATATCTGAACATCTCATCAGTACTAATGTACTTTTTTGTTGGTAATGACAGCTTCGTTGTAACATCTCAATTCAGTGATTGATTGATATATATATATATATATATATATATATATATATATATATATATATATATATATATATTTATTTATTTGTGTGTGTTAAGTTTGGTGTGAGCCTGTGAACCGTTAGTGTTTGTTTTTCCTTATTATTTCTGGTGACTGGTACCAGAGTCCACCAGGAATGGAGGGCTTAGCAATCATGAACGCTGCCACCAGTTGGCTTCGGTTCTTATGGTTGACAAGCGCAAATGCCTGGGTTGCATCAAAAAGCTTCCCCTCCCGCCCCCCCCCCCCCCTTCCCCCCTCCCCACCCGGTCCATCCAGCGGCAGTGTTTGTCTGCCCTTGTCTTGTCATCCGCTCTCCACCTCCCTGCCCCCCCCCCTCCCTCCCTTTTCCCCTCTCCCCTACTTTATCCCCTGTCTCACCCTCTGATTGTCCCATTCCTTCTTTGATAGTTCTCTGGGATATTTCAAATAAACTGAACAGAACGGTCGGTATTAGTTGCGTTCGTCCTGTCTGACGGTTTTATTGGTGTTACTGGTTTTTATTTTACTGGTTTGTTTGTTTGTTTTTTTTCCTAAAACACGACTCCCCCACACTTTTTGTTCTTTTTGTGATTTCTTTCATGCAACATATGCACGTGCATTTTTTTTTTATTTGATTTTTTTTTTCGGGGGGGGGGGGGGGGTACCTTTTTCATCGTTAGATATCAGTCGACTATTCTAAAATTATATAAGTTGTATTGCGTGTCATGGTTCCTTTTTTATCGATTATTTTAGTCTGCGCTTTGTTAAATCTTCATTGCTTTCCTCAAGTGCTTCACATTTTTTTTTTAATTTTAATTTTTTTAAAAAATCAAATTGCACAAAGTGCAGATAATGGACGGTTATTAGTTTCGTTACTGTCATGTGTTGAATGTACGACGCGTATCTGCATACTCTGTTTTGATATCTTTCTGTGTTATATAGTATCGTAAGCAATGATGTATGCAACGTATTCAAACAATTTTACCTTATTCCTATCCATCTGTGCAGTTTATTTAATGCTGTTTGACCGTTTTCTTACGGTCCCAATCTCCCGACCATCCACTCTTCCAAACTCTTTATCTATCTTTCTTCACTCTTCCCATCTGTCTATCCTCTATTGCCTCTATTTCTTTCACCCCTCTCTACCCCCTTTCTACAAAGAACTCAGTAGCCACAAACGGTATTTTCCTGTTTCGTTATCATTATTGTTTGATACTTTCTTGATGATAATGAATCTATTCTCTGTCTTTCTCTACTTACCCACCCTCCGTCTTCATCTCAACGGAGAACAAAACAAAAGTTCATGCTAGTTTGGCTTTTTGGAACAATTTTTTTGTTTAAACCAGGTATTAATCGAGCTGATTAAACGGTCACTTTTATTCGCCACTGAATGTGCGCATCTGTAACAAACTTGTCCATGTGTACACACGCGTGCTCTCTCTCTCTCTCTCTCTCTCTCTCTCTCTCTCTCTCTCCCTCACACACACACACACACACACACACACACACACACACACACCACACACACACACACACACACACACACACACACAATCACCAAACATCTACGACATTGAGCTGGCAAAACTAGTTCTGAAATTCAAAACGTAAACGCATCGCTTCGATAATTTACAAACAAATCCTTCCAATGTGCCGGAATGAATATGTATAAACTTACGAGTACTTTTTGCCGTAAAGAAGTTCACTTTTACTCATATGCTCCAAGTCAACCCATTTCTGCCATTTTCTGTGAACGATCGAAGACATATTCGTGACTGATTTGTTGAGTTGATTTATTGTGCAAAGGTTATGCATTCATTCTTCCTTTCTCCTTTTATCGATTTTTTTAATGTCATGTTTGCAGTGGTAGTGTGTTTTCCTAACCGTGGTACTTGCTTCCGCTGTGATTTTAAAAAGCACTCGACGGTTCATTTGGCAGTGACTCAGATACGTGTCTACTCTGTCTACTTGTTCATTTTTCCTCATGTGTAAAATGTTTGTGCGTGTGCATGAGTAAGGTAGTATTCCGATAAAAGAGCGATTGAATGATCCTTGCGCTTTGATAAATGCCAGACCAAAAGGCATAAAAACAATCTCTGCAACGAAAGCCATTGTGGCCCCATCCCCAACCTCGTCATCCCCAGCCCATCCCCACCTTCTCTCTCTCTCTCTCTCTCTCTCTCTCTCTCTCTCTCTCTCTCTCTCTCTCTCTCTCTCTCTTGCTATTTTTTTAATATGAGTTATCAGGCAATTCTGCTTCCTCTTTCTTTGCGATCTCATTCTGTTCCCTTCCAATCCTCTCACCCCCAACCCCACCCTTCTGTCGCGCGCATATGTGTCTACATACATACATACATACATACATACAACATACATACATACTTACATACATACATAGACAGACCCCCCCCCCCCCCCCCCCCCCACACACACACACACACACATCCAAATCAGTAAGGAAGTACTTTAAACGAAGGAGTGTTTGCATAGACCACACCTTGATGCAAATCTCTCTCTCTCTCTCTCCTCTCTCTCTCTCTCTCTCTCTCTCTCTCTTTTTTCCCTGTTTTTCTGTCTGGCGGGCTGGCTGGCTGGCTGGCTGTGTGTCTGTCTCTCTCTCTCTCTCTCGTCTCCAGCCCCCACTCCCACCCCCGTCCCCCTCCAATTACCATCTAAATACACAAAGAAAACCCAGGTCATCATATTTTTATCCACTCTCCCTGTTTCAGTACCAAGGCCTGCTCTTCTGTCAACAACCCCATACAACAACATACCCATCATGTCTGGTTTCTGTCAACAACCCCATACAACAACATACCCATCATGTCCGGTTTCTGTCAACAACCCCATACAACAACATAACCATCATGTCTGGTTTCTGTCAACAACCCCATACAACAACATACCCATCATGTCTGGTTTCTGTCAACAACCCCATACAACAACATACCCATCATGTCTGGTTTCTGTCAACAACCCCATACAACAACATACCCATCATGTCTGGTTTCTGTCAACAACCCCATACAACAACATACCCATCATGTCTGGTTTCTGTCAACAACCCCATACAACAACATACCCATCATGTCTGGTTTCTGTCAACAACCCCATACAACAACATACCCATCATGTCTGGTTTCTGTCAACAACCCCATACAACAACATACCCATCATGTCTGGTTTCTGTCAACAACCCCATACAACAACATACCCATCATGTCTGGTTTCTGTCAACAACCCCATACACACATACCCATCATGTCGTTTCTGTCACAACCATACAACAACATACCCATCATGTCTGGTTTCTGTCAACAACCCCATACAACAACATACCCATCATGTCTGGTTTCTGTCAACAACCCCATACAACAACATACCCATCATGTCTGGTTTCTGTCAACAACCCCATACAACAACATACCCATCATGTCTGGTTTCTGTCAACAACCCCATACAACAACATACCCATCATGTCTGGTTTCTGTCAACAACCCTATACAACACCATACCCATCATGTCTGGTTTCTGTCAACAACCCCATACAACAACATACCCATCATGTCTGGTTTCTGTCAACAACCCCATACAACAACATACCCATCATGTCTGGTTTCTGTCAACAACCCCATACAACAACATACCCATCATGTCCGGTTTCTGTCAACAACCCCATACAACAACATAACCATCATGTCTGGTTTCTGTCAACAACCCCATACAACAACATACCCATCATGTCTGGTTTCTGTCAACAACCCCATACAACAACATACCCATCATGTCTGGTTTCTGTCAACAACCCCATACAACAACATACCCATCATGTCTGGTTTCTGTCAACAACCCCATACAACAACATACCCATCATGTCTGGTTTCTGTCAACAACCCTATACAACACCATACCCATCATGTCTGGTTTCTGTCAACAACCCCATACAACAACATACCCATCATGTCTGGTTTTTCTGTCAACAACCCCATACAACAACATACCCATCATGTCTGATTTCTGTCAACAACCCCATACAACAACATACCCATCATGTCTGGTTTCTGTCAACAACCCCATACAACAACATACCCATCATGTCTGGTTTCTGTCAGCAACCCCATACAACAACATACCCATCATGTCTGGTTTCTGTCAACAACCCCATACAACAACATACCCATCATGTCTGGTTTCTGTCAACAACCCCATACAACAACATACCCATCATGTCTGGTTTCTGTCAACAACCCCATACAACAACATACCCATCATGTCTGGTTTCTGTCAACAACCCCATACAACACCATACCCATCATGTCTGGTTTCTGTCAACAACCCCATACAACAACATACCCATCATGTCTGGTTTTTCTGTCAACAACCCATACAACAACATACCCATCATGTCTGGTTTCTGTCAACAACCCCATACAACAACATACCCATCATGTCTGGTTTCTGTCAACAACCCCATACAACAACATACCCATCATGTCTGGTTTCTGTCAACAACCCCCATACAACAACATACCATCATGTCTGGTTTCTGTCAACAACCCCATACAACAACATACCCATCATGTCTGGTTTCTGTCAACAACCCCATACAACAACATACCCATCATGTCTGGTTTCAGAGAAAGGCAAACCCAGAAAGTGGCAAGATCTTTGAAGACTCTTAGATCGCATCGCACCACTTCTCCCCTCCTTCTGCCCCTTCACTCCCCCCCCCCCCCCCCCCCGCCCCCTATCCCTCAACTCTCCTCCTTCTCTGAACACAACTTATGATTTTTCTGGTCTTTATCCAGCAATTGTCACCACACTGGGAAAATAAGGTCCCACCATCCAGTAATTGTCACCACACTGGGAAAATAAGGTCCCACCATCCAGTAATTGTCACCACACTGGGAAAATAAGGTCCCACCCTGAGAAAAGAAAAAAAAAATGACAAAAAACAAAAACCGCACAACACAAACCCATCGGTTCATAGCAGGGCAGCTAAGGCGGATTACTTGATTTTCTGTCCCAAGATCTCTCTCTCTCTCTCTCTCTCTCTCTCTCTCTCTCTCTCTCTCTCTCTCTCTCTCTCTCTCTCTCTCGCTCGCTCCTCATTCACATATACACCCGCAAGCATGCACACACACACACACACACACACACACACACACACACACAGACACACACACACACAAACACACACACACACACACACACAACACACACACACACATACCACACACACAAAGTGAGAGACAGAGAGCACATAGCGCGCGCGCACACGCACACACACACACACACACACACACACACACACACACACACACACACACACACACATACACACACAGACCACACCACACTATGCGCGGCACTCCTCCATCGCCCAGACATAAATAATTAGCCCATAGGAAACCCCCCTCACGCCTACCTACCAACCTAAGGCAATATTCAAAGTCTGGACTTCATTAGTCACTTGATTATGTGCACTCGACAAGCACAATCGCCAGTCCCGCGTCAGTACACCTATAACATCACCAAGGGTTAGCCGGACAATGCAACGTTGCTGAAGGATCAGGTGACAGTTTGGCTGGTGTGACATTGCTTTTCAATGTGATACTTTAGTGTGATCTTGTTTCTTTCCCTGTTTATTTTATTTTATTTTTTTTTAACTGGATCTCGAGTTTAAGAGAAAGACAACATGGGTTTCAGGGCATAATTATAAATACAGACATGTATCCCCCCCCTCCCCCCCCCCCTACACACACACACACACACACACACACACACACACAACATGGGTGCGCACACATGCTGGAGAGAGAGAGAGAGGAGAGAGAGAGAGAGAGAAGAGAGAGAGAGTGTGGTGTGTGTGTGTGTGTGTTAGCAAAGGCAGTAGTAGGAAAGCGAGAGGAGGGGAAAGGGGAGCTGAAGGTGATGGGATGGAGAGGGAACGAAGTAAAAAAAAAAAAAAAAAAGGGGGGGGGGATGAGGGCATAGTTAATCAGTCGCCTTCAGCCGATGGCGACCCCAGGACCCCGGCTTCCCATTTAGCCAGGGAAAAATGGGGTTGGGGTCAGGGAAGGACAGGGAGATGGTGGTGGTGGTGGTGGAGGTGGTGGGATAGGTGGTGATGGGTATTCTCATTTTCTTCCTGGTCCCCAGTGCAAGCATCCTTTCATCTACTGGCGATGCAACATGACAGTTTACACCATTCCATCTTCCCTCTACTTCCCTCGAAGAACTCAACCTTCCAGTCCCGCTTTCCCCTGCTGCATCTCTATCTCTCAGGCTTCTGTCCTGCTTTCAACGGCACTCATATCCCACTACCTACTCCTCTTCCACCTTCATCAACCACACTGCAATAAACATTTTAACACGAACCCAGAAAAATAATCCCTGAAGGAGAAGAAAAAAAAAATCACCACTGCAAATTTACTGCTAACAGAGAGCCTTCGTCATATATTTTCTATTGAAAAATTCCAGAGAAAATTACTGATGGAAAATCGAAAGTTCTCCTTGAAAGAGTAAAACAGGTGAATTGCGCTTTCTATCTGCTACCGATTGTGAGAATTTGTCGCATTACGTTACTCAATATGTAGGTCTAATAACTACATCAATATAGGCCCACTGCAATAGAAAAGGCAGATATGGAGAATACGGACACGGATTTATACAACCTAGTCTTTGATTGTGCTTCTTTCTGCTTGAAATCTAATCCATCTGTAAACCGAACAAGATACACGTTGTCTCTAATCGCTAGAAGTCAGAAAAGATAATCTCATAATGCAAACCCATTGTATTTTCTCCTGGCACCATGAATAGTAACGTCGTTGAACTAATGGAGAAAACAGTCGGAACTCTCGTCCTGAACACCAGCCATCCCATCACTTTTAACAGATATCTTTTTTCTCATTTTGTTGATCTATTTTTATTTTTGTTAGTTCCGTTGACTGTTATTTCACCAGTCTCAAACACGTTTTATAGAATTCCACAAAACACGTGTCCATACACATATCTCGCTGATATAAGATAAAAGAGATAAAACACAAACTCTTACCACCCAAATCAGATTCAGGGTCTTTTCATTTAGAAATCCGCATCATCTTCAATGCACAGAAGAAAAATGCCGTCTTTAGGAGCTTGAATTCAGAAATTATGTTTTTTTGGTGTGTGTGTGTGGTTTTTTTTTTTATCCCTAAATACGTACCGCCCTTATCATTTTATTCTGGATACGTCATAAGTTCTAGTGTCTTTCAGCTGGTGTAGAGAACGATTGGAATTCTTTCTCCTCTCCCGATATTTTCATATTTGACTCTACTGCATCCTCAGCTTTGCTATCTCTCTCTCTCTCTCTCTCTCTCTCTCTCTCTCTCTCTCTCTCTCTCTCTCTCTCTCTCTCTCTCTCTCTGTGTGGATATCTGTCTGGCTGCAAACAGATTACATTCTGCCTCAAATGTGCCATCCATATGTTGCTTTGATGTACAAGACACGCATCATAGGGATGATGGGAGAGGGGTGGGTGGGTGAGTAAAAAACATGCCATTTACATACCTTTCATCACGTCTGCATTGTCAAACTTCTAATTTTTTTTACGAATGTTATGAAATCTGTTCGATACTATCGTCAGCGTATAAACTCTTATCTGTAATGAGACTGTAATAGTGGTGATTTATGTATTTACAACAATCATAGTTTCAGGGATATTTGTGCTTTCTTGCAGAACCAAGTTCATTGCAATTAAAGAAGTAGCACAAATCTGTCTCGGAACCCACGGATCCTGAAACGAATGATCTGAAATCCATTCATTCCTGATAAAATGTGAGACACAATTTGAAAACACTCAAACTGCGCAGGTTTCTTTCTTTTTTTTTCTTTCCTTCTTTCTTTCTTTCCAAAAAGTAAGGGATGCAAGGTCGTATCAGTTTCAGTGTCATCAACCTGCGTTAACGCGAGCAGGCTGATCCATATGGGCAACACCACAGCTTGCTAGGTCATGAGACTACAGTGAGCAAGGGTCATGCAAGAATGTGGTCGTTTCATTTGTCTGCATCATTCGTTTCTACATCACTTTATTATTCCCAGTGAGATTTATTTATCAAATATTTGCTGTTTTAGAAAATAAAATTTCTGAATTATATTTTGTTATTTCATTATCATTATCACTTTTTTTTTTTCAGCTGGAGCTTCACTCTGTCAAAATTCCTCTTAAACTTCGTTACACGAAAGGGTGTGGGGTGGATGGGTTGGGGCCAAGACGGAGGCGTGGGGGGGGGGGGGGGGGGGGGGGCGGAGGAAGGAAGGAAGAGGAGAAGGAGGAGAAATAGGAGGAGGAACAAGTAGCGGTGATATTTGGCTGACTGTTCGTTTATAGATTTTGACGTAATTCCTTAAAAAAAAAAAAAATGGCTTATCTTTCAAATGCCTTTTTTTTGTAGACACGTTAGTTACAGCCATCTGAAATGTCAACGTTTGGTGTCAGCTCGTACTTGATTCTTATTCTTTGTCTGCTCGTTTGTTTGTTTGTTTTATTTACTTATTTGACACTCAGTTGCATTGGTTTCCATTCGTTTGCTTTTAGTGAACTTGTTATACACATGATATTTTTTTAAACATGGATAAACCGCTGGAGGATACCACCTCTGGCCTGTGGTACGAGAGATCAATTCAACTTGGCTTATACAAACGCTGTGATTAATGTTCACGGTAGATGTGTTCTTGAATGGATCATATGTAATTCGGATTTATGTTCATGGACAGGGTAGACATTTTTGTGTTTGCCTCCATTCCGAATTGTAAACCTTTTTTTTTTTTTTTTAACAAAAAATAAATGCAAGGCATCTGTTGTCATTTATTCAGTTTTAACCGCTTCAGATCAGATAAATCACTGGATTTTGGGGTGCTTTTTGCTGTGATACCAGTGAAAAACTCCACCCCAACTTACCACCACCATAACCCCCCCCCCCCCCCCCCCCAAACTTCACGAGACTTCCTCCATTTTTTTGTAAAGAAAGTGGTGTTTTTTTGTTTTTTGTTTTTGTTTTGTTTTTTAAGTGGGACTTGAAGAGGAAAGTGGGAGGCAGAGCGGGAATCAGCTATTTGTTTTCCTTTTATTTTGAGCCAGACTGTTTCATGACATTTTTTGTCTTTTACCGTCGTGAAAAGAAATGCAGCGAACAAATGGAAACACACCGCGGTTTTTGTTTTGTTTGTTTGTTAATTCTGCTAAAGGTACGGTGTCATATTAATCGATGCCCGTCCTTTTTTTTTTTTTTTTTTTTTTTAAAGAAGAGTAGAAGAGCTGGTGTCTACTTGGTCTGATGAGATCGTCCAGACATACTGTTACAATGCCCCCTCCTCCCCCCCCCCCCCTCCCTTTCTTTTTTTCTTTTATATTTTTGGGCTAAGCCAGCCGATCCTATAGTGTACATCTTATCATGTCTTTCAACTGTGATTTTTGTCTTAGACGAACTGTCGTCAACGGTCATTGTATACAGTTATGTGTAATAGTTGGCATTCTTTAGATGATGTGTCTTCATGTATGGCCTATAGAAAATATTGAAAAGTAAATCGTCTTGATGTCACTGTTTTGTCTCAGTCGTCTCAACACGTTTCTGCCGTTTGCTGGGCCTGATGAGACAGAGCTCAAGGTCCCAGACCACTCTCCATTTAGGCTGAACGAGTACTTTCCCTGCAGGATGGAACTGTCCCTCTTTGTTCCCTTTGTTGGAAAGTCTCACTGCGATGAAAAGAATGAGAGCCTTTCGTTCCAAATCAAAACTGGTATTCCTAGAAAGTATTCCATTACAGAAAAAAAAGAAGATTGGGATGCTATTCGTCTAACACATTTTTTTTCTTTTTATTTTCTCGTCCTAAGCTTCTTTAAAGCTTCCGAGACTGAAGGGTGTGCAACCTATATTCCTTCTTTATTTCGTTGGTATTCTGTTCTCATCTAGATTTCTTCCAGAAAAACAAAACAGACGAGAAATAAAACAGCAGAGCACAACAAGCACAGGTCAATGATTCTTGTATTTAGTTTTTCAAAGGAAAAGGAATGGGAAGGGGTGCGTAAAAGGTTGAAACAATGGGCGTCAAAAACCCTTCACAGAAACCCTGGAGGGTCCTTTTGGGTTTGGTG
>CM065730.1:24701558-24714058 GCA_033310375.1 Conus canariensis | reverse complement strand
GCACGTGGTTTTCTTTTCCTTCACAATCAACAACATATAACTCTTCTATGTCTTTTTCTTCTTTTTATATATCTCTGAGCAACGTCTGACAGTGTGTAAGTGTTAGCAAAGGGATCATAATAATCATTATGCATGATAATCACCGCTGCCTGACAAGGACAACAAAACTGCTCTCAAGATATCGAGACTAAAATGGACAGCTCCTTCATAGTCGCGTTTCTTCTTTGACAATGGCTCCCCTTTTCACATAATGCAGATGACAGCATTCTGAACTGTTCAAGCGTCCAGCTGCTGTACTTTGTGGCAGACGTATGTACCATATTCAGGGAATGATAGTGCTTGGAAACATTTGCTCCGAACCCAACACAGCAAAACTAATGCTAATACTTACGCCATTGTGACGAAGAACCGAAATCTACTTATGAATACGATTGTTTAAATAAAAAAAAAATAAAAAAATAAAAAAGTGACACAAATATAAAGCCATAGAGAGTTCCGTAGTATTAAAGAAAAAGCCAAGTTGACTGCATCTGTCTTCTGTATTATATGACGGAAGAGACGCATGAAACATCCACATCGATTACACTTAAAGGTTCATGCTGACGCTAAATGAACCTCCATGTTTAGACAGACAAATATGTGTAGGGAGCGCAGAGAATATGGAAGAAAGACATGTTAGAAATAAAGAAAATGACTTCTACTTAAAAGTCGACGGTTCACAGTCTCTAAATACTTCATGTAAAGTAGTGCAGAGCTATACTGGCTGACACTTCAGTGAAACTGAAACTAGCAAGGCATATCCGGTCACTGTGAAATGATCCGGATTAATTTTGTTACTTTTCACAATTTTTAAACGAGAAACAAAAGAGCAATAAGATAGGACACTGAGACGAATTTTTCACAATAAATGCGCATTGGCTCTCACGAGTTTGTGCTCAGTCCCTATTGTAAACGATCGAACAAAACCTTGCCTTGCCGCAATGGACACAAAAGAGAATATGGAGAATAAAATCACTTTGTCATCCGTACAAGCAGAAGCTTCGGTGAGTTTTACTTCCTCTGGTGAATTGTACTTCCTATAGTGAGTTTTACTTCCTGTGGTGAGTGTTACTTCCTATCTGCAAGAAAGCCTTACGGACATGGTGTCCCAGACCGATGTCTGTACTTTTGGTGGCAGGATGTCTGGTCACAAGCACAAGTCTAAGGCTTGGGCAATGACAGGGGGCTGTCCAATCCTTTTCTGGCACCCATCGCAGACCAGGTCCTCTTCTTTCTTCCTGCCGATCTAGTGTCCAGCATTTGATCTGTTCAAGCACAACACACACACACACACACACACACACACACACACACACACACACACACAGCACGCCGCACGCACCCCACGCACGCACGCGCACGAACGCACGCACAGCACGCACGCACACACACACACACACACACACACACACACACACACACACACACACACACACACACACACACCTCTTACCTTACACTTTATCTGGACTTCTTTGTGTTCCTGTCCTCTCTTTTCAGCGGGTTGTATTCAGTCAAATGTGTTAATAATTTAGTTTGAGGTTGATGTCTAAACTGGACAGCCTTATTTACCTTGAAAAGAAATGATCTTTGAAATGAGAAGCTAATCAACTATACAGCTAGATGGCTTAATCATTGTCGTTGTTGTTATTACTTTTTTGCTCAGGCTAGTAACAGCAAGGCAGTAACCTCATGTCTAGGAAATGCTGTTCGTCTTGTCAAGACAAGAAAAGGAAGAGGGAAAGGAGGGGGGGGGGGGGGGGGGGGAGGCAAGGTGGGAAGAATTAAAGAGGGATGGAGGGTGAGAAGGTGGTAGCAGCACTAGGAAGCGGTGTGTCCTACACCTACACCTACCCTATCCATCTCCACTCCCTTCCTTCGCTCCCGTGCGCTACGAACTCTTAACAACTACATTGATTAACCAGAACAACATGGTAACGTTATATATATATATATATTTGTACAGTGAGAAAAGTATCTTGGACATTTAAATAACTCTTTTATCTATTGGAACCGGCCACGTCCGCGTGGATACTTTCGATTACATTTGATTGTGTTTGTATTCGGAGATCAAGACGAACGACATTGCCATTTTGACTATGACCCCAAGCCTGGCCAAACGATTTTCGTTTCTCTTCTTCTTCTTCTTCTTCTTCTTCTTCTTCTTCTTCCTTCTTCTTCTTCTTCTCTCTCCTCCTCCTCCTCCTCCTCTCTCCTCCTCCTCCTCCTCTTCTTCTTCTTCTTCTTCTTCTCTTCTTCTTCTTCCTCCTCTCTCCTCCTCCTCCTCCTCCTCCTCCTCCCTCCTTCTTCTTCTTCTCTCTTCTTCTTCTTCTTCTTCTTCTTCTTCTTCTTCTCTCTTCTTCTTTTCTTGTTTTTGTTGCTGCCGCTGTTATTGTTGTTGTTATCACTAACATCATTATTAGTTGTTTTCGTAAACATGATGCTGTAAACACAGGAATGTCATGTGTAACGTTTTGAATGTTGCTCTCTCTCTCCTCTCTCTCTCTCTCTCTCTCTCTCTCTCTCTCTCTCTCTCTCTCTTCTGTGTTTTGTGTATGTGTGTGTCTGTCTCTGTCTGTCTCTGAGAGAGAGAGAGAGAGAGAGAGAGAGAGAGAGAGAGAGAGAGAGAGAGAGAGAGAGAGAGAGAGAGAGTTTGGGCCTTTCTCAGTTTTACAGTACAGACTTGGCTTTCTCCACCAAATATCGATTCTGAAAGACGTGTTCGACAGAAGACAGCCAGACAGTTTCTCCACGATTTCACTGTTTGAAAGTCTAGAAAAAAAACAAACAAAACAGATTCACATTTCTGGAACCACAGGTAACCGGATAATGTGTGTGTTGGTACTGTGGCAGACAACAAAGAACTTGGAGGGGAGAGGGGAGGGGGGTTCCCTTGGTCGATAATCCCTTCTCTCTCTCTCTCTCTCTCTCTCTCTCTCTCTCTCTCTCTCTCTCTCTCTCTCTCTCTCTCCACACTGGTGGAAAGGATGTTCCATATCAATGTTGCACCGTTCGCTAATTAACCTTTGCTGGGATATATCGAAAAATGCAAAAACGAACGTCATTTTAGTTCCAGTCCTGTTGCAGTCCGTGCTAGAGCTCGCGCGCGTATGTGTGTGTGTCTGCGGCTGGGTGTGGTGGTGGTGGTGGTGGTGGTGTGTGTGTGTGTGTGTGTGCGTGCGTGCGTGCGTGGTGTGTGGTGTGTGTGTGTGTGTGTGTGTGTGTGTGTGTGTGTGTGTGTGTGTATGAAAATACAATCTCCTTGGTTCGATTTTACTTTTTTCTCATTCCCCCCCCCCAAAAAAAAAAAAAAAAAAAAAAAAAAAAAAAAAAAAACCCATTAATGGCAGTGCAGTTTTATTTTCAACCCTCCTCCTCAAGTCAAACAACCTATGTTTCCTTTAAGAGCAATAAGATAAAACACTAGCCTTAATTCACTGTCTTGACATTTTCACTTCCTTTTGCATAACCATATTAAAGCCAAATTTCTCCTGTAATAGATGGCATCTATAAACGATATCTTTTTACAGATGCGACACCATTGATTGGCTTTCTGCATTCAATACAAATATTTGGTAATTAACACTTTCTTTGTTATCATGACTCTGAGTGGTGAACAGTGCAGAGCTAGCTGTTACCATCAATGTAGGAGGCCTCCTTTAAAGAAGCTCAACAGTGTCTTAAATAGAAAGCCTGTATGTCCATTTTGAGACGGTTTAGTTTCAACTCTTTCTCATGTTGCCTCTTTTAAGGCAATTCGTACTCGCATTTTAAGTCAGTGTGATGGGACCTAACAAAATTATTTTGTTCCTGTACGAGTACACGTGTGTGGATGCGTAGAGTGGGGAGTGGGGGGGGGGGGGGGGGGGGAGGGGGGAGGATGCCATGCGCTGATATGTGTGTAGCATCCAGTAGAGATACTACTTGAATAACGTAAGATGTAAATGACAGTTCTAACTGACCTAAGCACAGCAAGAACATACTGTTCAAATAAATGTTTTCCACTTTTTGTTGTTTCTTTTTTCTTCCTGGAGCTGCAAATTGTCATTATCCTCCGAACAATGGCAATATGTTTTATCTGACATTAATCAAAAAGAAACAATAAATGAGGCAGGTAATGATCAATAATAAACAGCGAACATTTAGGTTAACTCTTGTTCCCAGCCTATACTCCATGGTGACTAACTAACCTATGAAAAACAACATAGAAGTATGGTAGCTCTAGCTTCTTTGGCAAAATGATTACATGCCCACAACTCCATACGAATGCTGCTTATGACACCAATGATGTGTGCGTGTGTGGTGTGTGGGGGGGGACTCATATTAGTCATAGCTAGCTCAGAGTGAAGAGAAACCCTCCAAAAGTGCAAGAATCGCATACACGTTGATAACGACCTCTGTGTGTGCGCGCGTGCATGTGTTGTGTTGTGTGTGAACGCTGCCTTTACATGCTTTGTTCAGATACAGATCTTATTCTGTTACAGTGTCTTCCTTTACTGATATTATCAACCAAATAACCGTAAATTAAAAACAAAAAACGCTGCTTGTAAACTTACGAGCGATCTCTATCTGGCTATCTATCTCTCAACCGATCCATCTGTTTATGTACCTTCCACACACACACATATATATATTTTCAAAGAGAAAAAAATAGACTACAATATATCCTGGAAAATCATAAAAGAGCAGCACCATATAACAATATTTCAAAAGATGAAACCTATGCTCAACAGAAAAATACATAATACTATGCAAACCACAAATGGCAACTTTAAACACCAGGATAGAAATGGTTAACAACTGCAGGCACAAGTGGAAATTCCTATCAGTGAACAAGAATCAGAAACACACGAAAACACAGACAGCACGTGATGACAGACAACACAAGCAGTTATAAAACACCGGCAGCACAGACCCACCACATCCTGACGATTGCAACCGCATGCGGTTTCATGCATGAAACAACGTTGTAGGTAAAATTTTAAACCTTTCCTTTTTAACAAATGTTGCTCCCAGTGCGGTTGAGCATTTTTCTAAAATCTCTGTTGGCACTTGCCACCATTATCTATATATATATAAACGCACATAAAACGAAGATAGTAACAACAGACTCATATGATTCTTCCAATATTTTGGCTTGTTAACAAGTTTTCCTCATGGGACTGTAATAAATACAATCTAATATTTACATATGTGAATAATTACTTATATATATATAATATATATATACAATTATAGACAAAGCTTGCTCTTATGTCTCAGATTGAAGAAATAAAGGGAAAGAAACATTCATATTTGCAGTGGGAGATAATTCTGCCTAACTAACGAGTGGGTAAATGGGGAATATTAAATGCTTCTCAAAATGAGCCTTCAACAAGTTTATTGCCTCCAAGAGAGAGACAATCTCCAATACAGATAAAAAGTCACTAACATATAACTTCTGATCAGATACCTGTATTTTGAAACCTGATTGTTTCTTCTTAGTGACCGCGAAAAGTTGTAACTTCACTCCTCTGCCTTTTCGGTTTTAAGAAGAATGCTATCCCTGAAAAAGGCTGGTGTGCAATACCGTAGTATGTTTGTTGAGTTTTCAAAAAAACAACCAAAGGTGCCAGCTAAGAAGCAAAGAAAATCATGAAAGATCAAAACAAGCTACATTTTCTTGTGAAAAGTAGAAAAAAAAATATAACCTCTAAGACACAAAGTGCTGAGGGCCAGTTCTTGGAATGAACCCACAAGGGACTGAATTATTACAATAAACTAATACATTCCAAGGATAAGTATCGAGCACCATTCCAGCAACTTACAGAGCAGCTTGGTGTTGCAATGACTGCAAGAAATATTCAGTTATAAACAAAGCTTGCTCTTATATATAATATATATATATATATATATATATATATATATATATATATATGTGTGTGTGTGTGTGTGTGTGTGGTGTGTGTGTGTGTGTGTGTGTGTGTGTGTGTGTGTGTAGTTTTTAATCAATCTCTCTCTCCATGTCTCGATCTATTTATCTATCTACCCACTTAGACATGCATACATGTGTATACATAAATAACATTAGATAAATCTATATGAAATATTCAGAGGCGGACAAAAAAGTACAAAATTAGTACAATTTTCGTGACTGTTTTGAACGTATATTCGTTTGCTTGTTTGTCTCTTTGTTGACGCTTCAGAAGTATCACATGTTGACAGAACGTTCTTGCAGCGAAGTGGCTGTGAAGTTGCCGTTGAATGATGAGTCAAAGTGTAAATATGCTAGTGCACCTTGTCGCAGCTTCGCATGTTTCAGTATTTCACATGTTTAAAAGAGAATCTGCGAGGCGTTCAAGACTTTCAATGGAATGGGATGAACAATTTTGCCATGCAGAAGCAACATATTTCGATTTTTAAAGGTGACAAACAAGGGGACAGAAAAACAACAACAAAAAAACAGAAGCACAGCAAAGACATGGCTTAGTCCTTGGAAGCAATGCGGCTCCTCTCTTTCTCTGTCTGTCTGTCTGTCTGTCTGTCTGTCTGTCTCACACACACACACACACACACACACACACACACACACACACACACACACACACACACACACGCACGCACGCACGCACGCACACACACAAACGCACTCTCTCTCTCTCTCTCTCTCTCTCTCTCTCTCTCTAAACATGAGTGTACTCGCCTTTGTGTATATACAGGTATACATGGCCTCCCGTTATCCCCTTAAACCCTGTTCTCATATGCATGCTTTGAACTCGGACAAGTTGGAAGACCAGTTGACACTCTATTCCGAACTTTCATAGCCTCAGTTTTGTTTGTGTTTTTAACCGATTATTCACATATTATGGAACTGAAATACGTAATGATGACTTTTTTTTAATAATGCGTTTTCTGTACTTCAATTTGTAGTGGTGATTTTGACAATTTCTTTCAGGTATTTCTTTATGTAGTACTAGTTTTCAGATTTTCTTTCGGGTGTCAATATTTGTACAGATTTCCCGCATTTATATTTGTGACAATATTTTGACCTTGTGTTTCGGGTATATATATATATATATATATATATATATATATATATATATATATATATATATATATATATGTATATATACATTGATACATACATACCTACATACACACACACACACACACACACACACACACACACACGCACACACACACACACACACACACACACATATATATATATATATATATATATATATATACATATATATATTGCAATCACTATGATAATTATGTTGTTCTAGATGTTAATATAGATAGTGCCCGTTACGAGATGTGGTATCCAAAATTCACATTTTAGTACTGTTTATGAGGGTTTTTTTTCTCTCTGGTATTTGTAATTATAGAACTGACTTTTAAGAATTTGATTGTGGAATATGCATTGCTGATTTTGAAATTTGTTTTGCGTGCTCATGCAGTGTGTGTGTGTGTGTGTGTGTGTGTGTGTGTGTGTGTGTGGCGTGGTGTGTGTGTGTGTGTGTGTGTGTGTGTGTGTGTGTGTGCCCCGCGCGCGCGGCGCGCGTGCGTGCGAGCATGCGTGCGTGCGTGCGTGCGTGCGTGCGTGCGCGCGCGCGCGCGCGCGCGTGTGTGTGTGTGTGTGTGTGTGTGTGTGTGTGTGTGTGTGTGTGCGCGCACAGCCAGGCGCGCACGCACGCTTTCACCTATATGACCACATCGGTCTCATCAGCTTCTGTACCTCAACTCTTATTTAAAATACCTGCGCACACGATTTTGCACCAGTAATCACTCAGATAAGAACTTTCTTGGCTTCACATTTGGTTTCAAACGCATATTACTCTTGCAGTCGTGTTACTTTGGATTCATATTGGTAGTATACTGATACCTGTTTTTATGTTTGTGATATTTATTGTTTAAATCTTTTATTTATATCTAATACAGTATTTTTGCAATTTTGTTCCAAGTATCAACAGCTTAGATTTCGTTTGAGGTATTCATATTTGCAGTACTGGTTTAATATTTTGGTTACGATGGTTATACTTAAAATCGTGGTTCCAAGACATTGCGTCTGGTATTAGTGTTTGTAGTACTGGTTCTGAGATTCTGTTTATAAACAATGTCAGTTCTATGGAATGAGTACCATTACATATCTAAACCTTGCTTCAGTGTTTCTTTGTTTATTATCGATAGTGTCAACAACAAAATGAATGTCTCAGCGAAAAACGGAAATGCTCTCAAGAGGACGTGAACCAGTTTTAACTCATGATGTTAATATTGTGCAATCCCACGTTTAGTTTCATATTATCTAATATCTTCATCTGACTACTTACAAATTCTTTTATTTGTGCTCTTTATTTGGACCGTCGAGAAAGAGAGGAAGAAATAGGGGAACGGGAGACGGGAACGGGGGTGGGGGTGAGGCGTAGTACTTTTCACAGACCCGTAGTCAAGCTCGTCGAAATTCAGGCAATAGCGTATTGCAGGTGCCTGTATATTTCTAACGCCGATTTCTACTGGTTAGCGACATGTAACTTGGCTTCATTATTATGTTCACCAACAATGCAATGTTTAGGAGTTTATATCACCGGTATGACGCACCGATCATCATTCACATTTCGTCACTTGTGTGGACGATTGATCTTCCACTATGCACATTGCGAAGCCATCTTGGAACAACCCAGAGCATAGTTAGGCTACTTCATACGTCATAATGACATACATGTTCCAAGTCGGACGAGACAGAGCAGCTTGAGATGTTATTACCCAGGAAGTCAGCAGAGCCACATCGTGGTGTATCCATGGTAACTGTTACAATTTAGGAATTTTATTTCGGCAAGATTTCTTTAAAGTAATTCAGTACTAATTCTGAGCTGCTGACATTGATATTGTAAATGATTTGTGGGAACATGAATGAGTTCAGGAGCAAATCAGGAGTGTGGGATGCCCATGGCTAGATACATACAGAGGTTCTGGAGATTTTTCTACCTCTCATTTTGCCGCCTGTTTAAATCATGAGTATGTGAGTGTGTGATGTCAGATCATAGATTTTATTTCCTTTTCTTTAATTGTGCTTTGTTCTGTTGCCAGCTCATAAGCCCCCCACTCCCCCAGCCTTCTCCCAATCAAATGTTAGCGTATATTGTTTTAGAACTATTACAGGTGTTCAGGGAATCATTGCATGCAACGTTTTTTTTTTATATATATATTCTTTTCCGTTTTAAAATTCTGCTTCATTACGATACACAAATCTTATGAAGGAGATAAACTATTCATGTCGGGTTATACTTTAGAACCTTATCCATATGAAGTATGGTTTATTGGCAGCCTACGTTTAAAGCGATGGGGAGACATTCGGTGGGGCCACACGCTAGCCGTTTCCTCTATTCATAGAACGAATTCATTTTGATGCTGCGTTCCATGTAGGCTACATTGGGGGTGTTCTGAGCAATTTGATTCTCTCACTTTGTGAAGGTATAGTTTTTGATTTGCTGGAAAACTGTGTTCAATCCGTTTTTTTTTTTTTAGCAATGAAATAGCATTGAAAATCATATCTTTCTGTTGATCCATGTCACTCCGACATGCATCTTCATGCCAAATCGGCGCGTCCCTTAGCCTGTTCTCTCTGTGTCTCCCTTTCTCTCTCTCTCTCTCTCTCTCTCTCTCTCTCTCTCTCTCTCCTCTCTGTGTTTCGTTGAAATGAAAATGTGTGTGTGTGTGTGTGTGTGTGTGTGTGTGTGTGTGTGTGTGTGTGTGTGTGTGAAGATGATCTGAAATGTTCTCGCTAAGAGCGGTAGCATTATCAATTTGCGTGGGTGCGCGCTTTTGATATCATTTATTCTGATTTGGTTTGTTTATTTCTGCCAGCACGCGCGCGCGCACGCCCCCCCCCCTCCCGCACACACACACACACACGCTCGCGTGCGTGTGTGTGTGTGTGTGTGTGTGTGTGTGTGTGTGTGTGTGTGTGTGTGTGTGTGTGATGCTGTAGAAGAGAATCTGATGCGACTGGAAATCATCTTGGGGTGAGTGGCAATTGGTGCTTAATCAAGTGGAGAGGAAAATTGTGCATTACAGCGGGGCAGTTCAGGATTGCCCCAAAAGCAAATGACTATCATTTCAGGCAATTCTAAATTGCCTCAATGCAAATGGCTATAATCTCTGCTCGTTTGTTTGCTAGACAGCCGCAGCTCCAGGATGGAGAAACCAATTCTCTGCATACATATTTTTGTTGTTGTTGTTTTCATTATCTGTAGTGCTGATATCTGGAAAAAATATACGGTAAGACATGGGCAAGTACAAAAAAAGTATTTCAATAGTGTTAAACTACATTGAAAGTGTTCACAAGTATTTCAATAGTGTTTCACTACACTGAAAGTGTTCACATAATGTTTTCTTCTGTTACATTTGTTTGTTACAGGTAATGCTTGTAGCAGGGAAAAAGAAAGAGGAGAGGGGAAAGGAATACAGTGAGAAAACACGTATGTTAAGCATACGTTCATGCAAAACGTTGTATATTTAACCTTGTTATAGCGTCGTGCCAGCTTTTTTGTTTTTTCAATCTTCGATTACGAAACGTTCCCTGTCAGTATTACAAATAATAAAAGAATAAACACCGTGAACAAGTACATTTTCAATCTGCATGAATGGGATTTGATCCTTTCAAAGCATTGTGAACAATTACATTTTCAATCTGCATGAACAGGATTTGCTCCTTTCAAAGCATTGTGAACAATTACATGTTCAATCTGCATGAATGGGATTTGCTCCTTTCAAAGCATTGTGAACAATTACATGTTCAATCTGCATGAATAGGATTTGTTCCTTTCAAAGGCCTTGGGGATAACTGATAATCGTGCTGGTGCAAAACCCACCGGTCATTTTGGACAAAGGCTGTGTACAATTCCCTCCAGTACAGTCGCTAACACCATTCACCCTTGTGTAGGTTAAGCGCTACTTGCCATTTACCCAAGAGCGAGTAGACTACCTAGGATCTCATCTGGACCATGACCTCTCTCTCTCTCTCTCTCTCTCTCTCTCTCTCTCTCTCTCTGTCTCCTCTGTCTGTCTGTCTGTCTGTCTGTCTGTCTTCTTCTCTCTCTCTCTCTCTCTCTCTCTCTCTCTCTTCTTCTTTGTGATGAGTACTGGTATTGAACTTGAATTAACCGGAACAAGATGACCAACGAGGGCGGAACGTCAGACCTCAACAGTTGACAAAAATTAAATAAAATCAGAGAGAGAGAGAGAGAGAGAGAGAGAGAGAGAGAGAGAGAGAGAGAGAGAGAGAAAAGGGCAAATAGCTTGCATCGAATTTCTGAATGTCAGAGATGCAGTAGCGTTTAGCTGGTTAATCGGTTATTATACTACACATGGTAAAACTTTTTCCCTTCTTTTTTATTTTATGTTGTTGCCTGCGTTTGGTTAACAGTCTGTTTGCACAATACAACAACGATGAACATGTATATCAAATGTGCATCTGTTTCTACCACCTCCTGTACACCTATCTCTGTCTGTCTGTCTGTCCTGTCTGTCTGTCTGTCTGTCTCTCTCTCTCTCTCTCTCTCTCTCTCTCTCTCTCTCTCTCTCTCTCCTGCTCCTCCTTCTCCTCCCTCTCCTCCTTCTAATCTACAGTCGTTTGAGATTATGGTCACGTAACACCAGTTAAAAACATGAAATGGATACCTCCTCCATATTGTATGCTCCACCCGATCGTCGAACATTGGTTTTAATCGCTTCTAACACACACAGCTGCCACACACATGACTGAAACACGTGCGGCTGTCTTTTAAAAATTTTTTATTCACTTGTTTACATGTTGATGGTGGTGGTGTTGCGTTCATTTTTTTTTTTTTTTTTTGTCAGTGTCTGTGATTATTGCTTTTTTTTTTTTTTAATTCCTTGTCTATCGTTATGTTCGAAGTGAGGGAAGGAGAGGAGGGAGAGGGAAGAAAGAGCGGCGGGGGTGGGGGGTGGGGGTGGGGGGTGGGGGCAGGGGAGGGAGAGAGCTACAAGCCGCGGGTCTGTAAGCCAAGTGACCTGCAACGTGCGCTGCTCCACAGAATCACTGAATGAAAAACAAACGCAGAAACGTTGCTAGTTTGCTTGATTGCATTTGCTTGTTTCTTGTTGTTGTTGTTGTTTTGTTGTTTTTTACTCTGAAAAGAACAGAGGGAAGCTGCGCAGTTTGTATGCAGCACTATGTTGGACCATTTGGGGATATATATATATATATATATATATATATATATATATATATATTTGTTGTTTTTTTTTTCCACTGAATTATGTTTCATTGGCTTTATTTACTGGAGACACACAACTTACCACAGACACATCTCACTATGTGATATGTTACTTTCTTGTCATCAGCAGTTTCTGTACAACCGTCGCAAAGATCGATTCCGAATTGGATCTGCTTCCCCTGCTCCGCCTTTCGTTTATTTGTTTATCTTTGACTGGTAACATCCCACAACTGACAG
>CM065730.1:24694058-24699058 GCA_033310375.1 Conus canariensis | reverse complement strand
GCGTGCGTGTGTGCGTGTGTGTGTGTATTGATTTTATCAAGACAGGACTTGCATGCTGTTCACAGTGTTGTCATTTTAAGGGCGTATCATTTGAAGTTCAGAGCGATTTTTCTTCCTATAATCTTCTTGGGTATTCTGTATTTATGAAAAGTCCTCCTCAATTGTCTCGTGTTCTTCATTGGCTTGGTTTTTGTTTTAATACTGAACGTCTTTTCCGGGATTTTGTGTGTGTGTGTGTGTGTTATATATATATATATATATATATATATATATATATATATGTGTGTGTGTGTGTGTGTGTGTGTGTGTGTGTGTGTGTGTGTGTGTGTCGACTCTTCTTTTGCTTGCTAGAATTTGTTTTCTCATCTCAGGTCCCAAAACACACAAACAGACTTCCCTGTTCTAATTCATATTAATTTTTGACTGGTGACTTTTTCCCTTCGGCTTCATTTTTTTTTCTCTTCCATATTGAGCAACTCATCCGAGCTCATTTACTTTTGTTAACTTTAGAACTACAACCTCATTGTAATATCCGAATTCGAATATGTTTACTTGTTTTGTTTAGGTTTTGTGTTTGTTTGTTTACTTTTAGTTCCATTTGCTGTAGCCCTGTTTGCATGAGCAGGCAGTAACAGGAAAAATTAAATCTTCTTTGTCGTATGTATGTTTTGTTTTCCATCTCAGGTGAATTTTCTTGTTACTGGTCACTGGAACCAGATTTCACCATGACGGGAGGGCAGTACAGTTATGAACGCTGCGACCAGTAGGCTTCGCTTGCGATGGTTGTGGGAAGCGCAAGTGTCTGGGTTGCGGTAAAAAGATTTTCTCCCTGACTATTCAGCAACAGTGTTTGTCTGCCCCTTGTCTTCATTCCCTGGTCTCTTCCCTGCTGCACCCCCCCCCCCCACCCAACTCCCTATTCCTCTCTCTCCTCCACTCTATCCATTCTCCTTTACCCTCTTCTCCTCTCCTTCCCACATTGATAGTTTCTTTGGGATATTTTAAATAAGCACAACCGAACGATTCAGCAGTGTTCATGTTACTTGACGGTTTTGTTGTCGTGTTTTTTGTTCTTGTTTTTTTTTTTTTTTAACCTTTTTTTTTTGTCTAAGACATGACTTTCCGACACTATTTGTCGTTTTCTACCCCTGTCGAGCAATATATGTATGCTTTTTTCGTGTTTATTTCATACATTTACTTTGATTTGGATACCTTTTGCATTGTTAGACATTAATCGAATATTCTCAAAATGTTTTATGTTGTATTGTGTGCTCTAGTTTGGTTTTTGGTTAATTTTTTATTGATAATTTTTATGTGCAGTTTGTTAGATTCCCTTTTGTCTTCCTCTAGGACTTTACTTTTGTTTTCGTTCTTTCTTTCTTTTTCTTCTTTTTTTCTCCCTTGCAGAAACCATAGACAATGAATGGTAATTGTCATTATTATTTGTTTATGTTGAGTATGTTCTGAAGCCATTTCTATGTAATATTATACCTTTGGCAAATATGTGTGCAACGTATTCAAAAAAAATGTTTTGTTGTTTCTGTCCATATCTGTGATTTACTTATTGCGGTTTGATTTTTATTGTCTCCCTCTCCCGACCATCTGCTCTTCCCAGCTCCTTCCCTTTCATTCTTCACACTTCCCATTTGTCCATCTGCTTATGAATCGCCAGTACTTCTTTCACCTGTTTCTACCCTCTTTTACAAAGAATCAACAAACCACAAACAGTCTTTGATTGCTTTGGTTATCATTACGTTTTGGTGTTTTCGTAATAATCATAATTTCATTTTCTGTCTTTCTCAGCTCACTCACTTTACGTCTCCTTCTGCACATAAAACTACAGAAAATTTCCTACTGTTTTAGCTTTTTAAACAAAATGCTATTAACTAGTTATCAACCCAACTGGTGAAACAATCCTTTTCATTCCCACTGAGTGAGTTCATCTTTAACAAATTTTGTCCATGTTTATATACACAGACGCAGACACACACACACACACACACACACACACACACACACACACACACACACACACACACACACAGAGGCACGCACGCACGCACGCACACGCACACACACACACACACACACACACACACACACACCAAACATCCACGCCTTTAGGCTGGCAAACTGTCCTAAACTAGTTTTGATATTTAAAATTTAAATGCATTGCTTCGATAGATTATAAACACATCTTCCCAATGTGCAGAAGAAGATACATACAAACTCGATAACAAGTGCTTTTTGCCTTGAAGAAACCGCATATGTTCTTTCTTTCTTGGTCGTGAGCTCTTGATTACACTGTTTCTGTCGTTTTCTGTGAGTGATCGAAAACATATTTATACGTTTTGTTAATTTGGTTTATTGTGCATGGATTATACATTCATTCTTTTCTTTCGTATCTTGTTACCTATCTTGTTTGCAATGATAGGATCTTTTCTTAGCGATCCTACTTGCTTCTACCTGTTGTTTAAACAGTGCTTGATGGTTTATTTGGCAGTGATTTAGATACGTGTTTACTACAGTGTTTCTCTAGTCATTTTTTTTTTTCATGTGTTTTTGTCCATGTAAACAATTATGGTTGTATATTGATAAAAGAACAATTCAGTGAGAATTGTACCTTGACATTTATGAGATGGGGGTAAAAACAAATATAAAATACTTTGCCATGAAAGCCATAGCACCCCTATCCCTGACCTTTCTGTTACCACCCTACCCCCACCTCCTCCCATTCCATCCCTTTCTTAATATTTGTAACGAGGGTTACCTCCTATTACAATTCATCTTTCTCTGCCATTTCTGATCCCTTCCCCGCCTTCCGCACTCCTGAGTACTTGTACGTGTGTGTGTGTGGAATACCTCACGGTGAACGATTCTGTCGGGACTGCGACCAGAATGACCTTGGTGATACATTTCGTTTTGCAATGAAATGTACCAAATATATCGACATTAGAAATCAGTTTATACCAAGAAAATTTGCATGTATAAAATCCGTATTCAACTATTGTCGTTTGCTGTGCGGTGGTGAAAAAAAAATTGTTGCTAAACTTAGCGAAGTTTCTAATACCTAGTAAAGTTGCGTAACATTATATTCAGTGTGTTAATTATAGGGAACATTTTTGGATGTTTGATTTGTTTTATTATATTTGATTCGTTTCAAGTCCTCCATGCTCCAAAAGGAGTCACAGGATTAAAATCTTTGAATCATTGTGTGTGTGTGTGCGTGTGTGTGTGCGTGCGCGCGCGCGCGCGCGCGCGCACACACACACACACACACACACACACACACCTGCACGCTATCCCTCGAGCACGGTACTCCTCCAGCGCCCAGACATAAATAATCGGCCCATAACAAACCCCCCTTACGCCTACCTACCTAAGGCAATGGGACTACGTCAAGTCTGGACTTCATTAGTCACTCGATTATGTGCACTTCACACACACTCGCCAGTCTCATATCAGTGCACCAGTGACGTCACTGAGGGTCAGCTGGACGATGGAACGCAGCTCAAGAAGCACGTGATAATTTGGCGGGGTATGACATCGGTTTGACTTGGATGCTTTACTTTGATTGAGAGAGTTTAAGAGCGAGATGGTGCAGGGCTCTGGCCGTGTAAGTGCAGCTGGACACACACACACACACACACACATACACACACACACACACACACACACACACACACACACACACACCACTCACTCACACACACACACACACACACACACACACACACACACACGCACACACACCGAGGTCCATGTGACACCGAGGTCCATGTGTGTGTGTGTGTGTGTGTGTGTGTGTGTGTGTGTGTGTGTGTGTGAGAGAGAGAGAGAGAGAGAGAGAGAGAGAGAGAGAGAGAGAGAGAGAGAGAGACAGACAGACAGACAGACAGACAGACAGACAGATCTTTGGCAAAGAAAAGAAAGAACCTGGATGAAGGGGGGGAAAGAGGGCGTAGTTAATCAATCGCCTTCATGGAATGGCGACCCATGGATCCCAGGCCCTCATTTTGTATGAGAAAAATGGGATTTGGGTTAGTAAAGGACAGAGAGGTGGTCGCTGTGGGTGAGTGGGGGTGGAGGGAGGGGTGTGTGGAGTGGGGTGTGGATTTCCATTTCCTGCCTCATCCACAGTGCAAAGAATCTGTTCATCTCTTGGCGATGCAACATGACAATTCACCCCCTGCCCGCTGCAGCTCCTCCAGCTTCCTGGAGCCTCACCCGCTCCAGCCTCCTCCTCCTATCTCTCAAGCTTCTTTCCTTCCACCAACTCCCCGTCCCCCTATCTTCTCTCCTCCTACCTCCATCTTCCTCCCTGATGAACCCAAGCTATGAAATCCTCAGAGCAGAAAACAAACCAAACAATCCCAACCACAAATTTCCGCTATGAGAGCCCTACCCTCTACGTCTTTTATCTGTTCATTTGTTAAAGGTCTGCATTAAATTTCTGATAGATAATGGAGTGGTCGTCTGGAAGGAGGGAAACAGTTAATCGTGGTTCTTATTTGGCACCAGTGACGAGGACGGTGACAAAATGCGTTGAATCACGTTGCTCTACATTCAGGCCTAATAAATAATATCAATATAGTTCAATGGAATAGGCAGAGATATAAAACACAGAGATGGAGTTTTGAACAACCCATCTTTAACCATGCTTCTTTCTATTAAATCTATTTAACAGATGTTGTCTTAAATTGCAAGATGTCAGAGAGGGATTTTTGTAAATCAGGAAACATAGAAGGAAGATCAAAAGTGATGATGTTTAGCAATATGTTTGTAAATATTATTTTGACCTAATCCCTTAAAAATGAATTGTCGTCCGAAGGTTTTGTTGTTGTTGTTGTTTTCGTTTTTGTTTTTTTTTCTTACGCATTTGTCACAGTCATCTGAAAATGTCATTTTGGGAGGTCTCAACTTGTGGTTGATTCTTTGTTAGTTTGTTTTTATGTGCTGATCTGCATTTCAATTGCATTACTTTCCATTAGTTTGTTTTT
>CM065730.1:24681558-24689058 GCA_033310375.1 Conus canariensis | reverse complement strand
AGGCAGAAATATCAGGTTTGGGTCCAGAAAGGGGGGGGGGGGGGGGGGTCCCATCTTCTTCTGGTACTCATCCTAAGCTGGAGTCTGGGTCCTCTTCTTTCTTCCTGCTGACCTGGTGTCCAGCCCTTGGTTCTGGTTCCGTGTGTACTGTGTTGTCTCCTGGGTCCTCTTCTTTCTTCCTGCTGACCTGGTGTCCAGCACTTGGTTCTGGTTCCGTGTGTACTGTGTTGTCCCCTGGGTCCTCTTCTTTCTTCCTGCTGACCTGGTGTCCAGCACCTGGCTCTGGTTCCGTGTGTACTGTGTTGTCCCCTGGGCCCTCTTCTTTCTTCCTGCTGACCTGGTGTCCAGCCCTTGGTTCTGGTTCCGTGTGTACTGTGTTGTCCCCTGGGCCCTCTTCTTTCTTCCTGCTGACCTGGTGTCCAGCCCTTGGTTCTGGTTCCGTGTGTACTGTGTTGTCCCCTGGGCCCTCTTCTTTCTTCCTGCTGACCTGGTGTCCAGCCCTTGGTTCTGGTTCCGTGTGTACTGTGTTGTCTCCTGGGTCCTCTTCTTTCTTCCTGCTGACCTGGTGTCCAGCCCTTGGTTCTGGTTCCGTGTGTACTGTGTTGTCTCCTGGGTCCTCTTCTTTCTTCCTGCTGACCTGGTGTCCAGCACCTGGCTCTGGTTCCGTGTGTACTGTGTTGTCCCCTGGGCCCTCTTCTTTCTTCCTGCTGACCTGGTGTCCAGCCCTTGGCTCTGGTTCCGTGTGTACTGTGTTGTCCCCTGGGCCCTCTTCTTTCTTCCTGCTGACCTGGTGTCCAGCCCTTGGCTCTGGTTCCGTGTGTACTGTGTTGTCCCCTGGGCCCTCTTCTTTCTTCCTGCTGACCTGGTGTCCAGCACTTGGCTCTGGTTCCGTGTGTACTGTGTTGTCCCCTGGGCCCTCTTCTTTCTTCCTGCTGACCTGGTGTCCAGCACCTGGCTCTGGTTCCGTGTGTACTGTGTTGTCCCCTGGGCCCTCTTCTTTCTTCCTGCTGACCTGGTGTCCAGCACTTGGCTCTGGTTCCGTGTGTACTGTGTTGTCCCCTGGGCCCTCTTCTTTCTTCCTGCTGACCTGGTGTCCAGCACTTGGCTCTGGTTCCGTGTGTACTGTGTTGTCCCCTGGGCCCTCTTCTTTCTTCCTGCTGACCTGGTGTCCAGCACTTGGCTCTGGTTCCGTGTGTACTGTGTTGTCCCCTGGGTCCTCTTCTTTCTTCCTGCTGACCGGTGTCCAGCCCTCGGCTCTGGTTCCGTGTGTACTGTGTTGTCCACTCTGTGGTGCTGGTCAGCTGACTTTGGGGGTCAGTCATTATAGCCTCTCCCCCGCCCCCCCCCCCGACCCGCCGCTCCACCCCTCCCATTTTCCCCTGTCCCAAAGGCCTGTCTTCAGGACTACCTTCATCATACCGGGTAGTCATGATCCTGTGCTGCGGGAGGATGCCTCAAAGAGGGAGCAGGAGGGATGCCGCTGGGGCGCTGCTAGATTCCATTCCATGGTCTTTACTGACTACGGTTGAGAGGGCAGTTTTTTTTCAGCCCAACCTTAACAAGAGTGCCCATCGTGTCATCCGAAAAACAGGACACACACAGACACACTCAGACACACACCGACAGACACACACCGACAGACACAACACACACACACACACACACACACACACACACACGCACACACACACACACACACACACACACACACACACACACCTCTCTCTCTCTCTCTCTCTCTCTCTCTCTTTCTGTCTGTCTGTCTGTCTGCCTCTCTCTCTCTCTCTCTCTCTCTCTCTCTCTCTCTCTCTCTCTCTCTGTATCTGTATCTATCTCTGTCTCTGTCTCTCTGTCTATCTGTCTGTCTGTCTGTCTCTCTCTCTGTCTCTCTGTCTCTCTCTCTCTCTCTCTCTCTCTCTCTCTCTCTCTCTCTCTCTCTCTCTCCACACTCACTCATTCACACACACGCACATACACACACACCCGCGCGCGCGCGCGCACGCACACACGCACGCACGCACACACACAAACTCACACACACACACACACACACACAACACACACACACACACACACACACACACACACACATATACTCAAATGCAAAATGCACGCACTCACGCACACCTACACATGCACTCACGCACGCTCACATATACATACGTACACGCTGCTGTTGATTGAACACTCGCTATTCAGAAAAATATTTTCATTTCTCACACAGCTTTTGGATTGTGTTAGTTTGAAATCTTGTCTGCACAATCTCTTCGGAAAAACAAAAAAAAGGTCGGTCTTTTTTTTCCCCCACGGTGTGTCAATGTTGTGCCTTTTTAATTTACAATCCAATCAGATAGTTGCTTTCGTTGTACGTTTTTGTTTCAATGCATGATGTTACTTTTTTTTTACGACAGCATCATTTCCACTATCTCTTCATTGTTCATCTCATTCTTTTTCATTTCTCTTCTTTACATAATGTAAAGTGTTCACACACACACACGCACACACACACACACACACACACACACACACACACACACACACACACACAGAGGCACGCACGCACGCACGCACACACACACACACACACACACACACACACACACACACACGCGCGCGCGCGCGCGTGTATAACACACACACACACACACACACACACACACACACACATACACACACACACACACACACACACACACACCAGAAGCACGCACCCACGCACGCACGCACACACACACACACGCGCGCGTGTATAACACACACACACACACACACACACACACACACACACACACACACACACACACACACACACACTGCGTTGTCGTACAAACACACGTGTACATTGTCTCTTATTATCCCCTCCAACCGTTATCATCACATGCCGTGCTTGGTACCGGACACGTCTGAGAATCATTAAACACTCTATTGGGAACTATTAAAGCCACAGGTGGTTTTGTGTTTTTAAAGGCCCTTTAACCGAACATTGAGATATCTGGGAATTTAAAATGAAATGCTGTCTTTTAATAATGCGTTTCCTGTATTTCTATTTGTAGTTGAGGTTTTGACAATAAATTCTTTTCAGGTATTGTGTCTGTAATGCTAATACTGGGAGCCGGAATAGCTCAGTTGGTAGAGCGCAGGACTCGTGATTCTGGGGTTGCGGGTTCGAATCTCCGCCGGGCCGTTTCGGTACAAGGGGGATTTTTCCCTCGGAGTTAACAATGGTTCCGACTCCTTTTCCCATACAGTCCTTCGAATGAGACTATAAACCGAGATTCCGTGTGTCAACGCACGCATAACATCTTGCACACACGTAAAATCCCATCACCAACTTTCGGAAGAGTAGGCCAGTTTGGCCGTTGGTGTGGATGACACGTTACACATAGCATGCACCCTGCGTGAGAAATGGAAAGAATGAAGAAGTAAGGAAATTGAGTGAACGATATTGAACGATATTGACTGTATGACACGGGAAACGACTGAATGAAGCGCCAGCTGGCAGCTCTTCAGTCAGCACTACCCAGGAAGGCAGCCCATTGTGTAAACGAGTGTGGATTGTAAAGCGCTTAGAGCTTGGTCTCTAGCCGAGAATAGGCGCTATATAAGTATTCATTATTATTATTATCATTAATATTATTATTACTGATTTCCCGTGTATATATTTGTCGCACTGGGTTTAAGATTGTGATTCGGGTATTTACGTTTGTAGCATCGATTTAGAGATTTTGTTCTGGATATCAATAAAGGCAGTACCCGTTAATCAGACGTGGTTTCAGGAATTCATATTCTATTACTCTTTATGTTTTTTTTCTGGTTATTATATTTGTAGAACTCATTTACAAATTTTGATTGTGGAATTTGTGTTGCTGATTGTGTATGAGAGAGAGAGAGAGAGAGAGAGAGAGAGAGAGTGTTAGTGTGTGTGCGCGCGCGAGAGCGCATGTGCGTGCCAGGTGAGCGCTTGCGCATGCGCTATCACACGCACGGCCATACCCCTCTCTGCCTTTTCTGTACCCCTACTCTCATATGCGAGGACACCTGTTTGCACACGTTTGTGCACCAGTGAACACTCAGATAAGAACTTTTTTGGCTTCAGATTTGATTTTATAAAAACTTTACTCTTGCAGTCAAATATTACTTTGGATTCATGTTGGTAATGTACTGATACCCGTTTTTCTGTGTGTGGTACTTGTGTTACAAAAACATCTGTTTGGGGTATCTTTAAGTATATAAGTATTTTTGCGATTCTGTGTCAGGTATCAATTGTTTTGAAATTTTGTTAGGTATGTATCTCCCGTACTGGGTTTGAGATTTTGTTTTCGATGATTACACTTGAAATAGTGGTTCTGAAATTTAGTGTCTGATATTAGTATTGGTTGTACTAGTTCTGAGATTCTGTCTCTTAACCATGCCTTGCTGTAGTGGGTTTTTGTTTGTTTGTTTATTGTCTACAGTGTCAACAACAAATAGATGTCTCAAGAAGAAACGAACAGGCTTTAAAAGGAAGTGAGCCTGTTTAACTCATGATGTTGTTGATATTATGCAATCAGAAGAGCACGTTAAGCTTTATATTGTCAACTCTCTTGGCTTCACTACTTTTTTGTTTGTCTGTTGGTTTTGTTTGTTTCTTTGTTGTTGTTGTTGTTTTTTTTTTATTATAATCTCTTAATAAGACCGTCAATTCTCACAGAATTTTACCCCGCTGTTTGCATTTGAAGAGAGAGAAAGAGAGATAACTCAAAACTCAGAAGGTTTTAATGTGCATCCGCCTTGGGCCACAATGCAAGCTACAAAGAGAAGGGGGGGAAGGAGTGGGTAAAAACGGGGTGGAGTTTATACACTGTTATTGCAAACAGAACAGCGCTGTAATGTTCACCATCCCCCCCCCCCCCCCCCCCCGAAAAAAAGTTAAAAAGATGATACATTATTCAGTTACATCAAGACTACAAAAACATACAACAGAAATAAAGTCAAACATTTCAAGCAAAACCAAAGTGATGGTAATTGTCCACAGTAGTTTACCATGTAAGGAATTAACGTTAGCCTTCAGTTTGTAGCATGAAAAAGATACCTTGATAGGTTATGTCTATGCGAAGCATTGGATACCTTAGCCTAAGAAGCAAATTAAATGGATAACTGGCCGATTCTTTGAGAAATTTGTTCCTAAGGTCTTGGAAGAGGAGCGTTGAAAAAAAAAAGTGTTGTTGGTTCACGAACCGATCGCGGCAAAAAGGACACGCTTTATCCTTTTGTGTTTTGCTATAGCGATGCAGGTTGTTATTCAGGGGAAGCAAATGCAATCTTGTTCGTGTGAAGGCAACGCGGAAACGCTACGCATACATATCCAAAGATATCAAGAGAAGAGAGAGAGAGAGAGAGAGAGAGGACTATGACTGGGTGTATCGCCTGTATTCATTTTATTGCTGTTTTGTACTGGTGACACACAATC
This sequence comes from Conus canariensis, assembly GCA_033310375.1. Lineage (NCBI taxonomy): Eukaryota > Metazoa > Mollusca > Gastropoda > Neogastropoda > Conidae > Conus > Conus canariensis. Next base: position 24,683,609 of record CM065730.1, on the reverse strand, counting down.
CAATGAAGTAAATCAGCCAACATTCATTTGAACACTGGAGGATCAACTTTCTCTCCTATGGCATTAATGTTAGAATATAATTTAAATCATGTTACAGCAACAACAACAAAAGTAACTACAGTGGTTGCAGTTGCGTTTTGCCTGATGGTAGGTGCGTGGAAGAGGACTGAGATGGCAGATGTCTGCATATTCTATTAAAAAATGCAGATATTTACTAGTTAGCCACATATAACTTGGTAAACAGTCTGTTTCTGCAGTATACAGCCATGTTGAACAAAACATCTGTCTCATGCCCTCTCTCTCTCTCTCTCTCTCTCTCTCTCTCTCTCTCTCTCTCTCTCTCTCTCTCCTCCCCCCCCCCCCCCCCCGTGTGATTTTTTTGTGTGTCTATCGTTATGTTTGAAAGGCGTGGGGGATGGGTGTCGGGGGTTGGGGAGCTTATGCTGATCTGTAAGCCAAGCGATCTGCAATGTATGTATCTCCAAAGTATTACTGAATGGAAATCAAATACAGAAACGTCATTTTTGTATTTGCTTGTTTTTACCGCTGAAAGAAAAGCGGGAAGCTGTGAATTGTTCGTGCGCGGTGCTATTCAGGATCCCCCTCACCCCCCCACCCCCTTTTCTTTCTTTTTTTTTTTTTTTTTTTGGGGGGGGGGGGGGATTTTATATTTATCTTCAATGCGTCATTGATTTTATTTCTTGGAGGCACTCAACTTTACTACCGATACAGTTAGCTATGTGATGTGTCAGATTCTTGTTGTCAGCAGCTTCTGTTCAATTGTCGCAGAGATCGTATCTCCTGCTCCGCCTTTCGTTTGTTGAATTGACTGATAATATCCCACAACTGACTGTACAGGAAACATGACTGGCAATCTACGTTTACGGGATTTATTTATGATTGTTTGGGTTTCCTTTGATACTAAACTCGTTTTTTTCCCCCTACCCTTACTTTGACTCGGATATGTCACGACTGGCTAATCGGCGTCCTGTCTTGATTTAAATACTTCCTAGCTGGTCTATTACGCTGGTTTGGATATTGTCCCACACCAATGCCGTTGGTTGCTTGGTTGGTTGGTTTGGGTTTTTATTTGTTGATGTTGACTTTTTTTCTATTTGAGACGATTCTTTTTTTCACTTGCGGATATGCCGCCCGACCGATGGGCTTTCCCGATTATTTTTGCCTCAAGTCCAGCCATGACTTAGTGGAGGTTGCTTGGGCTGTAGATTAACGGGGTTTCCGATTATTTGTGTCTGACTCAACCAGTGCTTCAGAGATTCTCCATCGTGTGTGTGTGTGTGTGTGTGTGTGTGTGTGTGTGTGTGTGTGTGTGTGTGTGTGCGTGCGTGCGTGCTTGCGCGCACGCGCGCGGCGTGTGTGCGTGTGTGTGTTTTGTGTTGTGTTATGTGTGTGTTTCTGTCACACGTTTTATACTTGTAATTTCCAGTGAGTTGTGTATGTCTGTTATGAGGTTCACGACGGCCGTACTTTACAATGAAAAAAGTATTCAGAGCTTGATACCAGCTGTATTTTGGGACTGGCCGTTTTCATTCAGAATTCGTAGTGGTGAGGAAGAGCTGTTGGCTGCCCTGGCTTTGCTATCAAAGTGCGTGCGTGCCTGCGTGCGTGCGCGCGTGCACGCCTGAGCGCGAGTGTGTGTATATATATATTGTTGTGTGTGTGTGTGTGTGTGTGTGTGTGTGGTGTGCTGTGTGTGTGTGTGTGTGTGTGTGTGTGTGTGTGTGTGGTGTGTGTGTGTGTGGAGTAGAGAGAGAGAGAGAGAGAGAGAGAGAGAGAGAGAGAGAGAGAGAGAGAGAGAGTGCGCCTTAAACATACACACAGACACATGTGTTTTTCAGTCATTAGATGATAATTGGCCGTTTACGTTCCCACGAGTTTTGGAAGTATTCTGGAAGATAGGCCCTACGTCTTAACATAGAACTGGCCTGTCTGTGTTGTCTGTATATGTTTGTTTTGCCTTTGTTTACTGATTTTCATTTCATTTCTAACTAAGACAGCAGAGAGAAGTGGATAATTCAATTTGGTTTTTA
>CM065730.1:24664058-24679058 GCA_033310375.1 Conus canariensis | reverse complement strand
ACGTACTCTGTTTTGATGCCTGTTGATGCCCTGTCTGTCAGCACCATATCCCCAGCATCTCTCACTCATGCACCTTTCCTACTTTTGTAATAAGAGTTACCAGCCGTGTTGGTTCATCTTTCTCTGCCAAGTCTGTTCCCTGCCACGCTCCCATCACCACACCATCCACCCCACCTGCCTGAGTGCTCATTGCACACCCACCTACAATACCACACTACATGAAATGCACCGTTGCACACAACACCACACACACACACACACACACACACACACACACACACACACACAGAGAGAGAGAGAGAGAGAGAGAGAGAGAGAGGAGAGACAGAGAGAAACAAAAGCGTAACTCACACAATGCCACTGCCACTCCATACCACCTCACACACACACACACACACACACACACACACACACACACACACACACACACGCACGCACCACACACACACACACACACACACACACACACACACAACACGCTAGCACTTGATCACGGCACTCCTCCAGCGCCCAGACGTAAATAATTGGCCCGTAGCAAATTCCCATCACACCTGCCAACCAGCCTAAGGCAATGGGACCGGGCCAAGCCTGGCCTTCATTAGTCACTCGATTATGTGCACTCGACAAGCCCAATCGCCAGTCCCGCGTCAATAAACTTATGACGTCACCGGAGGTTAGATGGAAAATGGAACTTTGCTCGATGTGCGCGTGATAATTTGACTGGTTAGTTTGATTGTTTCCTTCCCTGTTTGTTATTAGTTCTATACTTTAAGAGAGAGAGACGATGCACGTTTCTGGTCACAGAAGGACAGACTCGTGACTACTGGACTCTCACACACAGACAGAGCAAACAGACGCATATACACATGCATGGATGTGTTCACACCCACACACACACACACACATGCACGCATGCATGTACGCATGCATGCATGCATACACACACACACACACACACACACACACACACACACACACACACTGGTGTGTGTGTGTGCCCACCAAAAAGAGAGCGAGAGAGGGAGATCTTTAGCAAATGAAGTAGAGAAATGAGAAAAGGGGGAAAGGGAAATGGAGGGTGGGCAGGGGCTGGAGAGGGAAGAAAGCAAGTAAGGTGAGTGAGGGCATAATTAATCAGTCGCCTTCAGCTGATAGCGACCCTTGGACCCCGACCTCTCGTTTTGCCTGGGACAAAAAAAAAAGGGATTAAGGGTTAGGGAGGGACAGGGAGATGGTGGTGGTGACTGGGGGTAGGGGTGGAGGGGATTTCTGCTTCGTCCCGAGAGCCAGCGTCAGTTCATCTACTGGCAATACAACATCACAATTAATCCCGTGCCCTCCACCTCCCCTCCAGCTCCCTGGAGTCTCTCCCTTCAAGCTACCGCCCCTACCCCCGCTACCCCCCCCCCCCCCATCTCTCAATCTTCTGTCCTGATCCCCCCCCTCCCCCCATCCCTCCCACACACCTGCCTCCTATCATCCTGCCTCTTCCTCTCCTCCCTCCATCCCTCCCACACACCTGCCTCCTATCATCCTGCCTCTTTCCTCTCCTCCCCCCGCCTCCACACCTCCTCCCCCCTCCCACACACCTGCCTCCTATCATCCTGCCTCTTCCTCTCCTCCCTCCCTCATCCCTCCCACACACCTGCCTCCTATCATCCTGCCTCTTCCCTCTCCTCCCCCCATCCCTCCCACACACCTGCCTCCTATCATCCTGCCTCTTCCTCTCCTCCCCCATCCCTCCCACACACCTGCCTCCTATCATCCTGCCTCTTCCTCTCCCTCCCTCCATCCCTCCCACACCACCTGCCTCCTATCATCCTGCCTCTTCCTCTCCTCCCTCCCCATCCCTCCCACACACCTGCCTCCTATCATCCTGCCTCTTCCTCTCCTCCCCCATCCCTCCCACACACCTGCCTCCTATCATCCTGCCTCTTCCTCTCCCTCCCTCCATCCCTCCCACACACCTGCCTCCTATCATCCTGCCTCTTCTCTCCTCCCTCCCCCCATCCCTCCCACACACCTGCCTCCTATCATCCTGCCTCTTCCTCTCCTCCCTCCATCCCTCCCCAACCCCTCCTATATCTGCCTCTTCCTTCCTCCCTCCATCCCTCCCCACCCACTCCTCCTTCCTCCTCCTCCCTCTCCTCCCTCCACCCCCACACCCTCTCCTTCCTCCTCCCTCCCCCCCTCCCTATCATCCTCCCTCCCTCCTCCTCACCCTCCCCACCCTCCCACACCTGCCTCCTCTCCTCCTCCCTCCCCCACCTCCTCCACACCTGCCTCTTCCTCCTCCTCCCCCCCACTCCTCCTCCCCCTCCCTCCCTCCTCATCCCACCCTCTCCTCTCCCCCTCTCCCTCCCCCCCATCCCTCCCCAACCTGCCTCTTCTCCTCCTTCCCTCCTCCCCACCCTCCCCATCACCTCCTCTCTTCCTCTCCCTCCTCCCCCACCCTCCCACACCTGCCCTCTCTCCTCTCCCCTCCCTCCACCCTCCCTACACCTGCCTCCTTCATCCTGCCTCTTCCCTCCCTCCCCCCATCCCTCCCACACCTGCCTCCTATCATCCTGCCTCTTCTCTCCTCCCTCCATCCCTCCCCACACCTCCTCCTATCATCCTGCCTCTTCCTCTCCCCTCCATCCCTCCCACACCTGCCTCCTATCATCCTGCCTCTTCCTCTCCTCCCCCATCCCTCCCACCACCTGCCTCTATCATCCTGCCTCTTCCTCTCCCCCTCCCACCCTCCCTCCCCCACACCTCCTCCTATCATCCTGCCTCTTCCTCTCCTCCCTCCATCCCTCCCACCCCTCCTCCTATCATCCTGCCCTCTCCTCCTCCCTCCATCCCTCCCCACACCTGCCTCCTATCATCCTGCCTCTTCCTCCTCCCTCCCATCCCTCCCCACACCTCCTCCTATCATCCTGCCTCTTCTCTCCTCCTCCATCCCTCCCACACACCGCCTCCTATCTCTGCCTCTTCCTCTCCTCCCTCCATCCCTCCCACACACCTCCTCCTACATCCTGCCTCTTCCTCTCCTCCCTCCTCATCCCTCCACACACCTGCCTCCTTCATCCTGCCTCTTCCTCCCCCCTCCATCCCCCCCCCACACCTGCCTCCTATCACCTGCCTCTTCCTCTCCTCCCTCCATCCCTCCCCACACCTCCCCACATCCTCCCTCTCTCTCCCTCCCTCCCACACCTCTCTCTCCTCTTCCTCCCCTCCTCCCACCTCCCCATCTCCGCCTCCCCTCCTCACCTCCACACCCCCTCTCTCCCCCTCCTCTCCTCCGCCTCCTCCCCAGCTCCATTTGCCTTCTTCCCCCCTCCACATTATCGCCTCCCCCCCCCTCCCCCCCCCCCCCCCCCCCCACACCTCATATCCGTCTCTCCATCCCACACACTCCTCATCACTGCTTGCCTCCTATCATCCTGCCTCTTCCTCTCCTCCCTCCCCACCCTCCCACACACCTGCCTCCTATCATCCTGCCTCTTCCTCTCCTCCCTCCATCCCTCCCACACACCTGCCTCCTATCATCCTGCCTCTTCCTCTCCTCCCTCCATCCACCACCATGGAATGAATATTCTTATATGAACCCAGGGTATAGTATCCGTGAAGGAGAAAAAAACAAAACAAAAACAAAATTCCACTACACATTTCAGATATGAGAGCCCCCCCCCCCCCCCCCCCCCCCCCGCCACCCACACCTCTTTTTATTTTATTTTTTTATGTTACGCAGAAAATTCCTGATAGACAATGGAATGTTCATATGGAAGAAAAAAAAAACAGTGAGTCATGCATCTTTTCTGCTACCAATCACGAGTAAGGTGACATAATTCGTCCAATCACACAGCTCGGCATGTAGTATAATAATTATTACATCAATATACTCCAATGGAATAAGGCAGAGATAGAAAACAGGGAGACGATGTGTAAACAAGCTGGTCTTTAGCTTCGCTTCTTTGCGTTTGATCTACTTAATACATGCTGCAAAAGGTCAGAAGGAATATCTGTTCCAATCAGACAAATCCATTATTCTACCCCCCCCCCCCTCCACTTTTAATGTCATCAAGGAGACGTCACTGCATGCAAGGTTAATCCAGACAGGCTACACCACAACTGCTAAGCCATTATAATACACTGCCCAAGGGTGATGCAAATTTGCGGCAGTTTCATTTGTCAACATCATTCATTTCTATATATTTGTTTGATATTCCCAGTGACATTTGTTAATCAGATATTTGTGGTCTTCTTTTAATTTGATTCAATTTTGTTTTATTCGTTAATGTCTCACCTGATGAAGACCTAAGAGGTCGAAACTAGTTGTGTTTCGTCTTGTGACTCGTTTGTCCACGTTCTCTGGCGGTTCGCTAACATTTATTTAAGATTTGTTTAGATTTCGCCTGCAGTCCTCTCGCTTTGCAACTAGATCAATTTTGTTTAATATGTTAAATCATCATTAACAATATTTTTTTAAACTCAAGCATCGCTCTGTCCAAGTTCCTGTTCACTTCGTTACACGAAGGGGCGTGGTGGGTAGGTTGGGGCGGAAGGGGAGGGAGGGGGGTGAATGGAAGAGGAGGAGGAGGAGGAAGTGAAATAGGAGGAGGGAAAAGTAGTGATGATATTTGGCTTACTGTTCATGGATATAAAGCTGACGTAATTCCTTAAAAAAAAAGGAAAAATTACTTATCATTCGAACGCCTTTTTGTGGTGAACGTGAGTCACTGCCATTTGAAAATGTCATTATTTTCACATTTCAACTCTTACTTGTTTGTTTGCTTGTTTTTATTGACTTGTTTGCTTTCAATTGTATTACTTTACATTTGTTTGCTTTTAGTTGACTTATTATACTCTTTTTTGTTGTTGTTGCTTAACAATGGATAAAGCCGCTTTGGCATACCAACTCTGTCCATTTGTACGGGCGATCAATCAATTCACGCTGTGAATTTCAATGGTTGATGTGTTCTTGAATGGATCATGTATATTGTGGGTCCAAGTTCATGAGCAAGGTACATTATGTTGTGTTTGCGTCCATTTCCGTTGTAAAACCTTGTGGTAAGCATTTCTTTTTCAAACTTTCATAATGATTCACCGCTTCAGATCAAAATCATCACCGGACTATTTACGCATTTTGCTGTGATGCCAGTGAATATCTCCACCCCACTGCACTTGCCAGCCCCCCCCCCCCCCCCCCGCCCCCTCCCCGACCTCTCTATTTCCCTCCAGTCTCAAACGATTTCTGCCATTTTGAAGAGTGGGGCTTTGAGAAAGGGGAAGGCAGTATGGGATCGTGTCATTTTCCTTTCATTTCGAGCCAGACTGTTTAATTGAATGTTTTGTTATTATTTTCTTATTTTCTTATACATCTCTTGGTTTGTGTTTTCCTGTCGTAAAAAGGGATACAGCCAACAATTGGATAGCATACTCAGTTATGTTTTTTTAATCAGCCAGGTACGGTGCCATGTAAATGCCTGTCTCAACTGTTTTCTGTTTGTTTGTTGTTTTTATTTCATTACAAGCACATAATATGGTTCGATGAGATAGCCAGAACACACTGTTACAATTGCAACTTCCTCCCTTTTTTTTTATTTGACTCTGTTTTACTTCATTTCATTTCTTTATTTATTTACTTTTTTTTTGTTGGTTTATGTATTACATTATTATTTATTTATCTATTCATTTATTCATTTCAATTCATTTACTTATTTTTGCTATGCCAGTCGATTTTTTTTAGTATAATCCTATAATGTCTTTCAACTGTTGTTGTGTCGTACGCAAACGGTCGTTAACTCTCGTCGTACACAGTTATGTATAATAATTCTCGTTCTCTAGATGATGTATATTGATGGATGGCCTATAGAAAACACAAACAGTAAATCACTCACACACACACACACACACACACACACACACACACACACACACACACACACATATATATATATATATATATATATATAGACAATAAATTAATAAATTCCAAGGATAAGTACCGCACCATCCAGCAACATACAGAGCAGCTTGGTGTTGCAATGACTGCAAGAAATATTCAATTATAAACAAAGCTTGCTCGTATGTCTTAGATTGAAGAAATAGGGGGAGATAAGCATTCATATCTGCAGTGGTAGATAATTCTGCCTAACTAACAGTATGTGCTTGAGTGGGTGGATGGGGAAAAAAATAAAATAAATGCTTCTAAAAATGGGCCCTCAGCACTTGTGTCTTAAGATGTTATCTTTTTATATTTTCTACTTTTCACAAGAAAATGTAGTTTGTTTTGTTCCTTTATGATTTCCTTTTGCTTCTTAGGTGGCACCTTTGGTTGGTTTTTTGAAAACTCAACAAACATACTACGCTATTGCACACCAGCCTTTTCTGGGATAGCATTCTTCTTAAAAAAGGCAGAGGATTCAAATTGTCACTGAGGAGAAACAATCAGGTTTCGAAATATCGGTATCTGACCAGGAGTTATATGTTAGTGAGTTTTCTCCCTACTGAAGCTTGCTGAAGGCTCACTTTGAGAAGCATTTATTTTATTTTTTCCCCAACCACCCACTCAAGCACATACTGTTAGTTAGGCAGAATTATCTGACCACTGCAGATATGAATGCTTACCTCTCCTATTTCTTCAATCTAAGACATAAGAGCAAGCTTTGTTTATAATTGAATATATATATATATATATATATATATATATATATATGTGTGTGTGTGTGTGTGGTGTGTCAATCGTCTCGAAACGTTTCTGCCATGTACCTGACCTGGTGAGACAGAGCTCATGGTCCCAGACTACTTGTCCGTCGGGGCTGAAATACTACATACTCTACATGATGGCTCACGACGAGAGTTCCCTTTGTTGGAGAGCTTCATGCATAATGACAAGAATTAGAACAACCAGCCCTAAGAACATTTGATGCTCTTTAAAAAGTTTTCCATTACAGGAGATTAAAAATTAGGTTAATCTTTCTCATACAAGTCCTTAATTTTCTGTTCTTAGCTTCTTTAAACCTGCCAAGACAGGAGGGTGGGTCACCTACTATTTTCTTTTCTTCTATGGCATTGTTATTCTGTTTAGAGTGAGTGAGTGAGTTCTTTAATTTAGAGTCTGTTCACACTTGGTGACATTACACTGTAAAAAAGGAACGAGAGGAACGGGAGCGTTTATGACAAATCTATTAATCTGATGCATGGAAAGCACGTTTGCTATTTGCACAATTTCTGGTTTGTGGGTTATTGTTTTGATAGAATCATGTACAGTCATATCCACGTTCGATTCTTTACATGATGAATATTGAACAATGAAAAAGAATATGGTCCACCGATAGAAAGCTTGAACAACCGCATGCTACATTTGGGGACAATTTGGTTTTCCACGAATAAAGTCGAAGCTTGTATATCAAAGATGACAAATATCGTGGGCATGATAAGATTTCATACTTCTCTGGAAGGTGTTCACTGTTCACGCATTTTTCTCATAACGAATTTCTTTCTTGAACATCAGGTTTTAAGTTACTCTCAGGTGTTTTTCTTAACGCACCATCTCTAGCTTAGATTTCCACACAGAAAACATACCGAAGAAATACAGCAGAAAAGGAAAACATGTGCAAGGAAAGGATTCTCCCCTGTTCCATTTTGTTTGAAGAGGGAGGACTGGATAGGGGAGGGAGGTGGTAGTGGATGTGGCAGAGGTGTTGGGAGCAGAAGGTTGGGCCACTGAGCGTCAAAAATGAGAAAATCCTTCACAGAAACCCTTGAGGTTCCATTGAGTTTCGTGTCGTGATCACAACCATCTACAGCATCTGGGTGGGGTTGAGACTCAAAACTTGGCCGAGACACATTAGACCCCAAGGCCATGGCAGTGATGGCTCACCATTGTATCTGACTATAGATATACATGGGTTTGGTGGGTTTGTTTTCCTCTCTCTCTCTCTCTCTCTCTCTCTCTCTCTCTCTCTCTCTCTCTCTCTCTCTCTCTCTCTCCCAGATAACTCGATGATATGGCCATGCTCTGTCAGTCTTTGCCTTTTTGCCTGTCGGGTGTGTGTCTTTGTCACGTTCTTGGTGTCTTTGTTATTTCACTTGATCTGTCGGGTGTTTGTTATTTTGTCGGGTGTCTGTCTTCGTCTCTTTGCCTGTTGGCTGTCTGTATTTGTCATTTAGCCTTTCGGGTATCTCTGTTTTTCACGCAGCCTGTCAGGTGTCTGTTACCTAGCCTATAGGGGTGCCTCTCTTTTTCACGCAAATTATTGGTTGTCTGTCTTTTCCCCTTTGCCTCTCGGGTGTATGTCTTCGTCAGTTAGCCTATTGGGTGTTCATCTTTCTCTCTATGTTTTGTCTTTCTCCCCTGTCTTCTTTCCGTGTCGGTCCTTTGTGCGTTATTCATCTTATTCTCGTTGTATCGGTGTCTACTTTTGTTCTCTTCTATATCCATGCTCCTTTCCTTTCTCTGGAGCGAAATTTAAATGTATGTGTATGTATGTAGGCCTGCGTGTGTATGTATGTGTATGTATGTATGTATGTATGTATGTATGTTATGTATGTATGTATGCATGTATCTATGTGTGTATGTTTGTATGTATGCACGCATGCATACAGATATGTATGTGTATCTTCTATCTCTCTCTCTCTCTCTCTCTCTCTCTCTCTCTCTCTCACTCTTGTGTGTGTGTGTGTGTGTGTGTGTGTGTGTGTGTGTGTGTGTGTGTGTGTGTGTGTGTGTGTGTGCGCCGCCGCGACCTTTTCTATTTTACCCCAGCAAAGGCCAGTGGAATTTTTCTTCTTTTTTTGTTTACTGTTCCACTTTCAAGGCTTAACTTGGTATATGTTTTGCTAGCATCGTACAATAACGTGGTGTAGTTTTCATATAACATGATTAAGAACAACCTTTGAGCTTCATAAATGTACGCGTCTTCTGTACAATATTGTAAAGAGCTTGTGTGAATTTTTGTAAGTGTGCTCTCCGAAAATGTTGCTTTCCTTTTCTTCTTCAGTGGACTTATCTCACCAACATTTATTCGAGTGACAACGACGACTTTTCTTTGTTCACCGTCTCTGAACTATGTCGTGGGTTATTCTAAATAAAGCATAAGAGAAAAAAAAAACTCTTTCTGTGTGTGTGTGTGTGTGTGTGTGTGTGTGTGTGTGTGTGTGTGTTTGTGTGTGTGTGTGTGTGTGTGTGTGTGTGTGTGTGTGTGTGTGTGTGTGTGTGTGTGTGTAATGGAATTATTTTCGCAACAGGTATGGTTGTCGTGCTTAGAATACTTTGTTTACTATGCATTGAGTCTTGTTCTGTCTATGAAACGTTATCTCTTGGCCCTCAAACATGAGTGAGAATTGTCACACATTTCATTTGATGACGGTACTGGTAACACCATTACATGGCTAGAATCTATGTGACTATACTGGCCTTTATAGCAGTCATTTTATATCGCGTTCAAATGGACGTCCCCCCAAAAAAGACAGTCCCCGCAAAAATTAACTCACAAACTTCTGTGAAGAAATGTAAGTGATGCCATTTACAGAAATAGTGTGCCACGTTTTACAGCGGATTTTCTAGGCGGATTTCCATACCGTCTTGTTTCGGAGAAGAGATGCACTTGAAAGGAAAAGGAAAGTTTAGCTCTTGATAACGATCATCTTTTCATCTTTCCTTCTTCAGAAGGTCTCTGTTATGATCTAGACATTAGCAACATAAAGCTTGGAAAGTTTTCTGCCGTGTCAATTTCCTTTGACGGTGAAGAGAATACAGCAACCAGAATATGCTTCCTTAACCTCTCTGAAATGAGGGTTTCAACGACTACATAGTCAGCTCATGTCAACACGAACTGCTGCAAGTTAAGCTGACCTAGTAGAAATCGATTGTGGAATGTTCTGGACAGAAATGTGGTGAGAGTAGGATCCGTGATTGAACTGTAGAATGAGTGTCCGAGTGAATGTGTTAGTGAGTGAGCGACCGAGTGTGTGCACGTTCCCTGTGCTTGTACAAGCCCATTTGGGTATGTGCGTGAAGTGTATATGTACAGTGGACTAGTTTGAAGTTTGGGGGCTGGGACGAGAGAGTGTGCGAGTGTGCGTTCATCTGTGTTTGTGTTTATATATATTAATATGGAATATGGAATGCCGGCCCCACAACTATCCGGGTTAAAACGTAAACGTCGCCAGGCAGAAAGGCGTTGGCGCTCCACTGGTCTCACTGTCCATAAACAGATGTGCAACTTTATTAAACGGAATATTGCAGACTTAGTTCAAAAAGTTAAGACTAGTTTCTTCTCGACTCAGATCTCAGCCAGCAAGACGTGTAGGGAACTCTACCGCAGCACGAACCAAATTCTGGGCAAAACGAAGACTACTGCGTAGATCCCTCAAAACTACCTGATGTCTTTTTGAATTTCTTCCGAGACAAAATAGTCACTATCCGTAATGCACTTGTCTCCTCTAGTCCTTCACGAGTAACATCCACTTATTTCGACCCAACTTTGTCCACGTTTGAACCAGTTACCACTCAATTTGTGAAAGAGATTCTCCAGAAAACTGCAAAAGAAAATCGTGTGAACTTGATCCTATCCCAACTTCTCTCCTTTATGAAAATCTCGACTCCCTACTACCTGTCATCACAGATATTTTCAACAAGTCTCTCTTGAGCGGTTCAGTCCCTGACGACTTCAAAACTACCATTGTGAAACCTCTTTTGAAAAAATCGTCGCTCGATCCAAATGAATTGAAAAACTTCCGACCAATCTCCAATCTCCCTTTCTTGTAAAAAAAAAATTCTAGAGAAATTGGTCCTCCATCAATTATCCCAACATCTTCTGAATAATCTTCTCAGTTTCCACCAGTCAGCCTACCGTGCTGGACATAGCACAGAAACTGCTCTCATCCGAATCCTGAATGATATTCTGACATCTCTTGATGACGACAAAGTATCTGTTCTTCTTCGTCTCGACCTGTCTGCTGCTTTCGACACAATTGATCACGAAATACTCCTTTCACATCTGAGCTCAAACTTTGGCATATGTGACATAGCACTAAATTGGTTTAGATCGTTTCTGTCAAACAGACAGCAGTTCGTCGTTATTGACGAGAAACGGTCTTCTAAAATGTCATCAAACTTTGGCGTTCCCCAGGGGTCTGTGCTGGGTCCAGTCCTTTTCATAATGTACACAACGCCCCTGACTGAGACCCATTAACAGCCATTCTGTTCATCATGAAATGTTCGCCGATGACACTCAGCTTGAACATTCTGACACGCTAGACAACTATGACAATCTTGTCCAAAATGTTCAAGGCTGTGTCTCTGATATCAGACAGTGGATGTCTACTAATAAGCTGAAATTAAACGGTGATAAATCAGAAGCTATCCGGTTTACAAAACACGCACAAGCTCAAGACCCCGTCTTCATCCGTCAATAGTCCTAGGCTCCGCTGACATCTCATTTATGCCATTTGTTCGTGACCTTGGCTTCTATCTCGACTCTGATCTCACCATGAAACACCACATAGCCAAAATCTGCCAAGTATCCTTTCTCGAACTGCGCCGCATCAGCTCTGTCAGACCTTTCCTTACAGAACAGGCCACGAAGACATTGGCGTCTTCCTGCATTCTGTCAAGACTAGATTATTGTAACGCTCTTCTCCTTGGTGTATCCGCAGTCTTAATCCAGCCACTACAACGTATTCAAAATTCAGCCGTATCTGTTCAAAAGCCAGTTGCAAGTTACCACCTGAAATATTACTAAATTACTACATGTCACTTGCACACTTTGCTCGTGTACAAATGAGCTGTTCACCGGTCATATAGTGTGTTTATGTATGCAACATTATGTTCCAGTGTGTGTGTGTGTGTGTGTGTGTGTGTGTGTGTGTGTGTGTGTGTGTGTGTGTGTGTGTGTGTCTGTGTCTGTGTCTGGCGCGCGCGCGCGAGTGTGCTGTGTGTGTGTTTTGTGTGTGTGTGTGTGTGTGTGTGTGTGTGTGTGTGTGTGTGTGTGTGTGTGTGTGTGTGTGTGTGTTTATGACTCATGAACGCAGAATTTGTGTATGTGTGTGTGTGTGTGCGTGTGTGTGTGTGTGTGTGTGTGTGTGTGTGTGTGTGTGTGATGTGTGTGTGTGTGTGTGTGGTGTGTGTGTGTGTTGTATTTCTGCTTATATTTTTTACATGTTGAATTGTTAAAACTTGTAAAGCGCCCTGTAGCCTGCGTTGTTAGGATGGGCGCTGTAGAAATTGTCATTAATATTATTATTATTGCATACGGTACATATAAGTGAAATTTGGTATAAACAAGTAGAAAATGGAATAAACAAGTCCTGCCATAATGGTGATTTTTTTTCCAAAAGAATCACCTTAGATGGCGAATATTTCTGCCCCCCCCCCCCCCCTCCCCTTTACAATATTAAAAACCACAAACTTTCTGACGGTAGATGACGGCTGGGAGTCCAGTAGGCATATCGATGATTGATTTCGCGGCACATGCGTTGTCAGCTACCACGACGTTAGTTATATTATGTCAGACGTTCAGAGGTTTGTTGGGTCAGGAAAAGAGAACGATGTTTATACGCATTCCTCAGTCGGTGTTAAGCATTGAGAAGTTTGTTTTTGGGAAAAAATAAAGTTTTAACATTAACTGTAAACAGCTTCAAAGTACAGATCAGTCAAATAAATCATCAAAATTTATGTCTTGAAATCAGAAGCGTGATCACCTAAGGAGCTACTATCTATGAAAAATGGACACATGGAAGGGTGTTATTTCAGCATTTTTGTACTATGAAGTCCATTCGCTATTTTGACATAAATTAAGATTTGATGTTTAACGTCTACAGTTTGGGGATCCTTTTCATTTTGAAAAAAAATCATTTGATTATTTATTTATTTATTATTCATTTGTTTATTTAGCTACCTATTTATGTATTTATTGATTTACTGATTGATTGATTAATTGATTGATTGATTGCTTTTCTATTTGGGGATGGGGTCGTTTGTTTTTTGTACCATAATCAATGCTCGCCGTTCTATGCTTCTCCTTTTTCGGTTATTTCACAACTGGCAACTTTGTAAACGCCTCACATGGCAGTATTGTGAGTGATCTCCCAAAACCGTTCACAGTGTTTTCAGACCAGGACGACAACATTCAGAACACTGTAATTGAAAAAAAGTCCATTGGCCGGCTTCGTTTTCATATTCTTTTAATTTCAGTGAGATGGTCTGTTCACGCGGAAAAACTAACTAACTAACTAACTAACTAACAACTTAACTAAATAACTAACTAAATAACTAACTAACTAAATGAATGAATAGACAAACAAACAGATAAATAAATAGATCAATAAATAGATAAATGAATAAATAAACAAATAGATAAAACTCCGCCAGGAGAAGTAGTTGCAGGTACGAACTGAGATGCTACTTCCGATGTACGGATTTCTGCTATATTCGTTTTTTTTTTTTTTTTAAATCTTTACTACTTATGCATTGATTCAATTAATTTGTTCATACAGTATGGGGAATGCTTGTCGTTGTTTACATTACTTTTGTGTTTCCACATCACACTAATGTATCACACTACAGACAGCTATTCTTCGTGAATAGAATCTTTTTTTTTTCGCACACACTCTCGTCTTCTTGCAGTCTCAGTGGCATTGCACCCACACGCAGTTCATTCCGGCTCTACGTCAACAGCCACAGCCTGCCCTGTCCTGCCCGAACCCCAACATCGGCAATCCTCAAGGAGCAGCCGTTGTAAAGTCATCAAGAGGCAACCCAGCACAGGAGACACTGCATGTTGCCGAGTCACTTCACTGCTGGTGCCTACTTAGCACAACATATGCAGGACACCGCCTACTAAGCCCCCTACTGTTGACAATAATTGATTAGTTGTGGAGCCAACCTTGGTGAACTCTTTCCTCGGCGGGTGTTGCTGCCATACCCGTCCAAAGACAATCTTCATGAATTTGCTGATACCCGATGACCCTGTCAGAGCCTCACTAAGGGTATGGGCGTGGAGAGTCAAGTCGAAACTGAGGTCACAATGAGAGCAGGGCACGAAGAGCTACAAGAAAATTCCTGACCCAACAAACCTCTGAACATCTGACATACAACTAAAGTCGTGGTAGCTGACAACGCATGTGCAGCGAAATCAGTCATCGATATGCCTACTGGACTCTCAGCCACCATCTACTGTTAGAAAGTTTGCGGTTTTTAACATTGTAAAGGGGGGGGGGGGCTGTAAAGGGGGGGGGGGGGGCAGAAATATTCGCCATCTAAGGTGATTCTTTTGCAAAAAAAAAAAAAAAAAAATGGCAGGACTTGTTTATTCTCTTCCCCTAACAGATACCAAATTTCACTGATATATACCGTATATATTGGCCGGCATTATATATATATATATTATATATATATATATATATATATATATATATATACTCGCACACTCTCTCGTCCCAGCCTCCAAACTTCAAACTAGTCCCCTGTACATATACACTTCACGCACATACCCATATGGACTTGTACAAGCACAGGGAACGTGCACACACTCACTCACTCGGACACTCATTCTACAGTTCAGTCACGGATCACACTTTTTAATGCTGATGGCTGAGAATGAGGATAGTCACGGATCACACTTTTTAATGCTGATGGCTGAGAATGAGGATGATATAAACATGATGCTATGGATTTCCATTCTGCATGGCAGGACTGTCCTCTACGCTTTCTTTCATGATACATTCCGTCTGTCACCCAGGCACGAGAAATGCAAAAATTGGCAGTGCTGGTCTAGAATTTGGAGCGACACTGTCAGAGACGCATCCACTAAGTGTATGAAACTCGGCGATGACTTCACAGTTTTCATATTCCGTGGAAAATTCATGATACCTTGTGCTGAACAGATTCTGAATCTGCCCTTTGGTCTGGACGCTTACTTCGGATCCGAGCCGAAATTTCATCGGTTCCTCCGTGGGCTTTACTTTACCAAGTATCTTTACGACCAGTTCAGTAGTTTTGTTTGTTTA
>CM065730.1:24656558-24659058 GCA_033310375.1 Conus canariensis | reverse complement strand
GATATGTAATACTATGAATCTCAACGAAGAGTGATATTGTATATAAAATGAAAAACAATTATGGAGAAAGGTCTGAGAGCCTACACTTGAAGTAGCTAAGAAAAATTATGAATAAAAAAAAAACAAAGCAAAGAGAGCCCAGACTTTAGTAGTAAGAAAAGCTATGAAGAAAAAAAAAACAAACAAAAAAACAAACAAACAGAGGCAGCCCACACTTGAAATAGCTAAGTGAGGCTATGAAAAATATAAGACTGAGAACCCACACTTGAAGTGGCTCATTGAAGTATGAATGATTAACTGCATTTATCAATAATATCAACAGCAGCACCAATAGTTACAAAATGAATAAATGCACATCAAATAAACAATGATTTTCCTACAACACTGTCAACCCAAATACTGACAAAATTATATATAAAAAAGAGCCTAACAAGTAACACAGCTGCTATAAAAATAGGCGCAATAGATACAAAGCACAGTAACACAGCTGCTATAAAAATAGGTGCAATAGATACAAAGCACAGTAACACAGCTGCTATAAAAATAGGCGCAATAGATACAAAGCACAGTAACACAGCTGCTATAAAAAATAGGCGCAATAGATACAAAGCACAGTAACACAGCTGCTATAAAAATAGGCGCAATAGATACAAAGCACAGTAACACAGCTGCTATAAAAATAGGCGCAATAGATACAAAGCACAGTAACACAGCTGCTATAAAAGAGGCGCAATAGACACGAAGCACATGTGGGCCGAACACGGACTGACGCTATAGGGTCTACTTCATAGCACATGAACAGGAACAGCATACTTTAGTGGGTAACGAAGCGAGCTGACATTATGCATGGCGATGCAGACAGTAACGCTGTTCGATTTGACCAAGGAAGGAGCCCTGCCCATGCCGGCATGTGCGCAAAACAGACGGAGCAGCCAGACATTTATTGGACAAGGTAGATCAACAAGAAATACACAAGGTACACCAATACAGTTTGAAACAAATGATTGCCAGTTATATCTATCTATCTATCTATCTATCTATCTATCTATCTATCTATCTATCTATCTATCTATCTATATTAAAATTGACGTCACATACAAGTGGGGTTTGTGATCACATGACCGAATGGGATTGCCTATGAAGCAACAATATCAGTGAAGATAAATATCGTGATGACAGCATCATGAAAACGAATCAAGAAGTGTAAGATTATGAAAATAGAGAAACTTAAAAGTAACAAAATCTTCATGTTTTTTTGTTGTTGTTTTTTTCTGAGAGGGAATGAATAGAAACTAGACTATCTTGTTGGCACAAAACAATGCATGTACTTACAGCATGCTGATGTGCGACAAAGAGCATAGAAATGTAGCACGACATGCTAAGCACATCATGGCGCGCACTGTCGCTGAGAGGCGAGAATCTGCCAATCAGTCCATTAGTGCAGAGGTGAGTTTAACGTCCCATCAGCCATAGGCCCTTAAGAACATGGTGTCCCAGACCGAAGTTTAAGTTTTGATGACAGGAAGTCTTGGGCTTGGTTTCGGACGGGGGCTGTCCTATCTTGTTCAGGTTTTCATCCCAGATCAGAGTCTGGTTCTTCTTTTTCCTTTCTGTTGAACTGGTTTCCAGCATCTCGCTCGGGTCCCGTGTGAAATGGGATCCAGTCTGCAGTGTAGGTCGGCCGACTGTGGGTGTTGGTATTCTTCACCTCTTCCCCCTACCCCATCCTAAAAAAAGGCCTGTTTTCAGGGCTACCAGGCGATCTTCTTCATACTTGGGTGGCGATGGTCGTGCGTCGCGTAAGGCTGCCTCGTAGAGGGAGCAGAGCAGATGTCGCTGGAACAATCCGTAGGTCCCTGAAAAGGGCCTCGCTGACTATGGCCGAGAGGCCAATTTTTCAGACCGACCCCTAGAGGATTGGCCACCATGCCGTTTGTAGACACAGATGCTACTGAGTTGAACTGACATTAAGCTGTGGTAGAAGCAATCTGGATTCAAACGTTCTCAAAGGAATGTTGAGGAGGTGGGGTGCACGTGCTGACGATGTGCGACATGTCTGTGGGGCCTCTGTCCCAAGAAATTTTCATGGAGAGAAACTGAGGACCTATAGGGCTGACCTACCTCCTTCCTCCCCCTCCCCTCCAAGCCCACTTTCTCCCACCCCCACCCCTTTACCCTCTACCTCCCAGTCTCCCTGAGGAAGGCGGAAGTCAATTCTGGAGGTAATGAAGCAATCCACGATGTAGATGGGGCAGGCGTTCTGCTTACATAGTGATCCAACACTCCCAAAAGGCCAGCGTACACAGAAAGATCAGTTAATAGCATCAATACAACAGCGGTGTTGATTGTCTCTCAGTTGATTTCTCTGTACAGGGAAATATCAATGAATAGCGTCAGGTCAGTGACAGTATTGATCGTCTCAAGTTATTTCTCTGGACACAAACATTGAGTACCCTTCAGCCCTCCCACCCCCTATCCTACCTACTTCCAGCACCTCATT
>CM065730.1:24646558-24651558 GCA_033310375.1 Conus canariensis | reverse complement strand
CGTATGGCTGTATACACTATTAATTGTAGAGGAGTGTAAGGCAAAGCATGGTGCAGCGCAGAGATAATCTATATCCTTAGCTAACTGCACGATTCATAAAATGAATCAAGTGCCCATTCATCATTGCATGAATGCACATCGCCTTCTAGTCTTCAAAACGTGACCCAGAAGGGGTGGACAGTCAGCTTTGCAAAAAAACACTCACACCATTTAACTGTAGCCTCAGGTAAAAATATGACAGGCTTTTACTTGCTCACCAAAGACCAACATCAACGGTGAGAAACGTTGTAATTAGGATACAATCGAATGTGACTGAAACCTCACTCCAACTACCACCAAACCCAAAACCCTGTAACAAAATAGAATTGAGAGCACGGTGAGAGGAATCCACAGTGGGACTGTGTCCTCAGCCAGTCTCCAAAAGATGCGTATAGGGAGGTCAGTGTCTATCGTCAGTGTCTTGGAGATGTTTGGGAAGAAGAGGTGTTGATCTGGGGGGTCTCTCCGGCCACTACAGGACAGGCAGTTGTGTTTCAGGAGATACAGCATGGCCTATGAAGAAAATTGGGTAGTCAGTCAGGCGCTGCTGACGCTGTGATCTGATTGTGCCCCAGCAGCCAGTGTGAAAGAGAAAGATCATATGATAGTGGCAGTCTTTAGGGAGTGTTGGTTTTCTCAGATTTATTTCTGTGCGCATTGGTATCCTGCCGGCTTCCATTCCTCTTTCTGTGACCACTCCTCTCCCTCTCTCTGTCTGTCTCTGTCGCTGTGTGCCAGTCACTCTCTATTCATCTCTCTGTCTCTGTCTGTCTGTCTGTCTGTCTTCTGTCTGTCTGTCTCTGTTGTTGTCTTTGTCTCCATTGGGCTGTCTGTCTGTCTGTCTGTCTGTCTGTCTGTCTTCTCTCTCTCTCTCTCTCTCTCTCTCTCTCTCTCTCTCTCTCTCTCTCAGCAATGAGTCTGTACTTCAGCCATCTTGAATCGTTATTTCATGAACACCTGGCTTTCATAACGTTCTCTAATTTTCTCCCATTACCTTTACTGAGGAGATCCTATATTTTCAACTAAAATGATTTTAACGAAAGGTAGTGGGAAAATGAAATTGCCCCACAGTCGGACCCATTAGATTTCGGTGAGAACCATTACGTGGATCCGGACAAAAAGCCAGATCCATGATCGATTAAAACAACATCAGTACAAAGTGTCCTCTGAACATGAACACTGTGAAGTAGACCTGTTCCAGAAAACAAAAAAGCAATAGGTGAAGATAACGCTCATAGTTCTGTTACAAATAGAGTTACCTTTTCATAGTTTGTGGGTCAAGCAAACAGACCTAGAGAGTCAAAGGCTTGATTTGAAAAGAACGCTAGGATAACAGTATGAATATTGACTGACTACATTACACGCGTACGGTTTCACACCCATGTTTTTTGTATTTTCTCTCTGTACTTGTACTCGTATCCTGATTGATAGGGTAACATACTTTGAGCGTGCCCCCAAGCCATATTCATCCCTTGAAAATGGCTGGGCCACTGTCACTGATCAAGAACTCGAACACAGATTACCTCCCTTGCAGAGTTCTGAACATCGTGTGTTACTGTTCCTGGATTAAATCTGGTTATGGATGTTTATGAAATATTAAAGCTGTGTTTGCTGTAAATATCGTTATTTTGAATTCTTTGTATCCTATCAAGAACAAACAAATGTACATGGAAGTAGCTTATTCAGTTCTTATGCATTATCACTTCCACAGGGACTTTTTGTTTTACCTGTGATGGACCAAAGAGGTGAGGTTGCTAAGGAAAAGGACTGGGAAATGTTGGCGTGGAACAGCAGCTCTCCTGTCCGCAACGCCAGGTGTGAGGGTGGAGGGAAAGAATGAAAAACCTTGAAGCTTGATGGTTTAGGGTGATTGACAAGGAGAACGGGAAAAGGAGGAAGATGGTGGATCCCAGTTTTACCAAGAACACATAGTCGGAGCATAGTCAGTTACAATTAATTTCTTTGGTTTATTTAACAGACTAAACAAGGAGAAGATTGTGTCTGAAAGACACAAAATGAAATATGGTAGATAGCATGGCTATCCAAACAGTCAGCCAAACAAACTGGGGAAGCGAGAATAGGAGTTTGAGTATATCAGGTATAAAAAAGAAACATATCAGGTTTTTTCCCCATGAAGCTTATATAACAGTCATTCTTGTCCCAGTGTATAGTTTGTGTTGACCATGCGAGTCAGACACACACGCTAGTTTATTTAGAATGGGTGGAGAGTTCACTCTTTAAAGCAGCTGCTCAGCATATTATTCCCGATAGCCATTGAATACTATTAATCTCAATGGAAGACTTGTACTGTACACAAAGTGAAAAACAAACATGAATAGAGTTCTGAGAGTCCACACTGGAAATAGCGATCAGAGGCTGTGGAACAATAACCAGCAGAAGTTAGCCAAGGGAAGCTATGAATAAGTAATAATGAGAGCTCACACGTGAAGTAGCTTAGTGAGGCTATGAATAGATATTACTAAGAGCCCACACTGAAAGTGGCTAAGTGAGCCCATGAAAAAATAGATGTAACTGTCAATACTATCAGTAGAAGCACCAGTAGTTATAAAATGGATAAATGCACATCAAATGAACAATAATTTTCACATACATTTATAAACTAGCCTTCTAGCAGAAGTTTTAGAAACATTAATGATGAAAAACCATCTACAAAACCGTTTTTCCCGTCTTTCATGAGAGAATAAACAAGCATATCTTTTTGCCTTACGTTTTTCTGCAGTTCCTGATACAATTGTAAATCCATGATCCATTTGCCACAGCTGGGGCCTGTGCTTTCCCACGTGCCTTTCTATTTTCATCAGTGATGAAACGATGTTAAAATGACCTCCAAGTTGAACTGAAGCTGTAGTAGACGCAACATGAATTCAAGCTTTGTCAAAGGAATGTTAAAGAGGCGGGGGAGTACGTGCTGATGATGTGCAGCATGTATGTGAGGACTCTGTCCCAAGAAACGTTTGTGGAAAGAAGCTGATGATTTAAGGGGTTGTCCTGCTCCCCCCCCCCCCCCCCCAGGGCACCACATTCCTTCCCTATCCCTTTACCATCCACATCTGTTCTCTCCGAGGAAGATGGAAGTCGATTCTCGGTTGATGAAGCAATCTTTGAAGTAAATAGGGCAGACGGTCTGCTTCCATAGTGATACAACACTCACAAAACAGCAGCATACAGAGAGAGAGAGAGAGAGAGAGAGAGAGAGAGAGAGAGAGAGAGAGAGAGAGAGAGAGAGAGAGAGAGAGAGAGAGAGAGATCAATTAATAGCATTAGTTCAACATCAACGTCGATTGTCGCTCAACTGATTTCTCTGGAAAGGAAAGTTCAATAGATACCATCAGTTCAATGATAGTGTTCATTGTCTCAACTTGTTCCTCTGAACACAAACATCCTGTACCCTTCAACCCCTTTCCCCCACCTCAAACCTACCCACCTTCTTGCTCCTATGCACACACCTTTCTAAGACGCCCAGTAAGTCAGTGAATTTTCACAGATACTTACACTCCAAAGAGCACCACAGACAACATCTGTCGCCACAATCAATCACTTCATTGTGGACATCATCAACAATGGCTGACTCTACATTTCGGCCGCAATGTGGTATCGTTCTGATGATAGCGTTTGGCACTGAGATCAATATTGCAAAGATATAACAGAGGTGGGTAATATTCTCCAGCAGCGCTCTATTCATGTCTGAGAAGAAGTCTCATCCCCAGACCAAACCCCTCTGTTGTGAAATGGGGTGCGATTTGCAGATCTCTTCCGATTGTGACTCCCAGAGCAAAATAGGAAATCGACTCTGGGGAAATGAAGCATAGTCTATGAAGGAAAAGGAGCAGTCAGCCAGGCGCTGTTCTTGGGGTTGTCTGATTGTGCCCCAAACAGCCAGTGAAAAGGGAAAGATTAGGTGATAGCATCAATCCTTTTGAGGCGTTTTAATGTTCTCGTTGCCCTTTCTTTGGACTGAGATATCCAGCCTGTTTCTTCTATTTATGTTAGTCATTCTTCGTCCTCTTCTTGTCCGTTTCTCATCCTTCGGTTTGTAAACACAAACAGAAAGAATAGAGGCACACGATAACAATTATTGCAGAATAACACAAACAGAAAGAATAGAGGCACAAGATAACAATTATTGCAGAATAACACAAACAGTAAGAATAGAGGCACAAGATAACAATTATTGCAGAATAACACAAACAGAAAGAATAGAGGCACAAGATAACAATTATTGCAGAATAACACAAACAGAAAGAATAGAGGCACAAGATAACAATTATTGCAGAATAACACAAACAGAAAGAATAGAGGCACAAGATAACAATTATTGCAGAACATTCCGCTTTTCTTACCTTCCACAGGCAGGAACGACTGGGTAACTGATATGGATCACAAGAATTTCACTCACAGTTAAACGTTGGTCACTTACACACACACACACACACACACACACACACACACACACACACACACACACACACACACAGAGAGAGAGAGAGAGAGAGAGAGAGAGAGAGAGAGAGAGAGAGAGAGAGATCTGCTTTTCAATGAGCACTTCACATTTTAGACAGACAGAACAAAAAAAGTAAATACAAGAAACAAACTTACCATCATCACAAGAAGACGAAGCAAATCAGCCAAGACCAAGATCACGTCATTTCATGATTACATTGCATTCGGCAGCTGCTTGCTTCCAAGGCCTCTAATGTGGGGTTTTCACTCACAGAACATTGAAGGTAAAAGAAGCGATGAACGGAAGTGTGCTTCAATTCTCCTCTGCATAACAAGAGTGTTAGCCTAGATTGGAGTTCCCGCACTTATTCCGCCGTAACCTGATTTCATTCCTAGTTTATGGCTGATTGAAGAGGAGGAAGCCAAAGCAGGTCCTGGGATTCCCTTGGGGAATTTTTTTTTTTTTTAGGCAGAAACTCAGCACGTATCTGTCTCCAAGT
>CM065730.1:24639058-24641558 GCA_033310375.1 Conus canariensis | reverse complement strand
TCGCCAGTGCTGGCTCCGCAACATTGCCGTTAATAGAGAGCATTGCAGGCGGTGTCCTGCAGGATGTTGAATAAAACAAACAGGCACCACTGAACCTACTGAAGTGACTCAGCAGCGGGGCGGAATCTCCTAAAGTGGGTTGCCTTATGACGATTGACACTGGCTGCTCCCAGTGTCTTGCCGATGCTGGGGCTGCAGAAGGACTAGTCAGGGTGTGGTTGTGGATGAGGAGATAAAAGGAGTGGCGTGGTGGTAATGTCACTGAGGTGGCACGCACACACACACACACACACACCCCACCACACACACACACCACACACACACACGCACACACGCACACACACACACACACACACACACACACACACACACACACACACACACACACACACACACACACACACACACACACACACACACACACACACACACACCCGAGGGAAACAAGACTGCCCGGACGAACGTCTCACCATGTAGCCATGGCATAGCACTCAGCAGCGCATGGCTTCCCTGGCCCTCGGTTTGGGATCTTGATGCTCAGAACATCACAGGCAACACGAGTGTGGACAACAGTGCACTCCACTTCCCCACTGCGGAACCAGAGTGTTAGCATAAATTGGAGTTCCCGCACTCGGCTCGCCGTGACTTAATTTAATTCCTAGTTTCCGGCTGGAGTAAGGGTGAGATGCCAAAGCAGGCTTGGGAATGTTTGTGGGTAGAGATACAGCACGTGTCTGGCTCCGAAACAGTTTGGAACCGGAAACTTGACCAAACATGTCTGGATGCCATACGGGGCTTAGTACCTTGCGATGAATTGTGTGTGTGTGTGTGTGTGTGTGTGTGTGTGTGTGTGTGTGTGTGTGTGTGTGTGTGTGTGTGTGGTGTGTGTGTGAGGGGGGGGTGGGCATGTGTGTGAAAGGATGCATGTTTATACGTGTGAGAAAAGGAAAAAGGGTTACAGTTGTCTGTATGGTTCACAGGAATTCGTGTGTATACAACAAACATAACAGACATTTACAGGTGCAGAGAGAGAGAGAGAGAGAGAGAGAGAGAGAGAGAGAGAGAGAGAGAGAGAGAGAGAGAGAGAGAGAGAGAGAGAGAGAGAGAGAGAGAGATGTTGCAGTTTGATTTTCAAAACCACGCAAATTAAGCAACTGTCATTACTTAAAATTTGATGAAATGTTTGTTCGCAGACATCCATATGACCTTCCGTTTTCTCCCTTCCCCCTCCCTCATTTCCATCGCAAATGCACCATTACATAAATCATTTTTTTATCCAGAATGCTGCAACGTCAATTACACGAACACTTAGCGCCATAAAACTTTGCGGTCAAAGAACGTTCACCAACGTCACGACGAAAACAGTAATTACCATATAGTAATCCGTTAAAATAGACCATTACATCAATTATTTAAGATGAGAAAACAGAAAATAAGAGAGACTTGATCATATGAAAAGAGAAATTATTCTAGGTGTAGTAATCATCTAGTAATCTGTTAAGATAGACTTTTATATCAATTATTTGAGTATTTGAGTATTTGAGATAACAACACGGAAAATAAGAGAGACTTGATCATATGAATAGAGAAATTATTCTAGGTGTAGTAATCATCTAGCAATCCGTTCAGATAGACTATTACATCAATTATTTATATTGAGTATAAACAACACGGAAAATAAGGAGACTTGAATATATGAAAAGAGAAATTATTCTAGGTGTGATAATCATCTAGCAATCCGTTCAGATAGACTATTACATCAATTATTTAGGATAACAAAACGGAAAATAAGGGAGACTTGAATTTATGAAAAGAGAAATTATTCTAGGTGTGATAATCATCTAGCAATCCGTTCAGATAGACTATTACATCAATTATTTAGGATAACAAAACGGAAAATAAGGGAGACTTGAATTTATGAAAGAGAAATTATTCTAGGTGTGATAATCATCTAGCAATCCGTTCAGATAGACTATTACATCAATTATTTAGGATAACAAAACGGAAAATAAGGGAGACTTGAATTTATGAAAAGAGAAATTATTCTAGGTGTGATAATCATCTAGCAATCCGTTCAGATAGACTATTACATCAATTATTTAGGATAACAAAACGGAAAATAAGGGAGACTTGAATTTATGAAAAGAGAAATTATTCTAGGTGTATAATCATCACAATCAGTTAAGATAGACATATTAGAACAAGTCCAAGCATTTCTACAAACAAAAAACAGGTTAAAATAAAAGGACTAATTTTCAACAGATTAAATTTAGGTGTGATAATCATCTAGCAATCCGTTCAGATAGACTATTACATCAATTATTTAGGATAACAAAACGGAAAATAAGGGAGACTTGAATTTATGAAAAGAGAAATTATTCTAGGTGTGATAATCATCTAGCAATCCGTTCAGATAGACTATTACATCAATTATTTAGGATAACAAAACGGAAAATAAGGGAGACTTGAATTTATGAAAAGAGAAATTATTCTAGGTGTG
>CM065730.1:24631558-24634058 GCA_033310375.1 Conus canariensis | reverse complement strand
CTGTGAAACTGCATCTGTGAGAAGAAGTGTCTATGAAAATGCATCTGTGATAACTGTTTTCCACTGAAAAAAAGAACTTACACCTATCCTGAAAGAACACGACCTGTGATGTTCAGGATTTCTAAGCAAGTAAGTTCAGAGAGTATTGGGGGAAGCGGGGTTTGTCTTTATTGATGTCAGGAGGGGCGTGTGCGTTGGTCAGCTGCCTAGAAGGTGTGTGCATTAGGAAGTCTGATTCCACCCCCAGTACGCTAGGGTTGTTTGCGGAGAGAGGTGGAGATCAGGTGTGTTTGTTCAGTTCACAGCCGGCCTTGTCGTGGGAAATGAAACCCAGTCTATGAAGGAAAGTGGGCACACACACACGCACGCACACACACACACACACACACACACACACACACACACACACACACACACACACACACACACACTATATATATATATATATATATATATATATATATATATATATATATGTATATATATTTACACATGGTCCTTTTTTTGCGTGTCAGTTTGTTTCTCTTTATGTCGATTTTTTTTGTTTTGTTTACGAAACTGTAACTTTAATCACGCACAGTAAAGACACTTTTGCTGCAGTGCTGAAGAAAGTGTAAAGTTGCGAATATTCCTCAAATTAAAGATTAAAGTCCTATTGCCTCATGGCCCTCGGAGCTAAGAACTCTCCGTGTTCAGTACGATGGCAGCTGGAATACAGTCGTACACTTCTATTCCCTCAGCCCTCCCTAAACTGATCTTAGTGCCCATTTACTGTCTGATGCCAAACCACTCTGACCTTGCAAATCAGTAGTTAGAATTCACGACAATCATCCGTGACAAAACAATACTTGAAGCATTTGATTATGAACCCTAAGTAAGACATCATAATCCCTCTTTTGCAAACCAAAGACCGATACTAATAACCCTGAGCATCGCATTCAGGACAGCATCAAACGAAACGGGTGTTGTTCTTTAACTACCAGGTACTCAAATCTTGAAAAGAAACGACAATGAGAGCATGCCCAAAATGAATAGAAAGAAGGTGCATTATATTCAAAGCCAGTTCCTGAAAAAGGTATTGCAATGAGGCTTGCACCCACAGCTAGTGTGGAACAACCGTTTGAGAAGAAGGGTGAGGGTGTGGGCGTGGAAGATGGGGGTGGGGTGTGGGTGGGCGGGCGGGGAGAATCTGTGGGTCTCTCCAGGCGCTATCTTCCGGAGCAAGACGGGATGTTGTGTCTCAGGAAATGAAACACGGTGTCTGAAGGAAACCGGGCGGTCAGTAATGTCCAACTGACGCAGCGAGCTGATCGTGCCTCAAACAGCCAGTGAAAGGGGAAAGGTCAAGTCATAGCGTCAGTCGTTTGCGGAATGCTGATTTTTTTTCTTCTCCACTCTTACTCCCGTGGGTTTCGAATGTTTCGAACATTTTGTTTTATGCATGTTGGTCTTAGCAACTGTTCGTCATTACCCTATTAACGTCTTTCTCAGATCTCCACTATTGCCAAACAACATGAAAAAAACCCATCAGAGAGTGTTAAGTTAATGTTATAGATATGATGCTCGCTGTCCCATTATTGGCGTGTGCTTTAGCGAGCATGTGCGCAAGTGCATTCTTATGTGTATACACAAAAGACGTTATTGCTATATACACTAACAGTTACGTCACCAAAGGTAAGTCAGGCTGGGGATACACGGTGAAGCAAAATGGCCGAACTATCCAGGAAGACAATGATGCGTACAGTTTAACAATGGAGGTAGAAGCAAAGACAAAGACACTCCACTGGCTCTGATCCACAGACCTACTTCAAAGCATGGGGAGTGGATTGGGAAGCCCTGCCTCGCATGAAGTAACGCGCAGTCCACTCATCTGGAGGTAATCTCCAGGACATGCACGTGTTAAAGGAGATGAGAGAGCAGACACACTGGCAAACAAAGCAACGATAAGAACTGGAATACAGTTTGGCTAATGTGAAAACCAAATCTAAAGAATCACCTCAATAAACACCCACTATACCATAGGCCAAATTTCAGAGCTGAACATCGATAGAAAAAGGACCACACATCCAGGTTTAAAGGAATAGCAAAGAAATATTAACAATCAAACAACTATTGAAATAAGCCCAAATACAACACAGCAAAGACTCCTGGAGATTGGGGCAGACTCATACTTGGCCTTTCCAGTAACAGACACAGATGATCAAACACATGTCAACTGAGGTAAGACTGAATCTTTCAGGAACCCCAGTATATGTGTAGATGTGTGTACGCTGCTGGGTGTGCATCGGTGGGGCGGTGCAGTGCAGGTGTGTACAGTGAAGAGTCTGTAAATGTAAATGTGTATGCGCTGGTGTGTGTGTGTGTGTGTGTGTGTGTGTGTGTGTGTGTGTGTGTGTGTGTGTGTGTGTGTGTGTGTTGTCAGTACAACCTTGAGTTAATCTGACAATAAATTGGTTTCAGTCAGTCAGTGTGTGTGTGTGTGTGTGTGTGTGTGTGTGTG
>CM065730.1:24616558-24626558 GCA_033310375.1 Conus canariensis | reverse complement strand
CTCTCTCTCTCTTCTCTCTCTCTCTCTCTCTCTCTCTCTCTCTCTCTCCGCGCGTGCGTTGTATTCTCTCATTTAAAAGAAATCTTCTGTCAAGTTTAAGATGACATCTTTTCCAGCCACTTCAGATTCTCCGTTTCTGATCTTCTCTGCCTTCTCCGCTAGCTCCTCTTTACCATCAACCTTTTTCTCTATCCTGTACAGCTGCGTGGCTTCTGGTCAACGGCTGTTAAACGTCCGGGCTGTCATTTCAAGGAGAAAGCTCTCTTCCAGAGTCACGGCCTGTCCTCTCAATTTCCTATTTCGTATCTCCTCCTATTTCTTCTTCTTCTTCTTCTTCTTCTTCTTCTTCTTCTTCTTCTTCTTCGCATTCTTCTTCGCATTCTTCTTCGCATTCTTCTTCTTCTTCTTCTTCTTCTTCTTCTTCTTCTTCTTCTTCTTCTTCTTCTTCTTCGCATTCTTCTTCTTCGCATTCTTCTTCTTCTTCTTCTTTTTGCTCTTGTTTTCAGACATGCAATTATTTTTTTTTCTTTTTTGCTTTTTATTCGTTCTTTCTGGCTTTTTTTTTTTCTTCCTTACCTTTTTTTTTCATTTGTCTCTCTTTCTTTTTTTTTCTTAATCCTGTCTGTCAATCTGTCGTCACTTCTTCCTTCTCAACTCTCTCTCTCTCTCTCTCTCTCTGTATGTGTGTGTGTGTGTGTGTGTGTGTGTGTGTGTGTGTGTGTGTGTGTGTGTGTGTGTGTGTAACGTTATTACGTAGTTAGTCCACACCCAGAATCATTCCTTGGCAATTAAGAAAGGAAAGGTACCCAGACTCAACCCTCGGGTATAAATCCAGACCAACTCTCCGCCAATGTTCCCAAATCACTCCCCTTCTTCAAAATTCTCAGTGTCCAAACCCACAAAGCACATCAACTAAACTGGGGACCGGAAGAGCTCAGTGGTAGAGTGCCGGACTCGTAATCTTGGTGATCCTGGGGTTGCGGGTTCGAATCTCCGCCGGGCCGTTTCGGTACAGGAGGATTTTTCCTCGGAGTTAACATTGGTTCTGACCCCATTTCCCATACAGTCCTTCACATGAGACTATAAACCGAGGTTCCGTGTGTCAACGCACGCATAACATCTTGCACACACGTAAAATCCCTTCATCAACTTTCGGAAGAGAAGGTCAGTTTGGCCGTTGGTATGGATGACACGTTATACATAGCATGCACCCTGCGTGAGAAATGGAAAGAATGAAGGAAGTAAGGAAATTCAGTGAACAAGATTGAACAATATTGACTGGAGGACACGGGAAACGACTGAATGAAGCGCCACCTGGCCAGCTCTTCGGTCGGCACTACCCAGGTAGGCAGCCCGTTGTGTAAATGACTGTGGATTGCAAAGCGCTTAGAGCTTGGTCTCTTGCCGAGGGTAGGCGCTGTATAAGTATTCACAATAATAATGCATTGAGGGAGATGAGGATGGGTGGGGCGGACTCTGGACCGGAGCCAAAACTACCACATGCTGTTTCAAAAACCACTTCCTTGTGGGTGATTTTGGGGCCATGGTTCCAGCATACCCCGAGTAAAAGAACAAAAGAAAGAAAAGAAAAAGAGACATACGAAGAAACGAAGAAACAAACAGCTCATGCCAAAATCAAGTCAAGACACTTTAAACAGAAGACAAAAAAAATTCAAAAGAAGCAAAGGAACAAACAACACAGGATAAAATCCGAAGAATTATAAACGTATTTTGCCATGGAACTGGGAGTCGGTGTCTCATTGTCCAAAATACCACATGAAGTGACACGCGTTAAACGTTCTTATTTTGTATTTTTCATATCCTTTCTGTTCCAAAGAACATAAGAAGTAACTCTTTCGGTCACTACCAACTCTTAATCCTGCTGGTAAAGAAAAAGTGTGTTTGCTGGCAAAAAAAAGCGTTAACTCATGTATGAAATTGTCGCAAGAGTTTAAGAAAAGAATACAAAAAAAATCCATAAACGCGCTTCTCTCTCTCTTCTCTTCTCTCTCTCTCTCTCTCTCTCTCTCTCTCTCTCTCAACATTTCCGTGCATCTCTGAATCCAAGGGCTGATCCACGATCTGTTCGAACTTGACAGAGGTTTTCGGTCTCCGAAGAGTCCTTCTAGATCCATATGTAAAGAAACGATGTTTACTAAAAACCTCTGAATTGAAACTGAGTAGAAGCTGTCTCAAAGGACTGTTGGAAGGTGTGTGTGTGGGGGGGGGGGGGGGGGGGGGGGGGGGGGGTCACGCTGACGGCACCCTGCATGTCTCTGAGGCTTCGATCTAAAGGAGATGAGGATGGGGAGGGAGGGGCTGAGGATGTACCGACCAGCTCAGTTCGTGACCCCCTCCCCCATCCTCCTTTCCTCCCTTCCCCTTCATCCTCTTCACGAAGAAGACAGAAGTTGTATTTCGTGTAATGAAACAGTCTATGGAGTACACTAGGTAGACAGTTTGCTAACGTAGTGATCCGACTCTCTCCCAAAAGCACCAGTGCTGAGGGAAAGATCAATGAATAGTATCTGTCCATCGGTAGTGTGGATTGTCTCTATCCCCCCCCCCCCCCCCCCCCCCCACCGCGACCCCCCCCCCCCCCCCCCCCCATTTCTCTAAGCGCAGTCATCCTGTTCACTTCTTCCCCCAATCTATCCCCCTCCCCATTCCCCGCTCTATTTTTAGAATCAGTGCCCAGAAGAAGCTCGATATCCACAGTCAATGCCGGGGGGTGAGTGATGGGGTTCGACATCCACAACGAATGCCCAGAGAAAGAGCAGATGTATGTTACCAGTTTGTGTCCTGAGGATATGAGGCAGCTCTGTAGCCG
The DNA here is from genome assembly GCA_033310375.1 of Conus canariensis. Classification (NCBI taxonomy): domain Eukaryota; kingdom Metazoa; phylum Mollusca; class Gastropoda; order Neogastropoda; family Conidae; genus Conus; species Conus canariensis. The sequence goes on along the minus strand of CM065730.1, from coordinate 24,623,728 downwards.
CTATTAGTACACAGCGCCCAGTCAATAAGTGGGCGATTTGAATTCAAGGTCAGTGCCAGAGAATGAGGAGCAAAGGGTTTTTTTTTTAATTTAACCATAGTACCCACTCTCAGTGCTCTAAGGCAGTAAAAACTACTCTGTATCCGTAATAGGTTCGCAGAGAGAGAGAGAGAGAGAGAGAGAGAGAGAGAGAGAGAGAGAGAGAGAGAGAGAGAGAATATGTATTTAGAATTTGAGTTTAGAGAGAGTGGAGAAAATTTGTGCTCAGAATCAGTACCCAGAGGGAAATTAAGAAAATGTATTTGCAGTCAGTGCCCGAAGGAGTAAAAATAAACAATAACAAAAAAAAAAAAAAAAAAAAAAAACCATACGTACTAACAATCAATGCCCGGAAAGAGTTAATAAAAACCCACATTCACAATCGGTGCTCAGGGAGAGTGAAGAAACTCTGTATTCACAGTCAGTGTCCAGGGCAAAAGGAAAATACTCTGCATTCACAATTGGTGTCCAGACGAAATGAAAAAAAAAAACCTGCATTCACAATCAGCGTCCAGAGGAAATGAAAAAACAAAACTCTGCATTTACAGTCAGTATTCAGAGGAAATGAAAAAACTCTGCATTTACAGTCAGTATTCAGAGGAAATGAAAAAACTCTGCATTTACAGTCAGTATTCAGAGGAATGAAAAAAAATCTGCATTCACTATCTGTGTCCTGAGGAAATTAAAAAAAACCCTCTGTATTCACAGTCTGTGTCCAGAGGGAAAAAAAACCCTCTGTATTTACAGTCAGTGTTCAGGGGAAATTAAAAGAAAAAAACTTTGTATTTCCTAGCAGTGTCCAGAGGAAACGAAAAAAACAACAACTCTGTATTCACAGTCAGTGTTCAGAGGAAATTAAAAAGAAAACACTCTGTATTTACTATCAGTGTCCAGAGGAAATGAAAAAAACTCTGTATTCACAGTCAGTGTTCAGAGGAAATCAAAAAGAAAAAAACTCTGTACTTCCTATCAGTGTCCAGAGGAAATGAAAAAAACTCTGTATTCACAGTCAGTTTTCAGAGGAATTAAAAAAAAAATTGTCATCACAATCAGTGTCAGACAAATGAAAAAACTCTGTATTCACAATCATTTCAGAGGAAATTAAAAACTCTGTCATCACAATCAGTGTCCAGACCAAATGAAAAAAAAGCTCTGTGTTCACAATCAGTATCCAGAGGAACTGAAAAAACTCTGTATTCAAAATTAGTGTCCAGACGAAATGAAAAAAACATGCATTCACAATCAGTGCTTAGGTTGAGTAAAAAAAACTCTGTATTCACAGTCAGTGTCCAGGGGAAAAGAAAAATATTCTGTTTTCACAAGCAGTGTCTAGACAAAATGAAAAAAAAAAACCTACATTCACGATCAGTATCCAGAGGCAATGAAAAAAACTCTGTATTTACAGTCAGTGTTCAGAGGAAATCAAAAGAAAAAACTCTGTATTTACAATCAGTGTCGAGAGGCAATAAAAAAAAAAACCTCTGTAATAAGAATCAGTTTCCAGAGGAAATGGAAAACAAACTCTGTATTCACAATCACTGTCTAGAGGAAATGAGAAGAAAAAAGAAAATCTGCATTCGCAGTCAGTGTCCCGAGGAAATGAAAAAAAAAAACCTTTGTATTCACAATCAGTGTCCAGAGGAAAAAAAAAAAAAACACCCTTTGTATTCACAATCAGTGTCCAGAGGAAATTTAAAAAAACCCTTTGCATTCACAATCAGTGTCCAGAGGAAATTTAAAAAAAACCCTTTGCATTCACAATCAGTGTCCAGAGGGAAAAACAAAACAAAAACAAAACTCTGTATTCAGAGTCAGTGTTCACAGGAATTTTTGAAAAGAACTCTGTATTCACAATCAGAGTCCAGAGGAAATGAAAAAAAAAAAATGTATTCACAGTCAGTGTTCACGGAAATTAAAAAACAAAACAAAAAAACTCTGTGTTAATAATCAGTGTCTAGAGGAAATGAGAAAAAAAAACTATGTTTTCACAATCAGTGTCCAGAAGAAATGAAAAAAACCCCTCTGTGTTCACAATCAGTGTCCAGAAGAAATGAAAAAAACCCCTCTGTGTTCACAATCAGTGTCTAGAGGAAATGGAAAAAAAACAAAAAAAACAACTCTGGGTTCATACTTAGTGGGCCAGAAAGATGGCAGATCTGTAACAATGATCAGCGCCCAGAGGGAATGAAGGAAGTCTGTTCACAATTAGTGCCAAGAGGCAGTGAAGGAACTATAACATCATTGTCAGTGTCACGAAACAGTGAAGACACATCGTATTTATAGTTAATGAACACAGCCTCCTGTCTGCTTACGATACAATGGACATCACGATTGCGAAATTGACTGGCTTTAGATCCACGAGATGATAATGTTTCACATGTTCTCTCTCCTCTCTCTCTCTCTCTCTCTCTCTCTCTCTCTCTCTCTCTCTACACACACACACACACACACACACACACACACACACACACACACACACACACACACACACACACATATCTCCCGCACAGACACAGGTTGCAAGAATTGATAGCAGCAAAATTCTACAGAAGCCGTAATGCTTTCAAATCGAGCATTTTGATATCATCGCATTGAAATGATGTTATCAGAAGTTTATGTATGTATCTGTAAAAGGCCTTTCAGACGAGAGTACGCAATACCATAATGTTATTCCGTTTGTCTGGTTATGTTTATGGTAATGTGGATTTGTTGCTTATACAACCTTCATTAAGGGGCGCCGCCATTTTCTGAACAAACAATTGCCATTCTCTCTCTCCTCTCTCTCTCTCTCTCTCTCTCTCTTCTCTCTCTCTCTCTCTCTCTCACACACACACACACACACACACACACATACACACACGCATGCACGCACGCACGCATGCACGCACACACACACACACACACACACACACACACACACACACACATACATGCGCGCGCGCAAACGCGCAGAGAGAGAGGAGAGAGAGAGAGAGAGAGAGAGAGAGAGAGAGAGAGAGAGAGAGAGAGAGAGAGGGATGCCTAGGTAAACGTATGAATGTATAGATCGTTGGCCTTCCTGAAAGGGTCATATACATAAACAGATCTTACAAATGAACACAATTACACAGAGAGAGAGAGAGAGAGAGAGAGAGAGAGAGAGAGAGGAGAGAGAGAGAGAGAGAGAGAGAGAGAGAGAGAGAGAGAAGAGACGACAGAGACAGAGAGACAGAGAGACAGAGAGATGTAAAAAAAAAAAGGAAAGTAAAAAGAAACAGGATACAGCCCCATTTGAAGGAAGGGGTGGGGTGGGCATTACTATTCTACATAGATAACGTATCTGCGAACACGTAACGAGATCTTACAACAGAATTGTTAAATGATGTTCAGCTCCCTCTCCTTTTAAAAGACACTGCGCCATTATAATGCAAGGTTACTTATGATATTTTCATTCGTGGGTGGTAGCTGGGAGACGACCCTAAAAGCGCCAGAGATTTGCAACCCTTGAAAGGAATATACTTTTGTCGTATATCAGCCTGCGCTGGACAGAATAATATAAAATGACATTTATCTCCCCTCCCTGGTAGATTTGCATAGAGGACACGAAAATCCTCTTTCTCTGACAACGTACAGCAATAGCATATATAAAACACAAAACCTGATTTTTTCTCATGCAAATGTGATAGATCTATCTTTACTCTGTCACATAGTTTTTCTTCAAACTTATTTATTATTTTGTTTTATTCTCCACAAGGAAAACTGTCACTGTGCTCAATATTACAGCAGCAGTGTCGCCATTTTGAGAACAGTTATTTGTTGTTCAAAGAAACAAATAAAGAAACAGAAACAAAACAAAAGGCAACACTATCAGCACAATAAACAGCCATTTCCAGCCAAACAGACAAAAATGATCATAGCTTAAAGCGGATGATGCTTTCGTAAATTTTCCTCATATTAGATACGGTTCTGGTAATCCGTCTGTATTCATTCACTCACATCAAATTAAGCCAAGATTTCAAACCTTTCATCTCGTAAATCACATTACCTACAGTATACCTATCAGGCTGCGAAACCATTTCGTAGCAAATAAATACAATTTTTGTCCTCTGTCTCCTTTCCGAGACATACACATAGGCACACAGGCAGACAGACACAAGGCACACAGGCAGACAGACAACACAAACACCCACAGCACACACACACACCACACACACACACACACACACACACACACATGCATGTGTGTACACACAGTGTTTCATGTTGCTTTAGTTTTCATATGTCAGTGTGATTCTCTTTTTGTCTTTTACTGTCTTGAAAGAAGCTGAGGAAGTATAACTTACTTAAACGCACTACGCACACTTTGCGTTGCAAAGAGCCATTATAGCCCAAGTCAAAGGTTAAAATCCCATTGCCTCATGGATGTAGGGGCCGAGAATTGGTAGTGCTCAGTATGATGGCGACAGAATACAGTCATCACTTTTCAATCTGTCCACTGTCCCAACACTGAATTAAGTACCGATTTACTGCTGGATGGAGGAATATGACTAACCAACACATAACAAACCAGTAGTTGGATCTCAAGACAGTCAGCCATGCAGTACACACACACAAACGTTTTATGGAGCCCAGCTAAGACAATGCAATCCCTCTTTGGCAAACCAAAGATCGATACTAGTACCCAAAACCATTGCAAGTAGGACATCACCAAAACGAGATAGATGCTTTGCTTCACAAGTCATGTACTGAAACCCTGAAACGAATGACGTTGAGAGCATGCTTGATGAAATATGAACACTGTATCCACAGCCAGACGCCAAAAGCTATTGCAACAAAGGCTCCATCCACAACCAGAGTAAAACAAACAAACAAAAATCGTTCGAGAAGGGGACGGCTGGGGGGTGTGGGGAAGGGGAGGTTGGGGGTGATCTGTGTGTCTCTCCAGTCATTATCTTTCAGAATTGGATGGACAGTTGTGTCTCAGGAAATGAAACACAGTCTCTGAAGGAAATCAGGCAATCAGGGAATGTCTCACTGACGCAGTGATCGGATCGTGGCCCGAACAGCCAGTCAACAGGGGAAAGGTCAACCCATAGCGTCAGTCGTTTGTGGAGTGTTGGTTCTTTTTTTTTTTCTCTCTTCTCTTTTCTTTCTGCGGGCTTTTTTTTTCACCTTTCAGTTCTCCCCCCTCCCCCCTCCATATCTCCTGCCCCTCCTTCCCCTTCTCTGCTTGGCTTAATTTTTAAGCGTTATGGCCCGTAAAGATGGTCACTAAGAAATCTGGTATGGGTTGTTTGTTTATTTGTTTGTTTGTGTTTTTTTGTTGTAAAGCTTTTCCAAAATGACAGTACGAATTGAGCATTGTGAATCTTCCAATTCATCACTGATTGTTGTTGTAGTTGCTGCTGTTGATGTTGTTAGTTGTTGTTGTTGTTGTTGTTGTTGTTGTTGTCACTGTTGTAGTTTTCAAACTGTACATTATTTCAATTTTTCACATATTTTCTACTGATGAATGTTTCCCCCTCGAAAATAAGGCCTAAAATTAAGCTACCCTCTCTCTCTCTCTCTCTCTCTCTCTCTCTCTCTCTCTCTCTCTCTCTCTCTCTCTCTCTCTCTCTCTCCTCGCTCCTCGCTCGCTCTCACTCTCCATACACCAGCAGACAGACACACCCTCCTTAAACAAGCGGCATCATTTGCCATGGGATCTGCTCTATGAGTAGGAGGATTACATTTACCAACAGGTTCCTTGCCAGACAGACTGCATGTGACAGCCATTACAAGGCAGGAAGAGGTGGGCCTTTGTCGATCACAGCTCACTATCAAGAGCATCAGAGCCATCCTAGCGTCAGTCCTGTTGACCATATCTTTTCTCTGTTGTCACCGATAACCTTTTTCTCGTGTCTGCAGTGACTTCTGTGGCTGCACAGTGTATCCGAACAACTCCCTGCCAGCCAGCCTTCCACACCCCCCCCTCATCCCCCCCCCACTCATCTTCACCCGGCCTGCCTACCCCCATGCTTCCCACCTCCCCTTCCTGCCTCCACCTCCCACCCACTCTGACGCTCTACCTCCTGCTTGGCATGCCTTCTACGACCTCTCTCTCTCTCTCTTTCTCTGTCTGTCTGTCTGTCTCTGTCTCTGTCTGTCTGTCTGTCTCTCTCTCTCTCTCTCTCTCTCTCCTCTCTCTCTCTCTCTCTCTCTCTCTCTCTCTCTCTCTTCCAAAGTGGTTGTCTTTAGAAAAGGTGGCCATCTTGCCGCTCGTGAAAAATGGCTTTACGATGGACAGTATTTAGAGACTGTTAACCAGTACAAATATTTGGGTGTAATTTTTTCAACATGTGTGTCCTTTTCGTATGCGTTAAGGGACATGGCTGACAGAGCAAAGAAAGGTGTAATTGGTATTCTACGACTACTTTGGTCCCTCGGTAATCAATCTCCTCAACTGTTTTTCAAGCTTTTTGACTGCTAGATACAACCCATACTTACTTACGGTTCAGAAGTATGGGGTCTTAGCGCTGATTATTCAATCATTGAACAGGTACATTTATTTGCCATTAAGAGACTGTTAAACGTCAGTGTGAAGACACCAAATGTGCTTGTGTACTGTGAAACGGGGAGGTTTCCATTATTTATAAACATATATGTTCGAAATATTAAATATTGGTTATCTCTAACAAAAATGTGTGAGGATCGCCTTCCTCGAAAATGTTATAACATGCTCTGTAATCTTCATTACAATAATAAGAATAACTGGGTAACTACTATTTGTTTCACTCTGTATAGCCATGGTTTCGGATTTGCGTGGGAACACCAAGGAGTTGGTAATGAGAACATATTTCTGGCTGAATTTAGACAACGTTTGATTGACTGTTATGTCCAAGGCTGGAACAGTAAGATTAATACGAAAGAGCGCTATTCGTTTTATTCTTTATTGAAACAAAACCATTGCCTCAGTGATTATTTACTTGTTGTAAAAAGTAGTACCTTAAGAAGATGTTTAACGCGAATGAGACTTGGTGTTTCACCGTTAAAGTGCCACGCAAATCGTTTTTGTGAAGCAACGCGTGACTGCTTTAACTGCCCAAACTGTCAAAATGCATATGAATCTGAAATACATTTCATGTTCATTTGCCCGGTATATCAAACACTCAG
>CM065730.1:24606558-24611558 GCA_033310375.1 Conus canariensis | reverse complement strand
CATGCCTGACATAAATCAAATTAGTTCGAGTTTGTCTGCTAGCTTGAGGAAACCATTTCCTAGCAACTAAATGTAATTTCCTGATGCCAACTCCTCTCTCTCTCTCTCTCCTCTCTCTCTCTCTCTCTCTCTCTCTCTCTCTCTCTCTCTCTCTTGTGTCTATCACATTGTTCACACACACACACACACACACACACACACACACACACACACACGCACGCACGCACGCACGCACGCACGCACGCACGCACGCACAGGCGCACACACAGACACACACCCCACACACACACACACACACACTCTTACACATACACACACACACACACGCACGCACGCACGCACGCACGCACGCACATACACACCACAAGAGAGCGTGAGCATGCTACACGCCTTAGTGTGTTCTGAAGCTGTTAGCACCGAGAAGTGTTTGACTATTACAAAAACCTTATGACGACTACATTTACATAAATGACAAACACAACTTAAAATCTCAAAGTGTTTCTAGTCATAAATTCAGACTGAAATTCAACCGCGTTCTTATCGAGTTTCTCGACTGACAGAAATGAAGAAGAGTGCTTTTATGTTGGGTTTGACGTCACACAATGGATAAACTAGGAAACTCCGTTGATGTGAAAACATTACCACTATAATCTCGAAATGTTGTTTTGTTTTTGCTGTGTGTATTTAGTTCTTAGTGGCCGCTCGCCATCATCCTATCATCGTGTTTTTCAAATCCCCACTGTTGCCAAAGAATATGAAGTTAGGCATTATGTCGTGTTAATTTGATTCGTAAGAAATGTACGCAGTGTGCTCCATCATTAGTGTGTAATTTGCATGAGCATGTGCGCAAATGCTCTCTCTCTCTCTCTCTCTCTCTCTCTCTCTCTCTCTCTCTCTCTCTCTCTCTCTCCAGTGAATCTGCACCCCCCCCCCCCCCCGCGCGCGCGCGCGTGTGTGTGTATGTATGTATGTGTGTGTGGGTGTGTTTGTGTGTGTGTGCGCGCGCGCCCTGTGCGTGCGTGCGTGCGTGCGCGCGCGCGCGCGCGCGCGCGCGTGTGTGTGTGTGTGTGTGTATGTGAACAATGTGGACGTTCGCCTATTTAAGGAACATGGTCAGTTTAGAATTCGGAAGACCGCTTGCAAAATCTTGGGCAATGCGTATTTCTTTTCCGTTGATGGCATTTTTATTTTCAAAGAAAGGATTGTGTCCACATCAGTGTCTGCTAAATTGCTTCTGGAACGACTCCATTTTCAGGGATCCGATATCTTCTGGAATGGCCATTGTGCCAATTTCTTTCGCTTTTGTACGGCTCAAAAGACTACGTTTAACACACCCTTTACATTCTCTGACCTGAATATGAAAGACAAAGAAAAGATGCTGGAAACATGATTGCACTTCACACAATCTTTACCCATGGGTTTTGTCCGCAGCTGCTCAAATGTACTGTCACTTTTGTTCAAGCCTTAAAAAGGTGACCCCACAAATGATTTTGACTCATGACAATGAGCAGACGGGCGATCATACAAACTGAATATATGGGACCCAGGTAAGACTCCACACGCTCTCACTAGCTCATTAAAGACCAGCATTTAAAGACACAGAAAGGTAGTCAAAAGTGACAGACACTACACCTTAACTCCCATGTTCCCAAAGCCTACAACAACAAAACAGAATAAAGAGCATGCCCAACAAAACAGACAGAAAAAAAGGTGTGTATCCTCAGCTTGTCCACAAAAAAAGGTGTGTATAAAGAAGACTGACACACAGTCAGTGCCCTGGAGATGTTTCCAGGAAGACGGGGTATGAATCTTAGGGTACGACCAGACAAACTGTCAGACAGATGGACAGATCAACATACACAGACTGATGATCTATTTTCCCAAGGGATATGCAACAGAATGCTTTTTTCAACCTGGCTCAAGAGAGAGAGAGAGAGAGAGAGAGAGAGAGAGAGAGAGAGAGAGGAGAGAGGAGAGAGAGAGAAGGAGAGGAGAGGGAAAGAGAGGAGAGAGAGAGAGAGAGAGAGAGAGAGAGAGAGAGAGAGAGAGAGAGAGAGAGAGAGAGAGAAAATTGATAATCTTTATTCCTGGGTAACAGATAAGCAAGGAGGTGTGGATTTTTTTTTTCCCATCTGGCCCTTGTCCTATCAGGGAATAAGGATTCTAACACATTAACATTATTATCATTCAGTTCTCTCTGCGCAGTAAAGCACACCTTGTTAAGGGAAATGAAACTCAACCTATGGAGGAATTTTGGCTTATGCATAGATACAGGCAGACAGACAGACAGACAGACAGACACGCATTGTAAACGTACATGCACGCACGCGTGCACACACACACACACACACACACACACACCACACACACACACACACACACACACACACACACACACACACACATATACACAAAAAAACACAATATACACAAGTTTTGTTTTCGGTCCTTTTTGTATGGGTCAGTTTAATTTTCTTGATAGGTCTATTGGTAATCTTGGAAGCAGATGAGGAACTGTCACTCGGAACATGCAGACTAAACGCATGTTTATTACAAAAGAGATAGTATCCAGTGCTGCAGGAAGTGTCACTTTGTGGATAGACCAAGAATTGAAGGTTAAAGTCCCATCGCCTCATGACCATAGGGATAAAGACTGTTAGAGCAATATACGGTTCGCCATGATGGAAGGCAGAACTTAGCCATCCGCTTCCACTCCTTTAATCTCCCCTTCAGGTGGACAGATATGGCTTCCAGGCTGCAACGATCTGACGTTACAAATCAGTAGTTGATCTCATGACAGTCAGCCAAGCAGTGGACCACTCAAAACATTTGACTATGGATCCAAAAAGTAAGGCATCACACACCCTCTTTTGCTACTCAAATACAGATATCAATAGCAAGGAACATTGCAGCCAGCACTGATGCTATTCTTCAGCTACAATGTACACAACATCTGGGAAGTAAATCATATTGAAAGCATGCCTGAAAAGTGAAAAAAAAAACAACAATAGGTGCTTCGTATTCAATGTCAGATCCTAAAGGTATTGCAAGGAGGCCTGTAATCACAGCCATTGCAAAGAAACCATCTGAGAAAAAGAAGGAGAGGGTGTTAGCATAGGGGTGGGAATGGAGGTGGATCTGTTGGTCTCTCCCTCCAGTCGCTATCTTCCAGAGAAAGACGGGAAGTTGTGTCTCAGGAAATGAAACACAGTATCTGCGAGAAATCGGGCAGTCAGTAATGTCCCTCTGACGCAGTGATCTGATTGAGCTCCAAACAGCCGGTGAAAGAGGGGAGAGGTCAAGGCATAGCGTCAGTCGTTTGGGGAGTGTTGATCTTTTTCACTCTTCCATCAGCATCCTGCTGGCTTCTTTTCTCCTTTCATTTCTCTCTTCTCTCTCTCTCTCTCTCTCTCTCTCTCTCTCTCTCTCTCTCTCTCTCTCTCTCTCTCCCCCCGCCCCCTCACCTACCTTATCTTTCCTGCCCTCCTCTTTCCTCCATCCCTTGGCTTAATATGTAAGCGTTATGGTCAATCGAGATGGTTACTGAGAAACGTGGCTTGGAGTTTTTTCCATATAGCTTTCGCACGCAAGAGAACGAACTCAGCGTTGTGAGATGACAAAACATGTGTTGCGGTAGTTGTTGTTCAGCTTTTGCATTCCAAGGGGATGAACTCAGTATTGTGAGATTGCAAAGCATTTATTGTTGTTGCTGTTGTTGTTGTTGTTGTTGTTGTTTTTGTTGCTGTTAGTGTTGTTGTTGTTGTTGTTCAGCTTTCTCACTGCAAGAGTATGAACTCATCATTGTGAGACTGCAAAGTATTTGTCGCTGTTGTTGTTGCTGTCACTGTTATAGTTTTCAAGCCGTAAATTATTTACACTTTAACATATCTTCCATTCATGAAAGTTTCTGCACCCTATGAAAATGAGGTATAAAACGACCCCCCCCTTCCCCTCTCTGTCTGTCTGTCTGTCTGTCTATCTATCTCTTTCTTTTCTCTTCCTCCCTGCCCTCCCTCCCTCTATATTTCTCTCTTCTCGTATGCCAGAGATGCGCCTTAAGGACAAGTGGCATCATTTGCCATGGGATCTGCTCTGTGGGAAGGAGAATTATATTCACCGACAGGCTCCTTGCCAGACAGACTGCATGTGACAGCCATTACAAGGCAGGAAGAGGTGGGCCTTTGTCGACCACAGCTCACTATCAAGAGCATCAGAGCCATCCTAGCGTCAGTCCTGTTGATCATATCTTTTCTCTGTTGTCACCGATAACCTTTTTCTCGTGTCTGCAGCGGTTCTGTAGCTGCGCAAAATGTCTTAACAGCTCCCTGCATACCAGCTTTCCATGACATCCCCTCTTTACCCTTCCCACTGCCTCCCTCTCTTAACATCTTCCCTTACCACCTCCACCCCTCCCCCCCCCCCACTCCACCATCCCGTCATTGTGCGGCATTTCTCTTATATGTCCACTCTGAAACATTATCACGATTACTCTGTCTGTCTGTTTCTGTCTGTTGTCTGTCTTCTCTTCTCTCTCTCTCTCTCTCTCTCTCTTCTCTCTCTTCTCTAAACAGTGAGTCTTTGTATTGCACCCGTCATTTGGAACTCTTGATGTTGATAATTTTCCCTGCTTTCTTATAATTAAATTTGTTCCATTGAATGTCATGTTTTCACACAACACACACACACACACAACACACCACCACACACAACACATACACACACACACACACACACACACACATGGGCTCGTGCCTACACATCCATACACACACATGTGCACATTCACTACACATACATACCAAAAAATAAATAAATAAATAAAAAAGACAACCAATGTTAGGTAGGCACTCAAGGTCTGACCAGCACATTACTAATGCGTAGGTCAGACATCTGCTACGTCGTAGCCACGAGACCCTCTTCTTCAATTCTATCAGCTTAGTTGTGAATTCATTTATCCATCAGCTTAAAATCATGCGTAGTGTGGTCTCAAAACATAGTGG
>CM065730.1:24591558-24596558 GCA_033310375.1 Conus canariensis | reverse complement strand
TGTAATTCGTTTGTCCACGGTTTTGTTTTGGGGGGGGGGGGGGGGGGGGGGGGGGGGGGGGGGGAGGGGGGGGGCGGTTCGCTAATATTTATTTAACATTTCTTCTCCCTTTCTTCCTCAAACATGCATTCCCCTCATTCCGCTACCCTCCTTTTCAAAGTGTCCCTCGTCTTCTCTTTCAGTCCACATCTTTCCATCTTCTTCTCTTGCTGCTTCATGTCGTTTCGGCCTTCATATTTACTTTTTTGGTGCCTAGCTTTAGACTTTCTGTATCTTTCCCCTGTGTGTTTTCAATGTTGACTCGGAGTGTAAGCGAGAAAATATTCAAGTAAAAAAAAAGTAGACGTAAGTAGTAAAGAAAAAGTAAATGACGGCAGCTTTTCTCACCCATCGTGAAACAGTTGCATCTCAAAATTAATACTGCTTTTGGCATCGGTTCGCCTAGCTCAATGCAGACACAAGACGCACAGAATAAGCCAGCAAGAAAGAAGAAAAAAAAAACGACCAACCAAATAAACAAGCAAACAAAGAAACAAACAAGGAAGCAAGCAAACAAAGAACAAACTTAGAAAACATCGCGAGCGTGAGGATCATGTGGCTATGTAGTTGGCTTCTAACATCTGTTGTTTTATATTGGTCTGTCAGTTGTAGTAAACATTTTTTTTTTAATTTTAGGTTTAGCATTTCGTATATCTACATAAGTCAGTTATCTCGCTTGCAGCCCTAATGTGCCTTAGACTGAAACAGAGTGTAAGAACATTGCTGCTTTTTTGTGTTAACTGTTTCGATTGCGACAGGTCTATGAGTGGTTTCAGACTGATCTTTTATCTACACGACATCATTTGATTTTGAACTTTTGTCTCGGCATTTTCTGTTTTTAAGTCGCCAGCAGTTTCAAAGTAATCGCTGTTGTTGGCTGGGTTAAAACAAAACCACGATTTCATTTGATTTGCTATCCTTCCTGTTGAGTGATCAGTTTTTGTGCAAGCAGTAATTAGTTAACATCTGATCTATCGATTCCTGTTCGCTGAAGCAGCTTTGGGCGATGTCTATTCATTTTTCTTCCATCAATGGCATTTCCAGGAATTAAGAAAACCTATCAATTCCACCTCGGTGTCCGCTATAATTTCTAATAGAATCGGGCCATTTTGAAGAATCAGATATCTTCCGGGGGAATGCTTTTGTACTGATTACATTCTAGTTTGCACGGCTCAAAAGACAACATTTAACACAGCCTTAAAATCTTCGACCTTTGATACAAAAAACAAAAAAAAATTTTTTTAACAAAAGAGAAACAAGAAAAAGTGGTCATCTCTCACATGATCTTTACATATCATTTTGTCTTCTGCTGCTCAAATTATCACCCATTTTATTCAAGATCCACCTGTCATTATTCATCTGATAGTGTCTGCTGATATTTCCGCCAAGAGGATTGCATACAGCTGCAATTGGTTCTTGGTATGCATGTCAGGAACATTGTGCAGAAACTGCAGAACCATTTCTAACAAAACGTGGTAAGGGAAGAACTCATTCAATATTGCTACAGATCCGGATTGAAGCAACGGATCAAGAATTTCTTAAAGAAAGCTTTATATAGCGTTGCAGAATGTCAGTGAGTGCATGTGTGCGTGCGTGCGTGCGTGCGTGCGTGCGTGGTGCGTGTGTGCATGTGTGCGTGCGTGCGTGCGTGTGTGTGTGTGTGTGTGTGTGTGTGTGTGTGTGTGTGTGTGTGTGTGTGTGTGTGTATGTGTGTGTGTGTGTCTCGTACTTGTCCATATTCCAGCGATTAGTGATAATATTCAAACATATTAGTGGAGGGTTTTAGAGGGAAGAAAGAGGCATGCGATGGAGAGAGAGAGAGAGAGAGAGAGAGAGAGAGAGAGGAGAGAGAGAGAGAGAGAGAGAGAGAGAGAGAGGCTTTAACAGCCGGAGCTACTTACTTTTTCGGTACCCATTTAGCAGTAAACGGCAAAACTAAAGGTAAAGTAAGCGCTATAAAAGCAAGTAGTGTGGGCTTCTGTTTCTTTTCTTCTGGTTAAATCAATGGCCACCACCTTGACACAGATCTTTATCATATCTTTGTCATAATGTTTCTATGGAAATAACTACCGATGTAGGGAAGATCCAAGGAAAAGCTCTTCTGCCACAAATCGTATCTGCTGTCAGCACTGAACGCGGCTGACAATGCTTGGGTTTTTTTTACAGTAGAGATGACTACTCTGACTGTTGACACTTGTTGACCTCCATTGCGTCCTTACATGGATCCCAAAGCATGGGCTCAAAGATTATCCCATACATCTGTACTGTTTGTAAAATGATTTTAGTTTTTTCAGCAGCTTAATTCCTTACCAGACTTTCTTTTCGTTTGTATTTTTGCTACCTTTCACTGGCTACTTGGGGGTGCAGGTGGATTACGTTTTGAACCCTTGGTAATGAGAATAGCAGAGAATTGTAGACTGCGGTGTATCTTCATTTGATGCCAAGGGACCACATGTTTCTTATATGCTACCAATGAAAAAAAAAATTACGATTACAACATATTTTCCTCAGTCTTCATTCTCAGCTTTTTTTTTTGCCCTGGTTTCTACCTCCTCTCTATTTATTTCATGTAATAACCGAGGAATTGTTAGCCTGCACTTATTACCCCCCACTACTAAATTGTTCAACACATCATTGTTTGTCAATCAAAGGACGATTGCGTCTCTTAGATCTAAGTAATTACTGTTCTGCATAATCCTTGATTCTTCAACATACCAATACAGGCGGAATATCGTAGGATGATGCTGTGTGTGGGTATGTTCCTGAGTGCGCGCGTGCGTGCTAGTGGCGTTTGTGTGTGTGTGTTTGCGAGAGGCAGTGTGATTCCTGGCACTTGTAAATACTCTCACTTCAGATTAGGTGTCTTGGCATTCCAAAGAATTCTGGAGCCTGTCTCCTAGATCTTTGCGCTACTCCCATTTCTTTTCCAGTAATGCCATTTTCCAACACAGGTGTCACTTCCAACGTGGGTCGTTTCCGCCATAATATTTTTCAAAACCACGCCCTTTTAATAGATTAGATATATTCAGTTAAAGGCTATATTCTGCTGATGACATTCAAGCGTACATGTCCAAGTGCTGTGTATTGTACACTGCCTTAGCCCCTTCAATGCAACACTAAAAACATCTCTCTCTCTCTCTCTCTCTCTCTCTCTATATATATATATATATATAAAGATCAAAATAAATAAATAATAAACACATATATAGGTACAATAATTAAAGATGATGTTACATAATGTTCAATCATTCATCCTCTTCGAGTTGCCGCTCATTCTTAATTTTCGACTGTTATGATGCAGATTCACTCGGCATTTCTAGTGTGATTATTTCTGATACGGAGGTTCTTTTTTTTCAGTTGCGTCTGTTTGTCCATCAGTCAGCCAGATTATGCAGACTCTGCAACACTAGTTATAACGCCACTTGATGACATACGGGATTTGGATCATGGAACAAATTTAATTTTGAATCTGGATCAAAGGTTGGATACAGGATTTAAGAAAAAAACAACAAAAACTTTCTCTTTGCTACTGATGTGGAGTCCATTTTGCAAGAGAGAGAGAGAGAGAGAGAGAGAGAGAGAGAGAGAGAGAGAGAGGGTGCACGTGCGAGCCTCTGTGTGTGTGTGTGTGTGTGTGTGTGTGTGTGTGTGTGTGTGTGTGTGTGTGTGTGTCTGTGTGTGTGTGTGTGTATGTGTGTGTGTGTGTGTGTGCGCGCGGGTGTGGTGTGTGTGTGTGTGTGTGTGTGTGTGACGATGCTTTGAAAATGAAGGCGAGAAATATTCGCAGAACAAAGAAACTCGCAACACTGGACTAAATCTAGTGAAGACGCTTTGAACATGAAGACGACGAAAATGCAACGAAACAAAGAAACAAAGAACACGACAAAGGACATTTTAAAGAAATCGAAAAATTGTCAGCGTGTTCTGCCAAGGAGTGGGGAGCCAGTGTGTCATATTGAAGCAATCTTCCTTCACGACGCATTGACTTTTCATCTGCCTATCTGTCTGTCTGTCTGTCTGCCTCTCTCTCCCTTTCTCTCTGTCTCTGTCTCTGTCTGTCTGTCTGTCTGTCTGTCTGTCTGTCTGTCTGTCTCTCTCTCTCTCTCTCTTCTCTCTCTCTCTTGCGTACTTTGCTTTCTTTCATTAACAAACAAACAAGAATATAATATATATATATATATATATATATATATATATATATATATATTGTGTGTGCGTGTGCGTCTGATGGAAGAATTGTTAACCTACACTTGTTTTCCCCCCACTACTTAATTGATCAGCATTATATTGTTTGGTCAATCAGTGGCCGATTGCATCTCTTAGGACATCCAAGTAAAGGTTGTTCTACACAACTCTTAGCCGCCGACAATGCTTGGGTTATTGAACAGCAGAGCTGACCACTCAGACTGTTCCATAATTTTTTTTTATCTCCCTTGCATCCTTAAATGGATCCTCAAGCATAGGCTCGAAGATTGTCCCCTACATTTTATACTGTTTGCATAATGCTTTTAGTTTTTCAGCAACATTTTACCTCTCCACACTTTCCTTTTATTTTATTCTACTACCCTTCGCTGGCTGCTTCGGGGGTGCTGTTGGATTCTTCTTTGAACCCTTGGTGGTGAAAACACCACAGAATTACGGACTGTGGTGTGTCTCTATTTGACGCCGAGAGCACAGACACAGTCAGCCGTGTCTCCCTGATGAGTTCCAATCCAGCGGACGAAAGGCCTAGGAGCAGGCGATATGTATAGATTTGCCTTCGAGAGGGATTGCGATTGTTCCCTCATGCAGCTAGTGAAGGGTTTTTCATTGTTATAGTATACATTTTCCTTTTTTTTTTATGTAATTTCAAATCTTTGCCAAGTCATTACTATAATGATGGAAGAGTTGGTAACATACACTTGTTTTCCCCCACTATTAAATTGTTCAGCATTATATGTGTGTGTGTCTGTCTGTATGTG
>CM065730.1:24576558-24579058 GCA_033310375.1 Conus canariensis | reverse complement strand
CAAGGTTCTCCATAATATTCAGGCTCCAAAATTTTTTTCTTTGATTTCTTTCAACCTTTGATAACAAAGAACGAAGTGTATCTCATCTTCTTTAGACATCTGGCATAATGGACACATCAGATCGCAAACATCACAAGATTTACATCTAAAACGATGCACATTCATGTCAGATATACCCAGTATAAACCTAATCATCAGAGAGAGAGAGAGAGAAGAGAGAGAGAGAGAGAGAGAGAGAGAGAGAGAGAGAGAGAGAGAGCGAGAGAGAGAGAGAGAGAATGTTCAGTGCAATCCTATTCCGGAGTTCTGGACAGTCCATTACAACTTCTTGTTGATCGACATTTTCCACAGGCCTGGTCACTACCGGAAATGAGGTTCTCAGTGGTCATCAGATGGCCCACAGGCTAGGGGGGGGGGGGGAGAGAGAGAGAGAGAGAGAGAGAGAGAGAGAGAGAGAGAGAGAATAGAGAGAGAGAGAGAAAGGAGAGAGAGGGAGAGAGAGAGAGAGGGGAGAGAGAGAGGGAGAGAGAGAGAGAGAAAGAGAGAGAGAGAGGAGGAGAGAGAGAGAGAGAGGAGAGAGGAGAGAGAGAGAGAGAGAGAGAGAGAGAGAGAGAGAGAGAGAACTCGGAACTCGGAACTCGGAAAAATTTAATTGCAAAGGCCACCGACCTATCTGCAATGAGGTCAAGAAACAAAAATGAAATCACACACACTGACGCTGTAACATTTCTACTGATCACGCTCATTTACAAAACTTGCTCACACCAACTGTATAATCGTAAATTGAGAATACCGCAAGATACTTACAAAATCACACCCGTATGTAGCACTCTCCCAGACTCGCACAGCTCGCACATACAATTTCGCTCGCACTTACAATTGCGCGCGCGCAAACCACACACACACACACACACACACACACACACACACACACACACACACACACACACACACATTTTTCATCATGATCCCTAAGTATACACAAGACGTATCGACCACGAAACAAGGTAAAACAGATAAATTTATGAAAACATATGGTACTCCTAATGTTCTCTCCCCAGTAACAATTCTTCTCTTTTCTTCAAGGCATAGAAGATATACATCGCAACAGAGCGAATTACGTCCCTTTCTCGTTTTGCAGCAACAACTTCAACAATGGTCCGAGTACATTTGTTACATATTTCATGATATACTTATTTCTTAAATCTTGATATGATGGGCATTCCAGCAAAAAGTGTATTTCATCTTCAGTTTTGACACAAAAAGGGCAGCTTTTTGAGTTATTTTTGTATCTGTCGTGGACTTTTATATTACTGATTCCTAGTCGAAACCTTACAAGAACTTTTCGAAACTTTGGGATTGTGATATCTGCAAGATACTTTTCAGGCTGTAGTAATGATTTAAACAAACGATAAGTAGAATACCTGTCACTATTTGACAGTTTGGTGTTCCACTCTTGCTGATAGCAATCAATCATTCGTTGTTTTAGTTCCTGTAGAAACAGCTTTTCGTGACCAACTCCACCGTTAAGCCAGACAAAAGAAAAACCATGTGAATCAAGACAATTTTTTTTTTATAGACTTTGCCCACTTTGAATGTATATTAGAATGTCTTGTGGATTGCAACATTTTTGTTTTCCATTTCGTATGCTTGTTTTGGTATTCTTTCAATTGGTAACTTTTGCAGTTTAAACCAATAACGCATTGCTTTCATGGCACTATCAATATATAAAGGGTACCTGCCTACTTCACCGTACACTATAATGTTCGGGGTTTTAGGACTTACGTTCAAAAAGCGCTTGCATGCAAACAAATGTGGTAACTCTACAGTATGAAAGCGAGAAAGGCCCCAGATTTCAGCAGCATACAAAAGCATTGGTTTAACTTGTGCATCAAATAATCTGAAAAAGACTTGTCTATCCAAACTTCTCAGGCTCCACATTGTCTTCAAAATCTCAACAATCTTGTTTTTTTGCTCTACCAACAAATTCCTCAAGTGCAACATCAAACGACAGTTTAGTGGTCAGAGTGAATCCTAGATATTTATAACTATTTACGATGTCAGTATCTTTTCCCTGGTAAAACCACTTTTCCGATTTCGCTAAATGTCCCCCTTTCCTAAAAATCATAACTTTAGTTTTACTTAAGTTCACTTTTAGCCCTAGAGAGGTTAAAACTTTTTCTAAATGATTAATCTGGTTTTGAAGTCCAGCAGGAGTTGACGAGATCAAGCAAATGTCATCAGCAAACAACAACAAAAATATTTCTGGTAAACCCGGCAAAAACTGAAATCCATGTTTCCCATGTTGTATAACTTGTTCAGCAACTTCAGTGATCAGCAGGGAAAAAATCAGGGGAGACAACATACAGCCCTGTTTCACCCCGGCGGGGCATTCAAAGAAATCTTATGTTTCGTTTCCCCAACGCACGCACGATTGTACTGATTTATAAATGCCTTGGAGCATGCGAAGCATTTTAGTTGATGTCTTTATCTTTTTAAG
>CM065730.1:24564058-24566558 GCA_033310375.1 Conus canariensis | reverse complement strand
GTGCACTGCCTCTGAGGTGACACAGATGTTGGGACAGGAAAAAAAAAAAAAAAAAAGAAGAGAAGAAGAAGAAGAAGAAGAAGAAGAAGAAAAAGATGATGATGATGATGATGATGATAATGATGATGATGATGATGATGATGATCATGATGATGATGAGTTGACAGAGATCGAGTTGAAGAAAGATCAGATGTATGGTGTATTTTGTTCTGTCTTTTTTTTTTTTTTTTTTTTTTTGGGGGGGGGGTGAAATGCGTACCGAGGACAATGGTGATGGGAGAGGTCGTGTGGGGAAACAAAAAATGAAAGTAAAAAACCATACAAGTGCATGCATGAAAAACATGAAAGATAAAGGGTTAAAAAAAAAAAAAAATATATATATATTTTATATATATATATATATATGTAAGGGACAAAGAAGCTTAAGCTATCAGAGCCGACATGTCAATATGCCACTCGTAAGAGAGAGAGAGAGAGAGAGAGAGAGAGAGAGAGAGAGAGAGAGAGAGAGGTGGGGGGGGGGCGTGAGTGGGGTCACAAAGATGTCCTAAAGGAAAACCGCCACAAGACGACACTGACTGTGTCCTCTCCCTGGCAGAAAACTTTGCTAACTTTTCAGATTCGTTTGTTTGCTTTTGATTTCCTTGTTCTCTCTCTCTGTCTCTCTCTGTCTGTCTGTCTCTCTCTCTCTCTCTCTCTCTCTCTCTCTCTCTCTCTGTCTCTGTCTCTCTCACTTTCTCTCTCTCTCTCTCTTCACTGTTCCGTTCTGAGTTAGGGTCCTGGGGGGTTATTCCAGAATCTTTATCAGAGTCTTTGTCTAACACAAACAGACCTGGTAAAGCCAACAAAAAACATCAGTGTAATGACCAGATGAGGCAAAAAGACAACAACGATAAGAGGACAAACACAAATGGTAGGCGCAAATCTGCACGAAACACATCTCAACGAGGACCTGACAATAGACCAAGAAGTGCCTCGTGTACCACTAGTGTGGCAAGTAAACGCCAAGCCACAATCCATGAAGTGAACAATAAAGACTCTTTCCTGTCAATCCAGACACTGCATAGGGATTCGGCCAGGCCCATATCGCGAAAACTCTTAAATTCGTGACTTACAACATTGAAGGACTGTCACATGTTTTTGATAACGATCTTCGATCTTATTTAAGTAGCTTTGATTTTTGTTTGCTTGTAGAAACTTTTGCTACTCACTTTCCAGACCATTTATTTCCTAGTTTTAAATCTTTCATAATTCCTGGTGTTAAGCTATCCGACGGTATAACAGCCAGATTATCGGGTGGTTTGACTCTCCTTGTCAAAAAGGAATTAGCAGCCTATGTGGAACAAGTGTTTGTTGAATATGACAATATAATAGTTATGAAAATGGCTAAAGAATTGTTTAACACAGATTCTCCTACAATTTTGATCGGAATGTATATTCCACCCATGAATTCTCAGTATTATCAGGACACTGAAATATC
Source organism: Conus canariensis (assembly GCA_033310375.1). Taxonomy (NCBI): domain Eukaryota; kingdom Metazoa; phylum Mollusca; class Gastropoda; order Neogastropoda; family Conidae; genus Conus; species Conus canariensis. The sequence continues at coordinate 24,565,078 of CM065730.1, read as the reverse complement.
CAGTGGTGTGGCCCTCTTAGAACAGTGTATCCTAGATCTGATGGAAACGTTTGGAAATGTACCACTTTTTCTTCTGGGCGATTTCAACGCACGAACTGGGGGAGAGAAACAGTTGTGAGAGGGATGATGAAGGGGACGACGCTGCGCTTTGGAAGGGGGGTGATGATCAAGCGTCTTTTCGCACGTCTAAAGACACTGTTTTAAATGAATTTGGTATATATTTGTTGAATGTTTGTGATTGTTTTGAGTTATCCATTTTGAATGGGGCCGTTAAAGGCGATATTGATCGTGGCAACTTTACATACATTTCTCCGACTGGATGTAGCATTGTTGACTATGCCATAATGTCAAAACGTTTAACTAGTCACTGTGTATCTTTGCATGTCAGACCAAGAATAGAGTCAAAACATATGCCTGTAGAAGTCATATTGAAGTCACAATTTAGCAGCTCCACTAATGATACTTTTCCAGAAAAATCGTACGCATTTGAGAAATTAATTTGGGATGGAAGTAAAATTGAAGAGTTTAGAGAAAATATTGAATCAGACGATTTCAAGCTCCGCTTGGAAAATGCTACTCTTGTTGTTCACGATGACGTAAACAAAGCCGTTGACATTTTTAATGATGCGTTACTTTCTGCTAGTCAATGTATGAAGAAAACTGTTGTAGTTGGTAAAGAAAAATCAAATGTATGGTTTGACAAAGAATGTCGGCAGCACAAAAAGGAGCTCAGACACGATCTGCGACAGTTATATTGTGTTCGTACAAACAAGGATATCGAAGACATAGACAATATTGAAAATGTTGACAAAGAAGAGAGGTTAAGGGCAGATTACAACCAAAAACGTAGAAATTACAAAAGGTTATTAGAATATAAGCGAAAACAACATCGACAAGAAGTTTTAGAATCTCTCAATGAAAATATTAACAACTCTTCTGGCTTTTGGAATAAAATTAAGTCCTGTATGTATAAGAAACCTGCTACAAATGCTATTTCTGAAGAAGACTGGTACAACCATT
>CM065730.1:24553423-24555923 GCA_033310375.1 Conus canariensis | reverse complement strand
GCTCAATAGGGGAGACATCTCAGCTGACAGAATGCCAGATCAAGTTGAACACTCAACTCTGAAGATGTCACCCTTTTCAAAAGAAGACTCTGCCTCGGGCTGGATCATGTTAATGGGTTTTTCTTTTGCCTTTGTCTTATAAGAAACGCAACACTAAGGACCAACGGGGTTGGTTCGAATTATTGAGGGAATAAAAAAAAAACAAAGAAAACTGGTAGAGTTTGATACACATGCAAATATGACCGGTATATGTCAAGTCGATTTCTTTTTATTTGCTACTTCCTTGTTTAGGGAAAAGAAATGTGCAGAATGGTTTTCTGTAGCTGTATTCAGCTTACCGAACTATGATGTTAACCATCTTACCGATGACTTCAGGGATGCATTTTACAGGTCGTTAAAGAGAACTGCTCAAGTCCAATTAGTCAAGTGGTGTTCGTAGCCCAGACGACCACGCAGATGGCATCAAAGCTGCAAGGAAATTAACAGAAAACAATAAACACAGAATGGAAACTGTACGTAAATCAAAGGCCAAACGTTTTTCACAACAACTATCAGTTAATCAAATGTGATTTCCTGTCCTTGTTGTTGTTGTTGTTGTTGTTGTTGTTGTTGTTGTTGTTCTTCTTCTTCTTCTTCTTCTTTCTTCTTCTTCTTCTTAAGGAATAAAATACATCAAGTGAAACATGTCGGATAAATGTCTTCATCGAACCCGTTGTGCTTCTTCTGACATACACTCCAACACTATACAAATGGTTTTTTTTTGCGCAGCGGCTTACCAACCAGTGTGACTCGCAAAATTTCTCCACCTTTGCCAAGGAAAGAATGAAGAAACTGGTGTGACCAGTATATATAATGCACACACTGCCCCCTCGTCATAGTATCAGAAGACAGATGGAATTTCTTCAAGTCTGGATCGATTTGAAAGAGTCGGTTCTTTGTGTGGTCCATTCCTCCCCAAACTGGTCTTCCACTTATCGTTGAATTTAGGGGTTGACGGGGAATTGACTTTTCTTTCTTTCTTTCTTTCTTTCTTACCTTTCTTTCTTTCTTTTCTTCCCCTTTTTGTATGTTCTAGTATTCCTGGCAAGCTTATCAACAGCCTCATTCCACTGAATGTCACGTGATCTGGAATCCAAGTGAGAACAATATTGCCACCGTTGTTTTTGATAGAGGTCTGAAGTTTGTGAAATTTCAAGACAAAACAAGATTTCAAAAAATGCATTTTTAGAAGAAAAAAGTAATTGTGTGTCTTTAACAGTTTAAACTTTTTCTTTCGATTTTTGATTTACAATCTGTACAATTAAGACAATTTTTGTTCATTATGCCATTCTTGATTTAAAGAAAAATTGTTTGTCCCTTCTAAAAGTCTTAAAGACTTCAGGGGAAAAGAGCACGATAGTAGAGAGTCAATTAAAATTTATTTTATTGATTTTCAGAATTTTCTCTAACTTTGCATGGCCAGTCTGTGATTCAAGAAACTTCAACGAATGAACGGAAAACATCATTTTCAGGCAATATTTTGAGATGTTCAAGCGATTATTTACTTTTGGACTGCTTATAAGATACAAAATGCAACAGACACAAAAATAAAACAAACAAACATGCGAACGAAAGTGTATTTGGAATTATAAAAATAGATAAAGACACTATGGGATATACCTATCTCTTAGGGTCTTGATAACTTAGGAGGACTAAATTTGGTAAGCTGAAAGCACAAGATGATATACGTCACTGGTATGACAGCCATTATAGCAGAAAGGTGTTCGATTAAATTTCATTACGTAACCCAGTCAACTACACAGGGCTTTTGAGGGCTGTGATAACAACAAGAAGAAGGTCCTGTACTGAAAGAACATGATAAAATAAAATGAAATAGCGTAACATGAAATAAAAATGAATCAATAAAATAAGATAAAGGAAGAAAGATACAAACTAGGAAGACAACATCTACACGCATACGTCAATGAATAAGGCAGTAGTTAAAATAAATGATATGAAATTAAATTTAAAAAAATAGAATAAAAACAAGCAAGAAAGACAGATAAAAGCTACATGCTTACATCAATAACTGACGCGGTAGCTAGAGTATTCACAATCTTAGAGTGGAAACAAAAAAAAAAACAAGGCAGAGCTGAGAGAGCTAGCCATTCTCATTTCAGCACATACAAAAAGAAGAAGAAAAGTCCAATATTATCAGAAATGCATATAGGAAACAACATGTGGGCAAACAGACGCCACAAAACATGCAAAAAAAAAAATTCCTGTCATTCTCTGTGACTATGCCAATTGCTTATTTTTTCCTTCTTTGATGTCGTCCGTTGCTGCTTTACCCATTATCCTGCCTTGGTTCCAGAGAGTCAAATACACTGTGGGTTTTTTTTTCTCCCCTTGCTATCAGCTTCATAACATGCAAAGGCAAATTCCAACCGTTGTAACATGGCGACTGAACGAAGTGAGCATTGCACAGAATTGGCAACGTAGACACTAGCTGATAGAGTGA
>CM065730.1:24540923-24543423 GCA_033310375.1 Conus canariensis | reverse complement strand
GGTCGAAATATTGGGAAAGTTTTTACGTGATTGTTGTTGAATTCTTTGTTTGGATGTTTATATATATATATATATATATATATATATATATATATATATCAGTCTCCTCATAGCTCTCTGAAGTCGTTGAAGTGTAAACGAACCTAAAGACTATTGCCTGTGCTTCCAGCAAATCGAATTACTCCGTTCTGATGTATGCTGATATAGAATTCAATTCAATCGCCACAACCGCAGAATTTGAACCACAATTTTATCAGGCAGCCCTGTCGGGGAATTATAACTGGAGATAGCAAGTTTGATCGCTCCATTTCCAGCGAAACAGTGATACGTAAGCGCATAGCCTACACGAAGCGCCGTGGGTTTGTTACATGTCAAATGGATCTTGCTGGTCCTGCGAATGTCTGGCAGTCTTGGAGGTACTGAGACAGACGCATCGCTTGGTTTGACGGTGTGTGGAAATTGACGTGTATAGTCATAGAATCACACCACTGGAAGGATGCAAGTAAAGGTTACCGTATGTCACCCCCCCCCCCTGTCCTACCCCCCTCTCCCCAGCTCCTAACCCCAAGTGAAAGCATAGATTTTTTTGGTGTCTGTTTTACAATGTTAAATGGGGAAAGAAAGAGAGAAAGAAAGAAAGAAACTCCAAGTCTCTCGCTACGGGAGTAACAAAAATATCCTTCCGCAGATAGCAATGCTTGTAGTAGTCCTATGAACTATTAGCAATGACAGTAACATCAAGAACAACAACGTTATCATCTCATAATCATTCATGTTGCCATGATGTGTGTGTGTGTGTGTGTGTGTGTGCGTGCGTGTGTGTGTGTGTGTGTGCGTGCGTGGTGCGTGCGTGCGTGCGTGGTGTGTGTGTGTGTGTGTGTGTGTGTGTGTGTGTTTTGTGTGTGTGTGTGTGTGTGTGTGTGTGTGTGTGTGTGTGTGTGTGTGTGTGTGTGTGTCTAAGTTCACTGTCTCTCAGTTCGCTAAGCTTGTTTTGAGGGGAGCCATTATACCTATGTATATAAGCACGCAAACCTCTACTACCACAGTCTCTGTCGTTTTCCTACCTGTCGGTCTCATCGTCTTCGTTCCATTGTCTCTGTTTGTACATACAAAGTAAGGAGCACGATCTCAGAGAAGATATTTCAATGACTTTGATGACTCCTTCTAAAAACGGAAAGATCAACTCTCTCTATCTCTCTGTCTGTCTGTCTGTCTGTCTGTCTGTCTGTCTGTCTGTCTGTCTGTCTCTCTCTCTCTCTCTCTCTCTCTCTCTCACTCACTACTATAGGTATAGCAACCATGGGCCACAAGACTTAATTTGTAACAATGTAAAGTTGCTGCCGAAAACAAAATGCACTTTTTATTATGTTGTCCATTTTACAATAGGTTAAGAGAAAAGTTTGTCGCTCAAAAGCTCTTTCAGAATCCAAATGGTTTTTTTTTATTTATCTCTCTTGTTGGCCTCAACGGACAGTAATGCAGTCAGAAAAATAGCATTTTATATTCATCAAGCGTTTAAAGCGCGGCAGATTGCTATAACTGGAATGTATATTTATGTATGTGTATGTAATGACGTTTATATGTATTTGTTTTTGTTCACCTTTTCCACAGAGGGCCTTGGCTTTATGGAATAAAGATTCTATTTCATTTCTCTCTCTCTCTCTCTCTCCTCTCTCTCTCTCTCTCTCTCTCTCTCTCTCTCTCCTCTCTCTCTCTCTCTCTCTGCCCAGCCATGGTGACTACCGTCTGGTGTCAAGCCAAAACATAGGGGAATAGTCAGAATCCCTTGTTCGTGTGGTAGGAGACGGGCGAACCCTTTCCGTTCAGAACGGCACAGACTAATTTATTGCACTGACTGTTTTTGCTTGTAAACAGTCGATGGTTTGGGAGTAGTTCATGATGAAGACGGGTTTGTTGTCTCTTTGTACCGCACTTCTACCAAAAGATATATTTTAGATGTCTGTGCCCTCTCTCTCTCGCTCTCTCTCTCTCTCTCTCTCTCTCTCTCTCTCTCTCTCTCTCTCTCTCTCTCTCTCTCTCTCTCATATTGATTGATTTGGTATTTTCTCTTCCCCCTTTTCAGAAGATAATAGCTTTACCAAGGATCAGAGATTTTAGTTACAGTGTTTGTTATATGAAGACACACAGTAACAAGCACATAGTAACACACAACTCATTATATACACTTCCGAAAACACACCGAAAATGTCGTTAAAAATCTTTCTTCAGTATAAAAATATTAATTCAGATGTAAAATGTAGATCTCTTTCCCACTGTCAAAAGTCACGTCAGATGGGACGTCTCTGAACAAGATTTTCCTACAGTCTGCTGTAAAGTGTTTATATCTCACATCGTTTAAGTCCCAACATCTACACGAACATGTTTATAATGAGTGACATATCACAAAATAACAGTTTCAGAGGCCCTATCATAATTTCAACGAAATATTCACATTGCGTTATTCTAACAAAGACTTTCACTAACATTCCATGTCAATGAA
>CM065730.1:24533423-24535923 GCA_033310375.1 Conus canariensis | reverse complement strand
TATTGGTCGTCTTCTTCCTCTTTCTCTTCTTCCACTTCGTCTACTCGCGCCGCTTTGTCCTCCTTTGTTCTCTCTCTCTGTCTCTCTCTCTCTGTCTCTGTCTCTCTCTCTCTTTCTCGTTCTCTCCCTCTCTCACACACTCTCTCTGTCTCTGTCGGTCTGTCTCTGTCTGTCTGTCTCTGTGTGTCTGTCTGTCTGTCTGTCTGTCTGTCTGTCTGTCTGTCTCTCTCTCTCTCTCTCTCTTTGTCTTTGTCTCTGTCTGTCTCTCCCTTTCTCTTTCTCTCTCGCTCTGTCTCTGTCTTTTCTGTCCCTCCCCCCTCTCTCTCTCGTCTCTCTGTCTCTCTCTGTCTCTGTCTGTCTGTCTTACTCTGTCTCTGTCTCTCTCTGTCTCTCTCTCTCTCTCCTCTGTCTCTGTCTGTCTGTCTGTCTGTCTGCTCTCTCTCTCTCTCTCTCTCTCTCTCTCTCCTCTCTCTCTCTCCTCTTGATTTTCTTCATTCCATGTTCTCCTCCTTCCGTTCTTTTTAGCTGTTTATAGTCGTTCTCTTCCTTTCACACTCATGGTTTTTTTTTTTTCGTTTTACCAATTTCCTTCTCTTTTTGTGGTTTTCTTTCTTTTCTCTTTCGCTTCAAATCTTTCACTTTTTAATTATTTTTTTTTTACCTCTGTCCCTTTTTTTTCTTTTCCACATTTTTTCTTTTACTTTTCCGCCACTCTTTTTTCTCACTCCTTTTTACATTCTTTTTGTTTTCACTTTTTCCTTCTTCGTTTCTTTCTTTCTTTTTTTTTTTTTTTTTTTTTTTGGAGCGGGGGGGGGTGTCTTTATCTCCCTCCCTCCCTCTCCCCCCCCCTTTCTCTCTCCGTTCTGTCCCTCCGTCTGTCTCTGTGTCTTCTCTCTCTCTCTCTCTCTCTCTCTCTCTCTCTCTCTCTCGCTCTCTTCGGCCTCTTACCATTTTTCTTTCTTTCTTTCTTTCTTTCTTTCTTCTTTCTTCTCTCTTCCTTTTCTTTCCTTTCCTGCTTTTTTTTTCAGTCTTTATTTCCTTCTTTCTCTTAACTCTGCTGCCTCTCCCTCTTTCTTTTTTCTCCCCTCTTATTTTTTGTTCTTTCCTTTTTTTTGTTGTGCTTTCAATTTTTTTTTCTTTTAGGTTGTGCTCTGTGTGTGTGTGTGTGTGTGTGTGTGTGTGTGTGTGTGTGTGTGTGTGTGTGCGTGTATGTGTGCGTGTGCGCGTGCGTGGGTGCGTGCATGCGTGTGTGCATGTGTGTGTGTGTGTGTGTGTGTGTGTGTGTGTGTGTGTGTGTGTGTGTGTGTGTGTGCGTGTGTGTTGTACATGTATGTGTCTGTGTGTGCATTTATTTCTGTCACTTTCTTTGTCCCTCTTTCTTTCTTTGTTTTTGTTTGTTTGTTTGTTTGTTTTTTCCCCCGTTCTTTCGTTTACAGTCTCTCTCCTTTTCTTTCATTACTTTTAGTTTTCTTCCACTTCTTCCCTTCTTTTTATTTCTCTCTCTCTCTCTCTCCTCTCTCTCTCTCTCTCTCTCTCTCTCTCTCTTTCTCTTCTCTGCTCTTCTTCTTGCTCTTTTCTTGTTCTCTTTTCTTGTTCTCTTCTTCTTTTCTTCTTCTTCTTCTTCTTCTTCTTCTTCTTCTTCTTTCTTCTTTTCTTCTTTCTTTCTTTCTTTCTTTCTTTCTTTCTTTCTCCTCATCCGTTCGCATTTTGATCGATTGTAACTCTGCATTGGAGACTGATAAGTGGCACCGATGAAGTTAGTTAGGAAGGGAGGGGCCAAGTTCACTGTGGTCTCTCTGTATGCCTTGATCTTTTTTTTACCTTATCGTTGACCTTTTGTGTGTGTGTGTGTGCCTCCATCCTTGTATTTTCTTCCTCCTCCTCTCTCCTCTCTCCTCTCTCTCTCTCTCTCTCTCTCTCCTCTCTCTCTCTCTCTCTACTATCTTCTCTCTCTGCCTCCTAGAAAGTTTAGACAGCTGTATCCTGCAGCTCATGGACGCACATAAAGATTTTCACCTAATTTTGCTTGGCGACCTGAATGCTAGAGCTGGTAGGTTCCAGGTAAAGGTGGATGCAGACTCAGTGCTGCCAGTTGCGGATCCTCTCAGTCACGATGTTCTGCTGAGTGAAACGAGAAATTCACAAGTTGCTGTAGTAAATGATTTTGGTAAAACCCTTTTGGACCTGTGTCTTTGTTTCGATCTATTCATACATAATGGAGCAGGAGGTGGCGACAGAGAGGGGCAGTTTACGTATGTATCAGAGCATGGAAATAGTGTGACTGATTACTGTATAACGTCATCTGATTTTTCTAAAAGAGTACTCAGTTTGACGGCTGGCCAAAGAGTCGAATCGGTACACATGCCTTTAGAGATATCCTTGTCTCTTTTACACAAGAATGCCCCAGATGAGCAATGTGAATTTTCTTGTGAAAAGTATATATGGCAGCCAGATAAGGCTGAACAGTATGTACAACACGTTTTCTGTGAAGAGAGCATGG
>CM065730.1:24523423-24525923 GCA_033310375.1 Conus canariensis | reverse complement strand
GAGACAGAGACAGAGAGATGGGGGTGTGGTAGGGGTAGCGTTCGATGCTTACTGCTCTGAGCGAAAAACGCGTGTTTAGAAAAGAACAAAAGAAATGCAACACAACACAAAAGAAGTATCAGGAACTGAAGAGCAGCATGAATATGAAACTGAAGAGATTGTGACCACAGGGAGAATCGACAGCAAACATAGTCAATAAAAGCCCCCTACAGGCTGGTTGTTGATCAAACGAACCCTTTGAAGCAACACCAGAGAGAGAGAGAGAGGAGGAGAGAGAGAGAGAGAGAGAGAGAGAGAGAGAGAGAGAGACAGACAGACAGACAGACAGGACAGAGAGAACAGACAGACAGAGAGAGAGAGAGAGAGAGAGAGAGAGAGAGAGAGAGAGGAGAGAGAGAGAGAGAATAAACACAAAATGCATTTACTACAACTACAGCGCTTTCCCCCTCTCAATCCTCCTGTGGTGGTCCAGAAATTTTACGTTTGTGTTACATGGAGAGTCGGTGTGACGTTAAAGGCGATTCTAAGTTTTTAGTTCAGTGCGATTTTATACTGACGCTTTCAAGTTAGTGAAGAAAGAGGTTACTAGTAAGACGAACTCACTCTCTCTCCTCAAGCCACACGATCGAGTCGCATGCCTAACAGAACTTGGATTGTGAGAGAGGTGATGTTAGGCAAAATGACCCCACAATGAAAGTTTACAAGTGCTTAAGTGACACTCATAGGAAACTGTCACGAGGTAAATAACTCTGATATCAAACGGCATGAGGCAAAATCTGCAGATAAAATTGTATTAGTAAAGAGGCAATATACCTGGAATCATGCAAGTTGCTGTGATACTGCGAGTAAAATGACATGGGGTAAACAAATTTATGATGTCAGTAAAACGGAATGCGGTAAACTGACACTGAGTAAGACTGCAACAACAAAAAAAGACAGTAAACAGCAATAAAATGATTTGAGGTAAAGTGACACTGTAAGCTAAATGCTATGTGGTGATGTGACACTGCTAGTAAAAAAATAAGTGATAATGTGACACTGCCAATTAAATCGTATATGGTAACGTAAAATACTGTGAGTAAAATCCAAGGCTAATTGATACTGCTACCAAAGTGATATGTGGTGAAATGAGACCGTCAGACACATGATGAGGTAAAGTGATATTGTCAGTAAAAGTGATATAAAGTAGAGTGATACTCAGTGATCTTGTACGAGGAAAAATGACCTTGCCAGGAAAAAGTGATATATGGTAAAGTGACTTGTCAGTAAATCATATGTAATAAAATTATACTGCCATGTGGTAGCTCAGTACTGTCGCCACATTGATATGTGGTAAAGCGAGACAGTCCGTAAAATGATGTGTAGTAAAGTGACACTGTCAGCAAAATATTGTGGGGGTGAATTTATGTTGTCAGTAAATTTGTAGGAGTAATTTTGATAAAATGATATGTGGTAACATGACAGTGTCACTGAAACGATACGTGGTAATATGGCACTATCAGTGTCATCAAAACAATATACGATAAGGTGGCACTATTAGTGAAATGACAAGAGATGAAATGACACTGTAAGTAGTATGATTTCATGTGAAATGGCTGATGGTAGAATGACTGAATAAAATGTTCTGGACTTGATCGACTGTCATCAATGTGGTATCAGTACAATGATACCCAGTAAACTGACGCAAGTTTCACTGAATCTGCTAATAAACTGACACAAAATAAAACGACACGAAAACGATATGGAATCTTCAACGTCTTGCTTTCGGTGCAAAACAGACAAACGGAACAACGACAACAACAACAAGTTAAACAGCAATAACGTTAACAGATACAAGGACAAGGATAACAACAAAAGCAATAACGACAAAACACCACACACACAGACACAGACACACACACACACACACACACACACACACACACGCACACACACGCACGCACGCACGCACACACACACACACACACACACACACACACACACACACACACACACACGTGCATTTTGACAAACGCATTTTCTTCAGATGTCAGTGTGATTGATTGACAACGCACTCAATGACGTGAGGAAAAACAAGGGAAAGAGAGAAACACTCACCATGCAGTGCAAGCATTTTGCTTCCCCTCTTTCTCTCTCCACCCCCCAGCCCTCCACCCACACCCCTCATTGAACGTGTTATGGTTGAGCTAGCAGATGTTGCTATACTCGGCTGTGTTCCAAACTGCCCGAGTAAAGACCCTTTTCCAACTGCCCAACCGGGTAATGACAGGCCAGGAAAAAGGAAAAACAAAATGGCAGCGGAAAGGAGTTAGGTGTCATGACCTGGGTGCGGCCCGCCCCCGTCGGAGCGTTCGGAGTTCAGGATTGAAAAACTTCAAATGTCGGCCATTTTGCCTAGCAGAGACTTTACCATTTATGGTACAAAGGAGTAAAACTAATGACCGCATATGATTAGAAAAGATTTTGCCTTTCAGTATCTAGCCCCCCCCCCTCCCCCCAA
>CM065730.1:24515923-24518423 GCA_033310375.1 Conus canariensis | reverse complement strand
AATCAGATTTCACGAAGTTGGAGACAATGAGCTCCAAGCCGATGAGGCGGAAACGTGACGAACGCTCACCGGATTATTTCAGTTTTCGCCTAGGGATCTTCAGGATCTTTTGACTGCAGGGCTCGAAGAGTACGTGATGACTGGGACGCTTGCAAAGCAGTAGGCAGTTATGACAGTGAAAGGGAGGCATTACAAAGATGGACAGCAAGAGTAACATGATTATTATTGGCAACGAAATTCCACAGGTGGACAGTGAAGGTCCCCCCCCTCCCCCCATCATAATTTGAAAAAAAGGAAACCACTCCGAATTATTCTATCTGATAAATAATCGCACAAACACTCCATATCGATGAACCACATTTTAATCTCACATACACTCCATATCAATGAACCACATTGTAATCTCACATACACTCCATATCAATTACCTACATTTTAATCTCACAAACACTCCATATCAATGACCCACATTTTAATCTCACAAACACTCGATATCAATGAACCACATTTTAATCTCACAAACACTCCATATCAATGACCCACATTTTAATTAATCTCACAAACACTCCATATCAATGACCCACATTTTAGTTAATCTCACAAACACTCCATATCAATGACCCACATTTCAGTTAATCTCACAAACACTCCATATCAATGACTCACATTGTAATCTCACAAACACCCCATATCAATGAACCACATTCTAATCTCACAAACACCCCATATCAATGACCCACATTTTTCTCTCCAGAGATTACAGCGCAAGTACAAGTCACCTCCCCCTTCACCACCTTCTCATCCACACACACACACCCCACCCCACCGCCATCCCCACCCCCCTCAAAAGAAAAAAATGAAAAGTTGCAGGCAGAGAAAACGTAAATTGTGGTAAAGCTTGAAAAGAATAATATCTTTTAATGCTAGGCGTTTTTAACCTTTTCATCGATTCAACTTATTCACGTCTACAACCCGCTTCGTCTTCAAAACAACCAAGGAAAATGGTGCCTTTGAGGACTATGGACCCGAAAGGGAATCTGTTTTAATTCTGCATTGCAACATGTCTCCCATATACTGTAACAGTAACGTCTTCTGACTGCTCAGCATAATAATCCAATTTTTTTGCTCTCGTAATGTTCAGGAGAGCTTCGAGTCTTGATTTTGCGATACAATAAAACCTCTGGCTTCTGTATAATCAACATTACTTGTAAAGGAAGAAAAACAAAAGAACAGCTCCTGCGTCTTAATATCACACTGGATGAAGATTTCATTCCGAGACGAAAAATAATCGCCTTACAAAATGATGAAGGCTTTTTGCCAAAGAGCGACACTAATGGGACACTAATCGCAGCGACAACAGCAGCAACAGCATTAAGAGGCATCATTGTGTTGTCTCTGTCACGAGGCAGCACGTCATGACCTGACTTAATGAAACGATCAGAAAATAATCCTCACGATGGCGTGAGTCATGAAATGCAATCGGTCTCAGTCATAAACACAAAATACGGTAACAATGAAAAGAAATCACGACCAACAATTACAAATATGAGAGAGAGAGAGAGAGAGAGAGAGAGAGAGAGAGAGAGAGAGAGAGAGAGAGAAGATTCTACAATTCAGAGTGCTAATTAAGTTTCCTTGCGAACTTTACTTTACTTTTTGTTTTTCTTTTTTTTCTGATAATGTTCAAACGTTGTTGTCTCAATCCCATTTTTACGCGTGTTGTATTTGTTCTCTCTCTCTCTCTCCTCTCTCTCTCTCTCTCTCTCTCTCTCTCTCTCTCTCTCTCTCTCTCTCTCTCTCATATTTGTACGTGCTCGCGCTTTTTCATTTGTCTTCATATGAAGTCCTTTTCCCAAGAGCCATCTGAGACGTTTCTCTTTCTTCTAACAGACGCCAGTTTTTCACCAACACACAAGAGGCTGTCATTTTCATTCAATAAGGAGTGACCTTTTGTGTCATGCATTTTGAAGTGGATGTAATCATTTTCGTACATTTCCAGAAATGCTGCCTCCAGGGCTAGGACGAAAATAAAGCGTTCCTATAATGGATGTGAAGAAGCTCACTGCACTCATTTAACTCCATCCCAACTCCAGAACTCCACTCGGCAAAATTCAACTCTGCCAAAATGCATGTTCTCCTCGCCAAGGAACTCTCGCTGGGTGACGCTCGTAGATGCTGGCTCCGCGACTGATGTAATATCGTTGTCAGTAGCGGGCGTAGTGGGTCTGTGGTGCCACGCGTGTGTTGGATTAAAAAGTAAGCACCATTGAACATCACAGAAGTGATCCGACTGCAGTGCAGTGTCTCCTCTGAATTGTTTCTAAAGCACGAAATGATGGTCATTGGTCTGTGTGGACGGTGCTGTTGAGGCTGGTACAGAACAAAAAGTGTGTATGTTTGAATGTAGGTGGATCAGAATGAGCAGTGTGCCATTGATGCCACTTACAGAACCTGAATATGAGAGAGAGAGAGAGAGAGAGAGAGAGAGAGAGAAGAGAGA
>CM065730.1:24495923-24498423 GCA_033310375.1 Conus canariensis | reverse complement strand
CTGTGTCTCACTGTCACTTAGGCCATTTGTCACAGTCCTTTTCTTTTTTCTGATGTGATCATATGAGCCTTCAGCCTTTCGTAATTTTCTGATATTTTTATCAAGTTGAATTTCAGGTTTTTTAAAAGTTATTTTTTATCCGTTCAAAATATTTTGGTGTCATTTTGAATTTGTTTAATTTCCTTTTTACCTGATTGAAATTTGTTATTAGATTTTTTGAAATCTATGTTGCTAACATTCTTCTCATTTTTCTTCAAATTTTTCATTTCTTCATGCTGGTGTATCGCCATGACTTGAAGTCGTTGTATTTTTTCCTCTTTTTTAGCGTTGGTTTAAAAAGAAAAATGTTTCCATCTCATATTTTTGATGAATTTTTTCCGTTTTGTCCTATCATTTTCTTCATGTAGCATGGGTTTAGCTAACGGAATGTTTTGATGGATTTGTTTTAATTATTTTGTTTTTTTTTTCCATTTTATAAATTTGCTGATTCAAAGTGCTCAAGTTATGGAGTCATGTTTAAGAGATTGGTATGAGGATCAGCGCAATTTAAAAAGTGCTTCAACATGTTGGAGCGACATTTGTTAGTATTAAATAGCAATTTAAAATCAAGCTTCTAAAAACATCTACAAATTTGTTTCAATTCATTTCTTTGGGTCGTCAGGATGTGTGAGCTTGTGTTTCATGCCTACGTTTATGATATAAGCTACTGGTTTTGCTGTTTTGTTTTTTTTTTCTTCCCGTGCTACATGTGTTTTCTCAGGTTGTTGGTTTTTTTCGCTATTAAACTTCCATCTGTGTCTGCAATTGTTAACATTTCTGTTCTAAATTTAGAGTTGCCAACTGTGTATACATAGTTAAGTATTTCTCTTTAGGCATTAATTAGCATTTTTTTGAAATTTGTTGTATGATGCGCTCTTTTAAATGTTTCCAAGATATGTTGTAGTCTATGTTTTTTCTTTAAGTTTCCAAATGTATTTACTCAATTCTGTTTGGTTTTTGTATCTTTCTTTGTTGAATGATTGTTTATGGTTTGCATATCTAGTTTTGAATGGTTTTCCGTGATACCTACATATGTTTTCTTTGGTTCTTCTTGATGTTAAATGGCTTGGTACACAATGTTTTTTTAAAGGCATTTTTGCTTAGGGGCACTGTTTTTTTTTGTACAGTTTACAAGATTTCCTTTCGTTTACCCTCCTTTTTTTTCTGTGCTGCTTTTTCATTTGTTTGCTGAATCGATGGCATTTTTAAGGTTCGATACATGAATATGATAATTTGATGTTTGTTTTTGTTGAATATCTTGAATATTTATGGTCTTTTTGGGATAGATGATGTCAAGATTTTAAAGATTCTTTCCCTACATTTGTTTTAACTCTTGCATCTATGGGATTGTACATATGATATTCCTTTTCCTGTTCTTTTGCATCTTTTTGTATCATTGTCTGGATCGTATCTTAGTTTGTAATTGTACCACTTGTTATGTACGCCTCTTGGTAATTCAGTTGTAGCGGTGTTGAATTACTGTTTTCGTTACATTGCCTTTATATTGGGATGTCTTTTATTTAGCTTTTGGGTATTGTTTTCAGTATGGAAGGTGGTGATTGTATTTGATGTTACATAAAAGCGTGTTACATTTGGTTTTTTTATGGTTTAAGTGTGTTGTTGAGGTCTAAACGTTATGTCTAAATAGTTCACTATCTGTTTTGTTTGCTTCTATTTGTTTTTAAGTTTTGGTTTGGAAATTTTTACACAATTCTTTTTTTTTCTTATTTTCAATATTTCTAGGTTGTCATTCAGAGCGGAAGGCCGTCATCTTACAGTCCAGTTTTGTTTTCCAAGTTTTTTTGAATATTGGATAACATGAATATCCGACAAGTTCGCAAGTTTTCGGCACCATCGTATGACCCATTGTGACATCGAAAGTTGAATTCCTGCTTGTGTTCTTAATCCAGGTTTCATTTTTATTGTGCAGTAAAGTTTTCTTTGTGTGGAAAATGATTTCCATTTCTGACCCTGATATTTCTGTGTACTTGTTGGCAAATTTTATAGCTTTAGTTAGTAGCTTTTCATCTATAGATGGGTAGAAATCTACTATGTCAAATGTTATAAAAACTGTATTTTCTTGTTTATTGAGGTTTTTGAACCATTGTATTACTTCATATGTGTTTTTCCAGAGATTGAGTTCAGTGTTTTCTTTTATGTTTTTTATGGTTTTCTCTAAGATTTTTTTACTAATTTTCCCTAGTTCAGATTTGGAAGGGTTTATCAGTCTACATGTTGGGTTGTTCAAGAAATTGGGTTTGTGGTCTTTAAGTGTAATAAAGGCTTCTCTAGCTGCTGTGGTCTCTACTCTGTCACTTAGGTCCATTTGGTGCACAAGTTCCTTTTCTTTCTTTCTGATGTGATCATATGTAGCCTTGTCAGCCTTTCTGTAATTTTTCTGGATATTTTTATCAAGGAGTTTTGAGTACTCTTCAGGTTCTATTTTGTAAAAGTTATTGGT
>CM065730.1:24488423-24490923 GCA_033310375.1 Conus canariensis | reverse complement strand
CATCATCATCATCATCATCATCATCATCACCACCACCACACCCACCACCACCATCGTCATCGTCTTCATTTTGGATCATCATTCAAAAATCACATATTCTAAGGCCATTCATGCCCTGCTGTAGCGGTGATCTCATCTTGGATCTCCTCACGACGACCATGCCCATGGAGAGTCCATGTCGAAGTCATCAGGATCAGGAACTTCATGGGGACTGTCACTGGATGGACTCCGCATGGTGGCACTCAGTCATGCCGACTAAGCAATTTTCGTCGTCAGTAGGCGGTGTTTGGAGTATGTTCGATCAGAACAGGCATCAATGAATATCACCAAACTGGCTTAGCCACAGGGCAGGGTCTGCCTGTGCGGGCTTCCTTTTGTCGTTGTTTGTAATGATTGTTCGGGTAGCGACAAGATAACGCTGAGCATGGAGAGCTGTTCGTTCGTCATTCTCTTTGTCTGCAACACACACACACACACACACACACACACGCACACACACACACACGCACACACACACACACGCACGCACGCACGCACGAACGCACGCACGCACGCACACACACACACACACACACACACACACACACACACACACACACACACACACACACACACACACACATCCTGACATTAGAAGCAGAACATACATAATACATAATTATATACATTCATTTTAAGAGCGGATATGATCAGAGGTTTCCTGATACATTATGTTGGAGTCCCCAAAGAAGCCCCCACGCCCACTAACGCAGCCTGAGTGGGATACATCATACTAGAAGTACAAAAATGAAGGATGTGTCATATTGCAGAAAAACAAACAAACAAACAAACAAACAAACAAACAAAACCCATTGATTTTCAAACTACACGTTCGTTTCAAGGGATAGCGGGCGCACGTTAAAAAAAAAAAAAAAAAAAAAAGAAAACCAACTACGGTCTATAGAAACTTTTCACGAGAAGACGGAGGTGGGGTGGGGTTAAGGGTAAGTGAAGGGGGGGGGGGGGGCGAGTAAGGAGTGGGGCTCGAAGACTTTTTAACATATTAAAAGACCCGAACCTAGCTCTCAGCTTGCAAACAGTGAAGCTAACGACTCGCAACACAGCGGATATTTGACTGCTTCTAATTTTACCCCTCCCATTTACCCTACCCCCACTCCCACCCCCTTGCACCTGAACCCCCCCCCTCCTCTCTCTCTCTCTCTCTCTCTCTCTCTCTCTCTCTCTCTCTCTTTTAAGCGCTTTCAGCTCCCTCTGGACAATACAATTCATATCCACGCATCTTTAGAAAAGTTGCACGCTGATTTCAGGGACAAGTGTCAAGACTTGCTTTCGACGGAAGCCTTTCGTAGTAGTAGGTGTTAGAACACTCCAGAACTTCCAGAAGGAGGGAGTGGTGTTTGGATTTGGGGAAGGGCTGGGATGGGGGGTGGTGTGTGGGGTGGGGGTTGTACTGACAGTCTCAGGGCGAGGATCGTTGACGGGCTGACTGAAAGGAAATAAGCAGTACGCGCTCATCTATCGCATGTCCACTCTAGGGGCTTCCGCTGTAGACATTTTCCTTATGTGACAGACAATCGCTGAGATGCTCACAGGGTTTGGATTCATTTTTAAAACAAAACAAAACAAAACAAAAAAAAACGAAATAAAAGCATCAGAAGGGGGGTCGGGTGTAAATCGAAAAAAAAAAATCAAAATAAAAAAAATATCAAAATCATGCCAGAGAGAGAGAGAGAGAGAGAGAGAGAGAGAGAGATCAACAGAGGCAATGATTCTTTGTTTAGATTTGTTGTGGAACTAGCTAGCTGCGTTTTGCCTTTTGTTTTTGTTTTGTTCTTGTATTAACTGTTCTGCGAAAGTGGTACAATATGCTACGAGATATGCATCAAAATAATAATAGCGTACATGTTTGAGTAAGAGTAAAACGTCTGTCATTACATGATTATATGCTTATATGAACACACATACATGCGTGCGCCCCGCATGCACACACACACACACACACACACACACACACACACACACACATACGCACACACACAACAACCACAAACAACAACAAATGAAATGTAGAAAAAGAAATGAAGAAAAGAAAATGAACAAATAAATAAAAAGATAACATAGATGTTTTTTGTGTTTTTATGCGAAACGAGCACAACTCGCTACGAGGCATGCATCAAAATAATCATAGCGTGTATGTTTCAGCAAAAAAAAAAAATAGCGTCTGTCATTACATGCTTATATGCTTATGTGAACACACACACACACACACACACACACACTTGTAATGTAGACCAAAATAAAATGAAGAAAAAATGTGTACTTGTAAATAATGTAGACAGCAAAATGAAGAAAAATCATATACAAGTAAATAAAAAGACAGATGTCTTGTGAGAAGCCGAATACTGAAATGTTAGGGTTTACCCATCAATTACTATGTTTCAGGTAATATATATCCATGGAATAATAACATTTCTATCAATCCCAAAACTGATATTTTGTA
>CM065730.1:24468423-24480923 GCA_033310375.1 Conus canariensis | reverse complement strand
ACGTGTAATCCATACCAACGGTCAAACTGGCCTTCTCTTCCGAAAGTTGGTGATGGGATTTTACGTGTGTGCAAGATGTTATGCGTGCGTTCACACACGGAACCTCGGTTTATAGTCTCATTCGAAGGACTGTATGGGAACTGGAGTCAGAACCAGTGTTAACTCCGAGGGGAAAATCCCCCTGTACCGAAACAGCCCGGCGAAGATTCGAACCCGCAACCCCAGGATCAACAAGATTACAAGTGCGGCGCTCTACCACTGAGCAATTCCGGCCCCAGTTGACCAACGACCAATCGCAGTAACCCAGTTTCATTTTGAAGACCGATGTTCTACTTACTCACCGTCTAATATTTTCTACCTTGGGTCATTTGCGTTTACAAAGAATACGTCAAGCGTGCGTGCGTGCGTGCGTGTGCTTGCGCACGCTAGCGCGAGCGCGCGCGCATGCGCGCGCGCGCGTGTGTGTGTGTGTGAATAAATTCACGAATTTTTTAAAAGTCGATTAACAAAGTATTTGACAAAACGTACAAAATCAAATGCACGTACACAATTGACAAAAGACGCCTCATTACTTTACTGAAAATTTGGCAATGAATTGAAGAAACAACTGAGTTGGCTGATAGTGCATGCCCTATGTTTTTGGAGGCTTTCGCTATCATTTCCCACGCGCCAC
Source organism: Conus canariensis (assembly GCA_033310375.1). Taxonomy (NCBI): domain Eukaryota; kingdom Metazoa; phylum Mollusca; class Gastropoda; order Neogastropoda; family Conidae; genus Conus; species Conus canariensis. Next base: position 24,480,250 of record CM065730.1, on the reverse strand, counting down.
AAAAAAAAAAAAAAAAAAAAAAAACCTGCCGTCTCTCGCCAGTTTGCTGATTCCCTGCACTTTAATGCAACCGGTTTCACGTGCTGCCAGCCTATCCCATCTCTTCGTCTGTCCTTCCCCACGCGCTGTCCCTCCCTCATCATGAAGGTGCCCTCTCCCTCCTCCATCACCTCCTCCCTCCTCCTCACTCCCAATTCATACCCCACCCTCGTTCCCCCATCTCCTTCCCGATGACAATACCTTGCCTTGAACTTGCTAGTTGCGTGTTAATACGAGCTGCGTGACCCTAGAATTCCATGCTGCCATTTATAGGAATGCTGACGTCGTGACCCGGCTTGACCCGACTGCCAATTATTGCTGTGATGTCACTTTCCGCTGTCTGTCCGCATCCCGAGTCTGCCAGCACAGAGCAAAGAGGACGTCATCGTTTTTGAAGCACGGGGTTTGAAAAAGAAACAGTTGCTGAACGCAGTTAGAAGGGGTTTTCATTTTGTTTCCTATTTTTCTTTTTTTATTATTATTATTATTATTTTAAAAAAAATTAAATATCTAGGCCTATCGAAGATGAAGTAGATTTTAAACGGACAGAAGCAGAACTGGGAACTAGACTGATTTAATTTCGTCTGGTTTTCATGTCTGTTTTACACATTCACACACACAGACATGCGCACGCGTCCCCCCCCCCCCCCCCACACACACACACACACACTCGCGAACGCACGAACATATGCACTCACGCGCGCGTGCGCACATACAGACACACAGACACACACACACATACACACACACGCACGCACGCACGCACGCACGCACATGTACGCACGCACATACGAACGCACACACAGATAGAGACAAATACACACACACACACACACACACACACACACACACACACACACACACACACACACACACACACACCTGCACACACATCATACATACATTCTGCAACATGCATACATACATACATACATACATACATACATACATGCATACATGCATACATACATACATACATACATACATACATACAGACAGACAAACACACACACATACATGCATGCATACACACACACACACACACACACACACACACCACACACACACACACACACACACACACACACACGCTGGACTAATCGATACATCAAATAGACCTGTTCCGCGAAAGAAAATAAAAATCAGGGGAATATAACGCCAGTCTTTTCATTGCAAAAAAAAAAGTTACCTTTTCGGCATATGGATCAAGCAAATAGGCCCATAGAGTCTAACATCATTGAAGAGCACGCCAGGATGATGATCGGGATACCGACTGTCTGCATGACAAGGGTATCGTTCAGCGCTCATGTTTTTTTGGCATTGCCTCGCTCTAATTAACCCGTTAAACTGACTGAGGGGGCAATATTGCTACGGCCTACCCACCCGAGTTCCATGAACACATCACTCTCGCTGAACATGAGCTCTAACACAGATTACCCCCCTTGTAGATTTCCGTTCGTCGTCTATTCTGTGAACACGCTTGTGATTCGTAGGAAGTGCAGTCGAATTTACCTGTTGGAGGGGCCTAGTGATTGGTTCGCTAAAAAGTACTCGAAGCTTGACCTGCCCCTTCTGTTCTGTTGTGGTGTATGTTCTTGGGAGTTCGTTTCAATTCAGCCGTCGTGATGTCTCGAACAAAACAAGCCAATATTCTGTAGCGTTTGACTCGCAACATCGTTGCAGCTTGCCGTTTTGATAGATCCTTTGCCAGTCGGATACCTTTCGATTCAAAGCAGCCTCTAAATCCTTTATCCTGATTATTCCCAGCTTATCTCCCCAAGGTGCAAAATCTCACAATCATGGGTTGGGATCACTTTCTCCGAGACGGTGTGTCCTAATAATGTCATCTTCTGTGTATGTCTTTTGAGCTACGTACACTGTTCAGTTCCGCCACTACAGTTGTCGCGCGTTGTTCGTAGCTTTCTGGCCAAGCATTGAGAGATAGCATAGGAACGAAGACTGTCTCTTAGGGGCACCCCTAAACGATTATCTCAGCATCAATTTCGCCACAGTTTGTCTCTATGCTGGGCAAGTATCGGGATGGCCTCTTTGTGCTGCCCTGTATATGTGTACCAGGCGTGTGGTGTCTTTAGTGATTTCTGACACAGCTCGATGGCTGATTGGTCATCTTTACCATGTACTTCACAATACAGGTCGCTCCGTCTGTTTGGGAGCTTTGTTTTAAAATGTCAGGTGTCATGAGTTGCTGTGATGCTGATTCTGTGGATGCAGTGCGCGCGTGTTTGTGGTAATTCGTTTTTGACACGGCCTTCATTCTCTACAAAATCTGGGTTCGTCTCCACGTCATGAGACACGGGTATGCTGTAGGAGAGATTATGTAGCGTAGATCATGCATTACGTGGCGAGAGCCTGATTGTGTATGGGAAACGTGTGTGGCACATGTATTGTCGTTATACAATGTATTGGTATGCGACGTTCTTGCACCGGTGATGGTTGAATGTCATTACACATTTCCGACGAAGCTTTTGGTTCTTAGGGAATTTCCAAAAACAACACACTCAGTTGAGGGAATGGGGAGGGGTGGGGGTGGGGGTGGGGTTATCCAACATCCTAGATGCTGTATCAGTCTCGCTCTCTCTTGCTCACCAAGGCAGACTCAATGTGACCTCTCCATTGACAAAGTTGCTTGATTGTACTTTCCCCCTGTGTGTGCGCTTATACCATTCCCTCACTGTTCACACACCTCAAAGCCCTTTTACAATTGTCATGCATACTTCACAGTTGCTGCTCACCAAGGCCGCATGTGGAGCTAAGAACCGAGGTTAATGACTCTTAACCAGTCTTCATACGCTTTCACACACACACACACACACACACACACACACACACACACACCACACACACACACACACACACAGAGAGAAGAGAGAGAGAGAGAGAGAGAGGAGAGAGAGAGAGAGAGAGAGAAGTTCCGCTGTTTTTCAACCCGCTCTTCGCAAATTGACTCGAGGCTCTGAAATGTCGAATCACAAATCATGTGTGGAACGTCCTCAAATAGTCAACACCGTCTCTTAGAGGTCAATCTGAAAATGAAAAGAGGCAATAATGCTACCCCCCCTCCCTTTCTCTCTCTCTCTCTCTCCTCTCTCTCTCTCTCTCTCTCTCTCTCTCTCTCTCACTCACTCTCTTTTACTGCTCCTTTTCCCCAGAGCTCATGGAGACAGAGAGAGAGACAGAGACAGAGAGAGACAGATAGACAGACAGAGAGATAGACAAAGAAGTAAGCAAGGAGAGAGAGAGAGAGGGGAGAGAGAGAGAGAGAGAGAGAGAGAGAGAGAGAGACAGCGAGACAGAGAGTGAGAGATACAGACAGAGATAGAGACAGAGAAAAGGAGAGACACGCACATGAGCGCGCGCGCGCGCGCGCGCTCACACGCGCTCGCACACACACACACACACACACACACACACACACACACACACACACACACACACACACACACAGGCCTGCTCTTCGGAACACACGCGATCCCCGACATGTGTGCTCGCACACTGATACACACACATACACACACACAACACACACATAAACGCGCGCGCGCGCGGGCGCGCCCGAGCACACGCGTGTATCTGAGAGAGAGAGAGAGAGAGAGAGAGAGAGAGAGAGAGAGAGAGAGAGGAGAGAGAGAGAGAGAGGAGGAGGAGGAGAGGGTTGAGGAACAATAATAATCCCAGAGGAGAAAATCAGGAAACTGTTTCTTCGAAAAGAGGTCCCTCAGATGCCGATGATTTCCAGACCAGCACCACGAATCTCGATCTACCCGTGCGACTGAACTATGGTCACTTTGTGGTTCCAAGAGTGGAGATACTGAATCCGTCGATGATTAACTCCCCCCCCCCCCCCCCCCCCCCCCCCCCTAAAAAAAAAAAAAAAAAAATGTGGAGCAGTATATCACTTCCTTGCTTTTAGAAAATAAGTACATAAGTGAATCAATTAAATATGGGCATATCTTAAATAAGCAAACATATGAAATAATTAACATAAATGATTTGATATTTCTTTTAACAAAGATGAATGAATCAATCAATCAATAGACCAGTTAACCAATTAAATTTCATACTCTGACGATGTTGATGGATTATGCAAACATGAAATGTTTAAAATAAATGATTAGATATTTCTTTTTTTTTTAAATGAATGAATGAATCAATCAATCAACCCGTCAACCAATTAAATTTCATACTTTGACGATGCTAATGGATTAAGCGATGATAACTCCTGGCAGCAGAAGAGTCACTGGTAAGAACGTAATTAATAGCAATGAATGTCACCGTTGAGGAAAAAACAACACTTATATACATTGTGACCCATGAGGACCAACTCAGCCGCGCCGAATGTACTCTCCATTGTTTTAATGCTGGAGGCACATCTAGCCCAGGCTGTCGCATGAAGCCGCAGACCTTGTAAATTCACCACGTATGGCTGTGTTCGCGGTACGAGAGTGGCTCCGTTCCCGGCTTTAGAGTGGCTTTGTTACTGGAATCAGAGTGACTCTGTTTCCGGTTCCAGAGTGGAACTTTTCCCGGTTACCGAGTGGCCCTGTTCCCGGTACCACAGAGGCTTGGTTGTCAGTACCAGAGTGGCTCTGTTGCAGGTACGACAGTGGCTTTGCTCTCGGTGCCAGGGTGGCTCTGTTCCCAATACCGCTGTGGTTTTGCCCTGATATGGCCCTTTGCGGTCGGCTGGGTTATAAGCAACTTTACCTTACCTTGCTCTGGCTACCAGGGTAGCTGTGTTTTCAGTACCAGAGTAGCTTCGTTTCTGGTACCAGAGTGGCTTTGTTCGTAGTACCAATGTGACTCTGATTCCCATGCCAGAGTGACTTTGTTCCCTTTACCACAATGGTTTTGCTCTTGGTACCAGAGTGGCGGTGTTCCAGGTACCAGAGTGGTCCTGTTCCCGTTGGCAAAGTAGCTGTCTTCCCTACATTGACGTGGCTTTGTTCCCTCTACCAACGTGGCTTTGTTCTCTGTACCAATATGGCTTTGTTCCCTGTACCAGCGTGGCTTTGTTCCCTGTACCAACATGGTTTTGTTCTCTGTACCAACGTGGCTTTGTTCTCTGTACCAACGTGGCTTTGTTCTCTGTGGCTTTGTTCTCTGTACCAACGTGGCTTTGTTCTCTGTACCAACGTGGCTTTGTTCTCTGTACCAACGTGGCTTTGTTCTCTGTACCAACGTGGCTTTGTTCTCTGTACCAACACGGCTTTGTTCTCTGTACCAACGTGGCTTTGTTCTCTGTACCAACGTGGCTTTGTTCTCTGTACCAACATGACTTTGTTCCCCGCGCCAGAGTGACTTTGTTCGCCGTGCCAGAGTGACTTTGTTCCCCGTACCAGAGTGACTGTGTTCCTCGTGCCAGCATGGCTTTGTTTATGGTACCAGGTTGTCTTTTTTTTGTTCCCGCTAACAACAACAATAACAGCAACAACTATTACTACTACTACTACCACCACCACCACCACTACCGCCACCACCACCACCACCACCACCGCTACTACTACTACTACTACTACTACTACTACTACTACTACTACTACTACTACTACTTCTACTACTACCACTGTCTTGTTATTTGCTTGCCATGTCTTATCGTATAACTGTATTATGTGTTGGTTAAGTAAAGCGCCCAGAGCCCTAATATTAAGAGAATAGGCGCTATGTAAATTAACATTTTCATCATTATTACTATTATTATTATTATTATTATTAAACTCATTATAATCATTATCATTATTATTATCATTCTACTACTACTACTACTACTACTACTACTACTACTACTACTACTACTACTACTTCCCTTTAAGGCTATAAAAAAATTGCCGCTTTGACACTCTCATTCTGCCATACAGAGCCGTGCCCACTGTGCGTACACGTGGACAGCATCGCGGTAGGCGTGACAGCAAGGCAGCTGAAAGGTCGAAACCCAAGTGATCCCAGCCAGCCCTGACGGAAGACATCAGCCGGCCCGTTAGATTGTTGTGCTGCTCGTTGATCTTCCATCCCTCCGTGGGAAGCGAGAAGGTCTTCTACCACCAGCTATATGTCTGCGTCCCGTAAATGTCCTCCGTGTCGTCCGATCTTGCGTAGAAGACTAAAGGAGGAAAAATAAGCCATGTTAGAGGTTTTTTTGTTTTTTTTCAGCTTCAGTTAGTTACACGGAGGCAGATGGGTAGCAAGTGGCAGCAATATGTGAGTTGGTGGGATCTAGCGAGTAGCCTAGTCATCTGTTCTTGCGTCCGTTAGTGTGCGTTCTCACCGTACCACCGGACTTGTTCAAACTTTGCTGAACTTAACACACAACACTCACATATACACAGGCGCGCGTGCACATACAGAGAGAGAGAGAGAGAGAGAGAGAGAGAGAGAGAGAGAGAGAGAGAGAGAAGAAGCAGACAGACAGACACAGAGAGACAGACAGACAGACAGACAGACAGACACACAGACAGACACACAGACAGACACACAGACAGAGACAGACAGACAGATACACGCAGGCGCGCGCGCGCTCGCACACCACACACACACACACACACTCTCTCTCTCTCTCTCTCTCTCTCTCTCTCTCTCTCTCCCTCCTCTCTCTCTCTCTCTCTCACACCTTCTTTCACACACACAGACACACACACACACACACACACACACACACACACACACACACACACACACACACACACACACACAACACACACACACACACACACACACACACACACACACACACAGAAGCATGCGCGTGCGCGTGCACGCGCGTAAGCACGCGAGCACGCACACAAGCACGCATGCACGCACGCACATACACACGCTCGCAAGCACTCATGCACACACAGAATGTACAAACGCGAGCGCGCACGCATGCACGCACGCACGCACAATAATCTGAAAGGGCAATCGGGAGCACAAACGCACCCGTAAAGGTCAAACGGATCTTGTGCCCACATTTGGAGCCAAATTAGCACCATGATGTCTTTGAAGAGAGAGAGAGAGAGAGAGAGAGAGAGAGAGAGAGAGAGAGAGAGAGAGAGGAAAAAATGGAGAGGGCAGGGGTATAACTGTAACAAGGGGGGGGGGGGGAGGGAGGGGGAATATGTTCAGTAGGTTGACATCCTTTTTGAAAACATCCTTGAAGGAGTCAGTTCACTGGTGAAAGTGTTTTCTTGCCAAAAGGAAGTAATAGCAGATACAGACCAAGGAGTTACTTCCCTTATACGTTTTCGAAATAGGATATGAAAGATACCAAATACCAACATTTATAGAAGGTTTTACATTCCGTTGAAAAAAGAAAAAAAAAAAAAGAAAAGAAAATCTCTCACAGCTGTTCAGTTGTAAATAGGTAACTTCATAACATTCATTTTCAATGCGATAATCAATGTGACAAGAAATGTGATAATCTCCCTGAACAGATCTGGGCCCGCACTTCAATCCGGATTCACACTGCGGATCTACATCTATGCTGTTGTTTGTTGTTGTTGTTGTTGTTGTTGCCAGTCTTGTCTTCCTGGCCAATGCAGTGGTACTTTGTTATTGTTATTGTTGTTATTGTCGTTGTTGCTGTTGTTCATGTTGTTGTTTTTGATGTTATTATTGTTGTTGTTGTTTTGTTATTGTCTGTTTCGTCTTCCGCACCACTGCAGTGGCGCTAACTCTACGCCAGTCATTGCGGCTTCCCGTCCATAGTCATATTCCGACTTGTACTGCAGCAACCCCGGCACCGGCAATCCATCGGGAGCTGTCAGAGTCCAGCTGTCATCAGACCACCCACCACAACAGACACTGCCCTACTGCCGAATCATTACGGTGGTGCCCAGTGGTGCCCCAGAACAGACACTGCGCTACTGCCGAATCATTACGGTGGTGCCCAGTGGTGCCCTAGAACAGACACTGCACTACTGCCGAATCATTACGGTGGTGCCCAGTGGTGCCCCAGAACAGACACTGCACTACTGCTGAATCATTACGGTGGTATCCAGTGGTGCCCCAGAACAGACACTGCACTACTGCCGAATCATTACGGTGGTGCCCAGTGATGCCCCAGAACAGACACTGCGCTACTGCCGAATCATTACGGTGGTGCCCAGTGGTGCCCCAGAACAGACACTGCACTACTGCCGAATCATTACGGTGGTGCCCAGTGGTGCCCCACAACAAACACTGCGCTACTGCTGAATCATTACGGTGGTGCCCAGTGGTGCCCCAGAACAGACCCTGCGCTACTGCCGAATCATTACGGTGGTGCCCAGTGGTGCCCCAAAACAGACACTGCGCTACTGCCGAATCATTACGGTGGTGCCCAGTGGTGCCCCAAAACAGACACTGCGCTACTGCCGAATCATTACGGTGGTATCCAGTGGTGCCCCAAAAAAGACACTGCGCTACTGCCGAATCATTACGGTGGTGCCCAGTGGTGCCCCAGAACAGACACTGCACTACTGCCAAATCATTACGGTGGTGCCCAGTGATGCCCCAGAACAGACACTGCGCTACTGCCGAATCATTACGGTGGTGCCCAGTGGTGCCCCAGAACAGACACTGCACTACTGCCGAATCATTACGGTGGTGCCCAGTGGTGCCCCACAACAAACACTGCGCTACTGCTGAATCATTACGGTGGTGCCCAGTGGTGCCCCAGAACAGACCCTGCGCTACTGCCGAATCATTACGGTGGTGCCCAGTGGTGCCCCAAAACAGACCTGCGCTACTGCCGAATCATTACGGTGGTGCCCAGTGGTGCCCCAAAACAGACACCGCGCTACTGCCGAATCATTACGGTGGTATCCAGTGGTGCCCCAAAAAAGACACTGCGCTACTGCCGAATCATTACGGTGGTGCCCAGTGGTGCCCCAGAACAGACACTGCACTACTGCCAAATCATTACCGTGGTATCCAGTGGTGCCTGTTCTAATCCAACGTATGCTGGACGCTGCCTGCAGCTAAGCCCTCTTTTTTCCCCCTCCAACCTCCATTTTTTTTTTCTTTTGGTTTTTAGTAGGGTCTCCATCCGCCTATTTTGTTCCCCCCCCCCCCCCCTTTTTTTAAATTTTTCTTTTTTCCCCCCATCGGCACGTGCTCACCATGCAGATCTGTGTGTTCTATTTACTGATGGACATTCGTATGGAAAGGTTAATGTTTTGGCGTATGATACACTGTGTCTGGGTTTATTTCTGTTTCAATGTTTGGTGCATTGACACTTTCATCCCGTTTGTATGTGACAAATGCAATATTTGTATACAAACTAACGCAAAGAAGAAGAAGGAAGAAGAAGAATGAGGAAGAAGAAGAAGAAGAAGAAGAAGAAGAAAGAAGAAGAAGAAGAAGAATGCGAAGAAAAGAATGCGAAGAAGAAGAAGAAGAAGAAGAAGAGAGAGAGGAGGAGGAGGGAGGAGGAGGAGGAGAGAAGAAGAGAAGAAGAAGAAGAAGAAGAAGAAGAAGAAGAAAAAGACCGGCTTATAGAAGCTTCAGAAATACATATCAAACGTACAGAAGTGTGGCGAACGACGGATGTAATTATGACCTTAATAAAAAGAATGAAAGTTTCCACACCAATCGCTGTCGCTCCTGAACTTCTAAACATTCCCGGTAATCATCGTTGAAGAAGAAAAAAAAAAGGCGAAAAACAATGCAAGGACGACTCTAGGAAAGATGACAAACGTGTACTGGAGACATAGACGAGGGTTACCTAATTATAATCTCTAAGCCCTCTACAGACGACAGCAATTGTCGTAGTCTAGGAGCCAGCCAACATGAGCGAGCGGTCCTCCTCCGGAGGGCACCACTACGTTCCGTTCAACGGCAGCCCCCCATGAACTTTCCAACGCTGGCGACCTCGACACCAACCCACCATGGGCACAGACGCAGAGAGGAAATTAAAACTGAGATCCCCATGAGAGTGGGACATTAAAAGGCTTCAGAATTGGAGTCTTTTCCTTTATTATGCTGATTGACGAGGGTGATGCAGATGATGCTGTGAAGGTCCACTGCGGCATGGGCGTGCAATGACAGGGCTGTACTATACGCTTACTTTCATATTTTTTTTTTTACTGGCGTCAACCAGGCCTGAGAGATACAGACACCTGCAGCGTTGGGCAGGGCATTTTTAAGCAACACTCTCAGAGATCCATCCATTAACTGGATGAAAGTCCACAGTGCGGTTCCAGTCTTTCCTACTGAGTTCAAAGTAAACTCAGCTTGGGGTAGGAGCCGGGTGAGGCAGAAAACACACACACACACACACACACACACACACACACACACACACACACACACACACACACACACACACACACACACAATAAATGGCTTTGACGGGAAAAGAACCCATTACCTTCCAGCGGGAATCCGCAAACGACGTTAACCACTTTGCCAGAGCGACTGTTCACTCCAATAGTTATTGGGTTTATCCTTGGGTCACATCCATTATTTCCACAAAGCTCCGTAGCTCTTGTATATGCATGCTGACAGACAGCAACAGACAGACAGACAGACAGACAGACAGACAGACAAATAAACAAGCCAATAGATGCAGATGAAAACATAACCATCTTTCTAAGCAGAGCTGGCGATGCAGACCACGGTTGTTATGGAATCGAAGCCACAGAACAGAAACCACAACATAACGTACCTCTTTGAGAAATAGCCTAAAACTGTGCCTGATCACTCGACCACACTGCTGTGGGTTATCACTTGCCTTGAAAGCGTAGTAATCAACTGCCAGTAGTAATGAGTTTTACTGCTCACTCTAATTTTCATGTACTCAAAAAAGAGAACGTCTCTCTCTCTCTCTCTCTCTCTCTTCTCTCTCTCTCTCTCTCTCTCTCTCTCTCTCTCTCTCTCTCTCTCTCTCTCTCTCTCTCTCTCTCGCCTTTGTTCTGTCCTACTTGATCATCTTGTTTCATTTATTTCTTTAGCCGAGCAGAAAAAATTCTGCCTCTGAGTCTGTTCGTTCGTCGAGCTTCTTCATCTGTAGATAATTCGTTCACGTTCTCTACGTTCCTAGATCACACTGCATTTTTCATAAACCTAATTCAGAGCACCTGAAGTCTACGTGCGTTGTTATCTTGGGCCTGGTCAGTGCAATGGATTCCATTTTCAGTTCGCCGAGCTCTGTCCCTTCACGATTTGAAACCCAGGCTAAAACCTCATTCATATTCAAAAATTCTTTTATCATTCCAGTCATTGATCCTACGGACACTGTTTCTGGAGTTTTCATGTCATGCTATTCATACGTCTGCCGCTGCATCGCGTGGGATTCTGTGGTATATTGATGTGTGTGTGTGGGGTGTGTGTGTGTGTGTGTGTGTGTGTGTGTGTGTGTGTGTGTGTGTGTGAAAGAGAGAGAGAGAGAGGAGAGAGAGAGAGAGAGAGAGAGTGTGTCCGCTCGCTCGTACATGCGTACGTCTGTGGGTGTCTGTGTGCGTGTTTCTGTTTGGGTGTGTGGATTTAGAGATGGGAGGTAGGAAGGACGAAGGGGGGGGGGGGGGGGGGGTGGTGAAGGCTAGGACGGAGAATGCTGATATGCTGTGTATGTATTCATGAGCATTTATCAGAAGTCGGCGGGTTCAAACGATGATGTTTTCCTTTCGTTTCTGTCAGCGTCCTGAGCTGGGCAGATAATGGTGCGCATGACCTTAGCAGAAAGCATCCCCTTTGGGAAACATCAGGGATCTAGTCCTTCCATTTCCTGCCCTTCACCTACTCGTTCCAGACTCTCCTTCTTCCTCCCTTTCCGTCCCCTCCCTCCGGCTCCCTCCTCCCCCATCCCCCAAAG
>CM065730.1:24450923-24453423 GCA_033310375.1 Conus canariensis | reverse complement strand
GTTTGGGCATAAAAAAGAGGATAAAACAAATTCAGCCATATTGGTCTCAAATGGAATAGGAGTCTTTTGAGCGTAACTTGATGCTCAGCAATTACATGCACAGAAAGGGAGTGTGTAGTTGTGCGTGTGTGTGTGTGTGGAGGGGGGGGGGCATGCGCGCCTGTGCCCGAGAGAGAGAGAGAGAGAGAGAGAGAGAGAGAGAGAGAGAGAGAGAGAGAGAGAGAGAGAGAGAGAGGCACAGTCTCATGTTATAGAGAAAGAGTGAATATTTGATAGAGTTCAAAAGAAATAGAGATTTCAGCAAAAAAAGAATCGAAGAAGAAGAACGAAAGAAAGAAGGAAAGACAGGAAAGACAGAAAGAGAGTTAGAAACCAAGAAGTGAGATACAGACAGAAATGGAAAGTGACAGACAGACTCTTAGACAGAAGGAGGGGGATGAAGAAAACGGTCGAAGACGGAAAGAAACTTCAAAAGCATCAAAAGCTTCAGAAGCATCAAAAAATTAGGCAAGAGAGCACAGGGGGAAGGGCCAGACACAGTGAGCGAGAGCGAGAGAGAGAGAGAGAGAGAGAGGAGAGAGAGAGAGAGAGACGGAGAGGCAGAGAGAGAGAGAGGAGAGAGAGAAGAGAGAGAGAGAGAGACAGAGAGAGAGAGAGAGACAGAGAGAAAGAGAGAGACAGAGTAAGGGAGAGAGCTAGCAGACGGCAACAGAAGCACTGCAAGTCAGTTTGAGAGTGGAAAAGAAGGAAAGACGAAAAAAAAAAAAAAAAAACCTTCGTAGAAAACGAGGCCACTAGGCCTTTGTGCTCTGCTAATCTGATTACGTGTGACAGTCTTAGGGGATTCAGTGGGATCAGACATTAGAGGTGAGTTTTTTCACATAGATTGAAACCGGAGAATACTGGCTTTGCCCACACAGACTATTTTTCAGATATTAACTTTGAGATGAAATGTTATGAGCATTATCAAAAAAAAAGTTGGAAAAAAAAAAATGGAAAGACAAGTGAAATGGTGGTGGGGGTGGGGGTGGAGAGGTGGCAAGGGAGTGAGAGAGAGAGAGAGAGAGAGAGAGAGAGAGAGAGAGAGAGAGAGAGAGAGAGGGGGTGCGGAGATATGGTTGACACTTTTGGGGAGTGAGAATGGGGGCGGGGTGTAGTTCAGAGGAGTATAAACGGTGGCTAATATATATTCACGCTTTAAAAGCATGGGGTCACAAAACTCATCCGTCGTTAAGAATATATGTTCATATTATGTTTCCATCATTACCCCCACAAGGTGACCATAAGAGGAGAGAGAGAGAGAGAGAGAGAGAGAGAGAGAGAGAGAGAGAGAGAGAGAGAGTGAGTGAGACAGACAGACAGACAGACAGACAGACAGACAGACAGACAGACAGACAGACAGACAGACAGACAGAGAAATAGAAGCAAAGAGACAGAGGAGCACATAAACAGAGTGTCAGACAAAACCTGCAGATGGTAATAGAGGAAAATGCACCAGAACTAGAGTTAAAATGCACTGTCTCAGACAGACTGAGAGTGGGAAGCAGACAAATTTTCCCCCCCCCCCCCCCCACAACAATCTAAGACCTCCAGCCCTGCGAGTAGGCGTCTTGTTAATCATCTAACATGTAGCTGTTGTCGTTGACTCGACGCGATCCGACAACACTACAGAAGACCGTAATACAGTTAGACACAGAATATGATGTTACTAGTCTGTCTACGCTTCCCCCCTTTCAGTTTTTAAGGTGTAATAACTGTCATGTGGTTAGGAAAAAAAGAGGGGGAAGAATAAACAAGGAAACTAGGACAGAAAGATCCGAGGAAAATGCGAAAAATAGTCTTTGCTGTGAGACCACATTATAACAACGACTGAAAGAGAGTAAACAACGGAAGAAAGATCGGTGAAAGCGTAGATGCACTTTAACGAGTTACATTAATTAATTAGATTGATGAAAGCATGGAAGCGTTTAAGGATTTACACTAATCAAGAGCTTGGATTCTGGTAAACAAGCAACAATGTCTGTTAATCATGAACGGATATAACAAGCAACTTATGACTGGATACATATGTACATATATATATATATATATAATATATGAGAGAGAGAGAGAGAGAGAGAGAGAGAGAGAGAGAGACGCACACACACACACACACACACACACACACACACACACACACACACACACACACACACGCAGAAGAATGAGTAGCTTCGTTATTGCGTGCCCAAACATTATACGATGTTACCTTATGTAAGACCAGCTTCGTTGTGTCTGTTTATCTTTGCTTGATTTCGGCACCAGCACGGAGGAATATGCATTGTCTAACACAGGCCAAGGGTGGAGAAACAGATAAACGATGTGAAGGCCTCCAGCCCTGATTAGGCGTTTTGTTACCCTGATAACATGTGACAGTCGTCAGCGCAGTCTGACACTCCTGAAGACTGCAATACATTCAAAGAGGAAGACACAGAACCCTGATGTTATTAGGTTTCCCACT
>CM065730.1:24440923-24445923 GCA_033310375.1 Conus canariensis | reverse complement strand
TTTATCTAGTGTTCCCTCTCACCATTTTATTTAAGCCATACCTAGTGCTATACACTGCAACATGCCTATGACTTTAGACACATGGCCATCCAAACATGGACTTCGTGTAGGGTACCTTAACATCAATAACGCAACAAACAAAAAAGATGACATTGCAACTATACTTCGCAGTGATGGAAACAGTTTTCATGTATTTTGTTTTTCTGAATCCCGGTTATCTTCTCATATATCAGATGCAGAAATGGACATGCCAAGATACCAAATAATGCGACTCGACCCCTATAAACCAAAATCCACTGGCTTACTTATATATTATGCTTCCTCATTAAAATGTAAAAGGCTAGTTAATTTTGAAAATTATGGTGTTGAATCTGTTTGGATTGAAATAAGTATGAAAAATAGTCAACCACTTGCAATAGGCTTTGTCTATAGAAACCCATCAGAAACCACTGATTGGCAGGACAGATTTAATGCAATAATGGATGAAGTAACCATTCTAAGTTATGAGACAATTATTTTAGGAGATTTTAACATTGATCTGTTAAAACACAAAATCGAAGTGGTATCAAAACTATATATCACATAATTTAGAACAACTAATCGATAGACCAACACGCATAACTGAAAATTCCGCTACTCTAATAGATCATATTTACTCAAATGCAAAACAGTCCATTATCGAACTTTGTTCCCCTCCCTATGGCTGTAGTGATCACAACCCAATTTGCCTTACTTGGTTCAAAAACCGTGTAAAAATTCCAAAAGTAGGTCATAAAGTTATTTACTACAGGAGCTTTAGAAACTTTAAAGAAGAAGATTTCCTTACTGACCTTTCTGAAGCACAATTTGACCTCATCTATCAAATCAGAGATCCAAATAAAGCAGCTGAATTTTGGATTGATACGTTTACCTCTGTGTATGATAAATACGCCCCTTTTATAAAGAAAAGGATTAAACAGGAAACAAAACCTCCATGGATAACTAAAGAAATTGACAGAGAAATTAATAAAAGAAATCATTTGAGTAATTTCGGAACGAATGAAGAATTCAGAAAACAAAGAAATAAAGTGACGTCATTAAAACGAAAATCGAAACGTACTTACTTCAGAAAACTGTTAACTTCTACCAAAGATACCAGGCAAATTTGGGAAAGCAATTAACATATTAACTAATAAACATATGTCAAAAAGTCAACAAATGAGCTCAGACATATCTGCAGATCAACTAAATAATCATTTTGCAACCATAGCAGATAGAATCATATTAAATGATAAATCTAGTGAAAATGATCTCAGTTATTTAGAACAATACATCCATTCTAAAGATATTCGTGTTCCATTTAGTCTGAAACCCATGACCGTTTTAGATGTTAGTAAAGCCTTGTCTACTTCAACCCAATCAAATACTCGTGATTTAGATGGTATCGAGACAAAAATACTTAAGTTGTCATGTCCTGTTATCACAGATACTTTGACATACTTATACAATTTATGCATAGATAAACAAACTTTTCCTCTAAAATTTAAGGAAGCTAAAGTTATTCCTCTGTATAAAACCGGGGATTCTTCAAACCCATCAAATTACAGACCGATATCCATTTTATCAGCCATAGCAAAACCGATCGAAAAACACATGCATAGGTCTCTGTATTCTTATTTTGCTGATAACAAACTTCTCCATGAAAGTCAGTCGGGCTTTCGAAAACACCATTCTTGCCACACAGCCCTCATACAGCTTATGGACAGTCTTCTTTGCAGCATAAACGAAAATAAATTTGCAGGTATTCTCTTCATAGACTTTGAAAAAGCATTTGATGTCATTAACCATTCTTTGTTGTGCCGTAAACTTGAACTTTACAAACTGACTCCAGAATTCATAAGTCTTATTTCATCTTTTTTATGTGACCGAAAACAATTAGTAGCTGTAGCTGACAAATTGTCAACATTTATGCCTGTCAAATATGGTGTTCCACAAGGCTCTGTGTTAGGACCTCTTTTGTTTACTATTTACGTTAATGATTTGCCTTGTTTTGTTAAATGTAAATGCGAAATGTTTGCAGATGATACATCTCTTCATGAAAACGACTCTGATGTCTATGAATTTTAACAATTAAGCTTCAAGCAGATATCGATAAACTTACTGAATGGACACAACTAAACCATATGTCCTTAAATGCTATTAAAACAAAGTGCATGTACGTGTCTACAAGACAAAAACGACAAAAAATGAAATCAAATTTTCAGCCTTTACTCATATGCAACAACAAAGTTGAGGAAGTCATTTCACACAAACACTAGGTGTCATTATTGACGAAGATTTATCTTGGACTGAACATATAACATTCTTAGCAAAACGCCTTTCAAAAAAAAATATTTCAGTTGTCTCGGATAAAAAATTTTCTCGATGGCCACTCTCGAAAACTTTTTTTCTGTGCACATATTTTATCATTAATTGATTATGCATCAACCCTTTGGGACAACTGCAGTGAACATAATTTAAAATTAATTCATCGTCTGTACGAACGAGCTTTGAAATTAGTATTGTTAAAATCGAGCTCCCTAACTGATGAAGATTACAAACAACTCAAAATATTAACCTTCCCAAACAGACTCTTTTTCAATAAAGCCCTTTGTATGCATAACGTTATTAATGGAACAGCTCCCCAAAAGATTACAGAAACATTTAGAGTCAATTGCCATAGACATAATCATTTATTGTCCATTCCTAGACCACGCAACAATTTATACAAATCCAGTTTTGTATATTCAGGTGGAAATCTGTGGAATAAACTCACAAAACCCTTAAAAAATATAAAAAACAAAACACATTTAAGAAAAAATTGAAAGATTATCTCATGAATTGTTAACCACATATCATACTGAAAAAATGTCCATCCTGTGCAGAAAAGAAATGCATTGGTAAAGATATACACTTCGTGAATGTAACCATAGGGGCAGCAATGAGCATTGATGCCTTTTACGTGAATGGGAGTGAGTGGGGAAAAGGGGAGGAGAGGGGAGGGGGTAAGACGGTATGTTTACTTTTCTTTTGATGAAAGGCATTGTACACGATTTGATTTTTGTTGTTGTTGTTTTTTTTGTTGTTGGGTTGTTGTTGTTTTTTTTTTTTTTCATAGATGGCTTGATGTAAAAAAGCAGATATGCTGCTTATTCAATGTTTCCATCTATAAATAAAATTTTGACTTGACTTGACTTGACTTGACGCACGCACGCATGCACACGCACGCACACACGCACGCACACACGCCACACACCACACACACACACACACACACACACGAGAAGAAAAAAAGATGTCTTCTGTGAACAAGGCCTCCAGTCCTTTGTGCTCTGCTAATCTGATTGGGTGACAGTCGTCAGGTGATTTAGTGGGTTCGGACATAAGAGCAGAGTCTATCACGAAGGATGAAACGGGTGAATGCTGTCTTTGTCCAAACAGCTTTGCTGTCCACACATCTCTGTCTAGGATAATACTTTTAAAATTAGACGTCACGGTTGAAAATTAAAAAAAAAACCCTGGAAAAACAAATAAAATAGCGGGAAGGGGGGGGGGGAGAGAGAGAGAGAGAGAGAGAGAGAGAGGAGAGAGAGAGGGAGAGAGAGAGAGGACAGACAGACAGACAGGCAGACACACAGGCAGACAGAGGGTTGGGGGGGGGGGGGGCATAGGGGTGACAGCTTTAGAGATCGAGAGTAGGAGGAGGACAGAGAGTGGCAGCCATATGCTAATGCCTGAAGTTTGGGATTCAAATGACTGTTATTCGTTCTTAGCAATGTGCGTTCATATCATGTTCCTATAATAAATCCTGGAGAGAGAGAGAGAGAGAGAGAGAGAGAGAGAGAGAGAGAGAGAGAGAGAGAGAGAGAATAAAGAAAAGTGAGAGAGGCAATGACGGAGACAGAGAGTGAAGGACAGAGAAAGAGAAGCAAAGAACAGAGAGCGAGAGACAGACAGAGAGGATAGGAGAGTGACCCAGCAGGAGGAAAAGGTACTGTCTCAGTCAGGCTGTGAGTGGAGAAGCAGATAAACGATTTTCCACACGCTAAGGCCTCCATCCAACCCTGACTTGGCCATTCTGTTAATCTGGTAACATGTGACAGTTGTCGTAGACTCGGTACGATCTAACACTGATGTGAAGACTGTAATATAGTCAAACAGGAAGACACAGAACACTGATGTTATTAATCTGCTCACTTTTCCCTCCTATGATTGTAATTACTGTCATGAGGTTAGGAAAAAGAAAGGTCGAGAAAAAAAAAGAAGGAAATTCGGATGGAAAGAGAAAGGGTAAAGTGCAGAATAGTTTGCGTGGAGAATTTACCTTGTGAAGACTGAAAGAAGGAAACAACGGGGGAAAGTTCAATAAAAGTATAGTAGTATTTTACGAGTTACGCTTATGTAGAGCTTGGACTCAAGTAAAGACAAAGAGATACACAGAGCCATACAACATCTCAAGTGACATTGTGCACACAAAGAAGAACCTGCTCCCTTATATAATACATCTATCCTATTAGAACTAGCTTGTTGTTATATCAGTTCATTCGCCACATTGTTGCTTGTTCACTCTACTGATCCTACAGTTTATTAACAATCTAAATGATGACCATCATCATTAGAACCTTTCGAGATTTAGCCACTTGTAATATCTATGTATTTACAGTAACGGATATGGAAACAAGAACACTTTTTTCTTCTAGAATGCAACAGTGGAGATGGGTAAGCAAGGAAGACAATTCATTCCAACAGAATTGTTTGTTCTTAGCTACCTATATGTCCTTGGGACCGAACAATTACTAACATATGAGAAGAGGACAGGAAGAATGAGATGATGAGGAGAGAGAGAGAGAGAGAGAGAGAGAGAGAGAGAGAGAGAGAGAGAGAGAGAGAGATTTTTTTATCTATTGTACACCTTAGATGGAAGAGTGAGTGGGACTAAGACTTGACAATATCAAAAGACGTCCTTTGAATACTGCCATTTA
>CM065730.1:24435923-24438423 GCA_033310375.1 Conus canariensis | reverse complement strand
CCATTTTACTACCCTTCGCTGGCTGCTTTGAGGGTGCTGTTGGAGTCTTTTTTTGAATCCTTGGTGGTGAGAACACCACAGAATCATGGACTGTGGTGTGTCTCTATTTGACACCAAGAGCACAGACACAATCAGCCGTGTCTCCCTGATGAGTCCGATCCAGCGGACGAAAGGCCTAGGAGCAGGCAATACAAATAAATGTGCCTTTGAGAGGGATTACGATGGTTCCCTCAGGCAGCTAGTGAAGGGTTTCTCGTATTTATAATATATTCCCCATTTCATTCTTCTTCAATTTTTTTTTTTTTTTTTTTTTTTTTGAATTTCAAATCTTTGCCAAGTCATTACTATAACGACTGAAGAATTGTTAACCTGCACTTGTTTTCCTCCACTACTTCATTGTTCAGCATTTCTTTTCTTCTTTCTTAGTTTTGTCCTCCTGTTTTTGCGTTGTTCATCATGTCTTTTTTTTTTTTTCTTTCTTTCTTTCTTACTTTCCTTTTTTTATCTTTTCGTTCTCTTCTTCCCACTTTGTTTCTTCCCCACCCCTCTCTTCTGCAATTTTCAACATGAATAAAAGATGACAGAGTCAGGCGCCTGCATAATGTTATTGATGAAGAAAAAGCTTCATCCTCCTTCTTTCTTGCTCTTTTTGTTTCTCACCATCTCTACCACCCAGTACTCCAGAGAGAGAGAGAGAGAGAGAGAGAGAGAGACAGACAACAGACAGACAGAGACGGAGACAGACAGACAGACAGACAGACAGAAAGAAACAGAAAACGGAAAAGGAGTTTTATTCATTAAAGATCATAGCCCCATTTAAAGGGGGGAAGGGGGTGAAATCACAAATAATGTACAATAATGAAAACAAAAGCACAGCTAAACAAAATCAAAGCAAATAATTAACACAAACATGCCGATTTTTTTTTCAATAGGTCAGTGAAGTAGTTGTGCAGATGAGCAAAGTATTTCAGATGCCATTGAAAGATTTGAGTGTCTTTTAAAACCTTTTTGTTTTAGATGTATAAGCTCAGGTTCTTCATAACGTGTTTGTTCTGACTAGACATGAGCAGAGATGCACGGAACAGACATGGACGTGCATGAAAACCAACGAGGACTATATTCTTTTCTTAGGTTACTGACAGCAGAACAACAAAGTAGAATATGTAATTCGTCTTCCTTTGCGCTTTTACACATTAGACACCTTACACCATTGTCTGAACATTTTTCATATGGACTGCGATGTGTTGTCCACGAACATTCATGACCCCCATGTTTGTTTGCCGTCGGAATCTACATTTAACAACATTCTTTGAGCTTTCAGCGGTAACTCACTTTCATCCACATACAATATTTTTTTTAGCCAGTACCTAATGCAACATATGTTTGGCTCAGTATATAGAGACAGACAGATAGACGGAGGAAGGCGGAGAGAGAAACATTGCTTGCCCAAGGATACAGACGTATAGCTGAGCATAGTTCCATTAAAACAAAGAAGGACCGCACCATGACAATAACAATCAGAGTAAAGTAACCATAACACTGATAAAGATAATAAAAAGAGATAAAGAATAAAAGTGAAGCAACCAAGTAGTATTAAAGTGCACGTGTTACACACACACACACACACACACACACACACACACACACACACACACACACGCACGCACGCACGCACACACACACACACACACACACACACACACACACACACACACACACACACACACAGAGGTAAGGCGGAGGTGGCTCAACTCGGACTCCAAGGGCAGTGTTGGCCGCTTGTGCCCTGCATCTAGTGTCTGACCCACACTGATGGAAACACCATCCCGGGGGACTGACCGCTTGCGTGAGGCTACTGTGGCTCTCCCCTGGAACATGACGTCACCTGCGAGACTCTTCTTCTTTTTTTCCCGTCTCTCCATTCACATGTTTTTGCTCTCTCTCTCTCTCTCTCTCTCTCTCTCTCTCTCTCTCTCTCTCTCTCTCTCTCTCTCTCTCTCTCTCTCTCTCTGTTGTGACTGGTTTCAATGCAAGTGAAAGCATTTGTGTTTATCTTGGTTTGGGGAGGGGCGGGGGTAGGCGAGTAGAGACAGACAGACAGATAGACAGACAAACAGACAGACAGATAGACAGACAAACATACAGACAGGCGGACGGACAGACGCACAGACAGAGACAAACAGACGCCAGACAGACAAACAGAAAGAGAGCCAGCCAGCCAGCCAGGCAGACAGACAGAGAAGAAGAAGAAGAAGAAGAAGAAGAAGAAGAAGATGAATGAATGAATCTTTAATGGGTTGAGAATTAGGCTCATTGAAGGCCTTTTTACAATTCTGCCCAACAACAACTACAATTTAAAAAAAGTAAGGTAACATCGAATTACAAAATAACATCAATATAACGATTTCATGCTTAAAATCTCTCTCTCTCTCTCTCTCTCTCTCTCTCTCTCTCTCTCTCTCTCTCACACACACACACACACACACACACACACACACAC
>CM065730.1:24428423-24430923 GCA_033310375.1 Conus canariensis | reverse complement strand
TTGTTAGATGTGGACATAAATCGCGCGCTAGATTTGTTTAATACTTGCATAAAACAAAGTGCTGACTGTATGAAGAGGTGCATGGTTTTGGATAGCGTAAAACATTCAGCGATTGGTATGATAATGAGTGTGTTGCTAGCAAAAGAACTGCTAGGAGATTATAACGAATTAGTCGTCGCACATTGAAAATAGAAGACAGGAACGCTTATTCAATCGCTAGGCGAGAGTACAAGCATCTGTTACAGAGGAAAGAGAAAGAGTTCAATAAGTCTTTACTGAATGAACTTGTATCATCTATAAATGTCAAAAGGAATTCAGGGATACCATTCACAGAGTTTCATTCAAAAGAAAACACCCCAGAAACAATATTACTGTTGATGTATGGTTTCAGTATTTCCAAACGTTATTAGATACAAATGTTGATAACACACCAATCGAAGAAGTGATTGATGTGAACGATGGTGGCTATATGAACCGGCCAATCACTCAGGAAAAAGTATTGTTAGCATTAAGAAAACTGAAAAATCGTAAGGCAGCCGGTCCTGACAGTATCATTGCTGAATTATATAAACATTCTTCTGACCACGTGGTAAACTTCTTTCTGAAATTGTTTAATAAATTATTTGCTAGTGGCATGCTTCCGGAAAACTGGACTGAATCAGTTATTCTGCCGTTCTACAAGAAGGGTGATGTGAATAAGCCCAGCAATTACCAAGGGATTTCCCTCAGTGACATTAGTAGTAAATTGTTTGGAATCATTATTAACCATAGACAGCAGGAATAGGTAGAAGAAAATAATATCACAGGTGATCATCAAGCAGGATTTAAAAAAGGTTATTCCACTATTGACCATATGTTTACTTTGCTCGCACTAGTGCAGAAGCAATTTTCTCATAATAGGAAATTATACGTAGCTTTCATAGACTTTGAAAAAGCTTTTGACTCCATTAATAGAAATCTTCTCTGGCCTGTTTTACTTAAAAATGGTATTAAAGGTAAACTCTATAAATGTGTTAGAAGTATATATGATAAAATAAGAACAAGGGTTCGTTGTGGAGCGAAAATTCCTGACTATATCAATTGTTCGAGAGGAGTAAAACAAGGCGATGCATGCAGCCCTATTTTGTTTTCTCTGTTTATCAACGAGTTAGCTATTGAAGTGATTAGTAATGGTAGACATTGTGCTTTGCTTTCGATTGATGCTTTTGAATTGTTTATTCTGTTGTTGGCTGATGATGTTATTTTAATATCAGAAACTGTTATAGCTCTACAAACTCAACTGAATAGTTTACAACGTGCAGCTGAATATCTGCAGTTAAAAGTTAATATGGAAAAAAGTAATATCATAGTATTCCGTAAAGGAGGATATCTAAGTGCTCGTGAACGGTGGTTGTATGAAGACAATCTTATGCCAGTTGTCAATGCCTACAGGTATTTGGGTATGATATTCTCAACACGTTTGAGTTTCGTAGGTGCATGCAGGGACTTGTCTAGTAAGGCCAAAGATGTTTTGATTTGTATTATGAAAAAGTTATATACTCTAAATAATTCTTCTTTCACGTTGTTTATCAAACTCTTTGACACCCAGGTTCAGCCGATTGTGCAATATGGTTCTGAGTTATGGGGATTGGAAAAAGCGGCTATTTATTGTGAATCGGTTCATGTTTTTGCTTTGAAGAAGTTCCTGGGTGTTGACAGACGTACTCCAAATGATCTCATTTATGGCGAAACTGGTCGATTTCCTATCTATATTGCTTGTGCCGTTAAATGTATCCGATATTGACTAAAATTGCTTCACATGGAAGATTCCAGATTACCTCGTAAAGCGTATATGTTGTATCACCTAGATATTAAAGGGAAAAATAGTTGGGTAACCAAAGTGCGCCTTTGTTTGTTTGAATACGGATTTGGATTCGTCTGGTTGAACCAGGGAGTTGAAAATATAAAAGTCTTTTTACATCTTTTTCGCCAGCGATTGGTAGATTGCAGATGGCAAAGATGTGTCTGATCATATTCATAATAGTGACAGGTTTGATCTTTATAGGAAATCCTCATGTTCTCATGACTTGAAGACTTACTTGAACATAGATATGGATAGGCATTTAAAGCATGTAACAGCTAAATTCAGATTAGGAATATCCGCATTAGCTTGCCATTATTTTAGATATCGAACGTGTAGTACTTATGATTTGGTTTGTCCTCTATGTCGAGAATCACAGGAAACAGAAATGCATTTTGTTCTTTGCTGTCCAGCTCTTAGGAGCATCAGAGAAAGTTTATTACGCCTAAATACTATAGACAGCCATCTTTTTTAAACGAAATCTGCTTTTATCATCCACTTCCGCTTAGAAATCGTCAAACTTTTTCGTTGTTTCTGAACACAAAACCTTTAAACTAAGAGAAATTGTTTCTCTTTTCTTTGAATATGTGACAACGATATCCTTTTTGATCCATATCATATGATTGCTTATAATTACTGTGCTTTACATGTTCACACACC
>CM065730.1:24410923-24425923 GCA_033310375.1 Conus canariensis | reverse complement strand
AGAACACTGGATCTCAGTAGGAGACAACAGCTTGAACAGCACGTGCTGTGTGTGGTCAGAGTGTGTTTGTAAGTTTGTAATGAGAACGAGAGGAATAGGTGTGAAGGGAAGTGTGTGTGTGTGTGTGTGTGTGTGTGTGTGTGTGTGTGTGTTAAGCACTCGATCTGCCCAATTCTGTAAAACGGTTGGTGCTTATTATCTTTTTTATTTCTTTTGGGAAGATCCTGCCCCATGCCACCTCCCCCACTGTCAAGTGAGATGCCATTTGATAAACGAGATTAGGGTCGTTACCTTTTCCCCTTTAACTAATGAACAACAGCGATTCAGCGCAGAACACTTGGAGGGTTTCAAGTCCTGACCATTGCCATCTTCTGGCCAGCAGAAGTCTCAGGTAGTGTCCCTTGGGCATAGAGACATCGCCATCTTCTGGCCAGCAGAAGTCTCAGGTGGTGTCCCTTGGGCATAGAGACAAAGCGCGGGACCTTAATCTATAACTCTGCATCTTGATGTGAACGGTCTGAAGCAGTGAACTCTCCACTCGCTGCATTGACATCATGACGTCAATATTAGATTGACGTCATCGCTGAGGGTTACCAAGACAGGCAAAATCTATACTAAACCACGGTTTAAGACGGAGAAGTGGAGTTTTCAAAGTATATATATCAACCTAAAAACATCCAATCAAATCAACACGCAAAAACAGTATTGACACGAGCACGGATCAAATCTGTACCGTCAGATAGCTTTGTTTTTCTCGCGAGTAACTCTTTTCCCAACACGCTAATGAGGCTCTGGCGAAATGCCTCTGTCTGATCTCTAAAAGCCGGAGGTAAGATGTCTACAAATAATCCGGGGACATCGACTGGCCCAGTCGATGAGTAGTTCACGACGTAGCGGCAGGACCCGGGAGCTAACAGCTCGTGCAGCACGTATTGTGTGTGTGTGTGTGACGTGGGTCTGTTTGTAATGAGAAAGAGAGGAGGAGTCCTGGAAACATTGTGTGTGTGTGTGTGTGTGTGTTGTGTGTGTGTGTGTGTGTTTGTGTGTGTGTGTGTGTGTGTGTGTGTGTGTTGCCTGCATTCGTATGCTTTGTACAAGTGTGTGTATGTTTCTTTCTGTCCCTCTGTAATTGGTCATGAGTAGTCTCCCTCATTAGCCCCCAGTCCAATGAGCTGTCCGTATGTGTGTGTGTGTGTGTGTGTGTGTGTGTGTGTGTGTGTGTGTGTGTGTGTGTGTGTGTGTGCGTAGGCGATTACATATGAGTGCGTAGGTCTGTGTCTTTTCAAGGTTTTTTTTTTTTCTTTTTTCTTGTTTTCATCCCTTTTTTTGTTTGTTTCTCTTCTCCTCCTACTGTCCTCCTCCTCCTCCCTCCTCCTCCTCAACCTCCTCCTCCTCCTCCTCCTCATTCTTCTTGTTCTTCTTCTTCTTGTTCTTCTTGGGCGTTGTATTTTTTTCTTCGTCATCTTCTTCCTCTTCGTCTTCTTCTTCTCCTTCTACTTCTTCTTCTGCAAATCTTTAACTCTTTTTTCACCTACTTAAACGTCTTTGCCTCCCCTTCTTCCTATTTGTCTTCTTCTAGTTCTGCTGTCGCTTTAGGTATTGTTATTGTTGCTGCTTCTGCGGTTCATTTCGTTGTACAGTTAAAACAAAACAAGCCCGTATATAAGACAAGATTGTGAACCTGAGACCACACGATATTTCATGGTGTGATGAAGAAGTCACGAACTGGGTACCCAAGGAAGATAAATAGTCAGTTTCATTCTGTTATTGATGAGTCTGCTGCCGTGACGTTCTGTCAAAGCGGTGTGGGAGGATCAGCGTCTAACCTTAAGTAAACCAAGTGGACACCAGTCACAAGAGAATTTACAACAGGCTATTCAGCGAATCGTGATTCCAGACACACGAATAAAATCAGAGAGAGAGAGAGGAGAGAGAGAGAGAGAGGGAGAGAGGAGGGAGGAAGGAAGCTGTCGTCATTCAAGAGAGGAAGACACATCTTTGTGTAGCTCCGTATCTAATTAACATTTATCGTTGATTACTCCAGTATGAATTAGTGAAGACCTTCAAAATCAGTGGCAGTGACATTACGCTATGGACAGCCCAAGACTTCAGGGTTAGGTGTGGCGGATTTAGTCCGGTATTTAGTACTTTCATTAGCAAAGAGAGCCCGGTTGAAGTTAGCCATGACGGTCCGTGTGTTAAATGTGGCGCTGGTGTCATGGTGAGCTTGGTGCTTACCTCCTTCTTCTTCAGCGACCTCTTACTTCAATGCGGCGACGTCCAGTCAAATCCCGGACCCAAGTCCTGCAGCTCCACAGAGTAGTCCCGCCTGACCTCTGATGGTGCTGTACGCCCAGCAAGTACTGACCGTTCTGTGGCTTCTGATCCTGACCACGCTGCAAGTACTGCGGGTGAGATTACTGCCGACCACCGCGTACTAAGGGACATTTGACAATGTTTTCGACCCTAAACACCAAAGTTGACAACGTGTCTCTCGACTTGGAAGGTGTCAAGGACTCAATTGGCGGACTGGAAAAAAGGACATGAATGATATGAAAGATGCGATCAGTGATCTCCGTGCCCCAAATGACAGTCTTAAAGCAGAGAACAGCGCGATGAAAAACAGACTTTTGCATTTGGAGGAGAAAGTGGGTTATCTTGAAGGACGATCGAAAAGGAATAATTTGATTTTTATGGACTCCCTAGAAGAGAAGGAGAACGCAGACAAGACAGTGCGAACATTGTTCATGACATGTTAACTGATAAGTCAGAGCAGTCTATAACAGTAGAATTTGACACGATACATCACCTCAGTAACAGACCTTACTCACCTACCATTCGCAGATGCACTTTCTAAAAAGATAAAGAAGAAATGTTCAGAGCCAAAAAGAAGTTAAAGAACAGCTCAATATTTATAAGTGAAGACTATGCACAGAGAGTCCGGGACATCCGTACGTATCTAGGACCACGCTTAAAGGCTGCCAGAGATAGTAGCAAAAGGACCACCATGATCTATGATCATCTCCTCATCGAAGGCAAGAAATTTGTACTGGATGAAAATGATCAAATAAAAGAAGTCAGATGACAGGTTGGCCGGCCTCTGGCAACAAAGTTAAGATAACAAACCACTGCAAACGTAAGCTGCCTGGTCGAAAATGCAAAGGTAGTCAAGTTTGGCACACAGTTTACAGGCTACATACATTGCACTAATGGTGTGAAACAAGGTGATGTCTGTAGTCCTCTTCTGTTTTCTTTGCTTATTAACGAGCTCGCTCTCGAAATCATTGATAATGGTAGACACGGTGTTAGCGTTTTTGCTTGCTGATGACATGATTTTGTTGTCGGAAACTGTGGTTGGCTTACAAAGGCAATTTTATATTCTTTATAGAGCTGGATGCCAGTTACAGCTTAAAGTCAGTTTGGAAAAAAAAATCTAGCATAGTAATCTTCAGGAAAGGTGGATATCTAGCAAGCACTGAGATATGGTTTTACAACGATATAAAGATGAAAGTAGTAAACTCTTATCGATATCTAGGCATCCGATTTTCCACCAAATTGAATTTTAAGTATGCATGCCAAGATTTAGCATGTAAAGGAAAACGAGGTGCCATTAGCATTATTTGCAAGTTGCATTAACTGAATGATAACTGCTGAAAATTGTTCTTGAAACTTTTTGATTTTCAGATTTAGTCCATACTTCTATATGGTGCTGAGATTTGGGTTTTAGAAGATGCTTCATCTGTTATTGAAAGCATTCATTTATTTGTATTAAAGAAGTATCTAGGGGTTGGTACTAAAACACCAAACGACCTTGTGTATGGTGAACACTTGAATCGATTCGCATCAACGATTGATTCTAGTGTTTCTTGCATTAGACATTGGTTGATATTGACTCGAATGGAAGAACATAGTCTACCATCTAAAGGGTATAACATATTGCTAAATTTGGCCAATAGGGGTAAAATCAAATGGGCTTCAAGAGTTCGTGGTGTTTTAAAAAGTTATGGCTTCTCCTATTCATTGGAATATCACGGTATAGGTTGCATAAATTCCTTTATAGAAATGTTTAACAAAGACTGGTCGACTGCAGGTGGCAGACTTGGAATTAGCATATGAATAACAGCCATAGATTTATAGACTGCAGGAAATTCAAGGCATCACATGATCTTGAGCCAAACTTACTTCTGGTTTTGACAGATTTGCTCGATACATCCTAACAATAATTATTTAGATTTGGAATGTCCAATTTATCAGTGCATAATTCAAGATTTAAAAGGAATGATGAACCTGGAACAAAATGTCCGTTGTGCAGTACTGCCACCGATGATGAAATGCACTTTTTTTTTTTTTTTTTTTGGTGCCCTGTGTTTGATGATTTGAGACACAGTTTAATCCATCCAAAACACTATAACAATGCCAGTTATTTCAGATTAACTTTACTTTTAGCGTCACAAAGCGCACAGATTGTTACAAATTTTGCTATATATCTTTATAAAGTCTTTAGGAGAGGAGAAACGGCTATATCATGAACTACTAAATTTGCTTGTCTCTTGAAGGCAATTTCAGTGCATGATAATCATATCATGTTCTCTTCATTTTTCTCTTTGTTTCCTTTATAAGTTGGTGAAATGTTCCAGCTTGTGTTTTGATTTAGCTTTCAAGTAATACGATGGATTGACACTATCATCTAATGTGTCCTGTTATATTGATTATCAATGTCACACCCCTTCAAATGGGGCTTTGGCCTTACTGAGTAAAATTATGTTCTGTTCTGTTCTGTTCTGTTTTGCTCTCTCTCTCTCTCTCTCTCTCTCTCTCTCTCTCTCTCTCTCTCTCTCTCTCTGTGTCTGTCTGTTTCTCAGTCTGTCTGTCTGTTTGTCTGTCTGTCTGTCTGTCTGTCTGTCTCTCTCTCTCTCTCTCTCTCTCTCTCTCTCTCTCTCTCTCTCTCTCTCTCTTCATCTCCACTCCGCAACTAACAAAACTTTTGTACTGATGATGAGATTGAAACACAACATTCGTTCCTTTTCCTGTAGTAATGCGGCTCCCTCCCCGCTGTCTTTTTTCTTCTTCTTCTTTTCAACGACGTGAGTAAGCCCATCCTTATTCTCTGATCCTCCGGACAGTGTAAATATACCAGTCCTAAAGAAAATGGTCTTAAGGGGGGAAAACAAAACCATCAAATACGTTAGTCCCAGACTCGCGCAAAAGGTTACGTTGATTTTCAGCACGGTAAAGTCGCCAAAGTCCGTGGATTTAGCCCTCCAAATTCCCGAAAATGCCATTCGATTTTGACAAGAAAATGCGAAGGCTGGCTTCAAATGACCATTGTTCTCTGTCCCTGAACTGACCACGTCAAAGTCCTTTGTTTTTTGTACAAAAGAAAAAACAAAAAAATACTTTGGTCTGAAGTCACCTGAATGCTTTTTAATGCGTTGCTCCCCGATTTGTCCAAAGAGTCTGCTTTGCTCCCACGCCCCGTCCTGTCCTTCCTCCCGACAATGTCATACGTCCTGAAGACTGTGTTGGCGTCTCTCTCTCTCTCTCTCTCTCTCTCTCTCTCCTCTCTCTCTCTCTCTCTCTCACTACGATAATCATGCCTGTATTGGTGCGCATGAGACTGATATAGGTCAACAGTATTGCCCATCGCCTGTTGCTGCAAGTGACATAAACTCTCAGTTTGTGACAATGTGTGAGTGTGATAATTTAGAAACTGCGTCAGAGGAATACAACACCACTGATATGATGACATTAGAAAACGATCCAGAGTCAGTTACACAGGCAGAGCATAACAACAGCCCGGCCTTTCATCCACAGGAGACTGACGCAAAGAACGAGGACATGTGTAACGGCACAACGGATGTCCGTGAATCAGCTGATACTACACAATTGAATGTATGTGACCTTTATAATACGAAAAAGAAAAGTGTTTTGATGATACCTCAAAGAGACTGGACAGCCTTGTCAATACTATCAGACCAGAGAAAAAAGACAGATGTGACACCAGTGCTGGTTACAACAAAAATCTTAGTTCATAAGCAACTTAACAATCAGAAGTTATTTATTAAACTGTTCTGACATCGGTGTGGTTGATATGAAATCTTGATTAGAATATGACGTAATCACTTTAGAATTACCATTTAAACTTTTGATCAAAGTTCTTGTTATAAAGGAAATCTTGGTCTTGGTGTGATGTAAACTGTAAAGTTTATCATTATTTGAACTTGGTATGCTCACGGCACAAGAGCTTATGTGGACCAGTGACGGAGAAGCTGTTGTTACTGTGCTTTAGCAGACTGATCATGAAATTAACTGTATTTTCTTGATGTGGCTTCCATGTCATGCGAACTAAGATGTTTAATTTGATTGTATCTGTTGGCATTGTTTTATCGTCCTCCATGTGAATTGGTTCAGAGCCTAACACATTAAACGATTCGCATTCGCATTCTTGCATTCTCTCTCTCTCTCTCTCTCTCTCTCTCTCTCTCTCTCTCTCTCTCTCTCTCTCTCTCTCTCTGCCACACTGTTTTTCTCGGTGTACAGTATCGATCTATCTGATGGTAATACTGATGGTTATCTACTGATATCAGTAATATAGCTATCATCTTAACAACCTCGACTCACACATTGTCTCTTTCTTGACAGCCTCGTTTTCATTCAACGCCCATCTTGCGCTGAAGTGAATGAAGATAAGTGATTGCTCGTTCATTTTCGTTGTCCTGAGTGTTTTGTATCTTGCCTTAAGAAGACCTAAGAGGTCGAAACGCGTCGTGTTTTGTCTTGTGATTCGTTTGTCTACGTTTTCTTGGTGGTTCGCTCTTAATTTCATTTGAAATAGATTTAAACATTAAACCCACTACTGGCAACCTTCGAGGAACGCTAAAGTCCGTCTTGAAAGAAAACAGCGCCATTATATATCCTCTGTTCAGAGTCGACAGGAACACGGCTAGCTGTGACAGTTCATCCTTGGCATCAAATGCCATCCAAATATTCGATCTTCGATCTATAGTCGTGTGGTAATCTCGCCTCTAAGGGTAGAAAAACAAAATTGAAACCAGCGACGAGTAGAATGGGGAAATGTGAAGAAAGTGCTAGAAGGAGTGAAGCTGAAAATAAATAGATAAATTAATTTTTAAAACTTAAATAAATAAATAAGTACATAAATAAAGAAACGAATAACTAAATAAAAAGATGAATGAATAAATAATAAATAAGTATGTATGAATTTCTTTGAGCTTGTTTTTGTATGCAAAGGAGGTCAAGTTTGTACTAACAGGCTGAACGGTCAACTCGGTGTTTAAGCAACCCAAGCATTTGTCAGTTTCACCTGCGCTAACAGTAGAAAAGAATTGTACAAATTAGTTTTTACTCACATGTATGTAAGAGAACTGAAACGACTAATCCTATTTTCTTCCTATTGACACTAATTGTCGGAAAGTTATGGCCCTTTGTATGCTTGACAACCCATGTAACGTCGAGCAAGCTTGTATTTGAAGACAGTTGAAACCGCTATGAATTCTGGGAGGCAATTTTCCATTTGAGTACATCACACAGCCTCGTCATAGATTCGCAGCGACTGCATGGCGTTGCGAATACACTTTTAGTTTTTATGGTCAACATCAACGACTGATCGTGAGAAAAAGAAATAACCAGAACGTGAAAAAGGACCAAAAAGACGAAGTCTGGTGAACGAACATCAAACGACAGCTGGCTTGAAAATCAAACACAGGGAAGAATGAGTTTTGTTTTTTTTTCAGGGGAGACACTTTGTGTTCTTTTGCTTGTTTGTATGTATGTTTGCTTGTTCGTTCTTTTTAATAATGGATGACAGTCATAATTTAAACTGTAACGCAAAGTATTGATTGAGATGAGATTTCAGCATGCAGCAAATAATGTATTAACACATTATGTTGATTGCGAAAGTAAACATATATTTTTCTGATATATTGGAAAAAGAAAAGATTGAAAATATATGCATGCCCATTGTCACATAAAATTCAAAACAATATCACATCACTGTTTACAACAATGACTGTGGTATGCCTTTACTCCCTGTCAACATTGGTTATAGAGAAACATCTGTTGCGAATGAATTATGAGAGAATATATTCCAAATTACGTGAATATGCGACAGTGGCGATGACCCATTATCGTTTCCTATACTTCAATTGTTTACACTTTCACAACCAAAAAAATATTTTAAAAATATCGAATCTTCCCCCTATCGGCTGACAGAACAATGACTTTCTTAACAGATATGTTAAAGTCGTGGAAAACAGTAACAGATAATCAATTTCTCTGTCATTGTGGCGATGACTTTGGGACAATCTACAGGGAGGTCCTTTAACTCATCAGACAGAATGTTGTGTTTCTCCGATCGTCCGCTCCCATCTCATCCCCCGCCCCCTTCTTCTTCCACCTGCCTTCACCCCCCACTCCCCCCCCCCCCCCCCGACCCCATCCACAGTGGCTTATCTATGATGATCAGTGGCAATAAGATGATGCTGCCAAATTCCATTCTGGAACGAGCCTACATGACAGGGATCTTTATCACGTTTCCTTTCATCTTAGAATCCTCTCCGAACCAGGCCCGGTAGGTACGGACACCTGTGGCGCTGATCAGAAACTTTGTGTGACACTGTCAGTCGCTCCGTTGGAGCCCCTAGCGCCTTCAACACTGGGCTGGGAGTCGGGTATGGTCGAACTGTTTCACAAGTCAGTGTCCCTGATGGGAATCGAACTGACAGCCTGCACCTGCCAACCCGCAAGTCGGTGATGATGACCACACAGTGTCGCGTTGGATGCTTTTGAACAGGATCACATTTCTTTCCTGCTTCTCCATCGGTGTCCGGCCTTGCTGCTGTCCTTTAAGACCCCCTCCCCCTCCCCCCCCCCCCTCCACCTCCCTCCCTTTGAGCAGGATGTGTCGAGTTTCACACCACGAACTAGAGTTACGCCAGATTAGTTTCCTTAGACATTTTCTGTCCACGGAAGCTTTAAAGAATCATATTGTCTGTGATATCGTTTTCTCCCGTCTGGGCTCCCATAATTATGCCCTGTGTGGTTACCGAGGAGACTGATTAAACAGGCTTTGGAAGATCCACAATAACATGGTGTGTGAGATTTATTGCGGATAATGGCAAGATTACCTTTTAGTACCCCCCCCCCCTCCAACATCCCCCTTTTTACCCACCTCCTCCCCCTCCCACACATACATACATAAGAAGAAGACGAAGAATAACAACAGCAGCAAAAACAACAACTACAACAACAACAGCAACCACAACAACAACAGCAACAACGACAACGACGACGACGACGACAGCAACAACAACAACTGCAACAGCAACAATGACAACAACAACAACAACAACAACAACAACAACAACAACAACAGCAACACCAACAACAACAGCAACAGCAACAGCGTGAAGAGGACCAAAAATAAGAACGAACATAAGAACAAGTACAAGACGCTGGTAATGAAAATAATAATTATCACAAATTTTAGACTTTTTAGTGTAGGGATCGACAGGTCAGACAAAAGCCAAGCCCTTCGCTATTGATTCGGTGAGACAATTGGAGCGCGTGTGAAGTGTTTTTTTTTTCCTGAACACAATAATTCACCTTGTCACAAAGCTGGCAAACGTGTCGCCAACGAAGACCGCCGTCATTAAGAGGTGCAAAACGTTTAATCTGCAAGATTGTGATGTCTACTTAATTAGGGACCTATTAAGAAGTGATCGGTGGCTCTTCTTCTGTATCTGAAAATTGATGTACATGCGACAAAACGAAACAAGGTGGGTTGGTGTTTGTGGAACAATATTTCAGTCCAACTCCAACAGGGTTCACGCACTGGGCTGTCTTGTTACCAACACGCGCTTTTCGCTTTCTTTCCCTTTTGTAACAGAGTACGTAGGAAACACCACATTCGTCATTCGTACAGGTATTGTTAATAAATCTTTCTTAACGTACCTCTCCCGAAGAAACCTTCATAACTAGATAGAGCGTAGGAAAGAAAAAGAAAACAAAAGTTCACATGGCTCATATATTCACCCAAACGTATTTCATAACGAGCTCTTTGACTTTGGTCTGATCCTTGACCGGCTGAGACAGTACTCTGTCGGTCTGTTCGGATGTACTGTACGTTCAAATCCTGCTCGTTGTGAAATACACATATCTACTGAAATGAGTGTCTGAGGATAAAAGACGAGACCTTGGCGTGTGTCAGATTATCCTTACTTAACATTATTAATGATGTGACAGATGTTTATGAAACATCTTCTCAAGTTTACGATTATATCCAGCCTTTAGGGTGGACAGCCCCTCCCTTCCCTCCTCCCCTACTCCATTGGGCCTCTGTTTCGTATTTACTCCCGAGCCAGACAATAAAAATGATAACAATAATAATAATAATAATAATAATATTAACGATAATGACAATGATGATGATGATGATGATGATAATGACAATAAAAACAAAACATAATGACAATAAAAACAAAACAATGATGATAATGATAACAATCAAATTCATCATCATCATTATCATTATCATTATCATCACCATCATCATCATCATCATCAACATAATTGTTGTAATGAATGGTATTTGAATAACCCTGTTTGGTCGAAATCTACTTCTTGCTCTTTCATACATATTCAGATCTTCATTCATTCACATATAACAACTATCTTACTACAGAACGTATTGTGTACACACAAAGTGGGAAAAGCATTGCTATTCACATGTAACAACAATCTTACTACAGAACGTATTGTGTACACACAAAGTGGGAAAAGCATTGCCATTCACATGTAACAACTATCTTACTACAGAACGTATTGTGTACACACAAAGTGGGAAAAGCATTGCCATTCACATGTAACAACTATCTTACTACAGAACGTATTGTGTACACACAAAGTGGGAAAAGCATTGCCATTCACATGTAACAACTATCTTACTACAGAACGTGTTGCGTACACACGAAGTGGGAAAAGCATTGTTCAAAATGCTTGGCGTAAAAGATAAGGTTTCAGCTGTGCTTTGAAAATAGATACGGTGGGCCGGTTCCATCAGGTGGGAGGCAGTGAATTCCAAACAGCTGGGGCAGCAAAACTTAAGGAACGATCATCAAACGATTTTTAACTTCGCCATAGTACTGCTAACAATTTCTAATTGGTACAACGTGGAGTACGTAATGACTTGTATGTGCAAAGCATAGAAAACAGGTTTGGTGTAAAAATTAAAAAAAAGAGAGAGAGAGAAAAAAAAAAAGAAAAAAAAGAAGAAAAAACCCCATCAGACTAACGAAACGCAAGACTGACTACTTTGTACTGATGCTGTCCTCGATGTAAGTACAGTATTTTCTCGGAAGAAGTCCGTTCGGCGGAAGTTCATTCGGCGGTAGCCCATTCTGCAAAAGTCGATTCGGCGAAAGTCCCTCGGCGAAACTTCATTCGGCCAAAGTCCACACGACGAAAGTCCACTCAGCGTAAGTGTACGCCCCTTATACAGTAAGTGTACGCCCCTTATACAGGAGGATGAGGTATACTGTACGCCCCTTATACAGGAGGATGAGGTATACTGTACGCCCCTTATACAGGAGGATGAGGTATACTGTACGCCCCTTATACAGGAGGATGAGGTATACTGTACGCCCCTTATACAGAAGGATGAGGTATACTGACAATCTTTTGTTTGAACGCTGTCTTTTTTAATTCTCACGGGTTTTTTTTTTCAGACTTGATTCACTCTTTCCTTCATTCCTTTTTTTCTGCCCCGTTCTGTCGTTCCTTTCCCTTCCTTCTCTCCCTCCGAGCTCAACGGGTTTACAGGTGAATTGCACGGTACTGAGAAAAACAAATAAACAAACGAACACACAAACAAACAAACAAACAAACAACCCTTTCCGAAGGAAACGCGATGTTCCATATTGCCTTTCCACACAAAAAAGTCTATGTCTGTTAAATCTTTCTTTTTGTCTTTAATAATCCGATTTTCTAAACTTTGTTAACCTTCCCAATACTGCCAAAATGATCAGTCACACATTTATTTCCATTTCCTTTTATTTTTTCTTCTAATTATGGAATTTTGTAATTACGGCAGAGTCTTCTTCACTTTCAAACATTAGCGGAGATCAACTCACGCCTGGACCTCAACCTTGTCATTCATTTACTTTTGGATAGGTGTCGGACATTAGTGCACTACTTGTTATTATTATCTCCCCTCATTCCCGCCTCTCTCAGCGAGTAAACACCGCGCGCTTCTTCTACCTATCGCCAAACAAAACAAAACAAACAACAACAAAAATTGCAGAATCTGGCCAATGACAAATCCTTTCATTAATATTCACATTTCTGAATAAAAGAAAGCGTAAATACAAAGGAATCTAGCATCTAATTCAGTTTCTTTCCGGTTGAAGCTCACTTTTCCTTAGAGTGAAAAAAAATACCAAACAAACCAAAACATAAAAGAATAACAACAAGAACAACAAGAACAACAACAACACACACACACACACACACACACACACACACACACACCTTGTCTGTAACGGCTGGTGGTCAAAACAGAAATCTTTCCAAATTGTGTTCAACCCTTGTTTGTCCTTGGCGTCAGAAATAGTAATGTAATCTGGATGTGGGAGAAGCTGTCAGAATTTTGTATATTCTATGCATAATTCCCGATTCTTTCTTGCCATGGGCTATGGGGAAGAGGGGATGGGCTGGGGGTAAGGGAGAGATTATGTAGATGGAGGGGAGTGGGTGGGCTGAGGTCCGTGTGTGTGTGTGTGTGTGTGTGTGTGTGCGCCGCTGTGTGTGGTGTGTGTGTGTGTGTGTGTGTGTGTGTGTGTCTGTGTGTGTGTGTGTGTGTGTGAGAGAGAGAGAGAGAGAGAGAGAGAGAGAGAGAGAGAGAGAGAGAGAGAGAGTTTCCCCTGAGGTT
This sequence comes from Conus canariensis, assembly GCA_033310375.1. Classification (NCBI taxonomy): domain Eukaryota; kingdom Metazoa; phylum Mollusca; class Gastropoda; order Neogastropoda; family Conidae; genus Conus; species Conus canariensis. The sequence continues at coordinate 24,412,977 of CM065730.1, read as the reverse complement.
ACTCTGCCACGGCGTTTGCCCGGTATTGTCTCTTCCCTAAAATGATGCTAGCGCGTTGTGTTTATTTGCCTTTATTGCCATCCATTTCTTTTGCTGTCTTAATTATCTCATGCATATGCACTCTCTCCTCTCTCTCTCTCTCTCTCTCTCTCTCTCTCTCTCTCTCTCTCTCTCTCATCATCGTCGTCGTCGTCGTCATCGTCGTCAACGTCATCATCATCATCACCACCATCATCAACATCGTCATCATTATTATCATCATAACCATCATCATCATCATCATCATCGTCATCATCATCATCATCATCATAATCTCTCTCTTTCTTTCTCTGTCTCTGTCTATCTGTCTGTCTGTCTGTCTGTCTGTCTGTCTCTCTCCTCTCTCTCTCTCTCTCCTTCTCTCTCTCTCTCGTTAGTATTTCAACAGATTACACCTCCCGTTCCTACCTCGCCCGGGTCTTTCCATTCCTCCATCTAACCTCTGGCTGCTGATGGTGACGTCGAACACCACAGTGCGTCGGCGCTCTCTCTGGATCATCTTCTGCATCACGACTGCCGACAGACTGGAGAACACAAAGATCGTTTGCGCGAGACACTTTGGCGCTGATCGGATCGAACATTGACGAACAACACAGTGTGTGTGTGTGTGTGTGTGTGTGTGTGTGTGTGTGTGTGTGTGTGTGTGTGTGTGTGTGTACAACCTTGAGTTAATCTGACAATAAATTGGTTTCAGTCAGTGTGTGTGTGTGTGTGTGTGTGTGTGTGTGTGTGTGTGTGTGTGTGTGTGTGTGTGTGAGCGCGCGCGCGCGTGTGCATGCGTGCGTGCGTGCGTGTGTGTGTGTGTGTGTGTGTGTGTGTCTGTGTGTGTGTGTGTGTGTGTGTGTGTAGGATGAGAGAGAGAGAAGAGAGAGAGAGAGAGAGAGAGAGAGAGATGTCTTATATCAGGGAGGAGAAACAACTCGATAAAGATGAGTTGTACACGAGGTTGATGAGTTCGACAGCGTGATTGGAAGACTTGGTCATCATCATTTATTATCACTTGTAACGTGTCAATCGAAAAAAGAAAATATAGATATCTAATTTTCAAACAATTTAAATCTATCTTTCTTTTATTTTCATTTTTTTTTTTGCAAACAAACATTTATCACACACAGCTGCCCCATTGCATTCGTGAAATTCCACTGGTTTGCCAATAAACATGTTTCGTTGGACACGCATGCGTATAGTTCTGATTTTTTTTTTTTTCAACATTAGAATTTGGTTGATTTTTTACATTTTGCACTTGATGAAAATCCGTTATGATGACCGTTTTACTCATCAATAGTATCCTCCATACTTTCAAAATGGCGAAAACGTGACATTTATAGTGTGGAAAAATCAGGGTGTTTGTCGTTTCTTTTTCTTTTCTTTTTTTTTTTTTCTTTGTTGGTTTTTGTTTTTCATACGTCTGCTTCCCCCTTCTCTATTTCCTTGTATTTTTTTTCCAAAGAAGAAAATCAAAATTAAAAAGAAAAAACGAAGACACGGATGACAGTAACAAAGTGGACCAGGTTGATGCCGATGATAATAATAATAATGATCACGTTCAAAACAATACAGTGGGTCTGCGTATCGTGAAGTATATAAAGCTCTTTGTTTTTCTTTACGCGGTACAATTGAAAAAAAAATCAGACGGACAGGATGAAGACGAAAATGGCCAGTGTTGCGAAGATCATCATGCTGATCCAAGATGTATAATGATTTTATGGGGAAAAGAAAAAAAAAAATGTAAAGCAAGATAACGAGGATGATGAATATGCCTACGATTGTAATAATAACAATCACAATGTTCATCACGACGATTACGAAGAAGAATACCAAAAAAAAAAAAAACCCAAAAAACACAGAATAAAGAGAAGCACTTATAAACACCATTACGTGGGGGGGGGGGGGGGGGGGGGATGTTGATTAGAAAACAATGCAACCGGCACTCGAAGAAAAGTGACTTGAATGACGATCCGGGGAAAGCATTGTCTGGGGACTGGAATTGAAGTGACACCGTGGACTACAAGGAG
>CM065730.1:24390923-24398423 GCA_033310375.1 Conus canariensis | reverse complement strand
ATCAGAAACTTCGGTGGATCGAAGACCTTCCCTTTGATCATTCGACTGGAACAGCAGTCCACACCCAGACTTGCAGATTTCATAAACTGCCGTCAAACGATCTCAAATTGCTCAGGGAGTCGAGAGTTATATCGCTATCTTTAAGCGTCTGGTTCTGGGCATACAATGCGTTACGTTTCCACACACTGATCTCAGCTGATTTCAACAGATACTGTGTGTGTGTGTGTGCGTGTGTGTGTGTGTGTGTGTGTGTGTGTGTGTGTGTGTGTGTGTGTGTGTGTGTGTGTGTGTGTGTGTGTGTGCGTGCGCGAGCTCTCACGCACGTGTATGTTTGTGCATGTGTGGTGAGAGTAGTAGTGGAGAGAGAAAGAGAGAGAGAGAGCGAGAGAGAGAGCGAGAGAGAGAGAGAGAGAGAGAGAGAGGAGGGAAAGAGAGAGAGAGACACTGATACGGATATGTATGGTTTATTCATTATAGGTCATGACCCCTTATGAAAGGGAGAGAGAGGGAGAGAGAGAGAGAGAGAGAGAGAGAGAGAGAGAGAGAGAGAGAGAGACAGACAGACAGACAGACAGACAGAAATATGACTACAAACGTTTATTCAGAATAAAGCCAAGGCACCATAGTGAGGAGGCTGGCATTTATGAAAAAGAAATCAAAACCCGTATCGGAATGAAAGGTCAAACAGCGTACGTTATACGTTGCTTCACAAGATGTTGCAGTTCGGAGTCTTGTCTTTGCGTCAAAAACAGGTACAGCTTTAATCAAGAAGGGTTTTTCTTCTCCTATTTTGTTGATAGCAAGGTGAATGAAACCAAAATTACACCGGGTATTATCATATTTAGGTTGAATTAATTTCACCCTAATATCACTCGGAACAGGGCAATAAAACAAAAAGATAGATTTTGTTCTCTTGATATTTTAGAGAGACGACATGTCCGTTCATTTTTTTATTAAGCGTACAATACCTCAAGTCTAAATGTCATCAATGCATATTTGATACATTTGTTCATTATTTTGAGAGAGAGAGAGAGAGAGAGAGAGAGAGAGAGAGAGAGAGAGAGAGAGAGAGAGAGAGAGAGAGAGAGTTTTCTCTTTAGTGCAAGACAGGTAATTAGTATCAATGTTACAAACGGCACACACAGCATAAAAATCGACAAGGCAAAAGAAATAAAACAAAGATGATTAATGTGCACCATTCTGTCCGTTGTTCAGTTTGTTGATGGTAATCGGCAATTTCCGTCACAGAAGAATTATGTGGAGAGAGAGAAGAGAGAGAGAGAGAGAGAGAGAGAGAGAGAGAGAGAGAGAGAGAGAGAGAGAGAGAGGAGAGAGAGAGAGAGAGAGAAGAAGAGAGAGAGAGAGAGAGAGAGGAGAGAGAGGAGAGAGAGAGAGAGAGAGAGTTAGCGACAGACAGACAGACACACAGACAGACAGCTAGCCAGCCAGCAAGACAAACGCTTCAAGTGGAATATCGACAAACAAATCAGAGACTTCGGTGGATCGAAGACTTTCCCTTTGATCATTCAACTGGAAAAGCAGTCCACACCCAGACTTGCAGATGTCATTAACTGCCGTCAGACGATCAGCAATTGCTCAAGGAGTCGAAAGTTATGTCGCTACCGGCGTGTGTCTGGTTCTGGACATACTATGCATCATTTTGTTCACGCCGAGCTGAGCTGATCTGAACAGATAGGCCATATGCCACAATTAGGATTTTGCTCTAAATCACTGCATGATCCACGCAAGCGTCTTGAAGCGTAGCAGTGATTTGAGCCGAGCAAAATAGTGATATGAAACTGATAATCAATCAAATGAACAACTCTCCCCAACAATAATTCCCTTTGTTTGTAGAGATTTCTGCAAATGAAATCATTCATAGTCTAAAAATACAGCAGCCACCCTTACCTGACGTCACATTTCAGACCTTAACACTCAACAGTGACCCATTTTTTGTGTCCAGTGGTTTCCTTAGCACAGTCCCATTCTGTATATTTTACTCCTTCCGCCTGGAACCACCTGGCATGTTTCTTGATAAGCATATGAAAGAAAAGAATGTAAATCAAATTTCAGACACAATAAACACTCTCAAAACAACATCGTTATGCTTATCTATAAATACTCGACTCCTTAAGCAAGGCCTCGGCGCATTAATGTTTGGTGTGCAGCCACATGAAGACGGAAGTGTGACAGCCGGTGAGGCTTACAATCACATTCCTCTAAACAGGGATTCTCTTATCTTAGCTTTTGTACCGCAGCCATTTTAAAAACGCTGGGAAACTGTACCCACTAGTTATTTCTATCCGTATTGGTTGCCTTTCTGTCTTGCAATGTGTTCCCTCACGGGTTCTGATATAGAATTGAAGCATCGTGTACTATTGTGCCTTTTGCTTGATTTTCACATCTTGTTTCCTCTGTCAAGGTTGCTTTATTTTTTTAACCAATGTCTTTCACTTTGCTGGTTTGCTTAAATGTAAAACGATAAAATCCTGTAGTGGTTCTTTAACAGTTCACTAAATTTACTCATTGTATGTGCGTCCATGCACACGTACAGACGTACACACACACACACACGTGTGTGTGTGTGTGTGTGTGTGTGTGTGTGTGTGTGTGTGTGTGTGTGTGTGTGTGTGTGTGTGTGTGCGAGCGCGCGCGCGCGCGTACCTGCGTGCGTGTGTGCGTGAGTGTATGTGTGTGTGCGTGTGTCTGTGTCTGTGTGTCTGTTTGTCCGTGTGCATGTGTGTAAAGGGTTGGTGGTGTAGAGAGAGAGAGAGAGAGAGAGAGAGAGAGAGAGAGAGGAGAGGGAGGGAGGGAGGGAGGGAGGGAGGGAGGCAAACAGACAGACAGAGAAAAAACGAAGGAATGGACGAACGAACGAATTTTGTTTCTTTACTTGAAGGAAAAAACGAATGAGCAATAGTGTGTTTTTACGGTCGGCTCTCAGTGATGAAAAAAAAAAACCATTACTGTATTACTAATAAGAATGGTAACTAGTACATGAAATAGAAATAGAAAAATACATGTTTGAAATTTTGCAATACACAGAATGATAACTTTTAGAAACATATGAAAACTACCATGGTAAAAATAAACACGAAGAGAGAGAGAGAGAGAGAGAGAGAGAGAGAGAGAGAGAGAGAGAGAAGCAGACAGACAGACAGACAGACAGACAGACAGACATCCACGGATACAGATAGACAGAGAGAAAGACACCTCGATAGGAATGGCAACAAAATACCAACTTCCGTGAATCAAATCCTTCCTTTTTGATCATTCGGGTAGAAAAGCAGTTCAAAGACCTGCAGACTTCACTTTATACATTTCCATCAGAGGATAAGCAACCCCTCGGGGAATCACGATGATCTCGCTGCTGGTGTGGTTCTGGTTCTGGGCAAAAATGCTGTATCAGATTTTAACTTGCTGATCTGATTTGGACAGAGAGTAAAAAGCGTGATTGTCTGAGACTTCGCAATCACGGATCGTTACCAAAAGGTTTTCTTTTCCCTCTGAGCTCTTGTGTAAACGCCATTTCCAATTTGCTGGGAGTATTTAACACTGGATAGCTTTACCGGTATCTATGTCCAGTCCCTCTTGCAATGTGTTCTATCCTGTGATCTGTGTTGAGATCAAAGCATCGTTCAACGGACGATGTCCTTGCTTTTCGTCTAATACCACTGTTAGCTCTGTCATGACTATGTTTTCATCATAGTCCTTGGTTGTGTTTCTTTGCCTGTCTGTTAAAGGGCAAACCTTGTATTGCTCCTGCAAGATTTCACCAAATCTACGCCTTATGTGTGTGTGTAAGGGCACCCGTGCGTATGTACATGTTTGAATGTGTGTGTGTATGTTAAGTTTCAAAGTAGAGTGACTGAGGGCGGAAAATGAAGCAAAATTTGGAAAGAAAGGGAGTTAGTTACCGCCAAGGACACAGACAGAGTACAGGACTAGACACTGTGTGTGAAGGGCTTGTGGTGGTGGAGTGAGAGAGAGAGAGAGAGAGAGAGAGAGAGAGAGAGAGAGACAGACAGACAGACAGACAGACACACACACACACGACACACAGACACACAGACAAACAGAGAGACAGAGACCGAGAGAAAAGTGACCAAAACAACGAACTTTTTAAAAAAATTGAGTTAAAAAAAAAAAAAAGAAACGAATAAGCGTAAGTAGTTGTGTTCTTTTTTAATGTCTGGCCCAGACAGAAGAAATGACATCACTGTATTACAAAAAAAGAATGACAACTGGTACGTAAAAATAGAAATGCAAAATGCATTTTCGAAATTTTGCAGTACAAAGAAACAACAGATTTTGTATAGCTGATTTTAGAAACAAAAGAAAGCTATTATAGTAAACGAGAGAGAGAGAGAGAGAGAGAGAGAGAGAGAGAGAGAGAGAGAGAGAGAGAGGATTTTTTTAAGCGAGATTGACTTATGGATAATACACAATAGAGCCTCCTTGCTCTGCGTGCCAGGTATTCACAGGCAACTACAAGAGAGAGAGAGAGAGAGAGAGAGAGAGAGAGAGAGAGAGACGCTTCAATGGGAAAATCGACGCACAAGCTTTGGTGGATAGAATTCTCCCCCTTTGATCACACAACCAGAAAGTCAGTCCACACCCAGACCTGCAAATTTCACAAATTATCATCAGACGATCATCAGCTCCTCGGGGAGTCAAAGTTATCTCCCTTCCGGGGTGGCTTTGGCTCTGGGTAGATTCTTTATCACGTTTTCACACGTTGATCTGAATTAATTTCAACACACACCGGGATGAAGCTTACAATCGTGGACTCTAAATGAGGCGGTTTTTTTTTCTCTCCTTATTGCTTTTCTAATGCAGCTATTTCCAAAATTTTGGAAAAATGGAAATATTTGGGAAGTCTACCAGTATTAATGGCCAGTTTCGCTGGAATATATTCCTTTCTAGGCTCTGGGTGAAGATCAAAGCATTGTCTACTTTTCTTTGCATTTGATATTGCTGCTACCTCTGTCGAGACTATTTTCACTAACGTTCTTGGGTTGGATGATTGGTTTGTTTCTTCACCTACTAAAGAGCAATTCTTGTATTGGTTCCGTCGGCTTCCATCAACACTATACATTATGTCTGCGTCTGTGCAATCGAGCATGCATTCATGTGAGTGAGTGTGTGTGTGTGTGTGTGTGCGCGCGCGCGTGCGTGCGTGCGTGCGTGCGTGTGTGTGTGTGTGTGTGTGTGTGTGTGTGTGTGTGTGTGTGCATGCGTACGTGTGTGCATGCGTACGTGTGTGTGTGTGTGTGTGTGTGTGTGTGTGTGTGTGTGTACATGCATGTGTGTGTGCGTGCGTGTGTGTATGAAGAGAGAGAGAGAGAGAGAGAGAGAGAGAGAGAGAGAGAGAGAGAGAGAGAGAGAATACGAATGCAAATGTTTATTCAGAATAAATGCCGAGGTCTAATATGGAGCGGGTTGACATATAAGAAATGAGCAAAATAATCAACACTTCATACCTATCAAAACGAAAGGTCAAACAGTGTACACAATACTGTCACAATTCAAAGATATACATTGCAGTCCAGATTCTCTTCTTTTCTTCACCAATAGATAGACCTATGTTCAAGAGGTTTCTCGACTATCTTGTTGAATGCAAGAGAATAAACCCAAAGTTACATTGTGCAGCGTAGTATTTCAATCGAATTAATTTCATCCTAAAACCACTCTGAGCAGGAGAACAAAAGCACTAGACAGGCTTCATCGTCTGTTGCTGTATGACAGAGGCGATATGTCCATTCATTGCCATTGACCCCGCACAAATTAAACAACATATGCGATGTCAGGTAGTCCAAGTCTAAATCTTGTCGAAGCATGTCTAATATATTTATTCATTCTTGTGTGTGTGTGTGTGTGTGTGTGTGTGTGTGTGTGTGTGTGTGCGTGCGTGCGTGCGTGTGTGTGTGTGTGTGTGTGTGTGTGTGTGTGTGTGTGTGTTGCGCGTGCGTGTGTGTGTGTGTGTGTGTGTGTGTGTGTGTGTGTGTGTGTGTGTGTGCGTGAGGGAGAGAGAGAGAGAGAGAGAGAGAGAGAGAGAGACAGACAGACAGACAGACAGACAGATAGACAGACAGACAGTTGATTGTATTCTTGGCGATAGAGAAGGGGGATTGTATTCTTGGCGATAGAGAAAGGGGTGGGTGGGTGCCATTAGTGTCACAGAGGACAGAAAACAATATAAAATCGACAAAACAATCATCAAATCCTCGGGGAGCATAGATTATCTCGTCACTGATTTGGTTCTTATTATAAGTAAACTCTGTATTCCATTTTAACCCGCTAATCTGAACAGACCTGAACAGACATAAAGAAGTGTGATAACAGCCTGTGAGACTTTCAATCAGAGATCCTAAAGTAGGTTTTCCTTTTTCCTAAAAGCTCTTGTATTTCAACCATTTCTCAAATGCCGGGGATCTTTAACGGCTGGATAGCTATACCAGTATCGATGGCCAGTCCATTTTGTGATGCATCCTCCTGGGTTCAGAGTACAGGACAAAACATCGTCTACTCTCGAGTTTGTTTTTTTTTTCTTTTCATCAATTATCATTGTTACCTCTTTCAAGGCTATATTTTCATCAGAATCATTGCTTTTGTTTGTTTATTTGTCTGTCAAAAGGCGAATTATATATTGGTTTTGCAAGATTTCACCAAACCTGCTCGTTATATGATTACTTGTGCGCGCTTACATGTTTCTATATGTGTGCGTGCGTGTGACAGAGAGAGAGAGAGAGAGAGAGAGAGAGAGAGAGAGAGAGAGAGAGAGAGAGAGAGAGAGAGAGAGAGAGAGAGAGTATTTTGATTGGGGTACTGAAAAACAGCACAATGACTTCGTTGGATCGAAGACTTCCTCTCTGAGTTTCTCAGCGCGAAACTCCGTTCACACACAGAGGCCTGCCGATTTGATACTGCCGTGAAACGGTCATGAATTCTTCGGGGAGTCAAGCTTCTCTCGCCTACGATTGGTTCCGGTTCTGTGCAAATTATGTGTCACCTTTTCACACTTTGATCTGAGCTGATTTGAACAGACACCGACACGAAGTGTGATAGCCCGACGGGCTTATGATCACAGACTCCTAATGAGGATATTTGTTCTTCTGAACTTTTGTATGTCAGTCATAATTTTTCAAACATGATGATGCAAACATTTCTTCCTTGGGTAGGTCTGGCATATCCGTTGCCTGTCCATCTTGCGATGTATTCCATCCCAGGTTCTGAAATAAGATCAAAGCATCGTTTACTCTTATGCTTTGTCTTTTGCCACCAGCATAATTATTACTTCTTCCAAAGCGACATTATCTCCAGCGTCCTTACGTTTGTTTCTCTGTTTGTTTATCAAAGAGCAAATCATATAACATTTCAGCAACATTTCAGCAAACCTACACAATATGCATACGTCCGCGCACTCTTGCAAACATGCGTGAAAGACGCTTCACAATGGGAATATCGAAAAAAAACAATGGTTTATACGAATCTGAACCT
>CM065730.1:24365923-24385923 GCA_033310375.1 Conus canariensis | reverse complement strand
TGCTTGACTCTGAGCTATCTTTTCTCTGCCTCTATCAACATGATTCCATCTTCCTTCACTCTGCTTCAGTATCTCTTCTGCTGCTGTTTCTAGATTTCCCCTTTTCTTCTTTAATGTGGAATTCAGCTGGACAAAGGATGCGTCTGAGGTCTGCACTCTCCTAAACTTGGTGGAGGCCTGCACTTCCCAGTTTTAGCACAGTCTGCATTCTCCTGACCTTGAATGGATGTCTGCACTCCCTCAATGTTTACAGAGGTCTGCATTTGCCCGACCATGAAAGGAGGTCTGCACTCCCTCAATATTTACAGAGATCTGCATTCTCCTGACCTTGAATGGAGGTCTGCAGTCCCTCAATATTTACAGAGGTTTGCATTCTCCTGACCATGAATGGAGGTCTGCACTCCCTCAATATTTACAGAGGTTTGCATTCTCCCGACCATGAAAGGAGGTCTGCACTCCCTCAATATTTACAGAGGTTTGCATTCTCCCGATCTTGAATGGAGGTCTGCACTCCCTCAATATTTACAGAGGTCTGCATTCTCCCAACCAGGAAAGGAAGTCTGCACTCCTTCAATATTTACAGAGGTCTGCATTCTCCCAACCCGGATAGGTGGTCTGCACTCCCTCAATATTTACAGAGGTCTGCATTCTCCCAACCAGGAAAGGAGGTCTGCACTCCCTCAATATTTACAGAGGTCTGCATTCTCCCAACCAGGAAAGGAGGTCTGCACTCCTTCAATATTTACAGAGGTCTGCATTCTCCTGACCCTAAATGGAGATCTGCACTCCTTCAATATTTACAGAGGTCTGCATTCTCCTGACCCTAATGGAGGTCTGCACTCCTTCAATATTTACAGAGGTCTGCACTCTCCTGACCTTGAATGGAGATCTGCAATCTACTAATGTTTAGAGAGGTCTGCACTTTCCTGACCTTGAGTGAAGGTCTGCACTATCCCAATGGTGGAGGTCTGCACTTTCTTGACCTTGAGTGAAGGTCTGCACTATCCCAATGGTGGAGGTCTGCACTTTCCTGACCTTGAGTGAAGGTCTGCACTATCCCAATGGTGGAGGTCTGCACTTTCCTGACCTTGAGTGAAGGTCTGCACTATCCCAATGGTGGAGGTCTGCACTTTCCTGACCTTGAGTGAAGGTCTGCACTATCCCAATGGTGGAGGTCTGCACTTTCTTGACCTTGAGTGAAGGTCTGCACTATCCCAATGGTGGAGGTCTCCACTTTCCTGACCTTGAGTGAAGTTCTGCACTATCCCAATGGAGGAGGTCTGCACTTTCCTGACCTTGAATGGAGGTCTGCACTAACCCAATGGTGGAGGTCTGCACTTTCCTGACCTTGAGTGAAGGTCTGCACTATCCCAATGGTGGAGGTCTGCACTTTCCTGACCTTGAGTGAAGGTCTGCACTATCCCAATGGTGGAGGTCTGCACTTTCTGACCTTGAGTGAAGGTCTGCACTATCCCAATGTGGAGGTCTGCACTTTCTTGACCTTGAGTGAAGGTCTGCACTATCCCAATGGTGGAGGTCTCCACTTTCCTGACCTTGAGTGAAGTTCTGCACTATCCCAATGGAGGAGGTCTGCACTTTCCTGACCTTGAATGGAGGTCTGCACTAACCCAATGGTGGAGGTCTGCACTTTCCTGACCTTGAGTGAAGGTCTGCACTATCCCAATGGTGGAGGTCTGCACTTTCCTGACCTTGAATGGAGGTCTGCACTATTCCAATGGTGGAGGTCTGCACTTTCCTGACCTTGAGTGAAGGTCTGCACTATCCCTATGATGAAGGTCTGCACTTTCTTGACCTTGAGTGAAGGTCTGCACTATCCCAGTGGAGGAGGTCTGCACTTTCCTGACCTTGAATGGAGGTCTGCACTATCCCAATGGTGGAGGTCTCCACTTTCCTGACCTTGAGTGAAGGTCTGCACTATCCCAATGGTGGAGGTCTGCACTTTCCTGACCTTGAATAGAGATCTGCAGTCTCCCAAGGTTGAGACGTCTGCACTCTCCCGACCTCGGCAGAGTGTGGAGGTCTGCTACTTCCTGACCTTGAATGGAGGTCGGCACAACCCCAATGTTGAAGGGTCTACATTCGCTTCACCTTGAATGGAGATCTACACTGTCCCAGTCTTGGCCAAAGTCTACGATCTTCCTCTCCTGGACGAGGTCTGCTTTTTCCAAATCTTGCCTGAGGCCTTCACTCTCTCTCACCTAGCCAAGGTCTGCCCTTTCTTTAATCTTGCCTGAGGCCTTCACTCTCTCTCACCTGGCCAAGGTCTGCCCTTTCTTTAACCTTGCCTGAGGCCTGCACTCTCTCTCACCTAGCCAAGATCTGCCCTTCCTTTAATCTTGCCTGACGCCTGCACTCTCTCTCACCTAGCCAAGGTCTGCCCGTTCCCAGCCTTGGTGGAGTTCTGTATTCTCCTGACTGGTGGACGTCTGTGCTCTCCAAAACGCGGTGGATATCTGCGCTCTCCTGACATTGGCTGAGTAACCTCTCGACCTGCATCTGTCGAGTGCCCTGTAGGTCCTGCTTTTGCTTTCTCCGATGCTCTTTTGCTCTGTGTATCCCACTTTTCACTTCACCTCACCTCTTCAATTTTCATGTCCTGATGTACATTCATCCACCTCTTCCTTACACCACACCCCTCACGATTTACCGTACAACCCACTTGTCCCCACATCCCACCCTTTTACTCTGTCAGACCAACACAGACCATCAACTTCCTTCACTCAATTTCTCTCAGACCACACACAGTCTCTGACTCATTGGACCAGTGGCCATGTCAAAATGAAATCAGCACTGAAGTGGAGGGCCACACAATAAACAGTTGGCCCTCGTGATTTGTGCTGGCAGAAAAGACATTGAACGAGACTCGGACGACTGCACTGATTCCCGGGATGGTACCAGTGTCTTGGTCTGAGCAGTACCCTGTTCAAACTGTTCAGCTTGGGCAAGATATGTTACAAACATGCTGTTCACCCTGTCAGGCTCTCCTTTGTCATCCATGCGACTCAGCTTCTTTAGTTTTGTCTTATTCTCTTTCTTTCCTTACACCCCACACAGAGACCTCATCTTTGTCAAGGCATCTTCTTCATCCCTTTCTCTTTCTTAGCATAGTCACACTCTCTCTCTCTCTCTCTCTCTCTCTCTCTCTCTCTGTGTGTGTGTGTGTGTGTGTGTGTGTGTGTGTGTGTGTGTGTGTGTGTGTGTGTGTGTGTTATGTGTTCATATGCGAGTATATGGTGCATGCACAGTTTTCCTAGAACAAAGCATGTAAATGCCTACACTTATGTCTTTTTTTCTTCTCATATTGCAAACACCATTTTCACCAACCAACTGTATCTTAGAACAGGAATAGACACTTTAGGACTTCATTTCTTCTATCTACTCCCCTCTCCACAACCCCGTCTCCCAATGCACACACTTCCTTCCTTTTTCATGACCCGTGTCTCTCCCTCCCTTCTTCCCAATCTCCCTTTACTTCATCCGAGGCCTCTTTCATATCACCATAGGGCCGCAACTCAGTTTCCTTAATTTCTTTAAGATCACACGCAGTCCCGACCCAGTCTGAGTGTAAGGAGTTCAGGGACTAAACACTTGCATGAGAGGAGGAGGAGGAGGAGAGGGGAACCTTTCTGAAGACTTTTTGCCATCCAGCTCTCCTCGGAGTTTCATCCCCCTTTGAGATCACACGCAGTCTCTGACTCATTTGACCACGGGCCTCGCCAAAATGAAATCAGCAGCGAAGCGAAGGGCTGCCGGCAAACAGCGGTCCTTGACGTTGGCGCCTGTAAAGACAGAGATTGGCAGAGACTTGGATGATTGAACTGATCGCTGATTTGGGTACTGGTAGCGTGTTCAGCTCTCCCCACCCCCACTCCCACCCCACCCCCGACCCGGGGCATTCATAGGTTTATCATGAGTGTCTGGCCCTTATCCGTCTCTGATCCTCCCCTTTACACTGCCCCCCTTCAACTGTGTGAATTCGTTTGACTCAAGTGGTTCTGTGTATTAACTCTTGTACTCTGTGTGTGTGTATGTTGGGGGGGGGGGGGGGGAGAGAGTGCACATGTGTGGATGTGTGTGCCTTCTGCTAGATCTGTGTCAGTGCACATAGATCTGTGTGGCGACATTATTTCAACCACGAAAATATCGGTTTCATGAAAGTAAATAAACATAACAATCACAATAAGTCAACTTTTTTGTAAATCTGAAAAGTTTTCATCTAAACAGGTGTTACAATAGTTTCATTGCATCATTCATAAAATCTAAATTAAAAAAAGTCAACTTCCTCTCCTTACCGTGTTGCTTTGCCAGTCTGGTGAAAGACAGTTCCTCTTAATCCACTCTCTTAACCCTTCAATTTTCTTCATAAACTGCCCTCTGTCTCTTTTCCCAAACTTTTTTTCTGCATAATAAAACAAAATGATTTCAAAATTTCACGTACTTCTGCATCCAAATATTTCCAGAAAACATTTACTATCTGAATGTCTGTTGGTCTACAGTTAATTCACCAGAACAAGATCTTAATGTTGATGTACATCGCATATCATTAGTAGTGGATATTTTCTATAGCAACATGGTAGATTCCCTTTTCTTGAAAGAGATGATTATACACTTTTCTGAACTCTGTTACAATACACAAAATCTGGTCTAATACGGTACGACACGGTACAATAAAACGTAACAAAATATAATGCAATGTCACATTACGTGAGATAACAATATCTTAAAGTAATATAAGACAAAATAACATATTACAATATTATTTTATGCCGTCCCTCCTCCCATCCTGTACCCCACCTCTCCCTGTTTCCATTCTCATGGATTGTGCACACCACAACTGCAAAATGAAACGCATGCATTTTATTTACGTTAACTTTCTATCCACATGCATTTTATGTACTTCTTTCTATCCACATGCATTTTATGTACGTACTTTCTATCCACATGCATTTTTACGTACTTTCTATCCACACATTTTATTTACGTTAACATTCTATCCACATCATTTCCTTTTTCTTCCTGCCATTATCACAGATTTCTGAGCACACACATGCCCACCACACCATCACGCTCCACATCTCCTTCCTCTATTTCTTCTCTTCCTACGACCAAACACACGACCGTCCACATATCATTCCCTCCATTTCTTCTCGTTCTGGAACACCACACCATCCTCTACATAAACTCCCTGTCTTTCTTCTACGACCAGACATACACTCCACACCCATTCCTCTATTCGTTCTGTTCTCAACCAGCAAAACCAACTCTTCTATCTCTCTCTCTCTCTCCTCTCTCTCTCTCTCTCTCTGTCTTCTACCACCTTTCACGCTCATACCTCATCCTCTAACCTTCTTTCCTGTCCTGAAAACATCACTCCTCCGTCTCTCCTCCTTTCACCCCCCACACCGACCTGCATACCTCACTCCCTCTAACTCTCCTTTTCAAACCACCGCCATACCATCCTCATATTTCACTCCAAACCGAATGTCTCCGCTCCTCTCATCTCTTCCTTTCATCCTCACCCCACCGCCCTGCACTCGTTTCTACTTCTACCACCACCTGTAACACCCTGCATGTCTCAAGTTGATATAGTCACTTCCTCTAATCTTTTCCTTCCTACCTCCACGAAAACCAACCGTCTCTCTCTCTCTCTCTCTCTCTCTCTCTCTCTCTCTCTCTCTCTCTCTCCTCCTCTCCACACCACTCTTACCACCTCTTATTTGTCACTCCATATATTTCTATCCTTCTCACCACCACTGCACTATCCTGCATATCTTGCTCAAACTATCGCTCTTCCTTTTCAACCACTACCCATAACTCCTGCATACCTCATCCCTCATCTTCTTTCAACCCCTACCCATAACTCCCTGCATACCTCATCCCTCTACTCTCCTTCAAGCCGCACCAGTATCACCAATGCCAGCTAGCTCCTTCTGTTTCTTCCCTCCCACCACCCACACCACTCTTCAGATCCCTCTCGTTCCGACCTCTGTGTCTCTCATTTTCCTGTCACCAGCCTGAACACCCTCCACATCTTCTCTCTCTCTCTCTCTCTCTCTCTCTCTCTCTCTCTCTCTCTCTCTCTCTCTCTCTCTCTCTCTCACCAACTCAACCTCTCTCTCTCCTCTCTCTCTCTCTCTCTCCTCTTCTCTCTCTCTCTCTCTCACCAAACTCAACTCTCTCTCTCTCTCTCTCTCTCTCTCTCCTCTCTCTCTCTCTCAGATGAAAGAGAGAGTGAAGAAGAGAAAGAGTGAGAGAAAAGTCGTATACATGATATATAAAAATACTGATACAAATAAACCTTATATTTGAATTTTGATATTGTTAAAACAATTATATACCTTGTGCCATTTTTTCATAAATGTCACTTCTTTAGAAGATGGTTTCGTTATACTTTTGTTTTATTTAGTAACTTTGTTTGCTCGTTGCAACATTACTCATCATAAGCTGATCATTCTTTTTGTGTTAAAAATGAAAATGACGCATCACCTATGTCATTAGACTGTAAGTCATGACATTAAGTTCAAAAGTGTCCTCTCTCTCTCTCTCTCTCTCTCTCTCTCTCTCTCTCTCTCTCTTCTAATAACCACCAAAACCACGCCATGTTTCTGACTCCCTTTATTTCTTCCCTTCTTTCCGTCGCAACACCATCCAGCATACCTTACCCTCACAACTCCTTCCCTTCTTGTCCGCGCCCAGACCACCCTCACAGAGTTTGTTTCTTTTATCTCATTTCTTCCTATCACCCCTCCCCCCTCCCCCCCCCTGCACCACACTACATATTTCATCTCCCCACTGCACCCCCTCTATGTGTTCCTTCACTGTCATTCACCCTATCCCACATCCTCTCCTCTCTCTCTCTCTCTCTCTCTCTCTCTCTCTCTCTCTCTCTCTCTGTGTGTACCTTTTCCCTTCCCAGCACCACCCACACCTCTACCTCTTCTCTTCCTACTACCACGACACCACCGTAGATATTTCCTTTCCACTATCCCTCCCCTTCCTACCACCATCCACTCCATCCTATAAAACTTTCTCCTCCTATCTCTTCCTACCCACGCCACACCACGTATCTCGTTCCCTGTGTCTCTGCTTTTCCTATCTCCGTCCATCCCACCTAACACGTCTTACCCCCTTATTTTGTCTCTTCTTTTCTTACAACCATCCACACCATTCCACATTACCTCCCTCCCGCTATCTCTTCCCTTCCTTCCAACATCCACACCACCCTTAGTTTCTTACTGCCTTTGTCTTTCCTCCCTTCCTGCTACCCCATCCCACAGATCTTACCGGAGCTACAAACTTTCCTCCCCTACATCCCCTCATAACCACTCTGTGTGTGTCCTACCCTCTAACTCTGCTTGCTGTAGTCACCCACCACTTCATCCACATGTCATTGTCTCTGTCTCTTCCTTTCTGCCACCACCCTAACCACCTCCCGTACCACTCTCCGCAGCATCCCGTATATCTCACTCCTAACTCTTCCTTTTCTGTCACCACCCACATTACCTTACATGTCTTGCGCAAATTATCTCTTTGTTTTTCTATTTTTAAACCACCCTCCGTATCTCCCTTCTTCTGTGTCTCGTTTTTTTTTTTTTTTTTTTTTTTTTTTCCCAACAGCCATCCTCTACGCCCTGCAAACCTCAACACTGTCTTTTCCTTTATATTCACCACCATACCACCTAGCAAATTAACTCTCTCCCCCCCCCCCCCCCTCTCTGCTTCCCATCGTCCACTTCAACCTCTAATCTCGCTCACTGTCTCTCTTTCCTTACCAAACCAAACCCTCCTCTTTATCTAACCCCCTCTATCTTTCGCTTTGCCGTCACCACCCAAACCACTTACCACATCTCACCCTGTCTCTCTTTTCCTTTCCCTGTTTCCACCCACACAACGTCGCATGTGTCACCCCCTCTGTCTCTTCCCTTTCTACCACCACCCACACCACCACCTCCACATATCTGACCACCTCTCCCCTTCCCTGTATACCACCATGCACTACAGGACATCACCTTCAATGTCCTTTTCTTTATCTGAAACGCAGGGGTGGGGTGGGGGTGGGGTCCAAGCCATTTGACTACGGGCAAAGCCAGAATGGAATCAGCACTCCAGCAAAAGATTGCCGTGCAAACAGCGGTCAAGAGGCATTAGTGCCTACCAAGGACAGAGAGTGAAGAGGTCTGGATGTCTGAATTGATTACGGGTTAGGAAGGTAAAGACAGACACTGAAGGAAGGCCCGGCCGCTAAACGTGAGCATTGGTTTGGATAAGATTAGTGAGTGTAAGGAACTGCCTGATTTAACTGAGTGACCACTGGAATAAGGATACAGAGGGAAGGAAATTTTGGTTGAACTGATCACTATTTCGGATAGGACGGATACTGAAGAGGGCTGCGTGATTGAATTGATCATTGGTTCCAGTAAGGACAGCGAGGAAAAGAAAACGCCTGATTACACGGATTACCGATTCGGACACAGTTATTACAGGGAGCTGCCTGATCTGACTGAATGCCACTTCAGGGAAAGACAGCCATGAGCAAGGAAGGAAACTACCTGATTTAACTAATTGCTGGTTCAAGGAAGGACACATATTAAAAGGGAGGGGGAAGTGGGGGTCTGATTGAAGAGATTACTGCTTCAAATAAGGAGGAAAAACGAAGGCAACTGCCGGACGGAAGTCATCACTAGTATGGATAAGGACAATGAAGGAGAACTGCCTGATTGAACAGATGACTGGTTCCGATGAGGACAGAGTGGGAAGGAATCTGCCTGATTGAACAGATGACTGGTTCAGATGATGACAGAATGGAAAGGAATCTGCCTGATTGAACAGATGACTGGTTCAGATGAGGACAGAGTGGGAAGGAATCTGTCTGATTGAACTGATGACTGGTTCAGATGAGGACAGAGAGGGAAGAAATCTGTCTGAATGAACTGATGACTGGTTCAGATGAGGACAGAGTGGGAAGAAATTGATTGACCTGATGACTGGTTCAGATGCGGACCGCGTTAAGGAAACTGTCTGATTGAAGTAAATGTTGCTGGTTGGGATAAGGAAAGATGAAGAAGCTGTCCTGTCAAATTGTTCATTTGTGACTGACTGAATGAAACAAGGTTTTGTCGAGCTATGGACAGACATTAAATGGAGGGGGGGGGGGGGGATAGGGGAGAGGGGGGGGGGCCTGACTGAACTTATATTTTTGTTGGGATGAGGACAGTTGCTGAAGGGTGCTGCTAATTGATCTGGTTTAATTGAGATAAGGGCAGACATTGCAAGGGATCGCTCGACTGAACAAAACACTGATTGGATAACGGTGAGATTAAAGACTTCTGGTTGATTGAACTGATAACTGGTCGTGGGAGGGTCCGAAATGCCTCTAACCTCCCACTCGTCCTTCCTCTCCTTGCACCTCTTCCTCCTCTTCCCCATTCCCTGGCTTCCCCCCCCCCCCCACCCCACCCCTCTCCTCAACACTCGCTGTTCCACCATCCGCAATATCCACTGCTGTTGACTAGATTTTTATCAGTATGAGTTTACCTATATTTTTTTTTCAGTGTTATTTCATTTCTGTTCAATGTCTTGCTCAATGCTGTATTTACCTCTCTTACCATTTAAAATCGTCCCACTCTCAAGAACAGGCTGTACTGTTTCCATCAGATCATCTAAATGTAATCGTGTAAAATAGCTCATTTTGATTTGCGCTCAAGTTCGAAGTTCCACCAGGCCGTCAGAATATTAGAAGAAGAAGAAGAAGAAGAAGAAGAAGAAGAAGAAGAAGAAAGAACAAGAAGAACAAGAACAAGAACAAGAACAAAACAAGAAAAAGAAGATAGCAAAGGAGGAGGAGGAGGAGGAGGAGAAGAAGAAGAAGAAGAAGAAGAAGAAGAAGAAGAAGAAGAAGAAGAACAACAACAACAACAACAACATCAACAACAACAACAATAACAACAACAACAACAACAACAACAACAACAACAACACGAACAAGAACAAAACAAGAAAAAAGATAGCAAAGAAGAAGAAGAAGAAGAACAAGAACAAGAACAAGAAGAAGTTCAACAACAACAACAACAACAACAACAACAACAGCAACAACAACAACAACAACAAGACAAAATACAAGAAGAAGAAGAACAAGAACAAGAACAAAACAGGAAGAACAAGAAGAAAGCGGAGGAGGAGGAGGAGGAGGAGGAGGAGGAGGAGAAGAAGAAGAAGAAGAAGAAGAAGAAGAAGAAGAAGAAGAAGAAGAAGAAGAAGAAGAAGAACAACAACAACAACAACAACAACTATAACAACAAGAAAAAAAAACAAGAAGAAGAAGAACAACAACAAGAACAAAAACATGAACAAGAACAAGAACAAGAAGAAGATGAACGGAATTAGATGAAGCACAACACAGATCTAACAGAAAAAAAAAAGAAATCAAATTAAAATGCAAGTGTACCAGGTTACCAAGAACTTGTCCAAGTCTCTGTTTAAAGAAAACATCTTGATATTTTCCCTGTTGTCTGTAAGAAGAAAATGATGCCAGTACCTACATCTACAACTCTTGAAACACTACAATTGTGCAGCATGGTAAAAAGCAAGAATTCGATCTCAAGCCCTTCAAAAAACAGGTCTGAAGAACTGGCCAGAGATGTTGTTTTGTACATGAATACTAAAAATGTTGCGAGAAACCTGAACGTGGACTGAACACACACACACACACACACACACACACACACACACACACACACACACACACACACACACACCACGCACGCACGGACACACACTCACACACGTATATATGTACATATATATATATATATATATATACATATATATATATATATATGTACATGGCCTCTGATGATATACGACATCTGCACCAGCATAGTGGAGGCAATGGAAGCCAAAATCAACAAGTTCACAAGGAAATGGCTTGGTGTCCCACCCTGTCTGACTGACATAGCGCTGTACTGTCGCCAAGCAAAGCTGAAACTACCCCTGAAATCCATCCTGGAGGAATACAAAGCAGGGAAGATCAGACTTCAAAGCATGCTGGAGGACTCAGGAGACAAGGTGGTAGAAGCAATTAAGCCCCAGCTGAAGACAGGCAGAAAATGGAAAGTTCAAGAGGCGATGGATTCTGCAAAAGAAAGTCTCAAGATCAGAGAAATAACAGGACACACACAGACCAACAGACAGGGACTGGGGGTGACCAAAACTGAATGGTGGTCAAAGGCCAAAGGAAAAGCCAAAAGAGACATGATGATTCAGGAGATGAGAAAAGAAGAAGACCAAAAAAGACTCCAAAAAGCAGTCCAGCAGAGCCAGCAAGGGCAATGGACAACGTGGGAGAATGCACTCCAAAGAAGTCTCACTTGGAATGACATTTGGCACATGGCCCCTCTCAGGATCAGCTTCATTCTCAGATCTGCATATGACCTTCTGCCCTCAAATGCAAACCTGGTGAAGTGGGGAAAACAGACGATCCTGCATGCCCCCTCTGCCATGAAAAACAAACAGTGGAGCATGTCCTAAGCTCATGTAAAGTAGCCCTGGCTCAAGGAAGGTACACATGGAGGCACAACCAAGTGCTCAAAGAAATTGTACAAGTAGTCTGGGCTAGTACCAACACCACAAAAGGGAAAATCAGGACTCCAAAAGCACCCGCAACATTCTTCACGGCAGGAGGCAGCAAATCATGGCCAAGAACAACAGTGCCACTCGAAACATGCAGGCAGAGTCTGCTGGACGGGGCAGATGACTGGGAGTGCACTGCAGACCTCCCAGAATGGAAGAGTCACCCAGAGATCATCAGCAAGAGTGGCATGAGACCAGACATAGTAGTCCACTCTAAGTCAACCAAGCAGCTGATCATGATCGAGCTCACGGTGCCATATGAGAACAGAATGGAGGCAGCTCAAATCTACAAGACTGAAAAGTATGCTGATCTGGCAAACAGCCTGAGGAGAGAAGGCTATCAGGTCAAAGTCCTCACTGCAGAAATTGGAGCTAGGGGTTTGTAGGAACGTCTGCATACAGCCTCATGAAACAGCTCTCAGTTGCAGGGAAGGAAAAAACCAGAGCCCTGAAAGCAATGGCAGAAGCGGCAGAGAGGTGTTCAAGCTGGATCTGGTCAAGGAGGAACAAAAGTGAACTTCATAAGGCTTAATTTCCCTACAAATATCAGGTGTCCCTGTGGCTCAGTGGTTAAAGCGCGAGTCATTAAGTGGAAAATGAGCATGTCCAGAGGGTCATGGGTTCGAATCCCAGCCATGGCTCGTCCCAAGATGGGAAAAAAAGGGGCAGCAGAGGGACATCCGGAGTCATGAACCGGGTGTGGCCCAACCCCCCTAGAGTGTCAGGAGATAAGGGCCGAAACACTTGCTTGAAGGGGGCTTCTCTTCTGAGGACTCTCTGCTGCCACGCTCTCCACGAGTTTCTTTCTACTGTGTGTGTGTGTGTGTGTGTGTGTGGAGAGAGAGAGAGAGAGAGAGAGAGAGAGAGAGAGAGAGTTGTTCTAGTTTTCGTCATACCAAAAACGAAGAAATAGCAATAGAACCAGTAACCGTCGAATTTTTTTTTTTTTTTTCGTTTTTTTTAAATAATTGTCTCTTTTGGTTTGCCTTTTAAACTGTAGTCAAATGTTGTAATCTGTCCAATGACATCTAAATGAACAAAACGAAAAGTGATAACAAAATTACTCTTAACTATTCAGAGTTGATATAATAAAACATAACAGAATAGAATACAATAGAATAGAATAGAATAGAATATCTCATGTCACTCCTCGTGGATAGAAGTGGCTCAGTGGTTGAAGCACAGTGGTTTCAGTCTCGCAAAGGCAGGTATTTATTTCTCACTTGGCCTGTCCACCAGACTGAAATAAAATGTCTGAGTGCTAGTCCTTCAAATGGGACAATACACTGAAATCCTGTGTGCAGCGTGCGTAAGAGATCCCACGGCGAAGAGGCCTGATCTCGACCCTAGGTGATCGTATGAACATTCACCTTCATGAGATATAAACAGAAATTTAGGGAAGGGAAATATTTTGGCATTGAAGTTCTTCAGCTACGCGATCTTCCTGCGAAGCAGAGCCCAGATTTCGCACAGAAAAGTGTGTTTTGACAATGAAATTATTCCGTACAGTACAAAGGGACACAGCATAATAGAATAGCACATCACAACGCGACATAACGCGGTGCAACACAACGCAATGCGGTCCGCACTGTGTAATACAATGTATACAACACAGTGCAGAGAGCCTTAAGCCCATCCAGCACAATACTATACACTTGAGTCTCAAGCTAGAGGGATTGAAACGACCAAATCTTATTAGAACAAAATTGAATAAAATAGATTAGAATAGAATAGGAAAGAAAAAAGGTAAAATGAGCGAAACAAT
This sequence comes from Conus canariensis, assembly GCA_033310375.1. Classification (NCBI taxonomy): domain Eukaryota; kingdom Metazoa; phylum Mollusca; class Gastropoda; order Neogastropoda; family Conidae; genus Conus; species Conus canariensis. Next base: position 24,372,509 of record CM065730.1, on the reverse strand, counting down.
ATAAAATAACATCTTCACTACGTTTGCTGCTGCTGCTGCTACTGTTGCTGCTGCTGTTGCAGCTGCTGTTGCTGCTGCTGCTGCTGCTGCTGCTGCTGCTGCTGCTGCTGCTGCTGCTGCTGCAGACAAAAGCATACCAGGTCATCCTGATAATGTCAAAGCCTACATGTATGCAAATCGTGTTCTCTCCATTGTTGGACGAAACCTTGATTGCTGCCTCGCACTTGCCGGATGAAAATTGCATCTGCAATCCCGAAAGACCCACCGACCTTCTCTCTCTCTCTCTCTCTTTCTCTCTCTCTCTCTCCAGATGTATGATTGGCAGCGACCCCCCTGGAGACAAGATAGGCATCAACTGGTCCGTGCGTCCGTCTTCCTTGCCCTAGCGCGTGATGCGATGCGCGTGTATAATCACGGGCTTTGGATTGGCCGCCAGCGCTTTTGGGGCGCGGTGCACGCGGAGCTGTAATTGATTCAGTTGATTTCGGGGTGAAACTGATCTCGTAATCCTTGGCATAGCATACCCGCTTGTCAATGTCACGCTTTCTGCTCGTCTCTCTCGATGTTTGTCCACTTGGGGTCCGTCCGTCTGAGTGTGTGTGTGTGTCTGTGTAGGCACTTTGGGGGCAGAAAGCAATAAATGAAGTAACTGAATTATGTTGCTATTGTTTGCGAAAGTCTCTCTCTCTCCTCTCTCTCTCTCTCTCTCTCTCTCTCTCTCTCTCTCTCTCTCTCTCTGTATGCATACATGCTTGTTGTGCCTGTCTATCTAGAGAACAATGAAATAACTGAATTATATTGTCATTGTCTCAGAAACTCTCTCTCTCTCTCTCTCTCTCTCTCTCTCTCTCTCTCTCTCTCTCTCTCTCTCTCTCCATATATATATATACGTATATGTGTGTGTGTGTGTGTGTGTGTGTGTGTGTGTGTGTGTGTGTGTGTGTGTGTCCGTCTGTCTGTCTCTCTGTGTCTGTCTGTCTATCCATCTATCTGTCCGTCTGTCTATCTGTCTGTCTGTTTGTCTATCTATCTGTCTGTCTGTCTATCTATCTATCTGTCTGTCCCCGTGGGCATGCCGGGGGCTGTCCCGGCACAAATAACCCCCCGCTAGCAGCTTCCTCTTTTCTGGCATTGTATTTAAGTCTGCCTTCATGACATTATCTTTGTTTCTTTCTTTCTTTATTTGTTTGTTTGTTTGCTTGTTTATTTATGTATCTATTCATTATAGATTTGTGTTTATTTATTTATTCGTTTATCTGTCTATTCATTTATTTATTCATTCTTTTATTTATTGATTTTATCTCTCTCTCTCTCTCTCTCTCTCTCTCTCTCTCTCTCTCTCTCTCTCTCTCTCTCTCTCTCTCCTCTCTCTCTCTCTCTCTTGGCGTCTTTCTTTTCCGTCGTTTTGTGTTTCTCTGCCATTGTGCATCGTTCTCCTGTCTTTGTTCTGGATACTCTTATTCATCTTTATCATCAGAAGGCTGTTTGTGACATGTCAGGGTTTTCTTTCTTCTTTTTCTTTTCGACTTTGAGGAGTAGGTAATGAAAATTGTACTGACTGTCAAGAGTAGACACTAGCCTATGTGACTGTTTAATGTGTTTGGTGGCATTTTGAAATCTTTTTATTTCACTTTTAAATCATTTGTTTTTTCTATCATCATTATCATTTTCTGTATGTGTTTGTTAAAACAAACACGCGCGTGCGTTTCGAATGAGTTATGGATTAATGTTATGGATCTAAAAGAGAAGAGGCTGAAAGTGGAAAGGAATTGTTTTCCAGCTAGTCAGTGTGTGTGTGTGTGTGTGTGTGTGTGTGTGTGTGTGTGTGTGTGTGTGTGTGTGTGTGTGTGTGTGTGTGTGTGTGTGTGGTGCGCGTGCGCGCGCGCGCGCGCCGCGCGTGTGTGTGTGTGTGTGTGTGTGTTATTTTTTGTGTATTCAGTTTTTCTTGGTTTATTAGGTTTTGATTATCTTTCCATGTATATTTCGCTCTGTAAGTGTCTATTTATGAAAGGTAAGTAAAATGAACTCTACTCTTTTGAAGAAAAAAAAAACACTCTCAAATCTCTGTCTCTATTTCCACTAGTAGTCTGCTCAACCACAGATAGCCCTTTAAATCTGTACCTGATATTTTGTTTTTGTTTGTTCGTTTGTTTGTTTTGTTGTTGTTGTTGTTGTTGTTGTTTTAGTAAGAAGTCGGCTCAAACACAGAAAGCCCTTTCCATCTGGCTTGATTTCCACTAGTCGCGGGCTCAATCACATGAAACCCTTTCAACCTGTTTAAGATTTCAAGCGGTCGTCAGTTCCTTCAAAGAAAGCCGTCCAATCCCTGTCCTGATTTTCCACCAGGAGTCGGCTGAATCACTTGAAGCCCTTTTAATCTCTACGCCCAATCACAGAAATGCCTTTCAATCTTTATCCCGATTTCCACCAGTGGTCGCCTCAGTCAGAAGAAGCCCTTTCCATCTCTGTCTCGATTCCCACCAGTACTCAGCTCAATCAAAGTCTCTGTCCTTACAATTTCTGTTCTGATTCCCAACATTGAGTAATCGGCCTTGTCAGAAGAAGCCCTTTCAAGTCCTGTCCCGATTTCAACCTGTAGTCGGTTCAATTAAAGAAACCCATTTTAATTTCTGTCCCTATTTCAACCAGTAGTCGGTTGCATTAATTAAAGAAAGCCCTTTCAATTTCGGTCCCTATTTCAACCAGTAGTCGGTTCAATCAAAGAAAGCCCTTTCAATTTCGGTCCCTATTTCAATCAGTAGTCGGTTCAATCAAAGAAAGCCCTTTCAATTTCGGTCCCTATTTCAATCAGTAGTCGGTTCAATCAAAGAAAGCCCTTTCAATTTCGGTCCCTATTTCAACCAGTAGTCGGTTCAATCAAAGAAAGCCCTTTCAATTCCTGTCCGGATTTCAACCAGTAGTCGGTTCAATCAAAGAAAGCCCTCTCAATTTCTGTCCGGATTTGAACCAGTGGTCGGTTCAGTTGAAGAAAGCCCTTTCAATTGTTGTCCCGATTTTACAAGTAGTCGGTTCAATGAAAGAAACCCATTTTAATTTCAGCCCCCTTTTCAACCAGTAGTCGCTTCAATCAAAAGAAAGCCCTTTCAATTTCTGTCCCGATTTCAACCAGTAGTCGGTTCAGTTAGTTAAAGAAAGCCCTTTTCAGTTTCTCTCCCGGTTTGACCAGTAGTTGGATTGATTAAAGAAAGCCCTTTCAATTTCTGTCCTGATTTCCATCCTGGATGGTCGGTTCAGTCAGGGAAAGTCCTTTCAATCGGACGGTAATGTGTGCGAATCACCAGGAGTGCCGTTGTGCTTCTTGTGCAGTCGTTTGCTGATTTCATTTGGGTGCGACCCGTGGTCAAATGACTCGGGGAAACTCGCGGCCTTCAATGAGACCTGGGAAATAGTGAGGCTGTCTATTGGGGGGTGAGGGTGAGGGATGGGGAAGCTGATAGAAGGGGACCCGTGAGAGAGAGAGAGAGAGAGAGAGAGAGAGAGAGAGAGAGAGAGAGAGAGAGAGAGAGAGAGAAAGGAGAAAGTGAGAGAGACAGAGAGAGGGGGCGTGTGTGAATGTGTGTTTGTGTGTATATGTGCGTGCGTACGTGCGTGCGTGCGTGGTGCGTGGGTGTGTGTGTGTGTGTGTGTGTGTGTGTGTGTGTGTGTGGTGTGTGTGTTGTGTGTCTATGTGTCTGTGGTCTGTGTGTCTGTGTATGCGTTTGTGGCGGATGGTTGGGCGAGAGATCTCTTGTGATTGCGTGCTTGCATGCCTCTGCGTTCGTGCGCTTTAGTAATACGGGAGGAAGCCAAACACAGAGAGAGAGAGAGAGAGAGAGAGAGAGAGAGAGAGAGAGAGAGAGAGAGAGAGAGAGAGAGAGAGAGAGAGAGAGAGAGAGAGAGAGAGAGAGAAGCAGAGCTCAGTAGAAAGCCGTCTGTTCCCCTGCGAGAAATAAAAACAACAAAATATATGATTCAAAAACAATTTTCATCCCACCATTTGCACAGAGTGGTATCTAACAGAAGAGGACAGGGTGGAAGGGGAATGAGAAGGGGTGGGTAATGGATGATTGAAATATCTTCCAATGTGCGTGTGATGCCGTGTAATAGTGTACATTGTAATCGACGATGGTTTGACGCAGAGCACATGAATTTATATTCCATTTCGACTATGATGTGAAACTTGTGGAAACAAATTGCTAGGAGACAGTGTCGTGGGACTGATATGTCTGGTCTAACACACAGTTACTTATCGGGGGGGTGGGGGGGGGGGAGGAGGGGGGAGGGGGGAGTGGGGAGGGTGACGGAAGGGAATGAAACGGGTGGGTGGATGAACAGGGATGGGAGAAGGGGGAAGGGTGGGATGGTGTTGCATTTCGACTCCTATGTGATCTAAAATGTGTGTGTGTGTGTGTGTGTGTGTGTGGTGCTGCGTGCGTGCGTGCGTGCGTGCGTGCGTGCGTGCGTGTTGTGTGTGTGTGTGTGTGTGTGTGTGTGTGTGTATGTGTGTGTGTGTGTGTGTGTGTGTGTGTGTGTGTGTGTGTGTGTGTGTGTGGTGTGGTGTGTGTGTGTGTGTGTGTGTGTGTGTGAGAGAGAGAGAGAGAGAGAGAGAGAGAGAGAGAGAGAGAGACAGACAGACAGACAGACAGACAGAGAGAGGGTGCGTTTACCTTAGATTGTGGTGGATAAAACAAAGCTGTTGGATCGTGGGTATGTGAGTTATTTTAGATCTTGTCTTCAAGATCAAAATGATGCCGTTTTTATGCAACAATAGCTCCAGCACGATCGGTTTCCGACATGCTTAATACGTGTTCAGTTGGTGTATTTTACCGAGAATCGTGTACTGCCGTCGCACTTACTGCCGTTACTGCTGCTGCTACAGCTACGATTACGACCACGACGATGACGACGAACACGACGACGTCCACCACCACCACCCTCACCACCACCACCACCACCACCCACCACCACCACCACCACAACACTACAACAACAACAACTACTACGACCACTACTACTATTACTACACTACACTACTACTACTACTACGACTACTACTACTACTACTACTACTACTACTACTACTACTACTACTACTACTACTACTACTACTACTACCACACCATCAGTACCACCACTATTACTACTTCTACTACTGCTGCTGCTGTTCTGCTGCAGCTGCAGCGTTTCTCGAACTATGGTTTCAGCAAATCGGTTTGTGACACACTTTAAGAATGGGTTCCACCGGGTAATTCATCAGCAACTAATGTGCATTACTTTTGCAACTCCTAAAGCTTCTGCTGATGCCACCGCAGCTACTACTACTACTACTACTACTTCTACTACTACTCCTGCTGCTACTACTATTACCACCACCACCACCACCACCACCACTGTTGCTGCTGCTGCAGCAGCTGCTAAAGTCCCTGTACTATTACTGCTGCTGCTTCTGCTGTTGTTTCTGTAAAGAATGCCGCTGCCGCCGCCGCTGCTGCTCTTGCTATAGTAGTAGTAGTAGTAGTAGTAGTAGTAGTAGTAGTAGTAGTAGTAGTAGTCGTGTCGTATTCATAGTCGTATTCATAGTCGTAGTCGTAGTCGTCGTCGTCGTCGTCGTAGTAATATTAGTATTAGTAGTAGTTCTCCATCCAGCTTTACTCCTTCTCTCTCTCTCTCTCTCTCTCTCTCTCTCTCTCTCTCTCTCTCTCTCTCTCTCTCTCTCTCTCTCTCTCTCTCACCTGCTGCTGTCACTGCCACAACTTCTGCCATTGATTATGACCGCCGATCTGTCTCCTCCTTCCAACCGCGATACTCCTCCCACTCCTCCTCCTATTCCTGCTGCTGCTGTTGTTGTTACTATCCCTTACCCCGTGAGTCCGGGACAGACACATATCTCATTCGTCAGGCACCAGAAAATGAAGATCACCTGTACACACCAGCACTTTTCCCCTCGGGGAAGAATCTCTCATCCTTCGGACTGGTCAACGCTAGGTATGCCATTATCCGCAGGTACCCTGCACTAGCTTCCCATTCTATTGCAGCCCAGTGATGAGATGGGATAATACAATCACCTTGCAGCTTCTCATGCTTTGTTGTTGTTGTTGTTCATGTTGTCTATGTTGCTGTTGCTGTTGCTGCTGCTGCTGCTGCCTGCTGCTGCTGCTAGTGCTGTCTTCTTTTTCCCATGCCCCAGACTCAGACTTCGAAGCTTTTATTTATTGCCATCAGCTGGCACGAAGGTGATAAAAAATGATGCTACGGATTTTCTTCTTTTTTTTCTGGTTTGAGAATACGTGGCTTTACTCTAAGTGTGTGTGTGTGTTTTTATGTTTGTTTGTTGTTGTTTTTAAAGCATATCTCGGCGTCATCTGGGTCCGAGAGATATAAACATGCACAGAGTTGGTCGGAAATTGAGCAACAGATACGCATCCATTAAGTGGATGGCACCCGTTATCGCATAGCAACAAGAATCTATACCTAACCATGCTACCCACTGGATCACGTCGACTGGTTCCTTTGAATAATTTTGTATGACACACACACACACACACACACACACACACACACACACACACACACACACACACACACA
>CM065730.1:24343423-24353423 GCA_033310375.1 Conus canariensis | reverse complement strand
TACCATCAACTGGCCGTGTAACCACTCCCACAGCGGCGCCGTCAATGAGTAACATTGTGTGTGTGGAGGGGGGGAGGGAGAGGTGGAAAGGGAAACAAACGGAAGGGAGGAGGGGGGGGGGGGGTCCATTTGAAGATATCCGTTCCTGGACTATGATATCACGTTCATTCCAAAAGATCTAAATTGCTATTATCTTTGTTGAAATAATAATAATAATGATGATAATGATAATAATAACAATAACATTCATAATAATAATAATGATGAAAATAATAAAAACATGATTTTTGTATTGCAAAGAGTAGACTAAAAGGCAAAAATGTGGTTACCAATGTCATGTGGCGATGTCTACTATCTGTGTGGAATGCGACGATTTTTTTGTTTGTTTTGTTTTTATAGGAATCAAGTGTGTTTTAACTGGTTTTGTTGCCGTGAGTGAAATGGACATTGTGTGAAAATGGAGCACGATTATAATTTTTTTTTACGCAGAAATACGTCGTCGGTAGTGATAAAAATAATCATGACAACTGATAACTCCCAGGCCTTTCAAGTGAAAAAAGTCTCTCTCTCTCTCCTCTCTCTCTCTCTCTCTCTCCCTCTCTCTCTCTCTCTCTCTCTCTCTAGCAAAAAGACATGCCCATGCTTGGAAATAACAATTTCTGATTCCATACCTAGATCCTCTTCTGCGTGACATCAGCGCGAAAATCAAGATAATTTCTGATATTGTAGGGACGTCATATAAATTTTCACGATTAAAATAATATATTGAAACTATTGTGTCACCATACTTAATCGCCGAGTAGCATTGCTTGGGAGGCAGGGATGGTGGAGGGGTGAAAAGGAGGGGGGGGGGGAGGTGACGGTGAGGTAGAGGGTATTGGAGCAGGGAGGGGGGGGGGGGGGAATCGGGGACGGGGAGATGACTGGGAAGATCTATCTGTCGCTAGTCTCTTGACATGTTCACAGTTCTGGCACCGACAGGTGAAATTGTTTTGCTTGTTAGTGCCAGCCGCCGAGGTAGATAACGTGGGCCACTTATCATGATCTACTTCTGATGCAACTGACGGCGGGAGTGTTTACACGGGCAGCCCGTGACGGTGGATGATCTGGGTCACTGCAACAACGGTACGTCAGAAGACGGCCAGGAGAGTGGGGGTGTCCTTCGAAGAATGTGTGATTCTCTCTCTCTCTCTCTCTCTCTCTCTCTCTCTCTCTCTCTCTCTCTCTCCTCTCTCTCTCTCTCTCTCTCTCTCTCTCCTTCAAAGACAGATTGGAAGAATAGCCTCTGCCTAGAGTCTCAGTCCTTGATCCAATAAAGGTTTTCTGAGCTCTCTCTCTCTCTCTCCTCTCTCTCTCTCTCTCTCTCTCTCTCTCTCTCTCTCTCTCTCTGGTAACGTGTTTGTCTTTTTCTCTGATTATGATTTGTTGTTGTTGTTGGTGTTTTCAAATATATGATTCTCATTGGTGTTCTTTTCTTTGTTTTGCTTGCATTTCCCACCCTTAATACATATTCTTTTGTTGTTTACCGTGCATTCCATGCCACTCTCTAGAAACAGCGAAAAGAAAGAAAAAAAGCGCGACAACAGCAATAACAACAACAACGACAACAACAACAACGACGACAACAACAACAGCAACAAAAACAACAACTATGCCCTTGGACAGATTGTTTAAAACGTCGTAATTTAGAGCTTAAAAAATAAAATAAAAAAAAAACAACCGAATTTCTCATACCCCAAAGAATGCCTGACCCCCGCCATCCCCCCCCCCCCCATCCCACCCCCCCCACACCCGCCAACCCGCACCGCCACTTCGTTCCACCACCACTCTTCCTAACTGTCAGGCACAGGCGTGGGGATCATCAGCACTGCCCGTGCCTTTGCAGACCAGATCTCTCTGCACGGCATGACCTTTCAGGTCTGACCCCCCTGAGCTGGCTGCCACTGATTCTTGAGCAGGGCGAGGAACATCTCAGGAAGCTAGCTGGTACCCCGCCGTGCATAGATCATCTGGGGAGGATGACCAGCAGTGCCTCCTTTGTTCATCCCCTAGCCAGTCAGTCTTCATTAGGGACAGGATAAGGGGGGTAGGCATGATGTGCAGACAGTAGTTCCTCCTTGTGACTGATGACGATGGTGAAGTTGCTGACCCTTTTCTTTGAGAGATGGTGGCTGGAAGGAAGGGGGGGGGGGGAGGGAGAGAAGGGTAGATGATGTGGTGGAGGGGGGTGGGGTGGCGAGGGAAGGTGATCGAGAAGGAGGTGGCGGAAGTGGGTGGGGTGGAGTGGGGTGGGGGGTGGGGGTGGTCTTTGTTTCCGCATTTTCTGTCAAAAGGGGCCATTTTGTCTGCAGAATTTAGCTTGGTGGCTGGGTCCTAGACTGTAACGTTCTTTGAGAATGAGGGTGGGCAGTGATCATTCTTGAACTGTGCAACACACTACAGTAAGGCGGCGTCGGTACCTACCAGCCAACAACTATTTCCTCCAAATGATGAACGGATCGGAACGCAGTAGTGACAACTAATGCTGAATCAGCGCTACACGTAATCAGTGGCGGCCAGGGCAACCTCATACAGCAATAAATGGAGTAAGAAGGGTAATGCAGCAGAACTATTATATCATCACATGTCTTGATGACGGCTCCTCAGGTAACCGTCAAACCAGTCCTATCCCTGCCATGTTTCAAAGCACCTCTTCTTTCTTTTCTTTTTTTTTTTTTAATTTTCACAAATTCGCCCTTTTACGAACGCAGTCGTCAGTTCTTCCACAATCTCAGCAACTTTGCCCCTGATATTTTTAAGGGATACATACCTACATCTCTAACTTGAGTAGAGAAAAAAATATTTAAGTTCTACGAGTTGTTCCCCCAAGGGTCCGAGAATGAGAGGATGGAATGGACGGAGTCGTTTGGAATTGGGTGGGTTTGAATGGCAGTGGGGCGGGGGAGGAAAGGAGGTCGAACTGGCATACAAAATATTTCTGATCTAGAACAAATGTAATATTACATGCAAAACTGTGACTATTATGCACCAGGTAGTTTCTATCTTATCAGTTGTAACTCTCAGTAAGCTGTACAAACGCATTCATTGAAAAGACCGATTTCTATTGGACATACCATAACTCTTATACACCAAATAGTTTGTTTCTATTTGATCAGTTCTAACTCTCGGTAAGGCATTCAAACACATTCATTGTAAAGACCGATATCCAGTATTACCTGACAACTTCTTGGATCCAAGTTTTTATGTCAGAAAATCGACAGGTATCACCAGGTTGTGGCGACCGTGCCACAGGAAACGGCTGGCACAAACAAACTACATTTTCAGGTAAAAGCGGAGGGCATATTCTTGAAATGATTTGTCACGGCACCTCGCGTATGGTCCAAGAGCGACACACTCTAATGCAGCACAACCTAATTCAGTGCAACACAATACGATGTAATGCTGTAACTTAAAACAAAGTTTAACCGCTCAAAGCGAAACAACACTATGCCATAAGATACAATACAAGGCAATAACATTTATTCCCCCCCCTCACTTTAGAGATACTGCGCACAGAGAGGCGGTCGCAGAATCAGTTGATTACCCCCACTCGATTAATTAACACTGCAGAAATGTCTCTTATCCGATTTCATCATTACAATGGACACTTCCTAAACTGATCATCAGCATAGAAAAAAGGTCCATATCAACCTACATTACTCCCTTACCCACCACCCTTCCACCCCCCCCCCCCCCCACACACACACACACAGTGCTGAATCAATAACAGTACCTGATCACAGACAGTGGCAGCAGCTGTAAACGTCGTGGAATGAGCAGTACTGTAAGAGCAGTACTGATGACAACCCATTAAATCAGCGCGTGTCGATGAGGGCTTTCCATGGAACCACTGGTTCAGAGCCTCCCCCTGCACGTCTCCCCTCCTCTCACTGACCCTCTTGTAAACCGTCTCTTGTTCTTCAGACTTCCAGCAACCCTAGATGTCAATTCCACCTGAATGGCGGAAACTCCCCCCCCCCCCCCCCCCCCCCCCCATTTGATCCCAAACTTGGACAGAATTTTTCATTTATACGCTTCCTCCAACATTGTACGGAAGTTTTAAAGTTACATGAAAGAGGTCCGGTTCTTTCAGCTGAAAGGTCTGGGGATGAGAGGATCTAATGAAAGAGAAGGGGTGTGGCTTTGACTTGTGGAAGGGGGTGTGGCGTTAAAAAAAAAGGGGGCTATAATTCAGACCGAATATAATATAGTCGTTTGTATGCCAGTAACTGATATGTACCGGATAATCCAATTCCTCTTGATACACAGTTGTTACGGTCGTTGTGGCACAACAACACACCCAGTTTAAAGACTTACCATGCTCCTTCTCCCTCTTCTCCTAAACTCCTCATCTCTCCCGCCATCTGCCTCCACTAGAACTGACTACTGATTCTTGACAATAGATGGCTGAGGCCTACGAAGTGAAGCCGTGCCACATCTTCAATGAAGGAGATAGGTAGGCAATTATTTGTCAGGGGATCTGGGGCAGGGAACATGGGCGACACAATCTAATGCAGCAGCAAAAAAAGCAATGCAAGACAATACGTAATTATTATGCAGTAAAAGACAAAACTAAGCTTTAAAGAATGAAGGAATATAGTGCAACAAGACACAATGCCCTGCAATAAAATGTACCATGCATCAACAAGGATTTCCTCTTCAAAGAAGTTACCCAAGAGGTCTGCCCTACAATCAGTGTCACAACCAAACTAAATATAGTCGCAAGACTCTCCCCTACCCAGCTACATCATAGCAATGAAAAGAAATCCTGAAATTCATTATCGCTGACCCGATAAGAAAACAAAGGAACAAAACTGCCAACAAAATGTCGACGAAGGTGCTTAAAAAAGCTATGCTACTTCAAAAAAAAATCTACAAAACGCCGCACCTACTGCAGAATCAGTGCCAGGCGTGATCAAACACGATGACTGCAGAAGCATACATTGAGACATGGGAGTAGAAAGAGTACCGAGAGAGGAAAGCTTATTGAGTCATCACATGTCTCAACGGCAGCTGTTCAGGGAAGCACTGGACAAAAAAAAACCCTACCCTATCCTACCCTACCCTTTTGTAAGGAATCCCTTGCTCTTCAGACTCTCATGGGTTCATACTTTTACAAGAGTAGCTGTTAGTTCTTCCACAACCTTGTCAAATCGCATTCTCATACATCGAAGAATGAAATCCCGGATTCCTTCACTTGAAAAAGAAAAAGGCACCCACAAGAACCTAAGAAGTTTTGTTATAAAGCGTGGGTTATTCAGACTGATGGACTGGACGATGGGGTGATAGAACAGAACCTAAGAAGTTTTGTTATAAAGCGTGGGTTATTCAGACTGATGGACTGGACGATGGGGTGATAGAACAGAACCTAAGAAGTTTTGTTATAAAGCGTGGGTTATTCAGACTGATGGACTGGACGATGGGGTGATAGAACAGAACATAAGAAGTTTTGTTATAAAGCGTGGGTTATTCAGACTGATGGACTGGACGATGGGATGATAGAACAGAACCTAAGAAGTTTTGTTGTAAAGCGTGGGTTATTCAGACTGATGGACTGGACGATGGGATGATAGAACGAAGTGGAGTTGATAGCATTGGATGGGGGTGGGGGTGGAGGTGAAGGTGTGGTTGAAGGTAGATTTTGACAGTTAGAGGGATGGAGGAGGTGAGGCAGGCACATACATGCTACTGATTTGAAGTAAATGAGCATTCCATGCATGACAAGAAATAATTAAAAAAAAAAAAAACCTGATTTTTCTCGTCATCAATTCTTATTTTTAATTAAAAAGTGAATAAAGATATTTAAGGACAGCCTTTCATACGCATCCACAAGCCTGTCCCTTGGATCCAGCTTTGTCTTCCAACAAACTGACAGCTGTTTACAAAGATGTCACAGCCAAGTTCCACGGTGAGTCAAAACTCGGACACATTTCATTCAATGATTCGTCAGGAATACTTCGACAGAAGTAGGAGCGACATAATCTTCGTGCTATACAACACATAGCTCTGCAATGAATTGTAATACAATGTTAAAATAATCGTTACAACCTATTGTGATGCAACATGAAAGAATAAGACACAATGCAATGCAGCGCAGTTTATCCCACCTCAGTTATTAATTCTTATAGTCAAGATACCTGTGTTCATTGTCCCATAATTGAGAGCTCCAAAAACTCACATGAAACTGCATCATTTACTTGCAAGAACAGACACTCCTGGCATTGTTTTCAGAGAGCAGAGGAGGAGGAAAAGCATAGGTGCCTACCTGTCCACATTACTTCCTTCAAAGGATCCCAAAGATCCTTGAAACGCAGGAGTTTCTTATGCTGAAACAATAACAGCGTGGCCAAAGACAATAATAAAAGCTGCACTGATCAAGAAATGGAGCGAAAGAGTATAAATGGTGGAACCTCACTAAAATAATACATGCCTTATGAGCACTCTTCGTGAGCCATCGGATCACAACCTCCCACTTCCACTCTTCTGCCCAGCCCTTTCGTTTGTAAATCATGTCTTGATTTTCACATTTTTGCACGATCTAGCTGTCAGTTCCTCCACAGTGGTACAATGTCCACCTTTTTCCTTGAAATTCTAAGATGGAGAGAACACATCCCTCCTCCAGTCTAAAGACAAGTTTTAAGAAAGTATGAAACCGGTTAGAGTACTTTGAGTGAAGGGCCAAGGGATCAGAGAATATACGAAGGGGAAGAGATTGGATCACAAACAGAAGGAGGAATGGAAGGGGTGTCAAAACCGCTAATAAAATAGTACTGGATCGAGATCAAGAGTAACAATTTGTGTTTGCCAATAACAGGATTCCTTTTCTTTAAATGAGTCCTAATACTTAGGCATACAAGCGCACTGGGTCAACAGACGCGTTTTCCATCGCACGTCCCACCCTTTCCCATTCCCCAGTGCTTCACCCGCCCAGCCCCCCCCCCCCCTCTTTCCTTACCTGTCATCAATCCCATACCACACACTCCTCATTCCTCCCCGTCTCCGAACTCATCTCATTCCCTGAATCGCTCTTTTGATTCTTTTCATTGATAGCTGCGCACAAGGACGTAATGGCCATGATCCCTTAGTAACGAACAGCTCCAAAAGATGGAAGAAAGGCAGTTCAGAGAGTCGACTGTCTGCCACTTAAGATCAAACATATTGACACCAGCCGCTTAAAGGCTAAAAATCTGATGGAACACAACATAATGCAATGCAATACAAGAGAGTGTAATACAGTTAAATACAGAGCAGACCTTCATAACCTCATGCGATAAAACACAATGCAGAACTGTCTGTGACCACGTTTCATGATAATGATAGACACTGTCCGAAACTGATTGTTGCAGGCCAGACGAGTCAATAAACGACACCATGGGTACCTATCAGCCTAGACTACTTTCTCAAAAAAAAAAATCAAAGTAGCACAGAAGTGTCTACTGCCGAATCAGTGACGAAAGAGGGTGACAGCTGCATACGATGACAAATGGAGCAGGAGGAGGACCGAGGGAGGAGAGCTAATTAAAGCAGCACGTGTGTCGATGAGGGGTGTTCAGGGAACCATTGGAGCAGACCCTTCTGCTCCCACATCCTCTCCCTGACCATTTTGCAAACTGTCTCCTGTTCTTCAGACTTTTCAGGGCCAAGCCGTCAATTCCTAGAATCCCTACTATAGAAAAAAAAAACAACCTCCACTCCTTCTCCCCCTCCGAAGAAACTTTAAAAGTTAAATTTAGAAAAGATCGATTATTTGGGGTGAAGGGGGTTGACAAGGCCTACTAATAAGGAAGGGTTTAGGTTATGAGGGGGGAAGAGGAGGGGAGGGGGTTCAAATGGTGCCACAAAATGTTACTGATTCAGTGGAAGTGTAGCAGTTTCAGGTACCATTAATCATTACGTATAGGATCTTTTGCCTTTCAAGTTCTATCACTCATCAAGGCATGAAAATGTATTCATTGAAAAGCCCAGCTTCCATTTGCAGCCCCCCCCCCCCCTCTTCATTTATGCATCACCTCCCATCCCCAACTTTGTCTCCCTCCCATGAAATAACATTTAACACCTGGAAATCGATATATGCACAAGGACATGGGTATGCCCTATGGTGGTGAACACACAGGATACAGGAACTTTATTGATAGGGGAGAGGGTGTTTAGGGTTGTTTAATGATTTATCAGGGGAACAGAGACCAAGAGTAATACAATCATGTACAATGTGATATAGTGCAATGCATGACAATACAATGCGATGCAATGCAATGCAGTAAAACAAAGTTTTACAGCTCGATGCTGTGCAACGTACCGGAACAAGACTCAATGGAACATAACAACATGTTTTAGAATGTTCTCGTCATGGAGGGTATCTGTGCAAACTGCTCCCCAATGTCACTACCAAACAAAATATCATTGCAGGACTGTTACTCTACCAAGCTACATCATCACAACAAGCAATAATGAAATTCCGTGTTTCAGGCCACTCATAAAAGCAAACAAACAAAACAATGACAGTGTATGTACTTAACAACAAGCACTAACTCCAAAACATCAAAGAAACATAACGTCTATTGGTGAAATAAGGCCATAAGTGATCAAAGATGAAGGCAGCGTACAGTGAGAAAAGGAGCAGGAAGAATACTGAGGGGGGACAGGTAAACCATACAATGTAATGCAGTTAAATAAGAACAAAATTTCGCAAACTAACGAACATAGTGCCACAAACTGCAATGCAATGTGATAAGATTTATCCCGCTGCAATTCTACGCAAGGTACCTGTGCACTTTGCCTGGCAAATGAGTCACCACTCATTATAACAACGTTCAGTGCTATCTTCGCCAAATTTCATCATAGCAATAGAAACTGTGCAAAACTGATTTTCGCAGACGAGGCGAGACATTGAACGTCAGCCAGATTGCCTAGCAGCCCACATAAAATGCTTTACAACATCAAAGAAGCACAGGAGTGGATATTGCTGAATCAGCGCCCTATGCGATCAAAGACATTGACAGCAGCTGCATGCGATGACAAGTGAAGCAGAAGGAGTAATGAGGAAGGAGAGCTCACTGAATAAGCACATGTGCTGACGAGCGCTCTTCAGGTCCACTGGTCCAGGCCCTCCTGCACCCACCTCCTCTCCCTGAGCATTTTGTAAACCACCTCTTGTTCCTCAGACTTTTCAGGGCCATGTCCGTCAATTCCTCTGCAATGATAGCAATTTCCCCCCTTATTACTGGAATCCCTACCATGGAAAGAACCTCACTCATCATCCACCCTCTAAAGAAAGTTTGAAAATTTAATTTAAGAAGAAAATCCATTATTTTGGTTGAAGGGGGAGCGTGGTGGTGGAGGAGGGGGTGTAGGGGGCTGACGAGGCGTAATGGTAAGGAAAGTTTTAGATGTGAGTGGGAAAAGGGGGGATGGCAAAGGGTGCTACAGAATGTTACTGATGCGAAGGAAACGTAGCGTTTTCAGTATGCCATTTACTATTACGCACAGACTATTTCGCCTTTTGAGGAGTTCTAACACTCAGTAAAGCACGCAAACACACTCATTAAAAGGCCACCTCCCATCTCCAGGCCTTCCTCATCTGTACTGTGCACATTGCCTCCCATCTCCAGCTCTATGCCCCCCCCCCCCCCCCCCCCCCATGGGTCTAATTGTTTGATACCTGGAAATTGATGTATGTGCAACAAGGATATGATGGGCATGTCCCATGGTGATAAACACCTTGACGCAGGTACTTCAATAGGGAGAAGTTGTTCAGGGTTGTTCAATGATTTGTCAAGGGAACTAGCACAGGAACCAAGGCTACACAATCGTATACGATGTAATATACTGCAAATGCTTGACAATACAATGTGGTTCAATAAAGTCTAAAACAAATTAAAGCTTGATGCAGCACAACACAACGGAATAAGACACAACGCAATATAACAGCCTTTCTTAAAGTTTCTTCTTCACACAGGACACC
>CM065730.1:24333423-24340923 GCA_033310375.1 Conus canariensis | reverse complement strand
TCATGCGTGATAGTATAGTAAATTACCCGGTAATTTGCATTTTTCTATCAGTTCTAACTCTTAATCATGCACAAAAACAGTTTTCAGTTAAATATCGACTACCATTTAAATCCTCCTGACCCACCCATGCTCCACCCCCACCGTCCAACCTCCACCCCCCACCCCTTTCCAGTGCAACCTTCTTGGATTCAATCTTTTCTTCCTGTAAACTGACAGCTAGTCATAAGAATGTGACGGCCATGTCCCATAGTGAGAAACACCTGGGACACAGGAACTTTATCTTCATGAATAAATGGAGGGGCACGTTTGTTCTGTGATTTGTTGGAGGAACTTGGGTGGGGGTCAGCGACGATACAGTCTAATACAATTCAATGCAGATAGATACAAAACGAAGCTTTTCAACCTAATGCAATTCAGCATAATGCAGTAAGACGCAATGCGCATAAAAAGTTTGTCACGTCTCACCTCTACATGAAGTACCCGTGCACGTTGCCCCGCGATCAGTGTCACCACCACTCACTGAAATAATACTGCCGAACTATCTCCTTGTAAATGTCATCGTAACAACAGACACTGTCCGAGACCAAGCGAGATAACGAATGTCAGCATGGGCACCTACTAACCGTCGCTGCTTTCGCCAAGAGATCGAAGAACTACAGGAGTGCCTGTTGCTGAATTGGTGCCATTTGATTAACGACAGTGACAGCAGCTGCATCGGATGACAAATGGTGAGGGGAAGGAGGGAGTGGGGGAGGGGGGGGGGAGTATTGAGGAAGGGGAGCTCACTGGATCAGAACATGTGCCGATGAGGGCTCTTCAGAAAACTATTGGCCCAGACACCCCTACCCCTCCGCCCCCCTCCCCCCTCCCCCCCCCCCCCCCCCTTATCCCACCTCCTCTTCCCGACCGTTTTGTAAACCATCTGTTGTTCCTCTGTCTCTCCATGATCTCAGCTGTCAATTCTTCCAGAACAGCGGCAGTTTCCCCCTTCTTCCTGGTATCCTTAACATGGAGAGAACCCATACCCTTTCAACCCCTCCGAAAAAGTTCGAAGGTTTTGTTAAAAAAAAAAAAAAAAGTTTGACCAATTTGGAGATGATGTGAGATGGTGTAATGAAGAAAAAGGATTTGGGTTTGTGACTGCAAGAAAGGGAGGGGGGGGGGGATCTCAAAGGGGACTATGGAATGATTTTAATGAGGGGATTATGGAATCATTCTGATGAGGGAACTATGGAATAATTTTGATGAGGGGACTATGGAATAATTCTGATGAGGGAACTATGGAATAATTTTGATGAGGGGACTATGGAATAATTCTAATGAGGGGACTATGGAATAATTTTGATGAGGGGGCTATGGAATAATTCTGATGAGGGGACTATGGAATAATTCTAATGAGGGGACTGTGGAATAATTCGAATGCAGAGGAGTTATAGCATTTTGTGCTTTCTAATAAGGGCCACTATGTACATAATTCGCTTTCTTCTTAGAAGCTGAGACACACAATAAAACACATTCGATTAAAAGACAACTTTCATCAGCATGCTCCACTCCCCTTTACCAACTGCCCTCCCCCACCCCCACCCGCCCTTCCCCAATGCAATCCATATCCTCTGGATCTGATTTGTGATTCCTGAAAATCAATAAACGTGTACAAGTTTGTGACAGACATGTCCCATGGTGGTGAATGTCAGAAAAGTAAACTTCTTCGGCGAATGAGGAAGGCGGGGCTGTTCAACGGTTTGTCAGAAAATATTGAGCTGGGGTCAAGGACGAACAAATCTTTATGAGAAAAAACAGTATAAAGCTATGCACTACAGCATACTGCAAGGCGGTAAATTGCAAAAGAAAGGCTTACACCCCAAGGCCATACAGCATGATGCTGTATCAACAATACATTGCGATGACATTTTCCACACCTAACTTAAGATTTCTCCTAAACATAGGGTACCTGTACAATCTACCTTACGATCAATGTCAAAATCAAACACTCCACAGGACTGTCAATTAACAAACGAATATCCTAACAATAGACATTCTGAAAATTAGTCATCACAGACCACGCCATAAAACATACAAACATAGTACATGTTTCTGTTAATCTACCCTGCTTCCTGCACAAAACCAAAGACACGATGTGTCTGTCGCTGAATTAGTACCACGCTTGACCGAACATAGTGATAGCAGCCGCATACAGGAAGAAATGTAGTCGGATGAAAACTGACAGGGGTAAGTTCACTCAGTCACACACATGTCTCCGTGACAGCTCTTATGGAGCGATTGGAAGAGACCTACACCTCACCTTACAAAAAGCATCTCTTGCTCTTTGGATCTTTGGAGGATTCATCCTTTCACAACGCGGTTTTCAATTCTGCCACAATTATAACTATTTCCCTTTTACATAATTTAAAGATAATGAAAAGATTCCGTATTTACAAGGAAAAGAAATAACCACACTAAAGTTTAGAAATGTATGTAAAATGGTAGGTTATTTTGTATGAAGGACTAAAAGGGGGAGGAGGGGGGGATGAATAGAAGAAGGTGGGGCGGAGATTAGGAATGACGGTGCGAGTGGGTCGGAGGGGGCACATGAACTGTTTCTAATGTGGAACAAGCGTAACATTCTTGGCATGCCAGCAACCAACATCTACTTAATAACTGACTGGCTTTCTTCCGCCCAGTTGTAACACTCAGTAAGGCATGAAAATGCGTTCCGTAAAAAAAATCGACTTTCATCGTCACCACCACTACCATCCCTCCTTTATTCTGCCGCCCCCTACCCTTTCTGCCACTGCACCCTCCCCAACCTCACCCATCGCATCTGCCTGACCTGGATCTGACTTCTGATTCTACAACATCGACAGCTGTGCACAAAGGTATGATGTCTACGTCCCATGGTGAGGGCAGCGCGGACACCGGAATTTCATCTTCAGGAAAGCAGAGGGCATGCTCGTTCAGTAATTTGTCAGGGGAGCTTAGGCCGGGGTCAAAGTCTGTCGTGGTTTCAGATTACTTTTGCTTTTTTCTTTTTCTTTTCTTTTCTTTTTCTTCCTTTCTTTTTCCTTTTTTTTTTCTTTTTGCGTCTTTTTTTTTTTTACTTTTTTTTTTTTCTAATTTCTTGGGGTGTGTGTGTGGGTGGCGTGGGATGGTGGTGGGAAAGGGGTGGGGGGGGTGGGGGGGTTTACAAGTACGGAAGTGTCTGTTCCGTATGGAAATGTGTGTACGTCTCTCTCTCTCTCTCTCTCTCTCTCTCTCTCTCTCTCTCTCTCTCTCTCTCTCTCTCTCTTTTGTGTGTGTGTGTGTGTTGTGTGTGTGTGTGGTGTGTGTGTGTGTGTGTGTTTAATCGCGTGGAAACGTGCGGGGTGTGTATGTCTGCATATCAATATACTTATAATTTTCGCTTGGCCATATTACCCGTCTGAAATCGCACCTGGTCACAGAATAAATGTATGAGAGTGATTTACAAATTCCATGTTGTATACCGATGCTGATACACGAAGTGCATATGATATACCATGCTAGCCGTTTGCTCCTTCAGCAATGTGGATGAGATACCAGCCCAGTAACTCGGAGCTTCTGTTGCATCCATGCTCAGACTAAGTAGCAACAATCCCCAAAGCGTGAATAGCCGAACCGCACCAACATCGACGCACAAGTTTAAATGTTGAAATCACGATAAAACCTCAACAAATGTTATCCTCCAGTGTCAAGAGACGCTCTGGTTTCCAGTACAACGTATTTGTTTCACACGCACAACTGTATGCTAACCCAAACGGACAGTAAGGGCAATGCGTTTTCTTTTTTTCTCTGCCACCGAAAACGGAAACGCACCTTAGGCAAATGTTTAGTCATAATTTCAAGAACATAACATGCCCAAAGATCACAAAGCTTTTTTTTTTTTTTCACACAGCGCAGGCCTTCTCCAGCAAAAGCTGTCTGGTCTGGCAATACTGTAAAAGGCTGCCGATTCCAACATCCCGCGCACATTTACGCTTTCACAGAACATTTTAACATGCTTAAATTCGCTCTCTCGGCGTTCAAGTTTGAACTTTGAGACTGTTCCAGACTCGCGCTTTTTGACATGCTAATAATCAGAGACTTTCGCTCTTTTCGGATGCACCTTCACAGGGATAATATACTACATGAACGGCGCCAAGGTAGCCTGTTCTGAAAATAAGACCCGATTTTGTTTGATTCATGTTACGAAAGCATAAATTATGACACAGTTGAACAACCAGTCAATAATCAACCAAGACAGATTTAGTTATGTTTTGATAAATGGACATGCTTTTCCCCACTGTTTTGATTTACTTTCCCCCTCAATGGCAATGTTTCCCTATGTCATTAGCATACAGCCACAACCATTTTCGTCCGGCTGCGGCCCTATTATCAACGATCCGCGGGGAACAACGAATGCCAGGCCGCTATGAGAATATCCGCTAGAGAAGACACTGCGTTGTTGTCTGACACACTTCGGTGGTGTTCAGCAGTGCCTCTTCAGATCCAACAGACCCTGAACGCAGCACGTAACAAGTCCCTTACTGAAAACAATCATTGATATACCGCAGAGACGAGTGGACCCTCCCACCCCCTCCCCCACCCCATCCTTCTCCTCCCTGTCCCCACTGTCTCCTGCCCCTTTCGTGGAGAACGCTTTCACATTCGTCCAACGACAGTCCTCATGACTTTGCCGATACCGACAACTTTGACACGAAGCGACCACGGACGTGCTTGTGGAAGGAAAATGAAAACTTCAGGTCACCACGAGAGCAGGGCATGGAAGGCCACAGAACTTGAGACTTTTTCTTTATGGAGATGCTCTCTCTCTCTCTCTCTCTCTCTCTCTCTCTCTCTCTCTCTCTCTCTATATATATATATATAATCTATATATATTATATAATTCACATTTTTTGTGTATGATGTTTGATGTGACTGCTTCCTGCCCGTAAAATAAACTCTCACAGAGAGGCCACGGCCGAAATATGGGAACTACAGCACTTTTTGTTTTGTGTTCTGCCCACTTGTCGGATTATATTATATATATAGTATATATAGTTATTATATTCTCTCTCTCTCTGTGTATGTGTGTGTGTGTGTGTGTGTGTGTGTGTGGTGGTGCTGTGGCGCGCGCGTGCGTGTGTGAGTGCGTGCGTGCGTGCGTGCTGCATGCTTGCGTGCGTGCGTTCGTGTGTGTGTGTGTGTGTGTGTTGTGTGTGTGTAGTGTGTGTGTGTGTGTGTGGTGCGTGCGTGCGTGCGTGCGTGTGTTGTGTGTGTGTGAGTTGGTGTGTGTGTGTGTGTGCTGTGCGTGGTGTTGTGTGTGACTGTGGTGAGCTTGTTGCAAAGAATAGGATGAAAATTGAAATCAAAATTCTGAAAACAAACCATGAAGAATTTTCAAGCTCAACCTCTCTGACTGATCATACAAAAAAAATAGTGGAAACATGAATAAACAATTTATTTTTTTTAATAACAAGCCATGTTTCGAACTTGCAGATCGTTTTTACGACGACATGTCAAAGCAAAATTAACATAAAAAGTATCCACGATAGATGCACACACGCACGCGCGCACGCGCGTACACACACACACACACACACACACACACACACACACCGCGCGCGCGCGCGCGCGCGCACACACACACACACACACACACACACACACACACACACACAATCATGTGCCTTGCTTTGAAATGCGATAATATAATGGAACACAATAATTTCCAATATCAAAAAGTGGAGAAGAAAAGGAAAAGAAAGAAAGGCAAACAGGATGGGAAGAGTGAGCAGGTTCAATCAAAAAATTAAAAAGGTCTAACGCCCCCGAAACCTCCACAACCCCACACACACACACACTGCCTTCTATCCATTCCCTTTCTCCCAAACTACCGCGCCCTCCCTCCCATGGCTTTTTTGGTGCATCTCCATAACTTTCCTTTCCCCAGTCTGACCCATCTCCAGAGAGCGAGAGAGACATTAGGCCATACATCATCCTTACAAGCACCCGCTGTTCACCACGATTCCCACAAATTGAATAACAATGTATGGACAATTTTTAACCTCGAAAGGTTATAATGATCATTCTCCAGTGAAAATAGTGCTAACCTTTGCATTGGACTGACACTTCGTCTTAGGTAATACTTTTATTTTTATTCGTATGTTATATTCATGAATATCAAAACCAAAGAAACGAAAACAATCTGATGATCTATTTGGCATAAAAAGTCGTCTGCCTTTTAAGAGCAGAGTTTTTTTTAATCACAATGATTGTTCTTACCGAAACTTGTTTTCTCTCTTTGGACTCTGACTCTGGTGTATTCATAGAATAGCAAACTTTTTTCCGTTTTTTAAAATTTTTTTTTGTTTTACGAAAATTATCACTATCTGAACAAAAAGACTTGGTAATATCACATAAACAAAAATGGATCTAGGTTCTGGATGACGCCATAATGTTAATATTGAAAACAACTGTAACAATGATTGACGAGTCAAGATACACACAACTCTGGAAGAACGGAGTACTTATCACACACTGTTTACCATCGAAAATAAACTATAATCAATATGATGCTTGTTCGCACTGAACACTCTTTAGAGTGCTCCTAAGGCTATGATAATCATTGTCTTCTTTTACACTACCTGATATTTGAAGAACCCAATACTTCCACCTTGATAATAACAATGATTCTCTCAAGCCACGTGCATGATAATTTCAACGCTAAAACAATAATCGTAATATTAGATGACAGCTTAAATGACTAATAATTTGTTAACTAATGACAATTCAACGCCCATCTTGCGTCGAATTTGAGAAGATAAATGATTGCTCTTTATTCGTTTTCGTTGTCTTGAATGTTATTTATCTTGCCTGAAGAAGACCTAAGAGGTCGAAACGCGTCGTGTTTTGTTTTTGCAATGTGTTTGTTCATGTTAACCGGCAGAGTTACTTTAAATGTCTTTTAAATTTTGTTTTAATTTTCCACCTGCAGTCATCTCACTTTCAAACTAACTGAAAATGACTATTTGTTCTGTTTTGAGGCAGAACATGTTCCATAGAGATATGGCGATGGCCGTGCTGCAGTGACGAGCGCAGCACACAGGCAGCAACGGTCTCCCAGGGGAAGGTTCGGGTGTCTAACTGAACAATCTGTCTGCTGAGAACAGTGCCCAGTCAGAGTACATAGTGTATCCATCGAGCACTCAATGTGCCATTCATGGTACTTTGGTGTTAGGTCCACATATTATAATATGGTAAGAGGGTGAGAAAAAATGGAGAGAAAGGGTGGGAAGTAAAAAGAGAGAGAGAGAGAGGAGGGGAAGATAAGAGAGAGAGAGAGAGAGAGAGAGAGAGAGAGAGAGAGAGAGAGAGAGAGGAAGAGAGAAGAGAGAGAGAGAGAGGGAGAGAGGTACAGGTAAGGAGGAGGAGGAGGAGAGGAAGAGAGAGAGAGAGAGAGAGAGAGAGGAGAGAGGACAGACAGACAGACAGACAGACAGACAG
>CM065730.1:24320923-24325923 GCA_033310375.1 Conus canariensis | reverse complement strand
ATATATATATATATATATATATATATATGTATAACTTCTGAAATGGTAAGAAAAGAATGAAGCCCAATAGCTGTCTTGCCGAAGAAGAGAAAAAGAAAAGGGGGGTGGGGAGGGAAAAGAGGACGATGAGGAAGAAGAGATGAAGGTGGAGGGGTACTTGAACTGTGGTCGTTATATTATCAACGTGCAGGAGACAGCTCTCTTGGGAGGAGCTGACATCTCGATCAAGGTTCACAAGCACTTGTAGCTGTTGTCTGAACCGTCACAGGGATGGGGATGTTGACGTCCTCGTGTAGTGATGAACGGCCTTTGACTGTTCGTTGTTTTCAGAGACAAGGCTGGATGGTTTGATGAAATAGGGGCTTGCTGAGGACTAGAGAAGGATGGATTGGTAGGGGCAGAGGGTCATGGTGGATGAGAGAGAGAGAGAGAGAGAGAGAGAGAGAGAGAGAGAGAGAGAGAGAGAGAGAGAGAGAGAGAGAGAGAGAGAGATGAAACGATGAAACGAAATTTATTCAGACAGGCCACAGTCCCTTCTGAAAGGAGGTTACTTTCAATACCGTACATGGTGATGACAACAACAGCAACACAATAATACATGGAAATAATACATAAAACATAAATGCGTGAAGGACAATATGCTGTACAAGGGCACGAGGTACAATCTACTAAATCAGATAATAACTTCGACTTGGATGGCAAAATTCATATAACTTCGACATGTCAATATATTTATTAGCTGAGCACAACAGATCGCCTCTTAAAGGCTCTATACAAATATATGCACAAATTCCTCACAATACTTTGATTTCTGTTCGTCATTAGTGGATTCATACGGAACTGACATGGGTTTGCACAGTATCTAAATGGAATAAATTCCTGCCGTAGATCACTGACAGCAGGGCAGAAAAACAAAAAGTGTAGTTCGTCATCGTTTACCTTTTTACACAGTGGGCATATGAAACTGCCATCCTGAACTTCATTATACCTTTGACGATGCACCGCTATATCTGAAACACCAAATCTTAACTTTGTCATGTCGTTCTTAATATGCCTGTCAATATCAAGTGAAGATGAAGAAGGAGGTCATTGATCTAAGGCGTGATAATGAAAACTTGAAGGCGGAGAATGGCAGACTGAATGAACAGATGCTGAAACGAGCAAAAGACTGATGACTTAGAATGTCGCTCTAAGAGGAACAATGTGATTTGTTATGGCATTCCCAGGAGAGAACGGGAAACCAGGCAGGACTGTGAGGGCCTTGTACACGATTTATTAACTGACCAATCAGAACTGTAAAGGGATATAGAATTCGACAGGCTCCACAGGTTGAATGGGAAACTGGACTCTCCAGTCATTGGTCATTGTACATTTTCAAGGATAAGGAAGCCATTCTGAGTGCCAGGCACAAGTTGAAAGGTACTAAAATGTTTGTTGGGGAAGATTCCTCCCTATAAATACGAAAACAATGTAATGTATCAAATCTGTACCTGAAACAAAACGTTGAGGGCAAGGGAAAAAAATGTATCGCCGTTTAGAGGGGAAGGTGAGGATGGCACAACTTGTGCAACTCGGGTTGGGACGGGTGACACAGCTACGTCAATGCTCTCTGTATACTGTCAAGCTCACGATAGAAATTGTGCGTGCAATGTGCCGTTAGACCGTGCACATTCAGATGTTTTTACTGTGGTCAGTAAACGTGTACGTGATGACGCATTGAACGTTGATCTCGTACATAATGAAAAGAGCGAATGAAAGTGTTTCCTTTTGTGATTGATGAATAATATTCTTCTTCTAGATTTTGTGTGCATAATGAAAGTGTGGTTGAAAATAGTCTTTCTTCTACTTTGAACACATGTTTATCTTGTAAAGATCCCGTACATAATGAAGAACTGGTGGAAATTGCTTTATCTCTTTTAACGAATGAACGCCAATCTTCTGATGTCAGCATAAACAATGAGAGAGAGAGAGAGAGAGAGAGAGAGAGAGAGGAGAGAGAGAGAGACAGAGAGAGACAGAGAGAGACAGAGAGAGACAGAGAGAGAGAGAGAATCATCTAGTAAATTAGACTAGAATCCCTTCCGCCTGCCAGTCCGTAGATGTCTCCTCACATGTATTCTCTCAGAAACAAATATTTCCTTGATTTGACTGAACTAAAAAAAAACAACAACAACACAACACTGATAATCATCGTGAGAAAGCGATGCCAGTAGAAAAACCAGGAGAGAGAGAGAGAGAGAGAGAGAGAGAGAGAGAGAGAGAGAGAGAGAGAGAGAGAGAGAGAGAGAGAGAAGAATCAGTGGATATCCCATCTTTTGAACTAGGCCACAACCTATTGCACCTGTCATTCAGTCAGAAATTTTGATATGGGGTTGGAAATTGATATAACCAGTTCCTGGACAGGGAGCTGTCTAGAAGGGAAAAACATTGCGAGAAGCAAAACAAAAAGGAGGGGGGGGGAGAGACAGAGTGAGAGAGAGAGAGAGGAGGAGGAGGAGGAGGAGGAAGTGAAGAAGAATGCAGGGTGGTGGTTGGTAGCGATGGGATGCTTGAGCTGTGGTCGTTACATCAGAATCCAACAGACAGGTCTCTGAGAAGGCGCTGACATCTTCATCAGGGTTCACAAGTACTTGCAGTTGTCTAAAACATCACACGGATGGGGATGACAATGTCCACCTGTGGTGATGAACTGCTCTTCATTGAAGATAGCTTTGAGGAACAATGTTGGATGGCTGGATCAAATTTGGGGTTGGGTGAGGACTGGACACGGGTGAGGTTGGAAGGTGATGGTGGATGGGACAGTGAACGAAAGAGAGAGAGAGAGAGAGAGAGAGAGAGAGAGAGAGAGAGAGAGAGAGAGAGAGAGAGAGAGAAGAGAAGAGAGACAAGGAAGACTATAAAAATTCCATCCAATAAACAAGACCAGACTCCTTTCCACCTGTCAGTCTGCCAGACATCGCCTCAAAGGTGTTCGCAGAGAGACAAATGATTCTTCAGCTCTACTTATTTAACAACAAAAAGCAAAACAAAACAAAACAAAACAAAAATAACTACAATCCTCCGTGAGAGAATAGGCAGAAAAACGAGACAGACAGACATACAGTCAGACTGACAGGAGGGAGAGAGAGAGAGAGAGAAGAGAGAGGAGAGGGAGGGAGGGAGGGAGGGAGGGGGGCAGGGAGGGAGGGGAGGGGATGAGGAGCAACACAAGAACAGAAGAAGATATCCATCTTTTGAATTATGCCACAACCCCTACCAGACTGTCAGACCTCTCCTCAAAGGGTTTCAAATAGACATAAAATCTTCTGGACTAGGAAGAACAAAACAACAACAACAACGTAACAACTGTGTAGATAAAAAAAAAACATGGACAAGAACGATAAGGAGGAGGAAGAGGAGGACGAGGTGGGAAAAGAGAAGAAAATGGAGGGGTATTGAGCTGTGGTCTTCACATCATCAACGTCCGGCAGGCAGCTCTCCTGGGAGATGCTGACATCTCCATCAGGGTTCACAGGTACTTGTAGCTGTTGTCTGAACCATCACAGGAATGGGGGTGACAACGTCCTCCTGTGGTGATGAACAGCCAACCACTGCTGGTTGTTTTCAGGAACAAGGTTGGATGGTGGGATTAAATGGAGGTCATGGTGGATGGGAGGGGGAAAAGAAGAGAGAGAGAGAAGAGAGAGAGAGAGAGAGGAGAGAGAGAGAGAGGAGAGATAAAGGAAGAAGAAGAGGTGCAAGGGCGAACGAAATCCGTATATGATTGAGACAGACAGACAGACAGACAGACAGAGACACAGACAGACAGACAGACAGAGACACAGACAGACAGACTGGCAGACAGACAGAAAGACAGAGACAGAGATACAGACCGACATACAGTGAGAGAGAGTGAAAAACAGAGAGAGAGAGAGGGGAGAGAGAGAGAGAGAGAGAGAGAGAGAGAGAGAGAGAGAGAGAAGACAGACAGACAGACAGTCAGCCAAACAGAGAGACAGACAGACAGACAGACAGTCAGCCAAACAGAGAGACAGACAGACAGACAGAGAGCGGACTAATAAAATTCCAATATAGTAAACTAGACCACCTGTCAGTCTGTCAGACATCTTCTCACAGATTTTCACAGTGAGAAAAATAGCTCCTGGGATCGACCGAATTAAACAAACAAAAACACACACACAAACGAAGAAACAAACAAAAGCAAAAAAAACTAAACAAAAAAACACTACAATCATCATGAGAAAATCATGCAAAAGGAGAGAGAGAGAGAGAGAGAGGAGAGAGAGAGAGAGAGAGAGAGAGAGAGAGAGAGAGAGAGAGAGAGAGAGCAACACGAGGAAAGACTGAGAGATATCATCTCTTAAACTAGGCCATCATTATCAGATTCTCTTCCACCTGTCAAAACTGTCAGACATCTTCTTAAAGGATTTCAAATAGATATAAACACCTTCTGGACTGGGATTGATAGAAACAAGCCTCACAACTGTATGTGAAAAAAACCCCGCCTTGAGCAGAACAAGGAAGAGGAGGAAAAGGAGGACGAGAAGGTACAGAAGGAGGTGAAGGGATACTTGATGAAAAGAAGGAGGAGGGGTATTTGAGCTGTGGTCGTCACATCAACAGCGTCCAGCAGACAACTCTCTGAGGAGACCGCTGACATCTTCATCAGGGTTCACGTGCACTTGTAGCTGTTGTCTACACCATCACAGGGATGGGCGTGAGGACGTCCTCCTGTGGTGATGAACAGCCCAGTTTCCAAGGACAGAGCTGGATCCGGGTTTGATTACGTGAGGGTTAAGCTAAGGATTTGAGAGGGTGGGTGGGAGGGTCAGGGTGGACGGGAGACGGGAGACAGAGAGAGAGAGAGAGAGAGAGAGAGAGAGAGAGAGAGAGAGAGAGAAGAGAAGGAGAGAGAGAAGGAGAGAGAGAGAGAAGAGACAGACAGACAGGCAGGCAGACAGACAGACAGAGGACACAGTAAGAAGACAAATAGGTCCTAG
>CM065730.1:24312570-24320823 GCA_033310375.1 Conus canariensis | reverse complement strand
GGGGTTGTTTTTTTGTGTGTGTTGGGTGTGTGTTCGGTGTCAAATGTGTTGGGCGCCGGCGCGCGCGCGCGCGCGCGCGGCGCGGGTGGTGGTGTGGGTTTTGTGTGTGGTTTGTGTGTATGTGCCCGGCGCCTTATGTGTGGGTGTGTGTGTGTGAGTGTGGGTGTGTGTGTGTGTGTGTGTGGTGTGTGTGTGTGGTGTACGTGCGTGTGTGTGTGTGTGTGTTGTGTGTGTGTGTGTGTGTGTGTGTGTGTTGTGTACGTATTCAGTTTCGATTAGATTCGAATTCACATGATCTCCATCAGCACTTAAAGAAAGATAATGAGACTTCCGTGAAAGCATCACTTTACAGGCCTCCCATTTAGAAAAAAAATATCCAGTGAGAGAGAGAGAGAGAGAGAGAGAGACGAGAGAGAGAGAGAGCGAGAGAGAGAGGAGAGAGAGAGAGAGCAGATCCTTATGCCAGATAATAATAATAATTTTAAAAAAAACATGGCTGATATCGGATATTTTAGCTGCTTCTATTGAATGTGTTGACAGAAGATGCGAAATGGAATCAACACCATCAATTCCAGTTGCCATTACAGATGACAGACAGACAGACACACAGTCAGACAGGACAGAGACAGAGGACATGAAGGAAGAGGCATGGAAGGAAGGAGCAGAGAAGAGAGAGAGAGAGAGATGAGATGAGAGAGAGAGGAGAGAGAGAGACGAGAGAGAGAGAGAGGAGAGAGATGAACGTTTACACATACAGGCACGCATATGCTTGTACGTCACCCCCCCTCCCTCCTCCCCCACCCCCCCCCCCAAAACACACTTCGGGACACACAGACACAAAACACACCCTCTACCCATCCATCCATCCACGCACACACACGTGTCATACGGAAAGGGACAATGACAAAACACATTTTCTTAATAATCAACAAGATAAAGCATGCTCTAAAAGGAATACCTCGTGAAATTAAGTATGATTATCTGCCAGTCAACACACACACACACACACGCACGCACGCACGCACGCAGGGCACACACAAGACACACACACGCGCGCGCGCGCGCGCGCGCGCACACACACACACACAAAACACACGCGCGCGCGCGCGCGCGCGTTAGAATATCACACAGCTCCGAGCTCGTAAGAGCGTTTAATAGCTCTTTTTTTTTTCATCTCAAAGTCTGGAGCGATTTTGTTGATTACAACGATGGCTGCTGGTTTTTGAGAAGCAATGCCTTTTACGGATTTGGTGAAGTCATATCTGCGAAAGTTAAGGGCATTGCTGTGTCAAATACACCGCTGTGGATCGCCACTGCACCCTCAGGTCTTCTTACGAAGAAGAAAGCTGTTTTAAGTGTCGGTTTGGAATCCTTCGCAGCAAAAGCTTTACTCAGTACAGTTTCAAAGCCGTAAGACAGCCCAAGTCTGTTCTTCTTCACTTCATTCAGAACCGAGTCGCGCAAAAGCATGACCAGCGGAATGTGGGCCTGTTGTGGTCTCTTTCTCTGTCTTTTCCCCCCTTCTATTGACGTGAAATTTGACGTCATTTTTCTTTTTGCGCCACTGACTGCGGCTGTTTCTTTTTCCCGGTAATGATTTGGGAGTCGGGGCTATACTAACTGAGGTGCTTTGTCGTTTGCGATAAAATAATAACTGATCGTCGACTTCTGAGTCTGTCTGTTGACAAGATTAGATCCAGTACGTTAAAGATCACTGACTGCATTTTCTTCTCCGTTGGTTTTGTCGCCGGCATTTCGTTTGCTCTTACGCTCAGCTTCTTGTAGAAACTTAAAAAAAAAAAAAAAATCACTAGATCTAAAAAGAAACACCAGCATCAGAAAGAGCAAACAAAACAAACAAAAAAATTTAAAAAAAACAACAAAACCCGCAAATATTCCGTGCAAAAAGTATCTTCTACTGGATGTCTAAGAAAGTTGTGATTTTTTACGTGAATATATTTTGGCCCTTTTTTAGCTGGTTGAAATCCACCAGAGGGCTGATAATGCAAAACGAGGCCTCTGAGCACACTCCCGGGTCTAGTGACGTCAAAAAGGTAAAAGTTGCGAGAGGTTACGTCAACAGCTAAAAAGTGACAAATAAATGGAGTTACCATGGCTATAGCACCAGGGCTTACCATGGCTATGACAAACCCCTGGCCCGCCATCACAGCCGTTCCAACTTTCCAGGTGAGTTTTTAAGGTATCAGCGAACGTAGTAATTCACATGAAACCAGGCAGATACTCGAAAAAGTGAAAATTCTCGGGCATATCAAGGTGTAAATCACCACCACCACCACCCCCCCCCCCCCGCCCCCTACCACCTCCACCACACACACCCTCCATTGTTTTTCTTTTTATTTTAGATCTACGCTGCCGAAGTGAAGGCGCATTGTGGAACTGACATCCTTCTTCTGTGCACCGCACAAAATTCGCCTGAACACAGCAGCTTGCGGAAACCTGTTTTTAGTCGCTTACATCTCTCTCTCTCTCTCTCTCTCTCTCTCTCTCTTCATGAATGATTTATATGCAATGACTCCCTGTAGAATTAGGCCCTGCTCGAGGCGGACAACCAAAATTTTTGTCACATGCGCAGAGGGCCGGAGGCATGTCACTAAAGTCACAGGTTCACTGAGTCACAGGTCCACTAAGTCACAGGCCCACTAAGTCACAGTCAAAGTCTAATTAGTTGTCAGGTCCAGTGAGTCACAGACCCACTGTGTCACAGGCCCACTAAGTCACAGGCCCACTAAGTGTTGGTTAGGAACCCGGAGCAACACTCTCACCAGCGCAGACTGTGTGGTCCCAGTCTACCCATTGAACCCATAGCAAACTCACTCTGGGTGGGAGTCGACCTTACGGCTCATAAAACCCCACTGTGTCTGATGGGATTCGAACCCAGGCCTTCCAGCTCAGTAGCCCGCGATGCTAACCACTACACCACGGAAGCTGGCTCTATGCTATAATTGGCCTGTGATCAGTGGGCCTGTGACTCAGTGGGCCTGTGACTCAGTGGGCAGTCCCCCAGAGGGCCAGCAAGGAAGTGGTAGACCTATCAAAGCGAGATTTGCACGACCTGACTTCTGAATCTTGCGGCGTTGCTCGCTCAAACACTCCATTCCTTAGGTCTTCCAATTCTTCACATTTTGGGGTTTTGTTAGGTTTGCATATCACTCAGGTGTGTGACCTGGTCATTTTGCTCATTATTTTTGTAGATACGCAACATTCTAGCCACGGCTTTGCGCCACCTTGAGAGCTTTATCAACGTGCCAGTCTACAGCCGAACGGCAAAGAGGTTTCCTTGAGTCCAACCGTGGCTGGAACTTCAAAAGACTCGCACTCTTTCTTCTGGCTTGCCAGCTGGGAGGGGCAGGAAGGGGGAGGGGTGACCAGTCAGGTAGTTCTACCCGAACTGGCCAAAAACTGGATCGTGTACAGATCCATATCAGTGGACAAGGGTTTTGGAAGCAGGCTGCCACAGAAAGCAGACAACCAGCATCACCAACTGCGACCAGTCACCGCCGGGGGCAGCAACGGCAAGATCTACACAGACTAGAGTCTGGGAAACCTTGTTCTGAAGGGTCTCCGGCCAATAGGGCCTAGGATGTAAATCTCACCCTGGTCACGGATCACGGCAGCCGAAGACAGGGACGCTGAGAGTGACGACCTTCACGCGACCTGGAGAAGAGCCAGTGTGCTTGCAGGCAACATTGCAAGACACATCCAGAACCTGTCTTGGACTACAATAAATAAGATAAAGATACTCACCGTGCTACAACCTCCCATGGGGGTTCCATCCAAAGCAAAACATCAGGATCAGCCTTTTCTTCAAGAGACGGGCGCATGTAGGAACTTTTATGATGTGCTGAGGGACTAGCGGTAGATCTGGATCTAGTAGGACATCATTATTCGTGCAGATCTGCTTTCATTTCAGCACAATCATTCTGGACTGTGTCATAAGACTATTAAATTGCGAGGGGTCATGGTTAACACGAAGCTGTCAAGTCAATCAGTTATTAAAGCAAACCGTCTGGTCGCGATTCAGAAAACACTACAAAAATACGTTGCTTGGCGTGGCTCATAAAAACACTCATTTAATTAATTATGAGCATGTAAACAGCATTCCTCATTTACAAGTGAAAAATATGTATTAGTACAGAAATTTCATTTCAATATTTTATAAATTAAGACCTGATGCCTTAAAAACTAAATACACAAACGAAGCAAAGTGTATTTGTGGAGAACGAAGAATAAACCAGCAAGCATCTGCTGTTTGACTGTTTTCCTGTTCAACCTCATTTACCACCATTATCAGGCATGTCTTTGTGTGATGTCTTTTCCGATTTAAAGCTTGCCTTCAATGTTGTTTTCTCTTTAATTTGTAGTCCAGTTAAGCATTTGCTTTAAGATCATTTGCAGGTATGTTGTAGGGATGCTTAGAGGGACATATGCACTTAGATAACAACATTATGCATACACTTACATAGTCACAGACATTTATGCCTCTCTCTCTCTCTCTCTCTCTCTCTCTCTCTCTCTCTCTCTCTCTTCGTCTAATATCACATATGTGAAAAGACGTAAAACTGAAGTACTACTACTACTACTACTACTACTGCTACTACTACTACTACTACTACTACTACACACACACACACACACACACACACACACACACACACACACACACATATATATATTATATATATATATATAATATATATATATATCTAATATATAAATGGCAAATTTTGTCTGTGTGTGTGTGTGTGTGTGTGTGTGTGTGTGTGTGTGTCTGTGTACGCTATAGACTCAAAAACGGCTCAACCGATTGTCATGAAATTTGGCAGGTACGTCTGTTGTCACCCGAGGATGGTTTTGGGCTAATCTCTAAAAAAATAAAACCGTTAAAAACTGTTATAACGGTTTCAAAGACATCTTTTTCCTCTGCTTTTCTTCAAATAGCCGTTGTGACATTGCACAGGTACAGGACTACTTCTCTAAAATTAAAACCGTTATTTGGCAGTTAAAAAACGTTATTTATAACAGTTAAAAACCGTTAAAAACACCAAACCCTATAAAAGAAACTGTTTAAAAACCCGATCTTCTTGAAATTTAACAGGTATGTCTGTTGTGACCCGAGGATGGTTTTGGGCTAATCTTTAAAGAAATAAAACCGTTAAAAACCGTTAAAAAAACTGTTATAACGGTTTCAAAGACATCTTTTTCCTCTGCTTTTCATCAAATGGCCGTTGTGACATTGCACAGGTACATCGAACCTAGAGGGACATCTCCCGAGTAACATAGGGTCATTGGACAGTTTCTACGACAGTTATTTATGACCGTTAAAAACCGTTAACAACACGTACCCCCCTAAAAACGATCAAAAATACAATCTTTTCTGATGTTGGCGGCAAAGGGAGTCCTCGGATCGCCACCAAACTTGGCATGAGTCTAGAAGGACATACTGTGAATAACATTGGGTCATTCGATAGTTTTTATGACCGTTATTTATCACCGTTAAAAAGCGTTATTTTCTAAATTTAGACCTTTCTTGATGAAATTTGGTATACAGGTGTAGTTTTAAATGCTGAACAATGATATACAACTTACACGAACCGAAACTTAAAATTGACCGTTAAAAACCGTTATTATATAAATTTAGACCGTTCTTGATGAAATTCGGTATACAGATGCAGTTTTACACGCTGAACAATGATATACAACTTACACGAACGGAAACTTAAAAATTGACCGTTAAAAACCGTTATTATATAAATTTAGAGCGTTCCTGATGAAATTCGGTATACAGATGCAGTTTTACACGCTGAACAATGATATACAACTTACACGAACGGAAACTTAAAATTGAGCGTTAAAAACCGTTAAGATCCGTTATTTTCTAAATTTAGACCTTTCTTGATGAAATTTGGTATACAGGTGCAGTTTTACACGCTGATCAATGATAGACAACTAATATGAACAGAAACTTAAAATTGACCGTTAAAAACCGTTAATTTCTAAATTTAGAGATGGTATCACCGTTAAAAAGCGTTATTTTCTAAATTTGGACCTTTCTTTGATGAAATTTGGTATACAGGTGTAGTTTTCAATGCTGAACAATGATATACAACTTACACGAACCGAAACTTAAAATTGACCGTTAAAAAATCGTAGCTGACTTCCCTGGAGAGGAAACTCTGTACAGATCTGTTGACACGGCCAAGAATGATGATGAGGCAGTCCTTTATCCACAAGAACTCCTGAACTCCATTGAGATTTCTGGACTTCCACCACATGAACTGTTGCTGAAATCTGGAGTCCCTATTATCATTCTCCACTCACTGGACCCGCCAAAGGTGATCAATGGCACCCGATGTGTCTTCACCAGACTGCACAGGAACGTTGTAGAAGCGAAAATATCATGTGGCCCCCACAAAGGTTAACCGGTGCTGCTCCCCAGAATTCCTCTGGAACCCATGGACTCACCCCTGCCATTCCAGTTCTGACGGCTTCAGTTTCCCATAAAACCAGCTTTCGCTCTGACAATCATCAAGAGCCAGGGTCCGACATTTTCATCCCTTGGGGCAGACCTGACCGTTCCGTGTTTTACACATGAAATGTTCTACGTTGCAGCATCACGAACTGGAAACGCAGAAACACTGACTATACTTGCGCCAAACAGGGAGACCAGAAATGTTGTCTACCCAGAGGCCCTCCAATAGACATGATACATCGTGAAAATGCAATCTTTTCACAGAGTTGTCATGTTTGAGTTGGATTTAACGTCCATGCCCAAATCAAGGATATGCAGATGGCTGGTCTGTCACATTAGCCTGACACCAGCGGGGCCAGGGTGGACATCGGGGTGAACTACGGTCATTTTAGCTGGAAACATTCCACGTTAAACTTTCCAAGACCAAGCCGGGATTCGAAACCATGACCTTTGGATCATGAGTCCAGCGCCTTATCCACTAGGTTATGGTGGCCCCTACAGAGTTGTCATTTTGGAGCACTTCAATCAAGGAATTGAGAATGCATCAGTAAGTTCACAAAGTACAGGCATCCCTCTATGGACTGTGTATCGTATTACGAAAAAAATTCGTGAGGGAAAACAGATTGAGAGGCAAGAAGGGAGTGGGCGTCCGAAGAAATTGGGTGAAGTAGATATGAGGAGGCTGGGGCAATTGGTTCAGCATGGGAAAAACGAAACAAACCCAAGCTGAATTTTATTGTATTGTCTTTTAAGTGGTGAGAGAGAGGGGTGGCCAGAAAATTATTGTACAGATATACCCGAGCGAAGCCGGGTACACCGGCTAGTATCTAATATATAAATGGCAAATTCTGTCTGTGTGTGTGTGTGTGTGTGTGTGTGTGTGTCTGTGTACGCTATAGACTCAAAAACGGCTCAACCGATTGTCATGAAATTTGGCAGGTACGTCCGTTGTGACTCGAGGATGGTTTGGGCTAATCTCTAAAAAAATAAAACCGTTAAAAACCGTTAAAAAGCTGTTATAACGGTTTCAAAGTCATCTTTTTCCTCTGCTTTTGTTCAACTAGCCGTTGTTACATTGCACAGGTACAGGACTACTTCTCTAAAATTAGAACCGTTATTTGGCAGTTAAAAAACGTTATTTATAATACTTAAAAACCGTTAAAAACACCAAACCCTATAAAAGAAACTGTTTAAAACCTGATCTTCTTGAAATTTAGCAGGTACGTCTGTTGTGACCCGAGGATGGTTTTGGGCTAATCTCTAAAAAAATAAAACCGTTAAAAACCGTTAAAAAAAACTGTTATAACGGTTTCAAAGACATCTTTTTCCTCTGCTTTTCATCAAATGGCCATTGTGACATTGCACAGGTACGGGGCTACTTCTCGAAAATTAGAACCGTTATTTGGCAGTTAAGAAACGTTATTTATAACAGTTAAAAACCGTTAAAAACACCAAACCCTATGAAAACTGTTTAAAACCCGATCTTCTGAGGTTGGCGGCCATGAGAGTTATAGGATCGCCACCAAACTTGACATAAGCCTACAGGAACATCCAGCGGGTAATATAGGGTCATTAGATAGTCATTATGACCATTAAATTTGACCGTTAAAAACCGTTATTTTCAAAATTTAGGCTGTTCTTGATGAAATTCGGTATACAAGTGCAGTTTTAAATGCCGAAAAATGATATGGAACTTTTACGAACCGAAATTTACAATTGGCTGTTAAAAACCGTTATTTTATAAATTTAGAGTATTCTTGAAG
>CM065730.1:24302570-24307570 GCA_033310375.1 Conus canariensis | reverse complement strand
TCTTCTCCTTCTTCTTCTTCTCCTTCTTCTCCTTCTTCTCCTTCTTCTTCTTCTTCTCCTTCTTCTTCTTCTTCTTCTTCTCCTTCTTCTTCTTCTTCTCCTTCTTCTCCTTCTCCTTCTTCTTCTTCTTCTTCTCCTTCTCCTTCTTCTTCTCCTTCTCCTTCTTCTTCTTCTTCTCCTTCTTCTTCTTCTTCTTCTTCTTCATTTTTTAACTCCCTATTATTTTAATTGTTGTCTCTTCATTTCCTGAAATACGAATAAATCTGCCCAATATTTTTAAATGGACAAAACGAGCAGAGGTTCAGATATACATTTGTGTAAATCCACAGACAGAAATAACACATGTTGTATCAGGTACCTAGGTTCTAATTGCTTCTGATTTGTGTTTACAATAAGTGTCTATTTTGGTGTTTGTTGTCGCTGTTGCTGCCGCTGCAGCTGCAGCTGTTGTTGTTGTTGTTGTTGTTGTTCTCTATGTTGTGTGTGTGATTAGTCCTATATTCTTCTCATAAGTCGTTTTGTTACATGATAACGATCTGACATGTTTAGACGATAAAGAGACTGACTTCTAAATGAGGTTGTTCACATTTACGAACAGTTTGAAGTGACCATGGTGAGGTGTTCGTGCAGTCCACTGGCCCATGTCAGCAGACGAAAGCGCGTACTTTGAAACCCAACAATACATTTTTTAACATCAGGTGTTTTTGTTTAAACAAAAAAGAAACCAGTACATAAAACACAATGCCACTTTTCGTGTTACAAGTTTTCGGCCTCGTGGCCTTTTTCAAGTGAACAGAAAAAGACAATACAATTAAGTAATATCCATCTTTGAGAACTCCAAAGATGGATACCACTTAGTTGTATTGTTTTTTTCTCTTTACTTAAAAAAGGCCACGAAGCCGAAAATTTGCGCAATATTATGAAGAATGGTATTGTGATTTTGAAACTGTTTTCTTCCCTTTGGAGGAATATTCTTTTTGTTTGTGAAAAAGAAACCGTTTATGTGTTTGCTGACTATGCAAAAGTTTTGAGCTTTTTGAATGAATGCATACGTCCGGTGTAGAGTACGCGCAAACTCTGTGTGTGTGTGTGTGTGTGTGTGTGTGTGTGTGTGTGTGTGTGTGTGTGTGTGTGTGTGCGTGCGTGCGTGTTTGAATGATTCAGGTCATAATTGTCACGAGATTGATTTTTTTTAAGGATCAATAGACACAACATGATAACGGCTCAGATCAGGAAATACAAACAATATTTCCTGTTTCATGTTGTCTGAACTGCAGACCAATTGTCTGTATAAGCCAATTGACGGCAGTCAAATTCATGACAGTCAGTACCAGTATTTCCTATATTTAACGTGAGTTATTATAAGTAAAACACCTGTTCAGACCCCAATCAAGAGGGGAAACGTATCGAAGGCAAAGAAACAAGTGATGATGTTTTATCGACTTTCATATGTATGCACACATTCCCATCAAGGAGAAAAATACCCACGTTAAAAAGCAGCAATTTGTAGACTGTCCTGTGTGTAAAAACAACATGAAGTCCCTTTCACTTCGTAACAACTCAGTCGTGACTAATACTGCTATGTCTTCTGACTGATTTGATGAAGCTGCTGTTGTTGTTGTTGTTGTTGCTGTTGTTGTGGTTTTGTTAATGGAAGCCTCGCGCTCAGAAAGGTCAGCATAGTAAACTCGTATTATCAAATTATTATTCAGGTCTTTCAATGGTGGAACACTTACAACAGAAAACGTGGACTTTCTTTTCGATTGCTTTATTAAGAGAGAGACAGGAGAGAGAGAGAAGAGAGAGAGAGAGAGAGAGAGAGGGAGAGAGAGAGAGAGAGAGTGGAGGACTGCACGTAGATTGTGTGTGTGTGTGCTGTGGGGTTGTGTGTGTGTGTGTGTGTTGAGAGAAGAGAGAGAGAGAGATAATGGGGGTGAAAAGGAAGGGAGAAGGATAGCAAGAGAGAAGGAGGGGGGAAATTGAAGGTGAAATAAAACGAAAGAGAGCGACAGATAGGCAGACAGGGACAAGGACAGAAACGCACACAGAGAGAGGAAGAGCACTTTAAAATATTGAGAACGCAAAGAGCACTGACATCACAGGATCCAACGTCCGAAGTCCATGTCAGTCCCCAAGGAGAGAGTTGGGCACATCCCTTTCTCTCCCAAGTCCTGAAGACGACGGGTTGTGACGGGTTGCCGGTCTCCAAAAGGCCAGGTCTTGAGTGCAGGTTATAATTCATGCACAGTTGCACGTGACGCCTTTACTCATAGGAATACTGCAAACGATAGCGATTGATATCATCGCTTACGGTGCCTATAAACAAACAGCCAAGTCCATCACCCTCACCCACCACCACAGCCCGTACGGTTAGTTCTCTCTTTGCCCCACAAAACAAAAATGTTCTTAATAAGCAATGCTCAGGACAATGAAAACGAAGATTGAGCAGTCACATATCTTCTCAAATGTGGCGCAAAGTTGGTCGTTAATATTCTCAAATGCGCCGAATTTGAATCGATTGTTCGTTCTTCTTTTTCATTTTCCTGAATGTTGTTTATCTTGCCTGAAGAAGACCTAAGAGGCCCAAGCGTGTCGTGTTTTGTCTTTTCATTTCTTTGTCCATGTTAACTGGCGGAGTTACCTTAAATTCCTTTTAATTTGTTTCAATTTTCGCTTGCAGTTACCTTACTTTGAAACTTGCCTTAGAAAACAGCTACGAACTTAAAGATCACAACTGTGTTCGTATTGTCGTAGTTTCCTTCATGAATTGTAGCTGTGTTCCCTGCAATAACAGGGAAAACAGACCTGATCCTTACGGGCTAACACAGATAATAACTGTTTTCCTCAAGGGAGAAAAAAAAAAAGAAAAGAAAAACACTCCTGATCCCTGAAAAATACAGGTCGTCTTCATGCCAACAGTCTTCGCCCTCATTTTTTTCCCCCCTTGAAGGATAAAGGCCGTTTTGCTGGGAAAACAGCCACACTCGGCTTTTGAAGTTAATGCGCTCTTACAGATAGTAGACCTGTTTGTTAACGTAGTATTCCTTTCGAATCCTGTGGGGCATTTGGGATGACGTCGAAGTGCTAAAGTCGTGCAGATCGAGGAACGTCCGTTTGATAGGGATGCGTACCAAACCTGACACAGGTTCACTCTTAGGCCGAAAATTCCATCTTTCCTTATCCGATTCCTCAACTATTGATTTTGTAGCGTGTTGCGTAATCTTCTTCACGGGGAGGGTACACAAAGCAAGAGACCCGGATGAAAACAAACAGCCTCCGTGGGGGTTATTATGGTGTCGGGTTTACTCGGAGTTTGTGTGGGTGCGTGCGTGCGAACGTGCGCACGTTCGCTCACATTTTGGCAAACGCACACCTGCAGCTGGTGTGATAATGTGTAAGTGTGTGGTCGTGCGTACGCACCTGTGTGTGTGTGTGTGTGTGTGTGTGTGTGTGTGTGTGTGTGTGTGTGTGTGTGTGAGTGTGCGTGCGTGCGTGTGTGTGTACGTGTGTGTGTGTGTGTGTGTGTGGAGAGAGAGAGAGAGAGAGAGAGAGAGATTACAACGATAATCGTGGGATTTTCAGTCCCTGAGTGCAGCCAATAAATCTCACAAAGACAGAATGATCCTAAACCACTCTGATGCACACGACCAGAACAATTGGAGACAGTGAGGTGGGCAGTAAAAACGGCTGGCATGAAGAATGGTCCCATCGGACTGATAAGCCTACGTATACATCACGGTAAAGTGGTATTAGGATTGACAGCACTGCCCTGCTATGTCCCCCGTATCACATTACGACATCATAAGTCGAAGTTGATTGCGAAACGCCAAATAAGAACAAAGCAAACCTCCGTCACTTTGAATTGCCATACGCAGAGCCATGACATTGCGTGATTGGAATGTGTGGATTTGTTATAACCTACATTAAATTGCGCTCTCGCGCGTGCCTCTGTGTGTGTGTGTGTGTGTGTGTGTGTGTGGTGTGTGTGAAAGTGCGCTCGTGCGCGCGCGCGCGTGTGTGTGTGTGTGTGTTGTTGGGGGGGGGGGGGGGGGCGCACGGGTGTGTGTGTGTTTGTTTGTGTGTGTGGTGTGTGTGTGTGTCATTCTGTCTGTCTGTCTGTCTGTCTCTCTCTCTCTCTCTCTCTCTCTCTCTCTCTCTCTCTCTCTCTCAAAGATCATAAAAGAATAATGCACAGCATAGAGATATAGGCATGTGGATGAAAAGAGACAATACAAAGAACTCGTATTTTCCAAGAAAAAAGAATTTGACGATGAAAGGATAATAAAAGTTGAAACAGTCAGCCAACGATCCTGAAGTATTCTGGAAAATGATTAGACCTGTGAACGGCAAAATATGTAACCCACAATGATATCTCTATGGACCAGTGGTATCAATACTTCCACAGGATATTTAACATGAAGACACCTGAGCTGGCACAAGAGGAAATCTGAACTGAGGAACCGATGGACGAATGAACCTCTTTTTAACGATCCTATTTCTGAAAAGGAAGTTGTATTTAGTATCAATAAACTTAAAGCCAGTAAAGGTTCTGGTACTGATATGATACTCGGGGTGGGGTGGGGGTGGGGGGGGGGGGATGCGCAAACATGCTAACAAAACAGTACTTGAATTTCTCGTAGAGTTTTTGAACAAGATATTTGAACAGGGCATTTTTACAAAAGAATGGTGTAAGTCTATTATTATTCCGGTTTACAAGAAAGGGGATGCTCATCTACCTGATAATTACCTTGGTGTAGCATTAACAAGTGTCGTGTCGTGAGCAAAGTGTACACATTTGTTCTGAATGAGCGACTCTCACGATGGGCAGAAGCTGAAGGAACATTATTAGAGGTACAATGGGGGTTGACTAGGATATAGTACAATTGATCACATTTTTACTTTGTACTCCGTTGTTGAAAAAGTATTGAACGAAAAATTCTAAGCCCTCTGTAGCTTTCACCGATTTCAAGAAAGCATTTGATTCTCTTGACAGGAATGTC
>CM065730.1:24280070-24282570 GCA_033310375.1 Conus canariensis | reverse complement strand
TCAATGGAAAGAAGGACACGGTTCAAATGAATTTACAAAGAACCAACAAAATCAAGTGATTTTTCTCATAGGAGATTTTTCTATGATTAATCACTGTGATTACCAGTGAATGTAAAATCATAGGACTTTTTACCCCCTGTAACTTGGAGCGACATTCAAAATTAAAAAAAAAAAAATTGCCCCGTTTTCTGGTGGTAGCTGTAGTAAGGCTACTGTTCTAAATCCTATGAAAGGGCAGCATTCAATAGGAGGTTGAACGTTATATGCACTCGAAGGTGACACTAAAAATAGAATTCAGGGTGACCTTGTCTCGGGGCATCATTATGAAAATAAAATCCCTTCTCGTCTGTACTTTATCTTACGACTAGGACATGACAAGTCTATTTTTATTCGATGATGTAATGGCAGGGACATTGGGAATGATGTAATAACATTTGAACATCCCTGTTTGTTGCAAAACAAAATAAATAAACGCAGCTGTTAGAAAAGTAACAGCTGTGGTATTGTAAGACGTTAAACTGGAAAGGCGTTTGGAAGAGAAGAGAGCGTAGATCCCCACTACAGATGTCATCCAACCTTTAGCAGACTTACGTCTCGGCCATATTCTAACTTTCCGACAAATGTCATTCAAACCTTTAGAGTAGTTCTTGCGTATTTTTGGGGTGATGAATAGACACACTGACAGACGTGGGTCCAAACACTTTATGTAGAAAGTTCTCCATTGAGGTAGACCTAATACACAACAGTGACAACAATGTTCTTCAGTGAGGTAATACACAACAGTGACAACAATGTTCTTCATTGAGGTAATACACAACAGTGACAACAATGTTCTTCATTGAGGTAATACACAACAGTGACAACAACAATGTTCTTCATTGAGGTAATACACAACAGTGACAACAATGTTCTTCATTGAGGTAATACACAACAGTGACAACAACAATGTTCTTCATTGAGGTAATACACAACAGTGACAACAACAATGTTCTCCATTGAGGTAATACACAACAGTGACAACAACAATGTTCTCCATTGAGGTAATACACAACAGTGACAACAATGTTCTTCATTGAGGTGATACACAACAGTGACAACAACAATGTTCTCCATTGATGTAATACACAACAGTGACAACAACAATGTTCTTCAGTGAGGTAATACACAACAGTGACAACAATGTTCTTCATTGAGGTAATACACAACAGTGACAACAACAATGTTCTTCATTGATGTAATACACAACAGTGACAACAACAATGTTCTCCATTGAGGTAATACACAACAGTGACAACAACAATGTTCTTCATTGAGGTGATACACAACAGTGACAACAACAATGTTCTTCATTGAGGTGATACACAACAGTGACAACAACAATGTTCTTCATTGAGGTGATACACAACAGTGACAACAACAATGTTCTTCATTGAGGTAATACACAACAGTGACAACAACAATGTTCTTCATTGAGGTGATACACAACAGTGACAACAACAATGTTCTTCATTGAGGTAATACACAACAGTGACAAAAACAATGTTCTTCATTGAGGTAATACACAACAGTGACAACAACAATGTTCTTCATTGAGGTAATACACAACAGTGACAAAAACAATGTTCTTCATTGAGGTAATACACAACAGTGACAACAACAATGTTCTTCATTGAGGTAATACACAACAGTGACAACAGCAATGTTCTTCATTGAGGTGATACACAACAGTGACAACATCAATGTTCTTCATTGAGGTAATACACAACAGTGACAACAGCAATGTTCTTCATTGAGGTAATACACAACAGTGACAACAACAATGTTCTTCATTGAGGTGATACACAACAGTGACAACAACGGTGTTCTCCATTGAGGTAATACACAACAGTGACAACAACAATGTTCTTCATTGAGGTGATACACAACAGTGACAACAACGGTGTTCTCCATTG
The DNA here is from genome assembly GCA_033310375.1 of Conus canariensis. NCBI lineage: Eukaryota > Metazoa > Mollusca > Gastropoda > Neogastropoda > Conidae > Conus > Conus canariensis. The sequence goes on along the minus strand of CM065730.1, from coordinate 24,280,618 downwards.
AGGTAATACACAACAGTGACAACAACAATCCCAGCGACGACGATGTAACGGAAACAGTGACAATAACACAGCCAACAAACAATTTAACAACCATAACAGCAAGAGCAATGACAGCTGCTACAACAGAAACAACGGCCATGGATGTAGGCTAGGATACCAGGCTGTTGTTTTTAGCTCTCAGTACCGGCTACACGTAAAGCGCAGAAGAGCGTCGTTTTCCTGGTCAATGCTCGTTGTTTTTGCCGCGTTTCACCTCTCCCTCTCTGTCTCGCTGTGTCACGGAGCTTCACTGGACATCTTCCTCTCTCTCTCTCTCTCTCTCTCTCTCTCTCTCTCTGTCTGTCTGTCTGTCTCTCTCTCTCTCTCTCTCTCTCTCTCTCTCTCTCTCGCGACGTAGTTTGACACGAAGAGGCAGGGCGCCATTTGTCTAAGCTGCGAAAATTATTTTTGATTATTCTTTGACAATGCCAGTTACTGGACTTCCAGCGACTGTGGAGGTACAGCCCTGAGCGCCCTGCTAACCGAGAACACAGTGTCAAGCTGGAAAA
>CM065730.1:24262570-24272570 GCA_033310375.1 Conus canariensis | reverse complement strand
TCCACACATGCATACATAATTTTTGGCCGGCAGAAACAGAGACAATGAAGCAGAATAAGAAGACATGAAAATGCAAATGATAGTACAGATGGAAGGATAGAGATAGCAGGAGGAGATGCTAGCCAGCAGCAGATCATTCCTGCCTTTTTTTATTTGCCTTTAAGAGCGTGGGTAGCTCAAAACAAGCGCCTTGTGTCGTTATCACTCTGTTTCACTGTCTTTTTAGAACTGCATTCATTCGCGTCGAAGAAACGAGTCGCCCGTGCTGTGTACACAGCGAGGTTAAAGTGCTCTCACACAGGCATCGTTTCAGCACCTGTCCAAAATGAAGGAAGCGTCGGTTGGTTTGTTGGCCTTTTATCCTTGCCATTATTGTCTTTCAACGCCTTTTGGGTGGTGACTCGCGGATTCCACCTGGTGATGGTCGTGATTGCAGGGATTAAAAAACAACAACAACAACAACAACAACACCACCATTCATAACTCTCTCTCTCTCTCTCCTCTCTCTCTCTCTCTCTCTCTCTCTCTCTGTGCGTGTGTGTGTGTGCGTGCGCGCGCGCGCGTGTGTGTATATGTGTGTGTGTGTGTGTGTGTGTGGGGCGTGCGTGCGTGCGTGTATGGTGTGTGTGTGTGTGTGTGTGTGTGTGTGTGTGTGTGTGTGTGTGTGTGTGGTAGTGGTGGTGGTGGTGGTGGTGTGTGGTGTGTGTGTGTGTGTGTGTGTGTGTGTGTGTGTGTGTGTGTGTGTGCTTCTTCTCTAGAAATCTAATCATTTCCATTACACACTCTTTTTTCCTTCCATCATTGAGAGGACAGAAGGTATTTGCAGTGTTGCTGACAACCATCCTAACATGAATCCCAACACGCTCATTCCCGTACCCCCCCCCCCCCCCCCGCACCCCCCCCCCTCCCCCTTCCGCCCCATTCATACCCAGTCAGGAGCTTATTCCATCACCGCCCCAGCATCAGCAGTTTGCAAAGAAACAATGAATGCTAAGTCTACCAGAGGCAACTTCCCAGAGGGGACGCAGCACTGCATAACAACAAATGTCATGCTGGTGTTCAGTGGCGCCTGTTCTGTTTCAACATATAGTGTGCCCACCTCCAGTTGTGGCCCCTGCTTACAATGATCACTTAGTCTCTCATCCATGAGAGAGTGTGTCCTCCTCGGCCTGAAAGCACCACTGACAGGATAGATACAACACCCAGCGACCCGTTCAGTTTTAGTTTCATTATAGTTGAGGCAACCACTGAGAACGAAAAGCGGTAAGTGCACAAGGACAAAGAAAAGAACGAAAAAAAAAAAAAAAAAAAAAACGAGAAAGAAAGAAAGAAAGAAAAAGAAAGAAAAAAAAAGGAATCTGCTGATTCTTTGCTTACAGAATGCAGGTACGTGAATGAATGAGGTATGTTGGTTTCTATGTTGTTAGTGAAGACTGTACCCTTTCCATCGAATGGGATTAGTTAAAGCTCCTGCATAGGTAGTATCAGAAGTTGCTGTAGTACGTATGATTGTTTACTCATGATACCCTTCAGAAATAAACTTTTTTTTTCTGTCCTGTATTATTTTGTACTGGCTGTCGTTTGGGGTGATATTTATTGTATGTGACAGTATTGCTGCTGCTGTTGGTGTATATATACTGCTGTTGCTCCTGCCATTTTTGCTGGTGGGGGTGTATTTCTTACTTTTTTTTTAAGGGACATTACACATTCTGGACTGTCTCCTGAAAAGGCAGCTTTTATCAAAGGAAATTAACACAGCATTTCTGATTTTTAACTCTTGATATTTTACAGCAAAGAACGAAAACAAAACCCAAGAACAAACTACATTTCTAGGTCTCATTTCTTCCTAGAATGCAAACATGCGAGCTGATGGAAGCTGTTTGTATCCTCAAAATTATGCTTCTCCTGTTCACAATTTTGGTCATTGCCTTATACAAGCAAGCACTTTACCTCTAATTTAGATGTTTTTTGTTGTTGTTTTTTTTTTAACCCTATTGGTCTGTTTCTTCTTCCTTTTCTTCTTCTTCTTCTTCTTCTACTTCTTCTCCTTCTTCTTCTTCTTCTTCTATCTCTCTCCTCCTCCTTCCTCCTCCTCCCGCTCCTTCCTCCTCCTCCTTCTACTTCTCTTCTTATTTTGCTTCTTCTTCTTTTCTTTCTCCTTCTATTCCGTTTCTTCTTCAAGTTTCTTTTTATTTTCTTTTAATCGCTGTAACGCTTACCTACAGACAAACACCTCAGCAATGGCTTACAGGCCACCGACCAAGATAAGGTGGAAGTCAAGAATCAATATCCCCTGGCCCTGAAAGACAGTCACTGCAAGGGTAAACAGACCAGCGTAATGACGCGCCCTTCAGTTTGACCTGATGCTGTAATGATGCCCGTGCAACAGCACTTCAAACCCACAGCGTGCAGCACGGACGACTCGTGCTCCGCCATGAATGAGTTCACACTCAAAAAGGACAAGGAACGGAGGGCCGGTACGAGGCGCGTACGCGTGTTCAGCTTTTCACGTGGAGAAAAAAGACACAAACACACACACACACACACACACCACACGCGCGGCGCGCGCACACACACACTCACGCACGCACGCACGCATGCACGCACACACATGGATTCTTTGCTGCGTAGTACCTCTTCCTCGTGTCTCAATTATGGCGTGTATGCTATCACTGCAGTTACTTGATTGATTGTCTTTGTATTGGCCGGGAAGGAAAAAGCATGTGTGTGTCAGGGGAGCCGGCGTGGGGGTCGGGTGGCGGGGTTGTATATTATGAGCGTTGTTGTTGTTGTTGTTGTTGCTGTTGTTGCTGTTGTTATTGTCGTGGTTGTTGTTGTTGTTGTTGTTGTTGTTCTTTTCTTCTTCTTCTTCTTCTTCTTCTTCTTTCATTCGTTCTTCCTCTCTTTCTTTCTTTCTTTCTTTCTTCTTCCCTGCTTGTTCAACTACCCATTGCCTTGGACGCGAATCTATCAGTTTGATTATATCTCCCCCCTCTGGACATTTTCTGCCGTAGTTTCACTGATCTGTCACTTTGGACTCTTCCAATGAGATGTCTGTCTATTTGTTGTCCACTTCACGTTTCTTGCCTTAGTGACCACTTACTGGTCCATCTTGTTGAGATTGTGTCCACTTCACGTTCTTGCTTTATGGACCACTTACTGTCATCTTGTGAGATTGTTGTCCACTTCACGTTTCTTGCCTATAGTGGACCACTTACTGGTCCATCTTGTTGAGATTGTTGTCCACTCACGTTTCTTGCTTTAGTGGACCACTTACTGGTCCATCTTGTTGAATTGTTGCCACTTCACGTTTCTTGCCTTAGTGGACCACTTACTTGTCCGTCTGTTGAGATTGTTGTCCACTTCACGTTTCTTGCCTTAGTGGACCACTTTACTGGTCCATCGTGTTGAGATTGTTGTCCACTTCACGTTTCTGGCCTTAGTGGACCACGTTACTGGTCCATCTTGTTGAGATTGTTGTCCACTTCACGTTTCTTGCCTTAGTGGACCACTTACTGGTCCATCTTGTTGAGATTGTTGTCCCACTTCACGTTTCTGCCTTAGTGGACCACTTACTGGTCCATCTTGTTGAGATTGTTGTCCACTTCACGTTTCGGCCTTAGTGGACCACGTTACTGGTCCATCTTGTTGAGATTGTTGTCCACTTCACGTTTCTGGCCTTAGTGGACCACTTACTGGTCCATCTGTTGAGATTGTTGTCCACTTCACGTTTCTGGCCTTAGTGGACCACTTACTGGTCCATCTTGTTGAGATTGTTGTCCACTTCACGTTTCTGGCCTTAGTGGACCACTTACTGGTCCATGTAAAGCAAAAGTCTTGTAGTTCTTTTTTTTTCGAGTTGAAATTTCAAACACTTATTCTTGTCAGACGTGGGATTAGGTGCAGATAGTACACCTGACTAGAGAAGACATTAGATGGTCATTACGCAGTGTAAATGTACGCAAAGTAGCCTGTTTATGCTTTTCTGATGTTCTTAGCGTATCTGCTTTCAATTTTTTTTTCTCTCCTAAATTCATTGAGTAAATAGGTAATTCACTACAATGTCTTGGGGTACCCATCAGAAAAGATTCAACTGCTTTTTTTTTTTTACATTATTGTCTTTGTTCTTCGTTTCTTTGTCAGGACATGAATTCTTTCGTCATCTTTTGTCAATCCCAGAAGAGAATCTGTTCTGTGGCGATGGTCTGGAAGCAATACTGCTTTAATTCCAGGCTGCTGCTGCGTAACCTGATCAGTTTTTATCCGGGTAGGAATGATTTCGACAGTGAAACAACAAAAATGATGATGACTAAAGAGATATGTGCCACGACACGTCTTCCTAAAAAAATCACAGAAATAAAGACAGCAATTTCCGGTTCCGGACGCCATCCTATCCTTGTTCACTTGTGCCATTTCCAAACCGTTGTGTGTGTCTGTTTTGTTTTTCTCCTTTTTTCCACCAGTTGCACAAGATCTATCTCGCTCTGTCCCGTTGTAGATGTGTGACGTGCGTGCGTTGCGTCTGCGTGTGTGTCGTGGTGTGTGTGTGGTGTGTGTGTGTCAGTGTGTGTGTGTGTGTGTCCTTCATTTAACGTCATCCACTATCGTGATATAGACATAAGTGTCTACTAAAAAATAAATAACGAACACTTGAATTGCGTGTGTGTGTGTGTTGTGTGTGTGTGTGTGTGTGTGTGTGTGTGTGTGTGTGATGTGTGTACGTGTGTGTGTGTGTGTGTGTGTGTGTGTGCGTGTGGTGTGTGTGTGAATGTGGCGTGTGTGTGTGCACATGCGCGCGCGCGCGCGCGCGCGTCGCGCGCGCGTTGGTGTGTGTGTGTGTGTAGTGTGTGTGTGTGTGTGCGTGCATGCGTGCGTGTGTGTGTGTGTGTGTGTGTGTGGTGTGTGTGTGTGTGGTGCGGCGTGTGTGAGTGCGTGTGTGCGTGCATGCGTGCATGCGTGAGTGCGTGTGCGTGCGTGCAGTGCGTGCGTGCGATCGTGCGTGCGTGTGTGTGTGTGTGTGTGTGTGTGTGTGTGTGTGTGGACGCGCACGCATCTGCGCAAAGTGAGTAAATGTGTGGATATAGTAAAATAATAAGACTTGGACCCTTCATTTGGCAGAATACGAGATTAGATTGATTTTGTCTTGTGGAAGGAAACGATTAACGGACTTTTTTTTTTTTTTAACCATGATGTCAACTCCTGGTTTGCGTCACAATTATTTCAGGGGATCAACGTTGGGGATGCGATCTTGGCTTCATTTTTGTGTACTTTGCCGGAAAGATGTCTGCGTAAACGAACACTTGAATTACACAGCGTTCAGTGTGGTCGTTTGGTTTCACCACGCATGAATAAGGTCGGTTCCCAAAGAACAATGAAGCGGAAGATGAAATGATAGCGGGGAAGGCGAGGGTCATGATACTGTGTTCCACTTTCTTACAGAATAATGATAATGAAAAAAAAAAAAAAAAAAAAAGCATAAAACAGAAAAATCCCGTTTCCCTGATAACTACTTCCCTAATCATTTCTATCTCTTCCGATGCAATTTTATATGTTTTTTTTTTTCGATTTTGCGTTTGAAAAGAGAGAGAGAGAGAGAGAGAGAGAGAGAGAGAGAGAGAGAGAGAGAGAGAGAGAGAGAGAGAGAGAGAACAAAAACGGAGAAAGAAAGGGCTCTGACTAGACTCGAACCCACGAGCTTCCGACTTCTCTTTTTTTTTCTTCTTTTTTTTTTTGATATGTAATACTAGCCACTGCATATCGGCGGCGAGTTTGTAGTAGTTGTTGTTGTTCTTTTTCCTGTACCCCATAAACAATAATCCTGTTTACATCCGCATCGTACCTTTCAAGAACAAGCACTTCAACTTTCCTATAAGAAGCCAAGATCGAATCAGTAAAGACTGACTCTGGAGTCTTGCAATTATTGCAGCTGTGCGAGGGCACCGAACTGACGAGGGTGTTGTTCTGGGCTTGGCACATTAATGATACCAGGACAACTTAGCACTTCAGTCCACTCCAGGTTTTCATCCGTGATGACTCATTTCTCTCGGCCAATGACGCGAAGAAGAAAGCAGTGTTGAGCCAAAGCTCTATTGATGATACTGTCATCTGCATACCTCTCTTCCCTCCCCGCCAGCGCCCCCACCCCACCCCCTCCCTGCCCTTTCTCCCCAGTCCTCCCCTTAGCAGAACAAATTGAAATATTCTCTGCCTCTTATACCGCTTTATCTTTCTCTTCCTCCTGTTTCCCTACAACCTTTCCATGTTTTCTTGTCTTTCTACAAGGTTGTACACATTATTATCTCTTTGTGCTTGGGGAAAAATCGACCTGTTACAGCTATACTCTCTCTCTCTCTCTCTCTCTCTCTCTCTCTCTCTCTCTCTCTCATGATGTGTTTGCTGTGTGTGTGTGTGTGTGTGTGTTGTGTGTGTGTGTGTGTGTGTGTGTGTGTGTGTTATTTAGTAAATTTTGAGAGAAAAAAAAACTTTAAAATGTCTACTACCGTTATTATGATACAGAAGTTTTCTTAGCTGTTGATGGCCAATGGGAAAGAGAGAGAGAGAGAGAGAGAGAGAGAGAGAGAGAGAGAGAGAGAGAGAGAGAGAGAGAGAGAGAGAGAGGTGGAAATAAACAGAAAGAGAGAGAGAGAGAGAGAGAGGAGAGAGAAGAGAGAGAGAGAGAGAGAGAGAGAGAGGAGGGGGAGGTCCATCACAGTAAAGCGTTACATGTCCATTCAGACACATGGCATAACATACTGCTTTTTGTGCTTGGAACGTGTGATAGTAAACCTACGTTTTTTTTCATTCTGGTGTCTGTGCCATGGCTTTCACTTCCATCGTGTATGGAGTCTATTTCTAACCCAGTTCACGTTACAACATGCACCATAACTCAGGCATTTTTCTCCTCCGCGTTTTGATGTAGGTAGCATACACTTGAGCTCGTAAAAAAAGCGTACACGAACGCGCAAGTACGCACGCACACACGCTCGCGCGCGCGCGCGCACCCCCCCCCCACACACACACGCAGCACGCACGCACACACACACACACACACACGCACGCATGCACGCACGCACGTTCGCACGCACAGCACACACACACACATATGCACACACACACATACACACACACACACACACACACACACACACACACACACACACACACAAGCGCGCTCGCGCGCGACCGCGCACAGATGCGCGCACGCTCTCTCATAAACACACCTACATACACAAATACACACATATATACACATATACACAGACACACGCTCGCACGCATCCGCGCAGGCGCACGCACACACACACACACACACACACACACACACACACACACACACACACACACAACATACACACACACACACACACACACACACACACACACACACACACACACACACTTCTCAAAATTGAATAAACACACATAAAGTTCGCGCGCGCGCGCACGCACGCACGCACGCACACACGCACGCACGCGCACGCACCACACACAACACACACACACACACACACACACACACACACACACACATACACGATAGCACGTTTGCGAAAAAATAGCACACAAATGCATGCGTACACGCACGCTCTCTCTCTCTCTCTCTCTCTCTCTCTCTCTCTCTCTCTCTCTCTCTCTCTCTCTCTCTCTCTCTGATATTTAGGAAGTCAAGACGAAAATACCAATATTAATTTCCACGTTTTTCTTTTATCTTAGGTATGACCTCATCAGAAAACTGATATGATCACTGGTGGTGTGTGACATCATCGGCGCCCCTTTTTGCCTCAGCAGTTCAGACAAGGGGATCCTCCATGCAGAATGCCGCAGGGTGAACTGCCCACTATCTTGCGTATCATCACGTATGTCGGCTCAGAAGGAAACCGTTATTGCCTCGCTAGCCTTTCATCCGTGCAAAGATCCGGCCTGACCAATACACATTTCTTTTTCTGCTTTCTTCTATACTAGGTCCCTCTCTAGGGCCACAGAGGAGACGGGAAAAGTATAGTGGGAAGAGCAGAAAATTCAAAAGAAATTTAGTGAAAGGGGAGAAAGGAAGGAGATTCAGGAGACAAATACTTTTTTTTTTCATCCATTTTCATGGCAGAATGTTAACATCATTGCAGCTTCGTGTGTTGATTTTGTCCCTTCAGATTAGTAATCTAGAGAAATGAGTCACCAATAGTTAACAGGTATAGAATACGCTCACGACTCGATATCATTACTGGTGCATCCCAAGATGAGAGCGTCGCTGCTTCAAGAACCATGTGTTCCCAATCCAGATCTTTTTTGCAGGGTCAGTGGTTATCAGTTTCTGATTTCCTCTTTACCTTGTTCAATCCCTGCGGAGACAATTTAGGTGTAACGGGTAACAGAAGTAAGGAGCAAAAAATAAGAGAAACAAAATGTGAGTATTAAAGTGCTTGTACGTTTTGAATTTGGTAATGATGTGCAGGGTGTCATAAAACTAAACAAACGATGGAATTCTAGTGAAACAAACAATAGAAAGAAATCGATGTTTTTTTTCCCAAATAACCACTTATATCTTCAGTGAGGACTTAAGGGTTTTGCTCGCAGGATGGGATGCACATTTCAAAATGCCCGTTTTTACGGGTATCATTACTACACCGGCATGACAAAACTAGCATCGCCTTGCTACAGTCACTGTCTTCCATAGACAGTGGACATGATTGTATGGGCGCATAGTATCTTCATAAGCCTAGAACAGCTGCTTTTTTTTTTCTTTCTAGGAAAACGGCTGTCATTTTTCAGGAAAACGGGGTTAATCTGTTATCTCTCAGAATCACTTTTTTTTTTCCAAAGGACGATAGCTGTTTTCCCTGTTTGTTTGTTTTTTATTCTCTCGAGGATCACAACTATGTTCTCTCTTTTCCCCAGGAACATCATTATTATCGGTATTACTCCTAAGGATCACACATGTGTTGCCTATTTTCGAGTGGGGGGAGGGGGCGTTATCATCCTTGAGGAAACCTACGAAAATGGGGAAGAATTATGATTATCAGGATCACAACTATTTTCTCTACTTTTGTTGAACCTATCTGCGCTTGCCATGTTAATAATGGTTGATTGTAGCTATTTTACCTGTTAACAACACCTTCTTCACGGTAACACCTGCTTTCCTAAGGAAAACAGGGACAACAGTTATTATCCCCTGGAAAATAGGGAATACAATTATGATCCTCAAGAAAACATGGAAAACGGCTGCGATTCAAAAGATAGTTTTACTCCCCTGGATAATTCTTCCCGGTTTCCTCTTCAACGGGCTCAGTTCCCTGAAGCCAGAAAGGCGACGGAAGTATGCTGATAGGAAGAGAAGAAAATGTAGCCGCAGTGTACCAGAAGTAGAGACAGAGAAGGGTAATACTGGTGGCATATACTCTGTTTTATTTTTCTGTTCATCTATTTCTTTGATTTTCACAGCAACATGGACGATTATATTATCAATACAGCTTATGTTGTCATTGATTTCTGTTTCACGTCAGTGGTACACAGAAATGAGTCATCCATGGATAACTCCATGGGGGATAAAGTGTAGTATCGTCTGCTGATCCATGGATAACTCCATGGGGATAAAGTGTAGTATTGTCTGCTGATCCATGGATAACTCCATGGGGATAAAGTGTAGTACTGACTGCTCATCCATGGATAACTCCATGGGGATAAAATGTAGTACTGACTGCTCATCCATGGATAACTCCATGGGGATAAAGTGTAGTACTGACTGCTCATCCATGGATAACTCCATGGGGATAAAGTGTAGTACTGACTGCTCATCCATGGATAACTCCATGGGGATAAAGTGTAGTACTGACTGCTCATCCATGGATAACTCCATGGGGATAAAGTGTAGTACTGACTGCTCATCCATGGATAACTCCATGGGGATAAAGTGTAGTATCGTCTGCTCATCCATGGATAACTCCGTGGGGATAAAGTGTAGTACTGACTGCTCATCCATGGATAACTCCATGGGGATAAAGTGTAG
>CM065730.1:24255070-24257570 GCA_033310375.1 Conus canariensis | reverse complement strand
GGTAAGGACGCCTGGTAGTAAAAATTAAAATACCCTGTGTTCTTCATGCTTAGTTTCCAAGGTGAAGATCTACCTGAAGTCTGGAGGGGTTGCTTCCAGACACGGATGCTACTGATTCTGGAAACGATATGAAGGAGATACATATGTCCATAACGCGGCCAGCAGAGCTTGGACTGGTTGAGGGTTGTGTGACTCATCTCCTTGCTTTTCTTCGACCTTCGCTCACAAAGGAGCGTAGGCCACAAAGGTCAACACTCCAGTGAACTCGATTTTGAGTTGCCATCTCCATCTCTGCCTTGCTGGTTCCTTTCTACTCTATCCGTCCCCCCCCCCCCCCCCCCCTTTCTTACTCCCCTTCTGACTGGTTGTCTCAACAATCACCATTTACAAGAGGTAGCCCTGTAAGCAAACATGTTGATGATATGTACAATAACAGAACTGGCTTAGCTATGTTGTGATTAGAAAAGACAACCAGAAAGGAGGAAATACTATCACCATCCACATCATAGCATTCACATGAATGGTCACAGGACTGCCTCCTCCACTAAAGATTGAGTCGGGGAGACAGCCAAAGAAGAGACAGTCTTGTCTTTGCTCACATTATTACATTTTCATGTCTTTCTCATGTTACGTTGAGTGTATTCTCTATTTTTTTCTCCTTCCTTCGATCAGTGAGAAATTCGTGTTTAATCATCAGTAGCACCAAGAGGTCCTTTTCGATCAATAGCGATGACATCACAGCGCGTCTATACATTTTCAAACTTTGCTTGTTTGTATTCTCTGTTGAATAATTTGGCTGCGATCTACATTCCGTAGCCGAATAAGTAGTTGAACTCTCCCCTGACTGAGGGCACAAGGATCAGTTCACCTCCATAAGTTTGTTTCAATTCAGATAAAGGGCTGGAAGGAGATGAAGGTGCAAAATATGCATACATTGAAAGCGTTTGCCCATACTGGATAAACAAACAAAAAAAAACGAGAAACTCCTCACATTCCAGGGACGAAATCTTCGATGAGGAACGCCCAACGAAGAAACTAGAAGCTGAACTAGAGACAGAGATGAAAGACATGCTGACAAACAAATTGATGATCTCTTACATGCTGATGAGAACGCATCATATATCCGAATAAATGATGTACATAATGGACTCAAAGTGTTTGAAAAAAGATACTTCTCACTGAGTACGAAAAGAAAACTAGATCATCAATCTCTGATCAACTAAGTGGCATCGTTGCGGCCATAGCAAAAGCCAATACGAATGAAGAGAAAGTCAAAGAGAAAATAGGATAAGCACCTGAGACGGGAGATTGTCCTGCCAATGAGCTTGAAGTCAGCAACGGGGGTCTTGGGACTGATGGATCACATTACTAAAGCAGAGAATATGAAGAAACCAAGGGCACAGAAAAAGCCGGTGAACGTTTCTTTCACGTAGGCCCGGTGAAGCCTCTTCCCTTTGGCGAAAGCTCATGGTGGTGTATATTCTAATGTATTTTCCTTTGCGAATATTTACTCCTTTTATTTCAGTCAAAATGAACGCGAGCCTGTCTTAATGAAATGGGGGAAAACTACGCGGGCCGTCCTCGAAGTCTCACTGATAACGTTATTTCAGTAAACTTTTAGACACGAAATTAAGAATTTATACAAGCGAAGTCGAAGTTTCGGTAACGCGTGGGAAATGGAATTGAAGATTTAAAGGAGCGCTTACCTTTGAATGTCGACGTAAGTGTACAAATTCCATGATGCAGTTTACCGGAATGGAGGGATAAGTACCTTCATGCCTTCAGTTCCCGAAAGAGTATACTGCTGCTGACATTTCAAAGTCATTTCTTACATTGCTGATGTTTGTTATCTTCACCGCTGCAAAGATGGTTCTTTCCTTAAACTCAATAGGAGTGTAGTCCACTATTGCGTGCACTGCATTCATTGCACACAAAAAAAGAAGAAAAAAAGAAACGATATCTGAGACAGCATATTCATTACCATAAATAAAAGAGATGAAATAGCATGTGTTTTGATGCCTTATAACAACACTGCTAATCAGTTACTATTGTGCTAACAACAAACATCAATTAGAGTGTGCTGTATACACATATCAACCACGCACACATTGTTAATTCATAACCTTTATAAAAGAGACTTCACATATACACACGCAGCAACTTCGGATCACACTTGGTTGCACCCACCCTCACAAAACTCATGATAATAATTATAGTAATCTGAAGCACTTTCCGGAGTTACGTCCTTTGTTGATTTGTGTACAGTTTCAGATTTTGTAGTTTTTGGCCACGTTGTTATTTCTATAACAATTTATTCTGTCGCATTAGAATTGTTTCGCTCATTTGTATAGATTATCTAACCTTTGAAATAAAACCAATTTGACACATCTTCATCTCAATTATCCCTCTGTTCTGATAAACTGCATGAAAGGAACTAATTTCAAAACATGAGAGAGAAAGACAGAGACAGAGAGAGAGAGAGAGAGAGAGAGAGAGAGAG
>CM065730.1:24250070-24252570 GCA_033310375.1 Conus canariensis | reverse complement strand
AACGCTAGGGGGTTAAAGTAATCTTGCATGGGCATCATTACGCCCGCCGGCGCATAATGAAAGAGGCTTTCCTTCCGTGACCTTGTACCCTTGCAATAATTGTCTTACAGGGCTGCTGTAGATATTGATTCGTGATTTTAACTTCATCACGTTCAGTGCCCCAGGGTCGTAGTTAAGTTGCGCCCAAAATCGTAGAGGTTACAAAGATGATAGAAAAATGAGGAGAAAAAAAAAACGAAGAAGAATATGCACAAATACATAAAAACAAAGAAAAAAATATAAATCTGAAGAAGGAAACCAACAGGGCAGGAAAAAAAATTAAAAAGGGGGAAGGACGGGGGCCCAAAGGAAGCGCTTCGAGAGAAGCGGAGGAGGAGGAGAGGAGGCGGAGGAGGAGAGAAGCGGAGGAGGAGGAGGTGGTGGCCAACATCGACAACAATCAGATAGCGGGAGATGCCAGTAATGAAAAGCGATGACGAAGTTGTGAACAGGGATAGTGTGGTTTGGAGGAAAAGAAAAGCAGTTTCTAACAACAAGTTTTTACCTTGCTATACAAATTTACTGCTATTTTGTTTTGTTTCTGTTTGTTGTTGGAGAGAATGGGATGAAGAAAAACGATAAACAGAAATAAAGTGATATTGTGATAACACACGTTCCCCTCGAGGATACAAACCAGAAATTGAAAATTTGTTTTGAACAAGTTTTGTTTTAATCACCATATACACCACAACAAACAATAACAGTTGGCACTGACAATGATAATCATCCACAACGATAAGCATATTGTACTGGACAGAAAATTTGTATCCGTGACAAGGACAAGGTGGACAATTATAGCCATTGCTTCAAGTTCTGAAAGCACTCAAGCTGGAACTGAAACTCGAATCCAGTCATGTGCGAAACAAACAGTCCTCCCAACAGTATGGCAATACCCCATATACCCATCCGTATCCATCCATCTGCTGTCCGCAAAGAATTGAAGAGTGGCATACATTCGCTTTGTAGTCTTCTTACTGCATTTATACACGCTCAGTGGCATTGGTTGGGCCACTAATTCAAGCGATCATTTTCAGCCGTCATTGGACGGATGTAGTAGTGCCCTCCCAGTGGGAACGCCTGTTCGCTTTGGCTGTGAGAGACGAAGCGATGGTTGTTAATAATGGGCAGTGAATGTTAGACCAGAGCAGGCGTCACTGACCACTACCGAAGTGACCCAGCAGGAGTGCAGTGTCTCCATGCTAGATTGCCCCCTGACTACTTATGACTGATTGCACCCCGTGGGCTGTTGCTCTAGGGGCTGCACCGGAATGACCATTTGTCTGGGTGTCAATTGAAGGAACCAGAATCAGTGGATTGGGATCACTGCTTCTGTGGGAACTTGGGATATGAGGAAGCAAAACAACAATGAAAGCGAGAATTTCAGTAGTCGTCTATGTAACGGATTACTCACGTATGCCTGGGGACGATTTCGTTTCTATATCGCAAAAGCTGATAACTTTTGTTTTTCGTATATTTTTTAACAGTCCAAGTCACCTTGTTTGTATGTTGTTGGTCCTCAGACATACAAAAATGCGCTCTCTCTCTCTCTCTCTCTCTCTCTCTCTCTCTCTCTCTCTCTCTCTCTCAAGACACACACATGTATATATCTGTCTACCTATCTGTGCATTTCTCCATGGATAGATAGATAGGCAGACAGATAGCCAGACAGACAGACAGTTAGATAGATGGATAGATCGATCGATCGATAGGTAGGTAGGTAGGTAGGTAGGTAGATAGATTTCGGGAAGAGAGAGAGAGAGAGAGAGAGAGAGAGAGAGAGAGAGAGAGAGAGAGAGAGAGAGAGAGAGAGAGAGAAGAAGAAGAAGAAGAAGAAGAAGAAGAAGGTGGAAGACAGCCAATGGGGAGAAACATTCAATTAGCGAGCAAGTGCCAGTAACTGAAAGCGATGACGAAATTGTAAAAAAGGGAAAGTGTGATTCGGAGGGGAAAAACTACCTTCATATAAATTACAACTCTGCATTGTAGAAAGACAATGAGAACTAGAAGAATTTATAACATTATTTTGTTTTGTTTCTGCTTGCTGTTGGAACGAGTTGAGTTTGAAAAAAGATAAACATAAATAAAGTATGATAATGAACTGACACAAGTTAACCTCAAGGATACAGTCCAGAAATTGAAATATTCTTTTAAATATGTACAAGAAGCGGGAAAAAAAAACAAACAAAAAAACGCAAAAACAAACGAAAACATACACAAAAAACAAGAAAAAAAAAATGGCAGCAGCACCGCTACCATAATACACCAACAAAAACAACACACAGCGGCACTGGCATAATCATCATCTACATCGATAACCAGTGCAACCTTATACTGGGCAGGACATTTTCATCTATGACGAAGACAATAGATGGAGAATTTATAGCCATTGTTACCAGTTCTGATAGTACTCACGCAGGTGCTGAAACTCGAATCTAGTCATGTACAACAAGCCAGACAGTCT
>CM065730.1:24240070-24245070 GCA_033310375.1 Conus canariensis | reverse complement strand
ATGACACTGATTAATAACTGATTTTTTTTTCTCTGATATCTTTCCTTTTTTGTTTGTTTGTTTGTTTGTTTGTTTGTTTTTGTGTTCCTGCAGCAAAATAAATAATAGGTGATCAGTAATATTCAGCACTGTTATACTGAAATGTCGATCGTTCACCTCATGAATAGGGAAAGAAATACACACTTTGATATTATTAATGTTATCGAACAATAACAGCAGAAGTGGCGACAGCAACGCAGTGACTGATAACAAATAACATGACAATGCTTCACTTTCTTTTTGCCCCGCTGTGCAAATGGACAGAATGGCATTAACATGCAAAGAACATTTAGTGTGTGATAAGGGAACGGAAGGGAATTGAGGAAAAGTTTTCAGGTAAGCAAATTATATTTGCTTTTTCTTTATGCTTTTAGATGCAAAGGAGGGCGACTGCAGGTGGGAACCTAAACAAATCTTAAAATGTGTTTGAAATAAATCCGCCAAACAACATGGAAAACCGAATCACAAGACAGAACACGACGCGTTTCGACCTCCTAGATCCTCTTCAGGCAAGAGAACAACACTCAGGACAACAAAAATGAAGAACGAGCAAGCACTTGTCAAATTCAGCTTAAGATTGGCCGTTGAATCAAGATAAGCGCTTGCTCGTTTCTTTTACTTTCGCTGCGGGTATAGTCATGATTGAATCCGCACAAAATGAAAGCAACGTTCCATCTCTACCGACAATAATTGTACTTCTGTAGCAAAGGAGTTAGAGTTGTGGTTTGCTCCTCATCTTGCTCGCTCTTCCCCTCTTTTGTTAACCGGTCTGCTGTTTACCACTGCCCACCCATTATACACGTCACTCTGGAGATAAGTTATATGGGGCAAAGGACAGGTGGTTTGGAGGATGTGTGTCCATCTGTGAAAGATGGAAGGGGCAGGGAAGGCTGAAAAAAGGACTGTAAGAAGTTCAGAATATCAGTTTCTGTAGTACCTTTTTTTGTTTACGTCGAAGAAAGAGGAAAATGGTATAATTACCAACGCAGCGAGTCATCATCAATGTCTTCTCTGCATCCGTGGTCCAGAGAAATGTGTGGCCCATGCTGGATGCCACAAGGTGAAGTGGCCACTTTGCCTCGTGTCGCTACTACATCCAGATCATAACAAAACTATCATCCCTTCTCTGGCTTTATATCCCAGCAATAGCTGTCTTTCAAAGCCAGTGGCTATTCATTACAATCATATTACATTCACTTCTTTTTTTCTACACCCTATCCCCACACCTTTTTTTTTTTTTTTTTTTTAATCATATTCATTTTTCTTTTAGAAAGCAGGTGTTGTAAACAGCACAGCATTGTGTCATTACAAATTTCTCTTTTTCGTCGGTAGTCTGGAGGACAGAGTCATTAAACGCTAATTCCATGGGAATATATATTAGTGCTCCCTTTAATGGGCATAACTAGTGCTGCATACCACTTCACTCCCTCTTTCTCTCTCCCTATTCCCCGGAGAAAAAAGCAGCTTCGATTCGATCGTTTTGTACGCCTACAATAATTGTAGATATTATTTAGATTCTTTTTTTCTTCTTCACATTCTCCCGTCTTCTGCAGCCAAGCTCAGATGAAGCAGGGTAAGTGTGTGTTGGGGAGGGAGGGGGGGAGGGGGGGGCGTAGGAGATAGGAGAAAGAACAAATATTGAAGTTCAATACTGGATTGTTGATAGTTTGTTTGTTGTTTCCTACTTCTAGATAATCACTGTGATCACTGGTCAATGAAAACATGTAGAGTTGGCGGTAGGCTAGGATAGAAATTAATGATAAATAGGTAAGAAGGTAGGTGGGTAGGTAGGTAGGTAGGTAGGTAGGTAGGCAGGTAGCTAGGTAGGTAAGTAGGCAGGTAGGTAGGTAGCTAGGTTGGTAGGTACGCAGGTAGGTAGGAAGGCAGGCAAGTAGATACGTAGGTAGGTAGGTGGGTAGGTAGGTAGGTAGGTAGGTAGGTAGGTAGGTAGGTAGGTAGGTAGGTAGGTAGGTAGTAGGTAGGTTGGTAGGTAGGAAGGTAGGCAGGCAGGTAGGTAGGTAGATAGGTAGCTAGGTAGATAGGTAGGTAGGTGGGTAGGTCGGTAGGTAGGAAGGTAGGAAAGTAGGAAGGTAGGAAGGTAGGTAGGTAGGAAGGTAGGTAGGTAGGTAGGTCGGTAGGTAGGTAGGTAGGTAGGTAGGTAGGTAGGTAGGTAGGTAGGTAGGAAGGTAGGAAGGTAGGTAGGTAGGTCGGTAGATAGGTAGGTAGGTAGATAGGTAGGAAGGTAGGAAGGTAGGTAGGTAGGTAGGTAGATAGGTAGGTAGGTAGGAAGGTAGGTAGGTAGGTAGATAGGTAGGTAGGTAGGTAGGTAGGTAGGTAGGTAGGTAGGTAGGTCGGTAGGTAAGTAGGTAGGTAGAAGGTAGGTTGTTAGGTAGGCAGATAGATATGCAGGTAGTAGGTAGGTAGGTAGGTAGGTAGGTAGGTAGGTAGGTTGTTAGGTAGGCAGATAGATATGCAGGTAGGTAGGTAGGTAGGTAGGTAGGTAGTAGGTAGGTAGGTAGGTAGTAGGTAGGTAGGTAGGTAGGTAGGTAGGTAGGTAGGTAGGTAGGTAGGCAGGTAGGTAGGTAGGAGGTAGGTAAGTAGCTAGGTTGGTAGGTACGCAGGTAGGTAGGAAGGCAGGCAAGTAGATACGTAGGTAGGTAGGTGGGTAAGGTAGGTCAGGTAGGTAGGTAGTGGGTTAGGTGTGGTAGGTAGGCAGGTAGGCAGGTAGGCAGGAGGCAGGATAGGTAGGTAGGTAGGTTAGGTAGGTAGTAGGTAGGTAGGTGAGGTAGGTCGGTAGGTAGGAAGGTAGGAAGGTAGGAGGTAGGTAGGTAGGTAGGTAGGTAGGTAGGTAGGTCGGTAGGTAGGTAGGTAGTAAGGAAGGTAGGAAGGTAGGTAGGTAGGTAGGTCGGTAGGTAGGTAGGTAGGTCGGTAGGTAGGTAGGTAGGTAGGTAGGAAGGTAGGAAGGAAGGTAGGTAGGTAGGTAGGTAGGTAGGTAGGTAGGAAGGTAGGAAGTAGGTAGGAAGTAGTAGGTAGGTAGGTAGGTAGGTAGGTAGGTAGGTAGTAGGTAGTAGGTGTTGTAGGTAGGCAGTAGATATGCAGGAGTAGGTAGGTAGGTAGGTAGGTAGGTAGGAAGGTAGGTAGGTAGGTAGGTAGGTAGTAGGATAGGAGGTAGAGTAGGTAGTAGGCAGGTAGGTAGGTAGGGTAGGTAGGTAGGGGTAGGTAGGATAGGAAGGTAGGTAGGTAAGTAGGTAGGTTGGTTAGGTAGGAGAGTATAGTAGAGGTAGGCAGGTAGGTAGGTAGGTAGGTAGGTAGGGTGAGGTAGGAGGTAGGTAGGTAGGTAGGTAGGTAGGAAGGAGGTAGGTAGGTAGGTAGGGTAGGTTGTTAGGTAGGCAGATAGATATGCAGGTAGGTAGGTAGGTAGGTAGGGAGGAAGGAAGGTAGGTAGGTAGGTATAGGTAGGTTGTTAGGTAGGCAGATAGATATGCAGGTAGGAAGGTAGGTAGGGTAGGTAGGGAGGAAGGAAGGTAGGTAGTAGGTAGTAGGTAGGTAGTTGTTAGGTAGGCAGATAGATATGCTGGTAGGTAGGTAGGTAAGGTAGGTAGGTAGGGAGGAAGGAAGGTAGGTAGTGTAGGTAGGTAGTGTTAGGTAGGGATAGAACAGGTAGGTAGGTAGGTAGGTAGGCAGGAAGGAAGGTAGGTAGTAGGTAGGTAGGGTAGGTAGGCGTAGGAGGTAGGTAGGTAGTAGGTAGGTAGGAGTGAAGGTAGGTTAGGTAGGTAGGTAGGTTGTAGGTAGGCTAGATAGTAGGTAGGTAGGTGTAGGTAGGGGAAGGAAGGTAGGTAGGTAGGTAGGCTAGGTAGGTTAGGTAAGGTAGGAGGTAGGTAGAGTAGGTAGGTAGGTAGTAGGTAGTGTAGGTAGGAGGTATAGGTAGGTAGGTAGGTAAGGTAGGAGAGGTAGGTAGGAGGAGAGGTAGGTAGGTAGAGTGGTATTGGGAGGTGGGTAGGTAGGTAGGTAGGTAGGCAGGTAGGTAGGAAGGTAGTAGGTAGGTAGGAAGGTATGTAGGAAGGTAGGTAGGTAGGAGTAGGTAGGAAGGTAGTAGGTAGAGTAGGTAGGTAGGTAGGTAGGTAGGTAGGTAGGAAGGTAGGTAGGTAGGTAGGCAGGTAGGTAGGTAGGAAGGAGGTAGGTAGGTAGGTAGGTAGGTAGGTAGGTAGGTAGGTAGGTAGGCAGGTAGGTAGGTAGTGGAGTAGGTAGGTAGGTGTAAGTAGGTGTAGGTAGGTAGAGGTAGGTAGGTAGGTAGGTAGGAAGGAAGGTAGGTAGTAGGAAAGGTAGGTAGGTAGGTAGGCAGGTAGGTATAGGTATGGTAGGTATAGGTAGGTAGGTAGGTATAGGTAGGTAGAGTAGGTAGGTAGGTAGGTGGTAGGTAGGAAGGATAGGTAGGTAGGTAGGTAGGTAGGTAGGTAGGTAGGAGGTAGGTAGGTAGGTAGGTAGGTAGGTAGGTAGGTAGGTAGGTAGGTAGGTAGGAAGGTAGGTAGTAGGTAGGTAGGTAGGTAGGTAGGTAGGAGCGTAGGAAGGTAGGTAGGGGAGGAGGTAGGTAGGAGGTAGGAGTGTAGGGAAGGTAGGTAGGTAGGTAGGTAGGTAGGTAGGTAGGTAGGTAGGTAGGAGGAGGAGGTAGGTAGGTAGGTAGGTAGGCAAGTAGGAGGTAGGTGGGTAAGTAGGTAGGTAGGTACTAGGTAGGTTAGTATGTATGTATGTATGTATGTATGTATGTATGTATGGATGGATGGATGGATGGATGGATGGATGTAGGTAGGTAGGTATGTAGGCAGGTAGGTAGATAGGTAGATAGGTATGTAGGTAGACAGGTAGGTATATAGCTAGCTAGCTAGATGATCACACACCCGTGCGCGCGGCGCACGCACGCACACGCACACACACACACGCACACCACACACACACACACACAC
>CM065730.1:24232570-24235070 GCA_033310375.1 Conus canariensis | reverse complement strand
ATTTGGCAAACAGGGGGAGTGGGGAATTAAAAACTCAATACAACATGGAAGTGAAATCTCTAACTTCCAGTCTATGGCCGCCATTAAAACCCATCTAACTACAACAATTCATACTGTCTGCTTCAACACCTTTCGCCCGCTGGATCGCACCCGTTCAGAGGTCATGACTAAACTTGCCTTTGACCTTTTGGCATCAAATTGAAATTTTCCACAGTCTACAATCCCATGGTATTCTCACTACCAAGGGTTCAAAATTGGAATCCAACAGCACCCCCAGAGCAGCCAGCGAAGAGTAGAAAGCAAAAGAAAAGAAAGTGTGGTAAAGAAATAAGTTGCTGAAAAACCAAAATCGTGTATGAAACATGAAGGCAAATCTTTGAGCCTATGCTTAAGGACCCCTTTAAGAATGCAAGGGAGATAAAAAGAAACGGTGTCAACAGTCAGAGTGATCAGCTCAACTGTTAAATAACCCAACCATTTTCAGCAGCTAAAAATTGTGCAGAACAGCCTTTACTAGGATCTCTTGGGAGATGCAGTCTCCCACTGATTGAATAACAGTAATATCTTGAACAATTTAGTGGTGGGACTAAACATGTGCAAGCTAATAATTCGTCCATCATTGTAGTAATGACTTGGCAAAGACTCGATAGAAAAAAAAAAGCCGGGGGGGGGGGGGGGGGTATTAAGAAAATGAGAATTAACCACAGTCCACCATTCCATGATATTCTCGCCACAATGTGTGTGTGTGTGTGTGTGTGTGTGTGTGTGTGTGTGTGTGTGTGTGGCGTGCGTGCGTGCGTGCGTGCGTGCGTGCGTGCGTGCGTGCGTGTGTAAAGAGTCGTTAAACACTGAGTCCGTAAGGGTGATGTCTTAGAGAAGTTGCAGTGACAGAGGAGAGAAGAACGAGGGGGGGGGGGGGGGGGGATCTGTGCAACAGTTGGAGTTCAGATGGGGGTAAGAATGCGTTAGAGAGCTCTGCATGATATGACACTAATGTCCGCAGAAGAGAAACAGACAAGAAGAGTGTCAAAATATTTCTTACATATGATTCTGAAAAACAACAACAACAACAAAAAAACAAACAAAAAAATGGGGGTGGGGTGCAGAATGAAAAGGGGGAGAGAGGGGGGGGGGGGGGGGGGCTCAAAACATAACAAGTGCCTCGTTTCATCATCACTCTCTCTTCCATTACACTGTCATCTTAGAACTCAACTCATTCGTGACAGAGAAGCGAGTCACCCATGCTGAACGCTATGGGGTTGAAGTAATCTGGCATGAGCATCATTACAGCCGCCAGTGCAAAATGAAAGAGGCTTTCTTTCAGTGACCTTGTAACCCTTGGCAATAATTGTCTTACAAGACTGGTGAAGATATTGATTAGTGTTTTCAAAGCCATCACGTTTGGTGCTCTAGGGTCGTAGTTAAGTTGCGCTCGTGATGATAGGGGTCACAGGGATTTTTAAAAAAAATCAGAATAAGAAAAAAAAATCAACATGAACATAGAAACAAAGGAGAAAAAATATAAGTTAGGTGAAGAAGGACACTAACAGGACAAGGAAAATAGTGTGTGTGTGTGGGAGGGGAGCAACACGAAAGAAGAAGAAGAAGAAGAAGAAGAAGAAGAAGAAGAAGAAGAAGAAGAAGAAGAAGAAGAAGAAGAAAGTCAAATGGAGAACATCAGATAGCGGGAAAGTGCTAATAATTGAAAGCGATGATGAAATTGTGACGAGAGGTATTGTCATTTGGAGGAAAAAAAGCACCTTCAAACAAGTTATTACCTAGCACTGTAGACAAAAAAAGGAAAACTAAAAGTGTTTATTGCGTTGTTTTGTTTTCTTTCTTTTTGTTGCTGAAAGAAAAACAGGTTCAGAACAAAATATAAATAAAGTGTAAAATTGTAATAACACATATTTCTCCTGTGGATACAAGCCAGAAATTGAAATTTTCTTTTAAAAAGGTCAGAAAAGCGCCCATAGAAACAGCGATGATAGCAGCAGCACCACCATAACACACACGAACAAAAACAATAAGAATGACACTGACAATAATCAGCACCCACAATGAAAACCAGTATAACATTAGACTGGACAGGAGATTTGTATCTGTTATGAGGGCAGTAACATTTAAAACCATTGCTAGAAGTTCTGATAGCACTCATGCAGGACCTGAAACTCGAATCAACTCATGTACAAAATAAACAGTACTCCCTAGAACATTGACAGTAATGCATTACACATACCCTATCCATCCTCTGCGAAGAATGAAATGGTGGGATGTATTCTTTGACTAACTTTCTTGGTATACTTGTATATTAACAGGGTTTTGTACAGTGAGGTCGGTTAGACCATAATAAACCACAAACTCCAACCATTCACAGCCGTCACAGGACAGATGTGGTGGTCTCTCTAGAAGAGAATGCATTTTCAGTCTGACTAAAAGATTAAACGATAGTTAGTTAGGCCGATCTCCCGATCGAGCGTCTGTGGCGTACACCTTCCAC
>CM065730.1:24220070-24222570 GCA_033310375.1 Conus canariensis | reverse complement strand
CACCAAGGGTTCAAAAGTAGAATCCAACAGCACCCCAAGGCAGCCAGCGAAGGGTAGAAAAGTAAAACGAAAAACAAAGCGTGGTAGTGAACTAAACTGATATAAATTAAAACCATTATGTGAAGAGTTTAAAACGTAGGGGAGAATCTTTGAGCCTAGGCTTGAGGATCTATTTAAAGAAGCAAGGGAGGTCAAAATGTGTCCAACAGCCAGAGTGGTCAGCTCTGCTGTTTAATAAGGCAAGCATTGTCAGCAGCTAAGAATTCTGCAGTACAGCTTTACTTGGATCTCCTAGGCGATGCAATCTCCCACTGATAGACCAAACAATATTATGCTGAACAATTTAGTAGCGCAGAAAACAAGTGCAGGCCAACAATTTCACCGTCGTTACATTAATAAGTTGGAAAGATTTTTTTTTTTTAATTAATTAAAAGGGGCCTCACGTTGGTTCACACACAGTCCAACATGAAAGTGGTGCCGTTTCTGTGACCTGCTATCTCAGCAACTGTTCCCTTTCAGGATCTGTGGATACTGATCCTGGTTCCCTCTTCATATTGACAGTCAATATGTAACGGAGCAATTAGGAGGGTGCTGCATGTGGAATTCAATGAAGTGGGAATTTGAAGGGTTTGCTCTAAGAAGGGATGACGAAGCTGCGAATAGAGTGATTCTCAGTAGAGTTTGATTCACACACACACACACACACACACACACACACACACACACACACACACACACACACACAAAAGAGCAAGTGCTTACGCGCGCACACACACACACACACACACACACACACACACACACACACACACACACACACTCACATGCACACAGCGCACACGCACATGCGCACATGCACACGCACGTGCACACACATGCAAGCAAGTACACAGGCATGTATACATGCGCACATGCATGCACACACACACACACACACACACACGCGCGCGCGCGCGCGCGCGCGCGCGCGCGCGAATGCACCTGCCTGTAGGTACACGAATATGGGTGTGCAAATACTTGCACACACTCACAAGCACATACATTTGAAAGCGCTGTATGAGGATCAACATCAAATTGAAGAAGAAGAAAAAGAAGAGAAGCAGCAGCAGCAGAGGCGGCAGCAGCAACAATATAACAATAACAGTAACAGAAGCAGCAGCAACAACAACAGCAACAAAAGGAACAGCAGAAACAACAGCAAACAACACACACACACACACACACACACACACACACACACAACACCACACACACACACAGAGTAGCACAATTTGACTCACACACACACACACACACACACACACACACACACACACACACACACATGTATATTGAATTAAAAACAAAGCTTGCTCTTTATGTCTTAGATTGAAGAAATAGGGGGAGATAAGCATTCATTTCTGCAGTAGTAGATAATTCTGCCTAACAGTTTGTGCTTGAGTGGGTGAATAGGGAATAATAAATGCTTCTCAAAATGAGCCTTCAGCAAGCCTATAGTCTCCAAGGGGGAGACAATCTCAAATGGGGAGGAACTCACTAACATATATAACTCCTGGTCAGATACCGGTATTTTGAAACCTGATTGTTTCTCCTCAGTGACCGCGGAAAGTGGTAACTTGACTCCTCTGCCTTTTCGGTTTTAAGAAGAATGCTATCCCCGAAAAAGGCTGGTGTGCAATACCGTAGTATGTTTGTTGAGTTTTCAACAAACCAACTAAAGCAAGCTTTGTTTTTAATTCAATATTTCTTGCAGTCATTGCAACACCTAGCTGCTCTGTAAGTTGCTGGAATGGTGCTCGGTTACTTATCCTTGGAATTTATTTTATATATATATATATATATATATATATATATATATATATATATAACTAATAATATATATATTATATATATATATATAACTAATATATATATATATATACGTACACACCCTCACACACGTACATACACACGTACAAAAAAAGCGGTTAAATTCATTCCTTGAATCCGTTGAACGCTTGAGTCACAAAGAGAGGCGATGGGGCCTACGAGGTGAAAGGAGAAAAGAGCGAGGAGGAAAGAGGGAGGAAGGAGAAATGATGGCTGCGGTTCGAGTAAAGTAAGAATGGACATAGAAAACGCTGCATAACGTTACACACCACATCTCCTCAGGAGGAGGAAGAGAAAACACATTTCTGGCCTACGGAACATTTCATAAAACAAGAAAGAGCGAAGATGGAGGGAGGGAGGGGAGTGGGAGGGGGGGGGAGAAGAAGGAGAGAAGGGAAGGAGAGAGGGAGGGCGGGTGGAAGGACCTCAAGGCATGCGCCTTTTGTCATCGTCGCTTTCTCTTCCATTACACCGCCTTTTTAGAACTCACCTCATTCGTGCCCAGAGAAGCGAGTCACACGTGCTGAACGTTGTGGGGTCAAAGTAATCTTGCAAGGGCATCATTACATCCACCAGCTCAAAGTTAAAGCGGCGTCTCTTCGCTAACCTTGCACCCTTGCAATTATCGTAT
>CM065730.1:24175070-24177570 GCA_033310375.1 Conus canariensis | reverse complement strand
ACGCAGACACACACACACACACACACACACACACACACACACACACACATACACAAACACACACACACACACGCACACACACACGCACGCACACACACACACACACACACACACACACACACACACACACACACAGACAGACACACACACACACATACACACAAACACACGCACACACAGACACGCACACATACACCCCCCCCCCCCCACACACACACACACACACACCACCCACAAACATACACACGCCACACACACACACACACACACACACACACACCCCACATACACACACACGCACACGCATATCCCCCCCCCCCCCCCCTCTTGCTGAATCAGACGATAAGAGCAGAATAGGAAGAAACGAAAAAAATGCAAAATGACAGATTGAACAACGGAAAGATACAAACAGGACAGGCTGCCTGGCCAGCAGACTTTTCTTTTCTTTTCTTTTTTTTTTTTCTTTTTTTTTATCAATGGGAAAGGGGACGGTTGAACACAAGCGTCCGATGACATCATCACTTTCTCTTCTGCTTCACTGTCCTCTTAGAGCTGACCTCATTCGTGCCAGAGGAACGAGTCGCTTGTGCCGCACACCACGGGGTTAAAGTGCTATTGCACGGGCGTCAACACAGCGCCCGTGCAAAATGAAAGAAGCATCGCTTCGCTGACCTTGTACCCTTGCAATGATTGTCTTTGAGGGCCAGTGGATATTAATCCGTGGTTTCCTCTTCCTCAGTCCCCCTTGGGCTATAGTTAAAGATGGGGTGGTTAACAAGAGAGGAAAACGAAAATGAGAAGAAGATGAAGAAGAAGAAGAAGAAGGAGAAGAAGGAGAAGAAGGAGAAGGTAATGGTTATGGTGATGTTCAAGAGGAAGAAGAAGATAAAAACAACAAGAATATGAATAAAAACAAGAAGAAGAACGACAAGAACAAGAAGAAAGGCAAGAAGAAGAAGGAAAAGAGAGAGAGAGAGAGAGAGAGAGAGAGAGAGAGAGAGAGAGAGAGAGAGAGAGAGAGAGAGATGTATTGTGTCAAGCTTCAAGCTTTCAAAGCCCTTTTACAAGAAGGAGTAGGCTGGGGGTAAGGATTATGTAAGAGTGTAGAAAATCAAATGATGGCAATACATTTCAAAATATGTTATCGTGAAGAAAAAGCCCTGATGGTGGAAACTGATATACAGTATAGAATACCAGGTGATATGATTCACACTGTCAGTTCGATCGAACTCATTTTCCCCATACAGTAAATAGTTCTGTAATCATGATACACTACCGTGATTTTGATCGTTGACAGTCTTTGTGCAGCTCAAATTCACTTTATCACATCATCATTGAAAAGACTGTAGAAATGGTCTAACATGCAACACATAATTCATTTGTATGTATCTACCTTCAGTTCATCCAGTGCCTATACAGCTGCCTTTTGAACATATATCTTCCTATGGTAAATCTCATGATTGGTATATAGACTGCACAGTGTGGATTATTGCTGACGTAATTACAGTGAATTGAATAATTCGGTCAAATCACAATGTTTACCTGAAATGACCATAATGTTGATAAATGCTGATGAATCTCCTCCCTCCTCCCTTTCACGTATGCATACAAATAACTGGATAAGATTCTAGGAACAATTCTGTAGACCTATAGCTATAAAACTGATTAACTCAAATAGCATCCAAATTCTTATCATTTAATCACATCAGCCGGATTTCCTGACGTATTTGATTATATCGAGATTTGACTGCTAGAACCCAGTATCTCATATAGATATATGTAAGATACTGGGTTCTGGCAGTTAACCCTCCATATTTTGGCTAGAAATTCAGTCTAGTCTTAATCTACAATTGCTTAATCGCCTCACCTGGCCTTTTCAACTGATCTAAATATGTTGTGATCAAAAACAAAACAAAATGGTGCATACCTTGAAATGGATGTTAAGACTTCGGTAGTTGATATTTTGCACGTTTGGTTGACACGAAGTCAACATTGAACTGAGTGTGTGTCGACTTTCCTTGCAATGTCTGGCCTCCACGCATTGACCCCATGGTGGACGATCCTCCTTTTCGTTACAGTGTCCGTCACCCTGATGGACGGCCTTTGCCGGTGCTGCCCCTAAAGTCGTCAGGATGGATATTACTCTAACTTCTCTTTGACTCACTGTAACGAACATTCCTCTGTTGCTTCTGCCTTCATCCTCATGAACGTTTCTCAACTTTGTTATTCCACTTGTCTAAGGATGCTCTCCTCCTCTACACTTCGAGATGGACGATCCTCAAGTTTGCTCCTTCACTCGTATATATGGATGCTACTCAGCTGAACAAACTCAGGTCCGTTGTCTGTGATTCCTAGCCACTCTTTTCGGCTTTGTCCGCGGCTGGGGTCACATTTTGTTCGGATGGCATCATGACTTGTGTCAGTTCAATAATACAATAAGTACCAATGGTCTGTAAACAGATGTGTGTGTGTGTGTGTGTGTGTGTGTGTGTGTGTGTGT
>CM065730.1:24130070-24135070 GCA_033310375.1 Conus canariensis | reverse complement strand
CTCACAAGTCATTAAAAAACAAAAAAAAGAAGAAAAAAAAAATCATTCACACAACTCTTTAAAACACACCCTCCAAAAGCACACTGGAAATTTCGTTATGAATTTTTCCTCCATGAAATCTTAGATCAGATGAAAAATGTTAATCTCCCTCAGAAATTCAAAGATCACACCAGGTGGGACATCTCTGAACAAGGTTTTCATGGAGTCTGCTGTAAAGTGTTTATGCCTCACATTATACAAGTCCCAACACTCTAAAAGGATGTGTTTCACTGTGAGTGGAATGCACCACGGATTTTCTTCACCGTTTAAAAGATAAGAATGGGTGTAAAACGAGTGGCCTGTATGCAGACGGCACAAAACTGTTTCTTCTTTATGGCCGCCTCGGGAACATGGTAAAAAACTCTTTCAGGTTTGGGCGGATTTTAAATAGTTTGTTATCCGTCTGTGAGTCCCATTCAGAGGTCTTTGACATAAGCCTGGGATTGGGGTTTCAGATCAGTGTGAGGGATAGGCAGTCTGCTCAGGCTTTTCTTTGTGGCACTCTTGGCAAGTTCATCAACCATTTCACTGCCTCGAATGCCCATGTGGCTGGGAACCCAAGCAAAAACTATGATTTCAGAGAAGTGTACAGTTTGAATAACTTCAGCAGTTGAGGGTGCTTGAGGTTACGGCCGGCAATGGCCTCCAGTGCAGAAAGGGAGTCCAACAAAATGAGGACATCTTTATGTTTGGATTTAGAAACCATTTCAAGCGCCAGGACCAAGGCTGTCGACTCAGCAGTGTAGATGGAGCTGTCAATGGGAATGTGTTTAGAACATGTCTGAGAAGGGTATGTTACACAATACACAGCAGAGGGAACCTGCTCCTCAGATTTCGAACCATCGGTGAAAATTGTTGTGAAGGATGGAAACTTGGAACACAGTTCGGCAAAAAAAAAAGGGGCTTGTACGCCAAGGAGCTAGTGGGATCTTTACGGTACAAGGCTAAATCAAATCGCATCTCTGGAGTAAAGAAAACCAGTGGTAGAACATCAGGAAACTTGGAACAATCACACACCACTCCAAGGTCTATATCTGTATTGTTCAAATGGTGAAGAATACGAATTCCCAGGGACGGGATGGAACTGGGGTGATCATCGAATTTCTTTTGAAACTTGGGGTCAAAAACACAGTCCTATGCAGGGTTTTGGGGTTCAGATAAGAGATTAAAACAAACAGACGAACAAACAAACAAACATGAAGAAGAAAAAAAGTATGGGTCCATTTTATTATTTCCAGCAAGAAGGTTATGCTTTCATCTGGCTCAGGCTTTTTACTGTATTTATTTGAGTATGGAAAGATTGATTAATTTATTTTTATTTATTTTTTATTGGTTTGTTTATTAATCAATCTATCGATTTCTTTCTTTATCTGTTTAATTATTTGTTCATTCATTCATTCATTCAGTCATTCAGTCATTCATTCATTTATTTATGCACAGCAAGAGTGAACAAAAGATATTGAGCATACTTCATGCAAATATCGTCAAACATGGAGTCTAGCCTACAGACGGACACGTCACGTCAAAACGATGGGGCGGATCCAGATCTAATTGCGGATTCTTGATCACTCTTTACTGCATCAAAGGCCTATCAATTTGCTGCGCAAAATCAATAGTTACAACTCATATTTCTACATATATTAAGTTATGAATTAAGTAAAATGGTCACGTCATTTTCTTTCTTTCTTTCTTTCTTTTTTTTTTTTTTTTTTTTTTTAACAGCTTCATTTTTTCTGTGGAAGTGAAGGTTCTATGAGCCGACTATGTTTAGACTCACCACACGAGCGTTACGGGTGTGTCACCGTTGTTAAAGATCAGTTCATGAGAATCTGTATCAGTTCCTCTTGATTTCACTACAAATAATAATCATACATGCACTACCATGAGGGAGGTTTGTGCTCGCCCTGACGCCCTTCATGCTTGTTTGTTTGTTTGTTTGTTTCTTTCTTTCTTTCTGTCGAGTGAAAAGAGCAACGTTGAATCGAAGTAAATGCCACAGCTTGAGAGAGAGAGAGAGAGAGAGAGAGAGAGAGTGTGTGTGTGTGTGTGTGTGTGTGTGTGTGTGTGTGAGAGAGAGAGAGAGAGAGAGAGAGAGAGAGGTGTGTGTGTGTGTGTGTGGAGAGAGAGAGAGAGAGAGAGAGAGAGAGAGAGAGAGAGAAGAGAGGCCTGAGTTGGGAGGGGGCAGGGGGGGGGGGATGGGGATGGGGATGTAAAAAGGAGGGGGTAGGGGTGAGAGAGAGAGAGAGAGAGCGGGGTGAGAAGGGAAGCAGTGATAGGTACAGACAGCATTGGAGTTCCCGCCGAACCGAAGGGCGGTTAGGACGGAGGATGTAGCCTGGTGACGAAACAGGGACACAAGTGGGTGTTGACAAGCCGCCGAACGGGACAGATAATGAGCGAGAAACTTGATGGCAGGTCTCTGCTGAGTTGGTTGGTGGTGAGCTCCTGATGATCGCATCTGATCACACGACGTCGCCACAACCCTCCGGGAGACGGTGAAACTAAGGAAGATTAGCTGATAGTTTCCCCTCCGCACTTAGCCAAATTCTCTCCCCTCACCCTGACACCTGTCTCTCTGTGTAAGCCAAAAAGGTAGACAACACATCGCTAGATAGGATTAGGTGTAGAGTGGTGTCCCTTTGCTCCTGGCCTTTAAAAAAAAAAAAATCTACCCGGCCGTTAAGTTTCGAAGTGTGAGTTGTTGTTGTTGAAGCTGATTCTGTTGTGAGCAGTGGGTCAGTTGATGGTTTTATTTGTGTCATGAGATTCCTGTGTACATGTGAATGGGATAGAAGTAATAAGACAGTTATACTCTTGCGGTTTTCCCTCGTGAGCTCCCTCTCTCTCTCTCTCTCTCTCTCTCTCTCTCTCTCTCTCTCTCTCTCTCTCTCTCCATCGATAAAACGTAGACGTACTTTCACTCCAGCGCTGCCCAGGGAGGGAAAGTCTCAGACGTATTTGTATGGCTTTGGCAACGTTCATCAGAGAAACAACGTATGTGCTGAACAATCAAGCACAGACAGTGGGAAACAAACAAACAAACAGAAAAAAGAAAACAGCAAAACAAAACAAAGTAATACCAATAACATCTACATATTCAGCAGGACATTATTTGAAAAGAAAACAAAAATGAATGTTACGAAATCATACGCACGCACGCACGCACGCACGCACGCACGCACACACACACACACACACACACACACACACACACACACACACACACACAGCAATCAAATGGCATTGGAAATGTACCGTCGCCTGTGTTGCATTTAGCTTGGAAATGGTCGACAAAAGAGTTCAGTATTGAGAATTGTGCGCTTTAAAAAAAAAAAAAACAAAAAAAAACACACACCTATTTTTGTATGTTTTGAAAGTGCAGAGAGGGCTTTCTATGGAGCCAAGACAGTTGGAATGCTGACAAGATCAGTTGGGTTGTTGTTGAGCTGAGGGCAAGCGGGAAAGTGTGAGAAGAGGAGGGTGGGGGGTGGGTTACACTCATATAGTTTCCTTCAATCAGTTTGTTTCAGTTTCACAAGAAGCATCATTTCGTGTGGAGGATTGCAGGTACGCGACACTATAGACATGAGACCCGTGCATAGGAATTACAATTACAGTCATCAGTAAGTGAGTAGAAAAAGAAAATAAGACAAAATACTTGGGAAGTGGTTCATTACCTCTGCTGAGCCCAGAGACCACATTACGGTGGGTTTACAGTCATGTGAACGTCAATTTCTCGCTCATGCAATGTCGACAGACAACCAGTCGGACAAAACGAAAGAGTTCTCCCCTTGTAAGTAATAACTACACTTTCACATTGTTTACATAAGCCTCTTTGTGCTATGATCTCACATGGTCACACAAACATGTTTTTTATTTAATATATGAACAGGTGCTGTCGCACTCAAAAAAATTTTTTTCTTTTCAAGGTTAGTATCAACAAGGACACACAAAACAGTGTTTTTTTTGTTTGTTTTTTTTTTTTACAAAGGTCTCTGGTCCTCACAGACCGATAATAGTTTCTTTCCTAGTTTCGGCCTCGGTCAGCCACAAAATCTGTTCAGTCTCCTCGACCTCTCGTCGACTTACAACACACACTCACACACACACACACACACACACACACACACACACACACACACACACACACACACACACACACACACACACGCGCGCGCGCGCGCGCGCGCGCGCGCGCGCGCTACTTACCCTCTATTGTATGCGAGGAAAAGTTCCTGGAGGTTTGTTGAGCCTAAGTTAGGCCCGTCGTAGCCTGTACTTAACATTTGCTTGTGGCACCTCCCGTGTTATGAAGAGAGAGAGAGAGAGAGAGAGAGAGAGAGAGAGAGAGAGAGAGAGAGAGAGAGAGTAGGAGGCATAGGAGGTATGCGGCCTCGCCAACGCACTTTGGTGCTTGCTACCTTCTCGACCGAAGTTCGTCCTCTGATTCAACTGCCTATCCCATCACCTGGCGGTATCTATACATGTACGTGTGCCATGCATGTTTGCTACACGACTTCCATAACAAGGTTGGGCAAGGCCCAAGACTTTAAATTCCTTCCTTTTTATTCGAAAGTTTGCGCAAGCAATCGATATTTTCTGTCGACATTCTCTTTTTACAACTAACCATACATGAAACCACCACGAAACCTCAGCACGATTCCCGACAAACAACTCTCTCTCTCTCTCTGTCTCTCTCTCTCTCTCTCTCTCCTCTCTCTCTCTCTCTCTGTCTCCTCTCTCTCTCCTCTCTCTCCTCTCTCTCTCTCTCTCTCTTGTGTGTGTGTGTGTGTGTGTGTGTGTGTGTGTGTGTGTGTGTGTGTGTGTGTTTTGTTTTAGTTTTGCTTTTTTTTCAATGGAAAAGCCTCAAGAGCAAGACATTGGAGATGCCAGACCCATTCATTAACCCAGGGGGCAAGCGAAGCTTTGAAGGTCACCCTTCTTGTTAAAAGAAAGATTGC
>CM065730.1:24107570-24120070 GCA_033310375.1 Conus canariensis | reverse complement strand
CGCCACATGATTCGTGCATGCAAACCATCTCCCACCGTGTAAGGAGGGCAAGAGAGAGAGAGAGAGAGAGAGAGAGAGGGGAGCTAGAAGCGTCGGTAGGGCTGGTGGCGCCATGTCCAATTTTCAGACTTGATGTGTATAATAATATCCTTTGCCACAAACCGGTTGTCAGACAGACTTTGTGTTGACCTGTCCCTGCCTTTCTTCGTTCTACATCTGTCTCTCTATGTGGTCTGTGTCCATTGGCCTTTCTATCGGTCTGTCTCTCTTCATTTTCTGCATGTGTCTTTTGGATTGTCTGTCTGTTTCTCTGTCTCTCTGTCTTTGTCTCTGTGTCTGTTTCTGTATCTGTGTCTGTGTCTGTCTCTGTCGCCCTCTCTCTCTCTCTCCCTCTTTCTCTTTGTCTGTCTGTCTGTCTGTCTGTCTCTCTCTCTCTCTCTCTCTCTCTCTCTCTTTTTCTCTCTCTCTCTGTATGCCTGTGTGTGCATATGTGTGTGTGTGTGTGTGTGTGTGTGTGTGTGTGTGTGTGTGTGTGTGTGTGTTTTTCTTTCTGTCTGTTGGTCAGTTCTGCCCTGTCTTTCTGTCAACATGCCTGTCTGTCTATCTGCCTCTGAATTTCTGTCTTTCTTCTGCCTGTCTGTCTGTCTGTCCTGTTCTATGTCTATCTGTCTCTCTGTCTCGTGTCTGTCGTGTCTGTCTGTCTTGTTCTCTGTCTGTTCTCTGTCTTCTTCTGTCTGTCTGTCTGTCTGTCTGTTCTGTCTGTCTGTCTCTGTCTGTCTCTCTCTCTCTCTCTCTCTCTCGTCTCTCTCTCTTCGGGACAGCCTCCAACTTGTCAGTGATAAGATCTCTTTATTATGTTTCATGTATATCCCCCTTCTGAGGGCCAAGGCTTAAAGAATAAAAGATCTGAATTCTGAATCTCCCCTCCAAGGACACCAGGCACTGCCTTCTAACAACACAACATAGATCACTCCATCAAAGCGTTCCACCCCTGGGCATAGGACTGCAGACACAACAGAGAAAGCCCCCAGGCTCATCTCTACATTGTGGTTCTTAAGAACTCCACACGTTGGCAGGTTGGTGATGGATCAAACCATGTCTGGCCATGAAAGAGTGGCAGAAGAATACAGGTGGCCGATAACCTCAGCAAAGTCTGGTCCCTGCCATGTCGAATTAGCTTCTTTGTGCATTTATTCTTTCGCCACAGCCAGTTGTTGGACTGACTTGTGTTGATCTGTCATTCGGAAAGAGAATTCGTCGTGTTACTGTTCCGGCTTATACTCTCCTCCTCTCTCTCTCTTCTCTCTCTCTCTTCTTCTCATCTCTCTTCCTCTCAACCTCTCTTCTCGTCTCCTACTCTTTCTCATCTGTCTCGATAGTCGGATATTCTGTCTGTCTCTCTATCTGTCTGACCTGTCTCGTCTCCTCCCTGTTATCCCGTCTTCTCTCTCTGCTCTGTCTGTCAGTCTACTCTTCTTCGTCTGTCTGTCTTCGTCTCTTCCTCCTCTCCCTTGCCGTCTTCTCTCTCTCTCATCTCTCGTTTTCCTCGTTCTCTCTCTCTTCTCTCTCTCTCTCCTCTCTCTCTCTCTCTCTCTCTCTCTCAAGACACCAGGTACGGTCTTCTAACAACACAACAAAGATCGCCCCCATGAAAGTGTTCACCACATGGACATACACGACTGCAGGTACAGAGAAAGCCCCATGCCTCATTCTCTACATTGTGGGTTCTATGAACTTCCACACGTTAGCAGGGTTGGTGAATGGATGCAAACCATGTCTGGCCATGAAAAGAGGGCAGAAGAATACAGGTGGCCGATAACCTCAGCAAAGCCTGGTGCTGCCATGTCGAATTAGCATCGGTGTGCATGCGGTTATCCCTTTGCCACAAACCAGTTGTCACACTGACTTTGTGTTGGCCTGTCACTTCTTTCGGAAAGAAATTCCTTATGCGAGCACTTCATGGCTTACTCTCTCTCTCTCTCTCTCTCTCTCTCTCTCTCTCTCTCTCTCTCTCTCTCTCTCTCTCTCTCTCTCTCTCTCGTTCGGTCGGTCAGTCTCTCTGTCTGTCTGTCTGTCTCTGTCTTCCTCTGTCGGTCTCTGTCGGTCTCTCTGTCCACCTCTGTATCTCTATCTCCTTGTCTCTCTGTCCCTGACTCTGTCTCTCTGTCTCTGTCTCTCTCTCTCTCTCAGTCCCTCTGTCTGTCTTTGTCTGTCTGTCTGTCCCTGTCCCTGTCCTGTCTCTTCTCTCTCTCTCTCTCTCTCTCTCTCTCTCTCTCTCTCTCTCTCTCTCTCAAAACACCAATTCCTGTCCTCTGACGAAATAACAGAGCACGCTCCTATCACCTATTCACCACATGAACATAGAGGTGCAGCAGGTGCAGATAAAGTCACAGACCTAATCCCCTACATACTGCGTTCTGTGAGCTCCCACACAGCGTATCGTCAGTGTCAGTGCATGCAAAACCTATCTGACCATGAAAAGAGTGCAGAAGGGGTACAGCTGGTGCTGCCATGTCGAATTAGAATCAGGGTGCATTTGTTTTTTTTTATCCTTTCGCCACAAACCAGTTGTTGTCAGACTGGCTTCCTGTTGATCTGTCATTCGGAAGGTGAATCCGTTGTGCAACCCTTCTTGGCGTGTGTTCCCTCTGTCTGTCTGTCTCTCTGTCTGTCTGTCTGTCTGTCTGTCTGTCTTCTCTCTCTCTCTCTCTCTCTCTCTCTCTCTCTCTCTCTCTTCTCTCTCTCTCTCCTAAAGAACAGCTTAGGTGAAAAGCAGCTGAGTTTTCTTAACACTTTCAGAATTTCTATGGTAGCTTTCTTACCTCTAATGCAATGATCGTGGCCAGCAGCAACATCGAAACTAAGACAGCAACCCTGTTTTAGACCTTGCAAACATTCAAAATAATCAGTGTAAGAGTTACCACATTTGACACATGATTTAATGGTGCTGTACATACTTTTCAAAATGTTAAACAGGTTTCCTTTGACGCCATTCGTGAGTAGTATATTGAACAAAAGACCATGTTGTACCATATCGAACGCCTTTCTGAAATCGTTCTTTAGGATTTTTGATGCCCAGGTTGTTCCTTCTCTTTTATACGGGTCGGAACTATGGGGGTTCAAACCACGAGAATCTATCGAAAAAGTTCATTTGCAGGCCTGTAAGCTATTGCTGAACGTCCCTCCATTTACACCTAATGATATGGTATATGGAGAATTGGGGCGTTTTCCGTTATATATTACTTCAGCAACGAGATGTATTCAGTTCTGGTTCAGACTACGCAGGCAACCACCGAGAAGGTACTCCAGAAAAGCCTATGATATGCTTTTTGATTTACAAAATAGAAACAAAAAGATGCAAAATTGGGTCACACATATTAAAACACTGCTTTGTTCAAACGGTTTTGGGTATGTCTGGATGTTTGGAGAGGTAGGCGACGAGAAACACTTTATACAGATATTCAAAGAACGCCTACAGAACTGTTTTTGCCAACGTTGGTATGCACATGTATCAGAGAGCAATCGGTTTGAATTATACTACTCATTTAAAAGCATCTTTGAACGTGAAAAGTATTTTGAATTCATTAAGAACAGGCAATTTAAAACTGCCCTCGTGCGTTTTAGAATGGGAGTTTCGAGCATAAACAGCCATGTTTTCCGCTTTTCGGCAATAGATCAACCTGGTTGTCCCCTATGCCAGGCGGACGATGAGGACGAATTCCATGTACTATTCGAATGCCAGCAGTATAGTGACTTACGAGCTAAATATTGCATTCAAAGTGCAGGGACCTACCTTACCAAACGTGACCAATGCACAAGGATTTGGGGTAGTAGCCTTGATACTCAACTGAATTTGTCTAAATTCCTCTTTTTGGCTTTGAAACGCAGAGCAAGTTTTGTTTTATGAACACATTTTTCTGAGATTATTGCGGTTGATATGGGATTTCTGGCAATGTGTGAATGTTACGTTTGTTTGTCTCGTTTTCAATTTAACAGTTGTTTGCCTTCTCTTCATTGTAACGGGCCACAGGCCTATACACAATAAAACATTTGTCATTGTCATTATCTCTCTCTCTCTCTCTCTCTCTCTCTCTCTCTCTCTCTCTCTCTCTCTCTCTCTCTCTCTCTCTGGCCTGCCTGCCTGCCTGTCTCTCTGTCGGTCTCTGTCTGACTGTCAGACAGTCTGTCTGCTTGTCTGCCTGTCTGTCTGCCTGCCTGTCTGTCCGTCTGTCTGTCAGTCTCTGATTGTCTGTCTGCCTGTCTATTTGTCTGCATGTCTGTGTGTCTGTACGTCTGTCTGTCTGTCTGTCATCTGTCTCTCTCTCTCTCTCTCTCTCTCTCTCTCTCTCTCTCTCTCTCTCAAAACGCCAGTTACTGTCCTCTAACAACAGAACACGCTCCTATCCATTGTGCAACTCTTGCTGGCGTATTCCCTCTGTCTGTCTGTCTGTCTGTCTGTCTGTCTCTCTCTCTCTCTCTCTCTCTCTCTCTCTCTCGCTGTCTCTCGCTCTCTTTCTTTCTCTCTCTTCTCCCTCTCTCCCTTTCCCTCCCCTCTCACACACTCTCTCTCAACCACCAGTGCTCGTATCTAACCAGTCAGTTAAGATAGTCTGCCCATCACAGCAGTACCCAGAGTGACCTGGGCAGCGATGCAGGCAAAGATAGCTAGATTTCGTTCTCTGCATACTGGGTTCCCCCCAATTCCACAGCTTAACACAGCCCTTCCTGGTTCAACACCTAGTCTATTTCTATCTCTATTCTCTTCCGGTCGCTCTCTCTCTCTCTCTCTCTCTCTCTCTCTCTTCCACATAAGAGAGAGAGAGAGAGAGTATCAATTGTTTTCTATAGGTTTCTCACTCTCTCTTCCTCTTTGTCTCTGTCGCTGGTTCCATCTGTCTGTCTGTCTGTTTATGTCTGTCTCTTTGTCTTTATGTCTGTGTCTGTGTCTGTATGTCTGTCTGTCTGTCTGTCTGTATCTCTCTCTCTCTCTCTCTCTCTCTCTCTCTCTCTCTCTCTCTCTCTCTCTCTCTCCTTTCATGTTTTTTCTCCACGTAACGTTAATGCCTGTTGGACTCTCTCACCCTACCTCCCTCCCTCATTCTCTCTCTCTCTCTCACTCTCTCTCTCTCTCTCTCTCTCTCTCTCTCTCTCTCCCTCTCTCTCTCATGAGATCAATCTAAGACAAAAGAGCAAGCTTTGTTTATAATTGAATATTTCTTGCAGTCATTGCAACACCAAGTTGCTCCGTAAGTTGCTGGAATGGTGCTCGGTACCTATCCTTGGAATTTATTAGTTTATTGTAATTTAGTCCCTTGCGGATTCATTCCAAGAACTGGCCCTCAGCACTTGTGTCTAAGAGGTTATCTTTTTATATTTTCTACTTTTCACAAGAAAATGTAGCTTGTTTTGCTCTTTCATGATTTTCTCTTGCTTCTTAGGTGGCACCTTTGGTTGGTTTTTTTTGAAGACTCAACAAACATACTACGGTATTGCACACCAGCCTTTTTCTGGAATAGCATTCTTCTTAAAACCGAAAAGGCAGAGGAGTCAAGTTACCCATTTCCGCGGTCACTGAGGAGAAACAGTCAGGTTTCGAAATATCGATATCTGATCAGGAGTTATATGTTAGTGGGTTTTCTCCCCATTGGAGATTGTCTCCACCTTAGACTTTGCAGAAGGCTCACTCTGAGAAGCATTTATTTTTCCCAATTCACCCTCTCAAGCACATACTGTTAGTTAGGCAGAATTATCTACCACTGCAGATATGAATGCTTATCTGCCCCTATTTTTTTCAATCTAAGACATAAGAGTAAGCTTTGTTTATAATTATATATATATATATATATATATATACACACACACAGTGATGATGTGTGCGTGTTATCTTTAATGATAATATGAACCATCATTGTGCTGTTACAATCAGGATTTTTTTTTAAATTGAGTAAACGTGTTAATGCATAGTAGCTGTAGACCCTCAAGTGACAAGGCCCAATTGAAAACAAAAAGAAAGTTCTTGCCTATTTGTTTCCCCACCCACGCTTTCGGTGTTATCTTTTGCTCAATAACTCTCTCTCTCTCTATATATATATATGTCTGTCTCTATCTCCTTCTCTGTCTATGTGTCTGTCTGTGTGGTATTCATAGGAAACTGTTCAGATATATAGTAAGCATGTATTCCTGTGTGGAAGGTAAGGTTCGGTGTGGGGATAACAAGACTGACTACATTCAACGTACCTCTGGTGTAAAACAAGCGGATGTGTGCAGTTCTGTTCTATTCTCTCTTTCATTAATGAGTTTACCGTTAGAGGTTGTTAGAAATGGAAAACATGATGCACAGTTTACTTGCGATGTTCTAGAGTTATTTATTCTTCTCTTGGCAGACGATGTTGTTCTGATATCTGAAACTGTTATTGGCTGGCAAACTCAACCAAATAATCTATAATAATCTGCAACGTTACTTCAGTTAACAGTGAAAATGTCAAAAAGCAATATAATTATGTTCAGAAAGGGTGGGATTTTAGAACTAGAGAAAGGTGGACTTATAATGGAGTGTTGATGCCTGTGGTCAACGTATATGAATATTTAGGAATATGTTTTTCAACGAAGTCAAACTTCACTTTTACATGGAAGGATCTTGCCAGTGGAGTTAAGCGTGCACTACTATGTATCATGCAACACTTATCAAAATTAGAAAAACAATCTTTGAAACTGTTTATAAAATTGTTTGATTCTTAGGTACAGCCCATCGCTCAATATGTAGCTGAATCTTGGAGGCTTTAAGATTCTGCTGTTTATTGTGAAAATGTCAATTGTTTGCGTTGAAAAAGTTTCTAGGAGTGACCATACGAACACCTAACGATTTAGTCCATGACGAAGTAAACATTAATCCAGCATATCTGAATTCAGCGACAAATTGCATCGTTTTTTGGTTGAAAATACCACAAATGGAAATTTCAAGATTGCCCAGGGAAGCATAATATAATATGCTATATGATTTGGATGGTACAGAGAAAAGGAACTGGGTTTCAAACGTGCTGACTAAATTATATAAACTTGGTTTTGGCTATGTTTGCTACAAGAGAGTGTTGGGGACATAAATGGATTTCTTCGGACATTTTGGAATAGATTGATAGATTACAGATGGCAAGAATGGTCATGTCACGTTCAAGAAAGTGACCGATTAGCTTTGTATAGACAGTTCAGATCCATAGATTGTGTGCCAGTATATCTATCAATTAAAATGGACAATCATTTTGTGTTGTGCTGCCCCGCTCTAAGTGACCTGAGAATTTAGTTCATTCATAAAAAAGTATTGTAGACATCCTTCATTTCCACTTTCATTACTAAAGCCATCCACAAATGCAACTACTATAAAACGTTTTGCTGTTTTCTTGTACAAGGCATTTAAGATTCGAAATATATCATGTAAGTTAGGTACTAATTGTTGTGTGTTGTTTAATATCGAGTTTGCGGATTACATGTAGATGCCTAGATATTTGATTTTTTGTTCATTTTTGTCTGACTTATTCACAAAACCCCCTTCATTAGGGGCCATGGCCTATATGAATGAAATCTCCTCTCTCTCTCTCTCTCTCTCTCTCTCTCTCTCTCTCTCTCTCTCTCTTCTCTCTCTCTCTCTCTCTCTCTCTCTCTCTCTGCCTTCGATTTCAGTTTCTCTTTTTCTTCCTTTTTAGCTCCTTTCTTGATTTGTATTTCTTTGTGTGATTACTTGCTTGTTTGTTTTTCATTTTCCCTTTTCCATGTTCTTGTTCTTGTTCATGTTGTTGTTGTTGTTGTTGTTGTTGTTCTTCTTCTTCTTCTTCTTCTTCTTCTTCTTCTTCTTCTTCTTCTTCTTCTTCTTCTCTCCTCCTCCTCCTCCTCCCCCTCCTCCTCCCCCTTTTGCTCTTTCTCTTTGTCTCTCTCACTGTGTTTCTTTCTTGATTCCTTCAGCTTTCCTTTTACCCTTTTCTAGTTCTTGGTTTCTTCTTTTGATTTCATTTTATTTTTGTTTCGTTTCTTTGCCTTTGTTTGCTTATCTTCCACTTTCCCTTCTTGATTTTGTTCTTGTTGTTCTTCTTGTTCTTGTTGTCTTAACTGTTGTTGTTTTTGTTGTTGTGTTGTTGTTGTTGTTGTTCTTCTTCTTCTTCTTCTTCTTCTTCTTCTTCTTCTTCTTCTTCTTCTTCTTCTTCTCTTCTTCTTCTTCTCTCTGTCTCTCTCTTACCTTTTATTTAATCTTTCTGTGCTGCTGCATCTGTTTGGTTTTTTTCTGTTAGTTTCTTTTTTTCTATTATCATTCTTGTCATGTTGCATGTTCCTCTTCTTTACTTTTTTTGAAATCTTATTTCTCACTTGCTTCCTTCCTTCCTTAAATTCAGTGTTTGCATCATCTCTCTCTCTCTCTCTCTCTCTCTCTCTCTCTCTCTCTCTCTCTCTCTCTCTCTCTCTCTCTCTCTCTCTCTCTCTGAGAGCACAATCCCCGTTGTTGAAGGAGGCAACGGCTCACAAATGCACGTCCTACAAAAAGGGGCTGCCAGCAAGTATTGACCCCTCTAATAGGAACACATCAACTGTTGCAATTTGGGAGCCTTTCTGTGCAAGGACGACAGATCGGCACAAGAGGTCGGAACAAGACTTCTTCAGGACTGGCCCTGTCTACAACGCTGGATTAAAAGAGAGAGAGAGAAAAGAAAAGAAGAACTGGATGCAAACAAAGGCACGATGTGAAGTCCCTTCTTCAGGAAACAAACAAACAAACAAACAAAGCACAAAAACAACAAACCATCAAAAATACAAAGGAGGAAAAAAAAAACAACAAACAAAACAAAACACAAACAAACAGAAACGGTTACAGTGTCAACTGAAGAGAACTTACAAATATGAAGGGGGGGGGGGGGGGGGGGAGGAAAACGTAAAAACAAAACAAAATAACGCTAAACGACGAAAACAACAACAACAACATTCACAACACTGATAACAACTGCTTTGAAAAACGACAAACGAAAAAGAAAAAGAAAAAAAGAAGAAAAACCACCTCCACAACAGCTGTCGCTGATACTGCCTTCTGTCGGATCTCGAATGCCATTGCCTTGTCTTCCCAATCTGACCTAAGTCAACCGCCATCCTCGATCCTCTCCTTCCTCCTTTCTCACTCCCCCCCCCCCCTCTTCATTCCTTGTTCTCCCCGCCCCCACCACCTCCAAGCTCCTCCCATTCCTTCTTGCACATTGCTACCCATGCAACAGATGCAGAGAGCTCTGTGATGACGACCAATTGCCCGGTAGCTTTCACAAAGACCTCGAATTTTGAACTGCTCAGCCCACACACACACACAACACACACACACACACACACACACACACACACACACACACACACATACACAACAACACACACACACACACAAACATACACACACACTAACACACAACACACACACACACACACATACACACACACTAACACACACACACACACATACACACACACACACACACACACACACACACACACACACACACACACACACACACACACACACACACGCACGCACGCACGCACGCATGGAGAACGAGAGCTTCTAAGCCCCTGTGTGTGTCTCCTTTGTAGGAAAGCTACATGGTACAGAAGGATGCATGTGGCTCCAAAGGCAGTTGGTATTTCGAGCCAGGCTCTGGAAACAAACAACCAAATAAACACCAAAAACAAAGAAACAAATAAACGAACGGACGAACGTTCTGATTTGTGCAGCTTTTACTCTATAATACCTACTTTCCGTACCGCTGTCGTGTCTGACTGAAAGCATTGACCACGAACCATAGTCTTCCTGAAGGGTTGTAGGATTGATTGAGAAACTGGTCAGCAGTGGAAGAGGATTGTGTCTTCTTTTGGTAGGTTTACGTTGGTTTATTTGTGTGTTTGTTTCTTTATTTGTTTGTTTGTTTGAAACTCGATGAACCTGATCAATTGACTGAGATACATCAAGAACCCCCCCCCCCCCCTCCCCATCTGCCACCGGTACTTATATTCTCTATTGGTTGGAAGGGGGAGGGAGGATATGCAAATAGGTATGTGTGATTTTATCGGTGTATGCTTTCACATCTTCAGAACACATCAGCATCAATGTCCGTCTCCATCGTTTTGTAACATATCAATATCATCCCTCATCAATGACTGTAAGGGAACAGCACACAGGAATGCGCTGAAAAACTAGCACCTTCAGCCGTTATCCTTTTGATGTCTCATTGATCCAGCATATATCTGCTACTGGCCCAGCCTGCCGACGAAGATCTAAAGCTTTGAAAGGCGTGCCCAAGCAAGGCCTAAACAATAGTGTCTTTCAATATGAAACCCTTTACGTGCTTAATAATACATCTCTTTTCTTCTAGAGGAATTGTATGGCAGAGAAAGAAGATTCCATCTCATACGGAAATTCGATATTTCCAGTAGGCTATCCACAGGAAAGTGTGGGTGTGTGGGAGCTTTTCTTTGTTTGTTTGTTCGTTCGTACGTTCGTTCGTTCGTTCGTTCGTGTGTTTGTTTGTTTGTTATGAAATGGCAGTCAAGTTGGTCCAGTCTCTTAAAATAAGAAAGAGCGAATACCCCCATTTGTATTGTTAACTGGTCTATCATGTCGTAGTTGGGTGGCCAAT
Organism: Conus canariensis; assembly: GCA_033310375.1. NCBI lineage: Eukaryota > Metazoa > Mollusca > Gastropoda > Neogastropoda > Conidae > Conus > Conus canariensis. The sequence goes on along the minus strand of CM065730.1, from coordinate 24,109,418 downwards.
GGGTGGGGATATAACTAGCAGACATAGTGGAGTTTACCCGAACAGAACATCTCTGTCGAGTGTTTAAGTGCACGTTCGACAAATCTACTTATAGGCCTGTCTATCATGAAGTGTTGCTCTTGGTTGTGAAGCTCATAAGACTAAGCAATTAGCACCATTCACCCGAGGTCAAGTTGACCTTACATAATATATACACGCATGCATATATACAGGCATACATACATACACACACGCATGCATACATACATACAGGCACAGAGAGAGAGAGAGAGAGGAGAGAGAGAGGAGAGAAGAGAGGAGAGAGAGAGAGAGAGAGAGGAGAGAGGAGAGAGAAGAGAGAAAAGAGAGAGAGAGAGAGAAAGAGAGGTACACAGACAGACAAATCCCTCTCGAGTATTACCTGACGGACCGAATGGGAGAGTACACGATGTCTCCCTCATCTCTTCAACCACTCACCTGTCCCTGTACTCTGCTATCTGCTATAGAGTCACCGCTCGGAACTGTGTGGGTGATGGATGGGCTGGAGTCTGCACCCAGACACCTCACACCTGGTGCTTTCTACTGCCAGGGTCGAGGTGCATTCTGCATTCTCATACCATCTGCACGGCGTCTTTGATCATGGCACTGAAAGGCGTAGCTTTGCTGCTCGTTCAGAGCGTCTGTCTGTCAGGCAGTCAGTCAGCTGTGATTCCATGTTGATAAGTCCAGAGGACTTTGACTAGACCTGAAAAGACGAAGGCAGTGGGAAATAGTGAGGAGAAGGAGTGGAGTTGGGGGCAGAAGGGAGATTGGAGTCGATTGGAAGAAGGGTTTGGGTGGTGGTGGTTGATGGTGTGGTGGTGACTAGAGTTGGAAGGAATGGGAGTCGTAGAAGGGTATGATATGTCAGAGACTGAAACTAGATTTATGTGAACATATCAGAGAGAGAGAGGAGAGAGAGAGAGAGAGAGAGAGAGAGAGAGAGAGAGAGAGAGAGAGAGAGAGAGAGAGAGAGAGTTTTCTTCGTATAGGCCATAACCCCTTAGAACGGGAGAAATAAATATAATAATATAAATGCGATCACCTACTCCTATTGCCAGTTGTCGTATAAAGTATGAACGTTTCGCTTGTCCAACGCGTTGAATCGGTATATAACGAGCTCTTATATAGTATATTCATTTCTTGATTACAAAAGCAACATAGATTTTCTCATATGCGATTTGTTGTTTGTCCACGTCCATCTTTAACATAAGTGAGGTAACAGCTTGTTGCAAACTGTTCAGCTGACTATGTACTTCAACAACTATATCGGACATTAACGGGATATCATCAGCCACAAGGAGAACGACAACGTCTCATGGGTCATTCGGAAATTGTGCCTCATATACACTAGAGTGCATAACGTTTTCTGTCAATACGTTTCTGAATAAGGGAAATATAACTGTTCTGCACACAACGCTTTGTGTGTGTGTGTGTGTGTGTGTGTGTGTGTGTGTGTGTGTGTGTGTGTGTGTGTGTGTGTGTGTGTGTGTGTGTGTGTGTGTGTGTATGGCGGGAGTGGGGGAGGGGGTCCGTGCGTACGCGCTTGCGTGCGTGCGTGGGTGCGTGCGTGTGTGCGTGCGTGCGTGCGTGTGTGTCAAGTCAAAATTATCTTTATTGAGGGTTAAAGAATAAGCTTTACAGATTTTTTCATCCTGCCCCCCACCCCCACCCTCTGTGTGTGTGTGTGTGTGTGTGTGTGTGTGTGTGTGTGTGTGTGTGTGTGTGTGTGTGTGTGTGTTGTGTGTGTGTGTGTGTGGTGTATGTGTAATTGAGAGAGAGAGAGAGAGAGAGAGAGAGAGAGAGAGAGAGAGAGAGAAATCCTATGGA
>CM065730.1:24097570-24102570 GCA_033310375.1 Conus canariensis | reverse complement strand
CTTTATTGTTGTTGCTGCAGCTGCAGCCGCTGCTGCTGCTGCTGCTATGTTGTCTGTTGTTACGGTTTTTGTTGTTGTTTCCTTTGTAATATAAATCAAAGGGCCGTGAATTTCAGAGAGCTAGCGGGCAGCAACGAAAAGAAGTACGAGCCATACATTGTCAAGTCCTCGCATTGATGGAACACATATGCCTGTGGATGATCAGTGCTGCATGGTTGGAGTGTGGCACACAGATGATCAGAAAGATAGACGGAGGAAAAGTCAGAGCCAACACAAAAGTTGTTGCATAAGTTTTATATGGAATTCTTTCCATTTATGGGAAGCCAGTGCAAGGATTTAGGGAGGAATGAGACGTGATCGTGCTTGCGTGGTTTTATAGGACAGATCTGGAAGCCAAGTCCTGAACATGCTGAAGTTTACTGATACTGAGGAGTGGACAGTCACACACAGCAGACTTGCAAAATAACAGTCTGCTGGGCCAAGAACCCGAGAGAGATAGGTTGTTCACAGACTGGCGTAGGAACAGACAGTTTTGGGCCTGACATTGTGAAATGACGTACTCTCTCTCTCCTCTCTCTCTCTCTCTCTCTCTCTCTCCTCTCTCTCTCTCTCTCTCTCTCTCTCTCTGCGTTAGTCTGTCTGTCTGCGTCTCTGTCTGTCTGTTTGTCTGTCTTTCTCTCTGTGTGTGTGTGTTGTGTGTGTGTGTGTGTGTGTGTGTGTGTGTGTGTGTGTGTGTGTGTGTGTGTGATTATCTCTCTCTGTCTGTGTGTACTGTTTGTCCTCTGTGTGTGTGTGTGTGTGTGTGTGTGTGTGTGTGTGTGTGTGTGTGTGTGTGTGTGTTCTCTCTCTCTCTCTCTCTCTCTCTCTCTCTCTCTCTCTGATATACTGAACATCATCATTGTCGTAGGGTGTTAGAATTTCCTCCCTAACCTTCCACCCCCACAACGTTACATTTTCTATCAAATTATTTTTTAAATCATGTCTATGCAGACCCTATCGCCTCCCCCCCCCCCCCCCCCCGTCCCCCTCCCCGTCTTCCTCCACACTGTATGTGAAGCTTTGGGATTATTACCAGAGCGTGCCTAGTGTGTATGACTCAGGGTACGATGCAACGTATACTCTGGTTATATTCATCAGTGGCTGTGTGTGCGTGAAGTTGATATTTTCATGTTGTTGCGTTTGGGTATGAACGGGACATGGGTATGGACGGGACATGGGTATAGACGGGACATGGGGATGGACGGGACATGGGGTATGGACAGGACATGGGTATAGACGGGACATGGGTATGGACGGGACATGGGGATGAACGGGACATGGGTATGGACGGGACATGGGGATGGACAGGACATGGGGATGGACGGGACATGGGGATGGACAGGACATGGGGATGGACAGGACATGGGGATGGACGGGACATGGGGATGGACGGGACATGGGGATGGACGGGACATGGGGATGGACGGGACATGGGTATGGACAGGACATGGGTATGGACAGGACATGGGTATGGACAGGACATGGGGATGGACGGGACATGGGTATGGACGGGACATGGGGATGGACAGGACATGGGGATGGACAGGACATGGGTATGGACAGGACATGGGGATGGACGGGACATGGGGATGGACGGGACATGGGTATGGACAGGACATGGGTATGGACGGGACATGGGTATGGACGGGACATGGGGGTGGACAGGACATGGGTATGGACGGGACATGGGTATGGACGGGACATGGGGATGGACGGGACATGGGATGGACAGGACATGGGGATGGACGGGACATCGGATGGACGGGACATGGGTATGGACGGGACATGGGTATGGACGGGACATGGAGATGGACAGGGCATGGGTATGGACGGACATGGGGATGGACGGGACATGGGGATGGACGGGACATGGGGATGGACGGGACATGGGTGGCAGGAATGGGATGGACGGGACATGGGGATGGACAGGACATGGGGATGGACAGGACATGGGGATGGACGGGACATGGGATGGACGGACATGGGGTGGACAGGACATGGGGATGGACGGGACATGGGTGGGACGGACATGGGATGGACAGGACATGGGTATGGACAGGACATGGGTATGGACGGGACATGGTATGGACAGGACATGGGGATGGACGGGACATGGGGATGGACGGGACATGGGATGGACGGACATGGGGATGGACGGGACATGGGTATGGACGGGACATGGGATGGACGGGACATGGGTATGGACAGGACATGGGTATGGACGGACATGGGTATGGACGGACAGGGATGGACGGACATGGATGGACGGGACATGGGGATGGACGGGACATGGGTATGGACAGGACATGGGTATGGACAGGACATGGGTATGGACGGACATGGGATGGACGGGACATGGGTATGGACAGGACATGGGGATGGACGGGACATGGGTATGGACGGGACATGGGTATATGGACAGGACATGGGTATGGACGGACATGGGGATGGACGGACATGGGATGGACGGACATGGGGATGACGGGACATGGGATGGACGGAAGGTGTGGGATGGACAGGACATGGGGATGGAGCAGGGACATGGGTATGACGGACATGGGGATGGACAGGACATGGGATGGACAGACATGGGGTGGACGGACATGGGGTGGACGGACATGGATGACGGACAGGTAGCGACATGGGATGGACGGGACATGGGATGGACGGACATGGGTATGGACGGACATGGGATGACGGGACATGGGGATGGACGGGACATGGGATGGACAGGACATGGGGGAGAATGGTGACGGACATGGGATGGACAGGACATGGGATGGACAGGACAATGGGATGGACGGGACATGGGATGGACAGGACATGGGGATGGACAGGACATGGGTATGGAAGGACATGGGGATGGACGGGACATGGGATGGACGGACATGGGGATGGACGGACATGGGGATGGACGGACATGGGGATGGACAGGACATGGGATGGACGGGCATGGGGATGGACGGACATGGGTATGACGGACATGGGGATGGACGGGACATGGGGATGGACGGGACATGGGATGGACGGGACATGGGATGGACAGGACATAGGGATGGACAGGACATGGGATGGACGGACAGTGGTTTGGACGGACATGGGTATGGACAGGACATGGGATAGGACGGACATGGGGATGGACAGGACATGGGATGGACAGGACATGGGGATGGACAGACATGGGTATAGGACGGGACATGGGATGGACGGACAATGGTATGGACGGACATGGGGATGGACGGACATGGGATGGACAGGACATGGGATGGACGGACATGGGTATGGACAGGACATGGGGATGGACGGGACATGGGATGGACGGGACATGGGATGGACAGGACATGGGGATGGACAGGACATGGGATAGACGGACATGGGTATGGACAGGGACATGGGTATGGACGGGACATGGGTATGGACGGACATGGGGATGGACGGACATGGGAGATGGACGGGACATGGGTATGGACGGACATGGGATGGACAGGACATGGGATGGACGGGACATGGGATGGACGGACATGGGATGGACGGGACATGGGTAGGACGGGACATGGGTATGGACAGGACATGGGGATGGACGGGACATGGGATGGACAGACATGGTATGGACAGGGACATGGGATGGACGGGACATGGGATGGACAGGACATGGGGATGACGGGACATGGGTATGGACGGACATGGGATGGACGGACATGGGATGGACGGACATGGGGATGGACGGGACATGGGATGGACAGGACATGGGTGATGAGACGGACATGGGTATGACAGGACATGGGGATGGACGGGACATGGGATGGACAGGACACATGGGAATGGACGGGACATGGGGATGGACGGGACATGGGTATGGACAGGACATGGGGATGGACAGGACATGGGTATAGGACAGGACATGGGTATGGACGGGACATGGGATGGACAGGACATGGGGATGGACAGGACATGGGATGGACGGACATGGTATGGACAGGACATGGGATGGACAGGACATGGGGATGGACGGGACATGGGTATGGACGGACATGGATGGACGGGACATGGATGAGGACATAGGACCATGGGATGGACAGGACATGGGGATGGACGGGACATGGGGATGGACAGGACATGGGTGATCGGACAGGACATGGGATGGACAGGACATGGGATGGCGGGACATGGGATGGACAGGACATGGGGATGGACAGGACATGGGTATGGACGGGACATGGGATGGACAGGACATGGGATGGACGGACATGGGGATGGACGGACATGGGGATGGACGGGACATGGGATGGACGGACATGGGATGGACAGGGACATGGGGATGGACGGACATGGGATGGACGGGACATGGGGATGGACGGACATGGGATGGACAGGACATGGGATGGACGGACATGGGGATGGACGGACATGGGATGGACAGGACATGGGATGGACAGGACATGGGATGGACGGACATGGGTATGGACGGACTGGGTATGGCGGGACATGGGGATGGACAGGACATGGGATGGACGGGACATGGGATGGACGGACATGGGTATGGACAGGACATGGGATGGACGGACATGGGTGGACGGGACATGGGGATGGACGGGACATGGGATGGACGGACATGGGTATGGACAGGACATGGTATGGATCGGGACATGGGGATGGACGGGACATGGTATGGACAGGACATGGGATGGACAGGACATGGGGATGGACGGACATGGGAATGGACAGGGGACATGGGTATGGACAGGACATGGGATGGACGGACATGGGATGGACGGACATGGGATGGACGGGACATGGGTATGGACAGGACATGGGGATGGACGGACATGGGTATGGACGGACATGGGGATGGACAGGACATGGGGATGGACGGGACATGGGTATGGACGGGACATGGGGATGGACAGGACATGGGGTATGGACGGGACATGGGGATGGACGGGACATGGGTATGGACAGGA
>CM065730.1:24080070-24090070 GCA_033310375.1 Conus canariensis | reverse complement strand
GTGTGTGTGTGTGGTGTGTGTGTTGTGTGTGTGTGTGTGTGTGTGTGTGTTGTGTGTGTGTGTGTGTGTGTGTGTGTGTGTGTGTGTGTGTGTGTGTGTGTGTGTGTGTGACGTGCATTTATGCGTGTGTGTGAAAGTTCATTGCCATCGTACGCCAACTTCACGACGGCTTGCTGGCCAGAGTCCAAGACTAAGCCGAGACATCTAAACCATTCCCAGTCTCAAACGGAGTGAAGCAGGGTTGTGTTCTTGCTCCCACTCTGTTCAGCCTCATGTTCTCGGCTATGTTGACTGACGCATTCAGTAACGGGAAGATAGGCATCGTCATCAAGTACCGTACAGATGGATCAGTCTTCAATTTCATGAGACTTCTAGCGAAAACCAAGGTCTCGACAGACACTGTCAATGACTTCCTCTTCGCGGACGACTGTGCCCTCAATGCTGTCTCAGAAGCCACAATGCAACACAGTGTTGACAAGTTCTCTGCTGCATGCAACAACTTCGGCTTGACAATCAATACGAAAAAGACTGAAGTGATGCACCAGCCAGCCCCGGGAAAGCCATACGTTGAGCCAGTCATCACCATCACTGGACAGCAACTGAACGCAGTGGATAAGTTCACATACCTAGGCAGCACTCTGTCCAGAAACGTTGTCATCGACGATGAGGTGAATGCCCGGCTCGCCAAAGTTAGTGCCGCTTTTGGCAGACTCAACAAGAACGTATGGAACAGGAGAGGCATCACCCTAGAAACCAAGATCAAGGTGTATCGGGCCAAAGTTCTCACCAAACTGCTCTGTGGCTGTGAAACATGGACGGTTTACCAGCGTCACGCCAGGAAACTGAACCATTTCCACACCAGCTGCCTCAGAAGGCTATGGGCATTAAGTGGCAAGATAAGATTCCAGACACTGAAGTCCTCACTTATACTGGCCTGCCTAGCATCTTCACCATCCTGATACAGTCACAGCTTCGCTGGGCAGGTCATGTAGTTCGCATGCCAGACCATCGGCTGCCAAAGAAACTAATTGTTTGGCGAACTACAACAAGGAAAACGCTCCCATGGAGGCCAGAAGAAACGTTTCAAAGGCAGCCTCAAATCTTCCCTGAAGGCCTTCAACATCAGCCACACAACATGGGAGCAGACTGCCCAGGACAGAGACGGGTGGCGATCAGTTGTCCGCAAAGGTGCAGAAACCTGTGAAAGTAACAGAATTGCTGCAGCTGAGCAGCGCAGGATGATCAGGAAGACCAGCGTCAACAGATCTCCAACTGCCGCCACCATCCCCTGTCCATACTGTGATAGGTCTTTCCGGGCGGAGATCGGCCTGACCAGCCATCTACGCACTCACCCCCGATCCCAGGATGACTAGATGGTCTTCATCGTCTCGACGGACAAACAACAACACGTGTGTGTGTGTGTGTGTGTGTGTGTGTGTGTGTGTGTGTGTGTGTGTGTGTGTGTGTGTGTGTGTGTGTGTGTGTGTGAGGGAGAGAGAGAGAGAGAGAGAGAGAGAGAGAGAGAGAGAGAGACAGAGACAGAGACAGAGAGAGACAGAGACAGAGAGAGAGGAAACTACGAGGAGACTAGCGGCAGGTCAACGGCAAATATTTTCCATATAACAAGCCCTACCCCCCCCCCCACCCCCCACCCCCATCCCCGTTCCAGCCCTCTCCTACCTCCTCTCCCCGCCACTCATGCAGGTGGTTGGGCCTTAAACTCCTTACACTGGATGGGTGCCAGGCTGCATCCTGTTCATGATTCCTGCCTAGCAGCCTTCCACTTCTGCTTTCCACTTTTGTCTTTCACTACTGTCCTCCGCCTTGGCTTAAGGCTGTGTCAGACCAATTTACATAGGCTAGAACACCAAGGCTACATCAAAATGTTGCTATGCTCTGCACAGTTATGCGGGGATTGTCTTCAGTTGTGACAAGCTCCTAGCATAACATTATCAGTCACCCAAAATCCCCCGAAGTCGGAGTGTGGCTGCCCACATGGCGGGGTAATCAAAACACGGTCACACACGCAATGTTCTCACCCCAACTGATGCATTTGTACCATATAGTGTTCAAATACTTTGGCTGTTGGGATGATCCTTGGTGTCTCTTAGCCAGGGTACGACAAAAACAACAACAACAACAACAACACTGCTGCCCTATTTTCTCTTTTAGTGTTGCTGGAATTTGAATCTTTTCCACCTTAATGGTTGGCAGCCTCAAATTCTAGATCGTGACGGACGGTCTTAACCGCTTGGCCACCGGCGATGCATGTTGGGAAATCTAAATGTTATGAATGACACTTTAGTTTCTTCTCGACCGCATCCAGCTGGACGACTTTTTAACCGCATATGTCATTGCGTTCAAGTGTCTAGAGTTCTTCCCCCCCCCCCCCCCCCCCCCCCCCCCCAGACACTGTTAGAGCTTACAAGCTCCTTGCTCCAACTTCTGTGGCGAAGATTCTAGTTTGCAGGCCAGCTTTACTCTTGCTGTTGGGTACCCTGGCATGCGTTTCAGTCTTGAAAGGTGGGCGCTTTTCCCCATGTCGCTTCCTTGCCGAGGAAACCTGACCAGTATGGTGCATCCCCTAAGGGATAAAGTACGCTGATGTGCCACCATGGCATGAAACACTCGACATGGCACAGTGAGTTTAATCAGCTCCATCTCGTTTGATTAAAAGGAATAGACTGCTGCGTTTAGCCTCGCGCTGCCATTTCTGATCCTTTCTGCCATACCTTTTTTCCCCATTCTGGAAGGTTCCCTGTGCATTCGCAGATGTCCGCCCCATCCAGTATATTCCACTTCCCTGCTTTGTATGTGGTAGCTTTTCGAGATCATGATTTACTACCCCCCGATGCGTAGGACGTTGTTGCTAGAGCTTCTGCTTGCACAGTGTTTTCTTTAGCAGTGCTAATCTAACGCGCATTACCTTTTTTTTAGCACTTGTTTGTGTCTCCGTTCGTACTTTTCCTGCGCAAACACGGTTGAGCTCCGGATGTATTTCACTGTTTCTTTGCTAGAGCAGGCTGGACATGCAAGGTCATCTTATTTCTCCTGTTTCGCCAGTTGTGTGTTCGAGGGGAGCAGCTCATATACATATCTGAGGATGAAGCTGATCCTGAGAGGGTCGTATGCCAGATTTACTTCCAGTTGATACCTCTGCGGAGTACACTTTTTCATGTAGTTCATTGCTCCTTTTGGTCTCGCTGGACTGCTTTCGGGAAATTTTGGTATCCTCTCTTTTCGTCATATGCTGTATTGCCCTGTCTCTCTTTCCCTTCCCTACCCACCCATCCCTCTGCCTCTCTCTTCTCTCTCTCCTCTCTCTCTCTCTCTCTCTCTCTCTCTTTCTGTGTGTGTGTGTGTGTGTGTGTGTGTGTGTGTGTGTGTGTGTGTGTGTGTGTGTGTGTAAGAGAGTGTGTGAAAAGGAGAGTGTGTGTGTGTGTGTGTGTGTGTGTGTGTGTGTGTGTGTGTGTGTGTGTGTGTGTGTGTGTGTGTGTGTGGTGCGTGGGTGTCTGTCTAATTCCCTGATCTTGAAGCTTACCTTGGTGACTTCCACAGCCTCCTAAAATTTCCTTTTTTCCGCCAGCTGTCAGCTTAGGCCAGACTGATCGGAGTCCCCGATGATGGCTGAAAAACTTGTTTTTCTCACTTTGAATTTCTCGATGATGGAGTTTTGGGGTCGCTCTGGCTGGGTGTGGCGACAGTAGAGCGTAGTGCCATTAGGACCAGGTGATACACGAAGCCATTGCTACTTCTCCTTCTTCTTCTTCTTCTTCTTCTTCTTCTTCTTCTTCTTCTTCTTCTTCTTCTTCCTCTTCTTCTTCTATCTGACCAGATAGTGAGAGCCATTTGCAAGTTACACGAGGGTACTCGAGCTTAAGTCCTCTCACCTGTTGGTGAAACAGAATACTTTAAAATCTCAGCAGGGGTACTTCAATGAGATACACTTGCACCTTATCTGTTTGCTGTAGTCGTGGACCATCTGATGAGAATGGCTATAGCTGAAAAAGAAGGAGAACTGATGAAGACGGACGCAGGTCTGTCGAAAGCTCCAAGTAAGAGCTTATTTCCCAGCTGAGTGACCTGTCTAAATCCGGTAGTCGTTAAGGAGAACTTGGTTTTTACTTTGCAGCCCAGAAGAAGTCGACGATATCCTGCTGACAGCTTGACAGATCTCAACGTTTCTGACGACATAGCACTGCTATCCAATGAAATATCACAAGCAAAGAGGCTGCTGGAACAGGTTGGAGTGAAAGTAGCTAAAGTTGGACTGCGTTGCAATGCTAAGAAAACGAAAGTGATGATGTACAACGAAAGTAATGAAAACGATATAAAATCTATCAATGGGGGGAGACATCGAGCAAGTCACCAATTTCAAGTATCTGGGCGGATAGATGGAGAGCAGTCAGAAAGATACCTCTGTTCGAAAAGCCCTTGCTTGGTCTGCATGTCACAAGCTGAAGATGATATTGACTTCTAACCTGTAAAAAGAACTAAAGATTCGTCTCTTTATATCACTGTCGAGTCTGTGTCGCTCTACAATTCGGAAACATGGACCTTAACAAAGCAGATGGAGAAGAGTCTTGATGGGACGTATGCTCGCATGTTGAGGATGGCATTAAATGTCTCTTGGAAGCAGCACATGACTAACAAAGAGCTATATGGATACCTCCCTAAAGTTAGTGTTAAGAAAAGAACACGTAGGCTTTGCCTAGCCGGTCACTGTACGCGATATCCAGAGGAAGTTGCTTCACAACTTGTACTGTGGCAACCAACTGGAGGGAGAGCGAACAGGGGAAGGAAGACAACCGACTTCATTGATTTTCTCAAAAGGGACACTGGCCTCGAAAACATCGATGAGATCAAGGCAGCTATGTTTGACAGGAGCAAGTGGAAGGTGTACGTCACTGAGGCTCGATCGGGAGATCGGCCTAACTTCTTCTTCTATGATGATGATGATGATGACGACAATGATGATGATGATGATGATGATAATGATGATGATGATGATGATGATGATGATGATGATGTTCATCATCATCATCATCATCATCATCATCATTTTGAAAAGCGTCTATCTTCAGACAAAGACCAGGCTCTAAGCACCTTGCAATCCACACTCTCTTTGTGTATTTGTTGATTTTGGCGTCAGTTGATTCCATCCGCTGTGCAAGTGCTGATATCCTATATCAGTAGAGACCAGAGAAACTTTAGGATAAGAATGAACTGCAGACACCAACCAGACTTTTTTTTTTCCGAGGGAGAGAGGAGGTGAGATAGGGAGGAGGAGGTATACTGATTTGTTACCTACTGACACTCTTCTACCGTGTACTTGATTTCCTTCTCCCTCTCTTTGTCTTTCCAGGAGCATAATACCACCTGCCTGTCCTCTTTACTGACTTTTTTGTCACTTATTGAACGGGTAGTAAGCTATAGTGAACGTAACTATTTCACTCACTTTCACCTATTATTTTCTTTTTCATAGTTAAAGGCTTAACTTTTTTCTACCCATGAAAGTACTCTTGATTATTTTTTATCCAGGGTTCTGTAGACCTTGCATCGAAAATGCTAAGGCAAACGTCATCTGTTTCTCTACAGCTTTGAACCCATGCTGGATGAGGCGACAAATTCTTTAACTGATTCAGCACTTTGCGTGTTTCATTTTTTTCTTGACGGAGAAGACTTTTCCGTTTCCCCATGACAAGCTTAAGAATTTCGGAGATCTGCTTGACCCGTACTAGACATGGCTGCCTTCAAGATGATTTCAACTTCCATCAAGGACAGCTTTGGTGGAACTGCAACATCCATTGCTATGCCATCTTCAAGATCGATTCCATCTGCTGCTAACTTTGTTTATAGAGAACCTCACTGAAAAGAAAAAAAAAAGAAAAAAAACAGCCTTCTTCGGCATTTATCGGATGTCCTTTGGGGCATGGTACACTTCCAAAGTCAGTTATATCATCCTGTGTGAAACCGATTTGCGCAGTCGTCAGATCGTGCCACACCTCACTGAGGTCCCCTTTCTCTGTTTTTTTGCTTCGGATTGCTTCTCAAATGATCGTGACGTGTTATAAACTGTCAAACATGCCCAGTATGCCAGATTTCTGAACTGACATATGGGAAAACCCATTTTTTGATAGGTATTTACCGAGCCCTTCAAGCTGATTGTATCAGTTTGTGATGCCACTCAAGGGCATGGGGCTATGTCATTTACGAATGGTGGGGAATTCTATGATGTGGAACTAGCTTTCCTAACCGCTGTGCTAATTCATTACGTGTAGGTGGTATATCAGTAAGTTTTTTTTTTCCTGACGCTGAACGCCTAAACAAGCCAATAATTTGAATTTGCGTCTCACTCTAAGGATTAACATCTGTTTTCTTGTGATGCCGTTCAAGTATTTCTTTGTCCATTGTTAGCTCGAATAGTTTTCGGGTTAATTGGAAAACACTAAAGAAGTAATTTTGGGTTTTCTTCTTCTGAATCTTTCTCCCTCTCGCTCCCTTGAGGGCGCCGTATTTCGATTTCAGGTTTTTCTCGTGCTTCTTTAGCCTTTGATTTCAGGTTTTTCTCGTGCTTCTTTAGCCTTTGATTTCAGGTTTTTCTCGTGCTTCTTTAGCCTTTGCTTCTCTAATTCTGAGGCAACCTTCATCTGCCTTTCAACAGTTTTAATGCTGTCTCTTGCCTTTGTCTGCATGTATAAGCAGGTGTCTTCGGCTGTGCTTGTTTTACACGATAGTGTCTTACAGTTTGTATGTACAATGTCTCCAAGCGTGGCCAGACTGTTTTCTCGTGTGCGGTTTCCTATCAGCGCATCCAGTTTGTCGACTGAAAAAAAAATCTATCATCATCTCTCATTTATCTTTTGCTTTGCGGGTGGCAAGCTGAGTTTTTGGCGTTGTCCCGATTCCTCATCTAAATAATCAGCATAGGTATCTATAGCACTCTTGTTTGAATCCTGACCCTGGTTTTCCGACGTCTTAGCAGCTGGCACAGTGCTCTCTTTTTTGTTTTTGTTTTCATCTAAATCAACGTCTTCATTGCCCCAATTTTCGTCCTATTTTGCTTCATGCCGCAATTTGTGGATAATTTCGTCCCATAGACACTCGAGAATTCTTTTTTTGCATAACTCTCTTCTCATGATCTGTTGCGGATTTTAGGAGACAAATCTGTCGTCCTTGGAACTGGAGCTAAGTTAAAGAAAGGCGACGTGGGGAGCTGACCCTTAGTGCCCGTTAAGTCTGGTGTTTTCCAGAGGCATCCATCCAGCCTTATCTGGACGTCCACCAGAGTATTCCCCCAAAAACCGTGATCAGATGGGGAAAAAAAAACTGTCGGAAGAGTGAACAGTAAAAGGTCTTAAGAAACCCCACTCACCCACCACCCCCCACCCCAACTCCCCGCCTCCACCCCATCCCCGTCTTCCATGACTCCTGGATCCCTTTCTGCTTCCGCTCATTTTCTGCCCCTGCCAAGATTCAAACCAGCACTTCCAAGACCGACAGACACCTTAAGGCCAAGATGACTTGTAATGGGCATCTTAATCTTCTGTCATAGCACAACCGTTGTCAGTTGGAAACTTATTGTATTCGTATGAAGTTTACCCTGGTTTCTCTCCCTCTCTCTCCTTTTCCTCCTCCTCGCTTAACTCTACCCTCTTTCCTCGGGCCATATTCCTCGAACTCAACTCACCCTCTCTCCCACTGTCCCTCTGTCAACTTCATTCACCGCTTTGGCTTCACAAAGGGAGTGTTGCGCATGTTAATGTCTGTACTGTTTTTATTGTTTTGTCGCTGTGGAAGGCATATTGCCGAAAATGTCTTGTCTTGTTTTGTGTCGTGCATTAAAACTGCGTTACTTCACTCTTTGTTTTGTGTGCTCTTCCGCTTTTTCGTCGTGTTCCAGTAACGCTGCAGTTTGTTTCTTTTGCCTTTATCCTTGTATAAGTCAAAGCAGAAAATGTATTCCACCTGCGAGAAGCACTGTTAATCAACAGATGCTTTAGACTGGTGCTGCAGTGGGTCCCCTCCAAGTGTGGTATTCTAGGGAACGAAGACGCAGTGAGAAATGAACAGCTGGGCGCAGAGGATGAACAGGAAGGCAACAGTGCCATCTTCACAGACATGAAGACCGTTATTCAGTCTCTGAGCAGGACTCCGAATCTACAGGATACTTACCATGAGTTTAACAGGCACGAACTGTTTATCGTTTTGTTTGTTTGGTTTTTTTTTTGTGTTGTTTTCGTTTGTTTGTTTGTTTGTTTATTGTGGACATATTGCAACCGCCCGAACTACCACACTTACATCTAATAGTAATGGATGGATATTTATATTTGAACGCGTGCAATCCACATGCTGTACCGCTTATAATTGGTTACAGAGGTAAAGTAGGTGAAACAGAGACGGAGGGGAAAGGAGTGCTGAAGAGAGAGAGAGAGAGAGAGAGAGAGAGAGAGAGAGAGAGAGAGAGAGAGAGAGAGAGAGAGAGAGTCCTTCGAATGAGACTATAAACCGAGGTTCCGTGTGTGAACGCACGCATAACATCTTGCACACACGTAAAATCCCATCACCAACTTTCGGAAGAGAAGGTCAGTTTGGCCGTTGGTATGACACGTTACACATAGCATGCACCCTGCTTGAGAAATTGAAAGAATGAAGGAAGTAAGGATATTGAGTGAACGATATTGGACGATATTGACTGTATGACACGGGAAACGACTGAATGAAGCGCCAGCTGGCAGCTGTTCCGTCGGCACTACCCAGGTAAGCAGCCCGTTGTGTAAACGAGTGTGGATTGTAAAGCGCTTAGAGCTTGGTCTCTTGCCGAGAATAGGCGCTGTAGAAGTATTCATTATTATTATTATTATCATTATCATTATATCTGGATGGATGGATGTTTGGAAGGATGAATGGCTGGGTGGATGGATTGATGGACGGACGGATGGATATATGGATGGATGGGTGAATGGCTGGCTGGCTGGCTAGCTGGCTTGATGGATGGATGAATGGGTAGGTGGGTGGGTGGGTGGGTGGGTGGGTGGATGGTTGGATGGATGGTTGGAAGTTGTATTCAATACAGGCCTTGACCCCCTATAAACGGTGATATAAGCGAACATTGAGAATCATATGATAACAGAAACGCCAAACTAATAAATAAACAGATCTGCAAACTATGCATAACCAACCATGCAGGTGCTTATGTTTTCTTAAACTTGAAAGCATTATATACTTAAATCACGACTCACTGGTTAACATCATGCTTAGCAGAAGACATTAAGACAACTTAGATTTTTTTTAAAAAGGCTGCTCCGAGGTGGGTTGTTTCCCCAATGAACTGGGTTTTTTTTAAGTCCGTCTATTGCTTCATATTACAAAAAGAACTTAAAAAAAAAAGAGCGTTTACACAAAGAACAAATGAAATCTTAAATGACGTACTTACAGATCGAAAATGTCACATCTCAACCTCATCATAACGTCTTTCAAATGCTTATCCACGTTCATAGGTAAATAACGAGGTACATGATATTTCCAACCTGTCTGTCTGTCTGCCTAACTCCAATCTGTCACTGATCTTGGTGTGACGGCACTGTTGGGCTATCGGCAGTCAGTAAGTCTGGTACGAAGTATGTGCAAAAAAAATGGATGCATGTTCTCTACTCCAAGATTTATCCATACAAAAACAAAATCCAGTTCATGCAGTTTCACTCTCATCTTGGACACCCAGTTTGCTTGACCCGACTGTATGACATTTTCGTAGGCTTTCTTTCACAACCATGAATCTCCAATTTGCTTGACTTTTAATTAGTGAAAAATGTATGTAACAACTGAATGTAAATACATTGGGTAATGGTCTGGTTGTCCATGAACTAAATCATTATGTGCTTCCATGGCTATACAAAGTTGTTGTTTTTTTTTGTTGTTGTTTGTTTGTTTTTTTCAAGGGGAAATAAATGAATTTTTGACAACGCAATGCAACTCGTAAAGGTTCGTATTTCAGCTCCAA
>CM065730.1:24060070-24072570 GCA_033310375.1 Conus canariensis | reverse complement strand
GAGAGAGAGAGAGAGAGAGAGAGAGAGAAAGAGACAGAGAGAGAGGGGGGGGAGGGGGGCGGGCAAGTAGCCTGGATTTTGTCATTAGCAGTTATTGTGGCGTCAGTATTTTTCTCTTTTTGATTTCACCACAAACAAAAAGAAATAAAGAAAGAAGAATAGGTAGACAATGAACAGAAATCATATTACGAACAAAGCCAGAGAAGGACTGACTACTGTTCAGACTGTGATTGATCATGAAAGCCGGGTACAAAACAACATGGTCCAGCACGGGTGCTGTTGAGTATTCCAGCAAATTGTACCGGGCCAGGCACAGATTCCTTTGCAACAATGACGTCTTTGACGACATGAACGCCTATTTTCAGGCGTTGTCAAATAAAATCTTCTGTTAGCAACATTGAGGCTCTGGACTGGCACTGGAGAAAATGTCTGAAGTTGAGATTGGACTAAGCTGAAAAATAAGAGATGAAGAAAATGCCACCACATTCTAATGCCGAGGCCAAGACCCTTTGGGACGGTCCTCGCATATGATCATTCGAAAGGTTCATTCACAGGAGCAAACGACCATCTTAATCAAAGTTCGTCTGAAGCAATGTTCAATGTAAGTGATATATTTGCTGTTGGGAAGAAAACGCAACTTGATTTCAGTAAATCATGGGATCTTGGCAAGAAGGTGCTGGTGGTTATGGAGGAGGGGGTGGGGAGGGGGGGGGGGGGGGTTGACGGCGACTGAGACTACAGTTTAAGGAAAACAGGAACTATTTTGAGTCATTTGTTATTCGGTGTTAGGTGTATGTGTTGGCTTTATGATTATTCTGTTGTGATTCACTTGGAGTGAAGGAGTGATCCAATGTTTTCAGCTTGTTACTATATCCCACATACTCCCAGAGGGTTTAAAGGTTTTCATTCAGGAATCACTGAGAAAGAATTGGCAGGTGGAAGTGAGTAGGATACAGAGAGGGAGAACGAACTACGGACTCTGAAAGACCTGGTTCTGTTGACGTGCTGTTGGAGTAGTGCGCAGAACTAGCGGAGTGAGGGGCGACACTTAGTCCCTCCTTGCGAAAACAATGTCTGCGCGCTGGACAGAATGGATGGCAGCAATTTATGGGCAGATGGCATGCACACACAGACTAACGACTGTCTTTACTTGCCGCTTCAAAGGAATGGTTAATAAAAAGGAAAGAGAGGCAGAGAGCGCCATGAGGCTGAGACGCGACGTTTTTCCTCTAGGAAAGAAACCAAACTCAATGGTTACGAGAACTACTGGGTAGATTCAGAGACGGATAAACAAAGGGGAAGCACACGAGCACGCACAATCAACCAACGTACGACTTCGCAGGCACACACACACACACACACACACACACACACACACACACACACACACACACACACACACACACACCACGCACGCACGCACGCACGCACGCACGCACGCACGCACGCACGCACGCACGCACGCATGTACACACACACAGGGAGAAAGAAAGAAAGACAGACAGAAAGAACGAACGGAAGAAAAAAAAAAGAGAGAAAGAAGAAGAAGAAGGAAGAAGAAGGGGGGAGGAAAGAAGAGGAGGAAGAGGATGATGATGGGGATGGGGAGAGGAGGACGAGGCAGAAGATGAGTAGGAACTGGTTTAGGACAGCCAGCAGGAAACGTTCCACCAGACCATATCAGCATTTGAGGAAATGCCAAATACGCTATGCTGTGAGAGGGAAAAAAAATATTCACTCTATTCTGGCCAAACTCTTGTAAACAAATCCAATTGATAGCCCTGTCTGTAGAAGGAAACACAAGCAAACAACTTCTGCGCACTGTTGTATGTATGGACATGATCGGGGATTAAAAAAAACATCACAGTAATAAGCTCTGTCATTCATCTGAATGTGACCTCAACGGGACTCTGGAAGAATAACATGGACACTGGGAACTGCGTAACAAACTTGCCTTGACGGCGCATGAAAAGCAAACTTGTCAGAGCTTGGGTAAGGGGTGGGAAAGAGGGGGGGGGGGGGAGGGGGGGGTAGATGGGATTCAGGTCGATGAAAGCAGAAAGAAATCGAGAAAAGATGGAGATGGAGGAACATATTTTTTAAAAAAATTGAAGAAACCATCATCCATTTAGGCGATCTCGATTTGTTCATAACTACCGTGATGAACTGCTTAGTCCTTCCTGGAGGAAATACAGTCTGTATAGTGGATGCAGTGGGTGGCAGTACTGTAGTCAGGAGTAGCTATTTCATAGACAGACAGTGTGTACACACAGACCACTGATTGTCTTTGATGTTGGATTCAAGCCAAGGGAACTGGAAGAAGAATATAATTATCTGGTAACTGAAGCAAAGAAAAGAATAATACAAGACACGCAACACAGGCCAGGAGAGAGAGAGAGAGAGAGAGAGAGAGAGAGAGAGAGAAGGAGAGAGAGAGAGAGAGAGAGAGAGAGAGAGAGAGAGAGTAACACAGCTGTGGATGAATAACAATGAAACTGGGAACTGCTTTACAAATTTGCTTTGACAGTACTGGAAAGAAAACTTGTCAATATGGGATTAAGGGCAGAGCTGAGGGGGAGTTTTTTGGTTGGTTGTTTTATTTAAAGTCTTTTTATCGTGCCGATGATTTTAGACTATAGCATAAAAACTCAAAACTGCTAATTTTCAGCATCATCATTTTTTTTAAAGAAAGAAAAAAAGAAATGAAGAGAGAGAGAGAGAGAGAGAGAGAGAGAGACAGACAGACAGACAGACAGACAGACAGACAGAAAGCGAGAGAGAGAGAGAGAGAGAGAGAGAGAGAGAGAGAGAGAGAGAGTTACAAGAAACGTGCAGTAGGACTACATAACGAATAACTAGTTAGCTAATCTAAATATTGAAAGGTTGAAAAGATAAAAGTCATCCCAAAATAACTTAACATTAGAAACCGACAAAATACGTTCTACGACTTCCGTAGATAGGAAAGTTTTCACTGAAACACATTTTACCAGCATATTATGCTCAATTGTCAATTCTGCAGAGGAGACACACTTAATGTCTCTACGGTACTTTGTCGTTAAAGAATTTAACAAAAGGCTGAACAAGGCAACAATTGATCTACTTGCACATGATTATCATGACGTCGTGTTGGGGAGTACAAGCTGGTGGAGGTGGGGAAAGTTTCAAGAAGAAGGGTGGAAAAGAAAGGACATAATCAGAAATCTGGAAGCAATGCCTCCCCTTTAGGCTGTCTCCGATGTGCAGAGAAGTAGAGTGAGGAACTGCGTAATCTTTCCTTGTGAAACCAAGTCTGGACAGTGGACAGGATGGATGGCAGCAGCAGTGTTGTCAGAAGTGGCAAATTGTTAGTTTGCACACACAGATAAAACACACTGACATGCTGGCTTCACGCATCGGAAGGGGAAGGAGACACTGATGTTAAATGAAGCAAAGAATGTATATTAAAAACAAGAACATTTGAAGAAAGCAAGAGAAAAAAAAAATCGAGAGAGAGAGAGAGAGAGAGAGAGAGAGAAGATGAAACGGAAAGGGAATTTATTCAATGAAGCCCAAAGCCCCATTGGAAGGGGTGAATTCACAAACAATATACGATAATAAACAAAGCAAAGCTAAACAAGATCAAAACAAATAACAAACACCAACATGTTTACATTGTCCTCCTTGGATCAGTTAAGTGACTGAACTGAATAAGGTTGGGTTTTTTTTTCAGATTCTTAAGTCGAATTTGCGCATCCTTTAAAAACAGACTCTTCATGTGTTCGTTCTGATTTGACAGAGATGCATGGGACAGACATTACCTATTCAGCCAGTTTGCTAGTGTCACTCCATCCTCTGTCAACGAGTCTGAGGTCTCTCTCCACTGTCTGACAGATGTGGATGTACGTAACTCAGGTCATTGATAACAGGTCATGTAGGTAAAATTGTAATTCAGGTCAACAAAGTAAAATATGCAATTTATCTTCCTTTGCGCTTTTTACCATTTGACATGTTAAACCGTTTGTCTAAATCCTATTTATATCAGTTGTTGCGTGTTGTCAAGCTAGATGGCGACTAGCCAGCTTTCAGATTATTGGCTCTGAAAATTACGGGAAACACGAGAGAAAAATTGACACAGCCTAAAAGAAGAACTGAACGCTGTAGCTGTGATCGGGTAAATGGTACCTACAGTCAAGCTAATGAAACATGTTATTTCGAGGGGTGTATCAACCTTAAGATGACCTTGATGCTACTGGACAAACTTTACCGTCCCCCCACTGACCGTTCCCTCCCCTCACATCTGGAATCCCCCCCCCCCATAAAAAAAAAAAAAAAAAAAAAGCACTTTCTTCCCGTAACCTCCGGATCTTCATTTCCACATATGCGCTTTGCACTCGGACGTAAATAGCAACTCAACAGGAAAGACATCGGCGTGCCTATGATGTTAAAAAAAAAGAAAAGTAGAGGGGTGGGAGAGGGAGGAAGGGATGTCGTGGGGGGGGGGGGGGGGGGAGGGACATAACATCAAGATCGCCAACATAAATTCTTTCAGACGCGTGTCTTGCCAGTGCTGATTATCCAGATCAAGCTGAGAGGACTTTCAAAACTTTCGTCAGAAGAAGAGGGGTTGGGGATGGGTGGGTGTGGGGAGGGAGGGGGGGGGTGATTGAAACAAAAGTGGGATTAAAAAAGTAACGAAGGAGGGAGATGGGTAGGATGCTAAGGGGTGGAGAAGAAACATATACATATGGACACGCACACACAGACACACAGACACATTGTGTGATGTATGTAATGTGCAATGGAGAGTAATACAATTTGCGCCGTCATGTTGTGCGATGTGTGTCAGATCTAGGGCGATGCCAAACACCCTCTTCGTTGTCAAGTTTTGTCCATCCCAAGGATATAATCGATAAAATAGATGAGATATTATGCTGTAATATGTAATATGATTTGATGCTGGGATTTTGTTTGTTTGTTTATTTGTTTGCTTGACTTTGCTTCGCTTTGCAGAATAAGGTTATTCTTCCATCCAAGTTGATCCTGAAATAGACTTGCGTGGCTGACTGCGCCATAACGATAAGTATATTCATAAAAGACGTCGTGTCTTGTTATACATAACATAGGGATTTCTTTTTATGTCTGATATTGTACGATGTTATCTGTGATGTTGTATTATGTTGTAATGTGTGACATCGTGTGATTTTATCTGTGATGACATATGTAGTTAGGTATGGATAATGTGTCGTTACTTGCGACGCTGTTTGTTGTTATATGTGATATGTGCTATTTTGTTAATGCTGAGTGAAGGTCAGTGATTTTATGTGTTCCCACGTTAATGTATTAATGGTATTCTCTCTCTCTCTCTCTCTCTCTCTCCTCTCTCTCTCTCTCTCTCTCTCTCTCTCTCTCTCTCTCTCTCTTCTTCTCCTGGATTTGTGTTGGGGAAAAAAGACAAGAAACCAACCCAGACAACTTGCAATGTATGAGAAAGCGTACAGGAACCACCACCACCACCCCCTCTCCCCCCCCCCTCCCCCCGCCGCCTACACACCCTCTTTCTCGCAACTAGCACCGTCATTCTCGTTGTAGACGAATACAATAAATCGAAATTTAGATAGGCAAGGCGCTTATGCTTAGGAGCCATTAATGTTACACGCTACAAAAGCATATATGCGCGACGCATTCAATACAGCTAACCAAGCCGTTCCCTTACTATGTTCCTTGGTGTCCTATTCACAATCTCTCAGAATGTGTGATTCATTTTAGAATCACCATTCTACTGATACATTCTGATGAATTGTGTTGTTCCCCACCTCGACAATAACAGAAGTAATAAGTGTTCTCTTGAATACAACGATATTCATTCAAGCATACTCAAGTATTTTAAGTTTTCATTGAAGAACAAAAAATATTTCACAAAAAGTTGAACATTTTCATCACTGGTTATTGTAAATTTGTTTAAAAGGACACCATTCTTCATATAGCAAAAAGTGTGTTTGCTTGTGTGCACAAGCGCACACGCAATCATGTGTGAGTGAGTGAATGAGTGTGTGTGTGTGTGTGTGTGTGTGTGTGTGTGTGTGTGTGTGTGTGCGTGCGTGCGTGCGTGCGTGGTGTGTGTGTGTGTGTGTGTGTGTGTGTGTGTGTGTCTGTCTGTCTGTCTGTATGTCTGTCTCCATCTGTGTTTGTTTCTGTGTATGTGTATGTGTGACTATGTGTAACCCTGTATGCGCCACAGACAATAGTTGATTCTCACCTTAACACCACGCTAGTTTATCAATATTATCTTTCTATAGATTGCTGTTGTTTTCTTTTTCTTTCTTTGTGTTTTCTCCAAGAGGGTACACGTCATTTAGATGACTTAGCTTCACTAACAGAACGGAACATTTGACAAATGAAGCTGGCACAAAATGAAGACCCATAACGAATTCGCTGACGCCGGGGGAACTTACTCTAGCTTTCGAAATAGAGACGACCAGGCTGCCCGACATAGAAGCTCTGACGAGACAGAGAGTCCAGCATTTGCATGTGAGGATGAAAGCTCAGCGATTGCTTGACATGGTCTTATGGGATGCTGTTTCTCTGCTGCAGTCTGTGATGTTCTCAAAGTCATCGATTTCTTTCTTCTTTTTTTTTCTGTCCTGTGTTTCTGGTGGCAGCCCATTCAAATAGCATACAACAGAGTGAGGTTCAGTTTCAAGAGTTCAGTGCAGACACCTCCCACTGAGGAGACATGCCTCTGGAAAGAGAGAGAGAGAGAGAGAGAGAGAGAGAGAGAGAGAGAGACAGACAGAGAGAGAGTGAGGGACAGACAGACAGAGATAGAGACACATAGAGAGAGTGAGAGACAGACGGAGAGAGAGACACACACACACACAGAGCGAGACACACAGAGAGAGAGGGGGGGGGGGAGGACTCAGCTCCACACAATACACATCTATATAACGCATTATAGGCAGCCTGTGACACCATTGAAAACATACACCATGCGAGCCATACTGTTGGTCTTATTGAGCCAATGTCAGTGGTGGCCACAAGCCTTGTATCTTTGGAGAAGAAAAATACCGTCATGCATAATTCAGTGTCTCTGCAGGAGACTAGTCGAAAGGCACGGGAGAATGAGGGAGAGATATCAACAGAGCTGGGAGCAGGTGCGAGACTTATTGTCCTTTTATCAGTTAAGGCAGCTAGAGAGGGGGCGGGGGGGGGGGGGGGAATAGAGAGAGAGAAGAGAGAGAGAGGTTGGCAAAGAGAAAGACAGACAGAGAGAGTCTTTTCAGCAGTTAATCCATTTGAGAGAGAGTGAGAGAGATCCTAGGAAGCAGCACTTACCATGGGCAACATGTACCTCATAAATAGGGGCTTGGGGACGGTGATGGCAGTAGTGGTGGTGGTTAAGACAATTTGCTCATCAAAAACAACATTTGGTTATTAGAATAAGGAGCCATACTGCTGGTCATACTGAATGAATATATATGACCTCGAGACCCAGATCTTCAGAGAAGAGCAATACCGTCATGCGTAATTTAATGCCTTTGTAGGGAGTTAGAAGAAAGGCAGAGTGAGTGAGTGAGAGAGAGAGAGAGAGAGATGAGGTGGGGTTTCAGGAAGAGATGCATAAATCCAAATCAGCATAAATCCAAATAATCCGTTTTGTGATCTGAATTTACTGAGTTGTACTAGGTTCTGAAACCTCGTGCGTGTAAAATTCTGACCAAATATTTGATTGACACGAGAGTATTGTTTAGAATAGTGGCTGATTCGGTTTTTTTCCTTCCATATAATCTGGTTTTAACCGACTTTAGTACATAATAAATTTGTCGGCTGTGTAAAACTTTCTTGTATAAAAAGAAAATCTTGAACGAGGCATGGAACAGTAAACAGTAATTAACGAACAAGTAGTGTAACTCTTGCTCCCTTGACAAAATAAACAGGTGCCCATAACTCTAAAATGAACGCCGCTAACGACACCGAACCTCTCCGCAGAAATGACAACACTGAGTACACAAAACAAACAAGGAGACAGACAAAGGGATGTTCCCTTGTCTGCTCTGTGTGCTCTGTGTTGTCATTTATGCTGGGTGCGATTCATGGGAGCCAGAGTTTATCTCACTTGTTCGTCAATTTCTTATGTAAAACAGTATATACATCACTGTAAGACTCAAGTCTCTGGGTATAGATCTGTAGAGAAGAAGAAGAAGAAGAAGAAGAAGAAGAAGAAGAAGAAGGAGAAGAAGAAGAAGAAGAAAAACAACAAGAAAAACAAGAAGAAGAAAAGCAACAGAGATGGTGACAACAATGGAGAAGACAATGATGATGATGATGAGAAGGGGGAGGAGGAGGAGGAGGTTGATGAGCATGATGATGATGGCGACGACGACGATGACGACGATGACGATGATTGAGGTAATCTAAACTAACCAGTAGCATGCTTCTGTCGTCTGGTGTGTGTATGTGTGTGTGTATGTGTGTGTGTGTGTGTGTGTGTGTGGTGTGTGTGGTGTGTGTGTGTGTGTGCGTGCGTGCGTGCGTGCGTGCGTGCGTGTGTGTGTGTGTGTGTGAGAGAGAGAGAGAGAGAGAGAGAGAGAGAGAGGGGAGGGGGGGGGCAAGAGGGCTAGATATTATCATCAGTAATTGTTTTGGCATTCGCTT
Organism: Conus canariensis; assembly: GCA_033310375.1. Classification (NCBI taxonomy): domain Eukaryota; kingdom Metazoa; phylum Mollusca; class Gastropoda; order Neogastropoda; family Conidae; genus Conus; species Conus canariensis. The sequence goes on along the minus strand of CM065730.1, from coordinate 24,063,939 downwards.
GTTATTTTTTGTTTGTTTGTTTGTTTGTTTGTTTTTTGGTCTTTTTGATTTGACCCCCCCCCCCCCCCCCCCAAAAAAAAAAAAAAAAAAAAAAAGGTGAAACTGACTAAAAAAAAAAAAAAACGAGCATAACCTCACTACGAACAAAGCATAAACAGGATTCAGTGCTATTCAGACTGTGATTTATCACGAAAACCGGGTACAAATCAACATCTTCCAGTCAGGAAGCTATTGAGTGTTCCAAAAACGGTCCCAGGCCGGGCCGAGATTTAATTGCGACAATGACGTCTTTGACGACATGAATGCCTATTTTCAGGCGCTGTTAAAGACGTTCTTCTGTAGCAGTATTGATGCACTGCAAAACACAGGCGAAAATGTCTGGGTTGAGAGGGGAATACGTTGAAAAAATAACAGATGAAGAAAATACCGTTACATCCTCATACCAAGGCCGAGACCTATTGGGAGAGTCCTCCAATACAACACTTTAAAAGGTTCAGTCAAAGGAAAAAAAAAACAATCAGCTTCATCAATGTTTATCTTCATCAATGTTCATCTTAATCAATGTACATCTTAATCAATGTTCGATCTCTGTAGTATAGTTCGTGCTGGGACAAAGAAACAACTGGATTTCCCAGTAAAGTTATGGGGTGTGGCGAGGATGTGTTGGTGGGTGAGCAGGGGATGGGTGGGTGGGTGACTGTACTCAAAACTACAGTTTTAGAAATAGCTAGAGTTATTTAGAGTTATTTGTTATACTGTGTTCGTTTTACGTGCTGCTTTTATGGTTATTTGATTGTGGGTTCTTTCCAACAGATGAGTAATCCAATGTTTATAGTTTGTTACTTTATCCCACACACTCTCAAAGGGTTAAACAACTTTCATTTTGGAATCATTGAAAAGAATGGATATGTGGAGGTGAGTTGGACACAGAGAGGGAGAACTGTCTGTCTGGGAAAGGCCTGGTTTGGTTGACGTGCTTCTGGAGTCATGTGCAGAAATAGTAGAGTGAGGAGTAACACTAAGTCCCTCCTTGGGGAAACAAGGTCTGGGTGGTGGACCTACTGAATGGCAGCAATTTATGGACAGACGGCATGCACACACAGACTAACGACTGCTTTAGATTGAGGCTTCAAAGAAATAATAAAGAAAGAAAAGGGAGACAGCGAGCGCTATGAGAAAGACCTGGGGTGCTTTTTTCCTCCAGGAAAGAAACCCAAATCAATGGTTACGACATCTGCTGGGTAGATTCCGAGAGCGACTAGCGAGGGAGAAGGACACGAACACTGACAATCAACCAAAGAGAGAAAGAAAAAGAAAGAAAGAAAGAAAAAGAAAGAGAGGAAAAAAAGAAGGAAGGAAGGAAGGAAGGAAAGAAAACTAAAAACAAAAAGGCTGGAAGAAGAAGAAGAAGAAGAAGAAGAAGAGAAGAAGAAGAAGAAAACAACAACAACAACAACAACAACAACAACAACAGCAAAACAAGGAGGACGAAGAGGAGAAGGAGGAGCAGGAACAGGAAGAGGAGGAGGAGAAGGAGTAGGAAGAAGAGAGGGGTGGAGAGAGAGAAAGAGAGAGAGAGAGAGAGAGAGGAGAGGAGAGAAGAGAGAGAGGAGAGAGAGGGGGGGGGGGGGGGCAAGTCGTACGATGAGGAGAAGCTGGTTTGGGACACACAGCAAGAAATGTTCTACTTTAAAAGTATGAGTTTACAGAAGAAAAGTCAAAATAAATGGAGCTATCAGAACAAAAAAACCAACCAAACTCTATTCTGGCCAAACTCTTGACAAGAGCTCCAATTTATAACCATGTCTGTAGAAGGAAAAAAAACAAACAACAAACAAATAAACAACTTCTGCGCACTGCTGTCTGTATGGACAGGAACGGGGATTAAAGACATCCCAACAGTCAGCTCTGGCATTCATCTGAATGAGACCTTACAACGCCCCTGGATGAATAACATGGACAGTGGGAACTTGCGTTACAAATTTGCCTTGACAGTGTTTGAAAAGCAAGCTTGTCAGTGCTTGGGTAAGGGGCGGTGGGGGGGGGGGGGGGGGGCGGGGGAGGGAGATGGAATCCAGATTGATGAAAGCAGGAGGCAATCAAGGATGGATGGAGACGGAAGAAGAAACAACCACCACCCGATGTGCTGAAAAGTAGCGTTGTGAACTGCTCAGTCTTTCCTGGGGAAATAAAGTCTGGACAGTGGAGTGGATATCAATAAGTGTTATCAGGAGTAGCTATTTCATAGACAGACTTGTGTGTGCACACACAGACCACTGACTGTCTGTGATGCTTGGATTCACACCAAGGGACGGAGAAGAGGAGCCATGTGTGGTAAATGAAGCAAAGAAGTGAACAATACAACGGATGTAATCTAAACAAGTAAAAAAAAAAGATTTAGATTTACCGGGGGGGGGGGGGGGGGGGGGGAGGGAGAGAGAGAGGAGAGAGAGAGAGAGAGAGAGAGAGAGAGGAGAATATGCTGGTAAATGTGTATGCGTATCTGTTGTGGGTTGGTTACTGATCTTTGTTTAATTACAGATGGCATTAATTGTGCAATGAAGTCGTGGGTCTTTATAGGTCTATTTCTGTGAGTTTTGTTTTTGTTGTTTTTTTTTTTTTGCACGTGTGTGTGTGTGTGTGTGTGTGTGTGTGTGTGTGTGTGTGTGTGTGTGTGTGTGTGTGTGTGTGTGTGTGTTGCGTGCGTGCGCGCGCGCGCGCGCGCGCGCGTGTGTGTGTGTGTGTGTGTGTGTTTGCATAATATTGATCTTGTTTTCCAGTAACAAATGTTTTATTCACAAGAAGAAGAAGAAGAGAAAAACAAGAAGGAGGAGTAGGAGGAAAGGAGGAGGAGGTGGAGGAGGCGGAGGAGGAGGAGGAGGAGGAAGAGGAGGAGGAGGAGGAGGAGGAGCAGAAGAAGAAGAAGAAGAAAAAGAGAAGAACGAGAAGAAGAAGAAGAAGAAGAGAAGAAGGAGAAGGAGAAGGAGAAGAAGAAATGTATTGGGTGCACAGTAAACGAGGAAGATTTCAAAAATGCTATACCCTGTAAATGTACACATTCAGAAAGGAATGCGCCAGATTATGCCAAGAGTTTTCAACAGCTGTACGGACATATATTTACCCAGTTTTCGCCAAAATCTTCCAAACAAATAGCTGAAGTGTGCAGCCGTTTGCATAAAACAGAATAAAACATCTTCAGCAGAAAATGGTCTGGAAAGGTAGTAGAGACTTTAAAGTACACAATAACCAGGTCTGGCACTGAAAAATAAAAGAGACGTTAACGCGGCTGTGGATGAGTAACATAAAACATGGGAACTGCTCCACAAATTTGCCTTGACAGCGCCTGGGAAACAAACTTGTCAGTATGGAAGCAAGGGCAGAGGTATGGTGACGTGCACGTCGATGGAGGTGGATTACGTCTGTGGAAGCAGAAGGATGGATGAAGACGACGGGACATGATCTGGAAGAAAATGCCACCCATTTTAACGGTCCCTAATGTGCTGAAAAGTAAAGTAGGGGGCCGTTTAGTCCTCTCGCCTGAAACGAATTGCAGACAGTGTGCAGACAGACAGTCAGCAGCGTCATCAGGAGTAGCTGGGGTTTTAGATAGATAGTATGCACACACAGACTAAAGACTGTCTTTCAGGCTGGCTTCACACCAACAGAAGGCGATATTGATGATAACTGAAGCAAGGAAATACGTAGCACGATAAGATACTCGAAGAAAGCAAGACAAACAAAATGTTCGAGAGAGAGAGAGAGAGGAGAGGAGGAGAGAAGAGAGAGAGACAGAGAGAGAGAGAGAGAGAGAGAGAGAGAGAGAACCAGAACTGGAAGTATACAATAAAGGCCATAGCCCCATTTGAAAA
>CM065730.1:24035070-24045070 GCA_033310375.1 Conus canariensis | reverse complement strand
TGTGTGTGCGTGTGTGTGTGTGTGTGTGTGTGTGGTGTGCGTGCGTGCGTGCGTTGGTGTGTGTGGTGTGTTGTTGTGGTGTGTGTGCGTGCGTGCGTGCCGTGTGTGTGTGTGTGGTCGTGCGTGCGTGCGTGGTTGGTGTGTGTGTGTTGTGTGCGTAGTGTGTGCGTGTGTGGTGGTGGCGTGCGCGGCGGCTGGCGTTTGACGTGCGCTGCGTGTTCGGCGGACATGGCAATTCATGCATGCTATTGATTTTGTTTTCCAGTAACAAATGTTTAATTCACAGAAGAAGAAGAAGAAGAAGAAGAAGAAGAAGAAGAAGAAGAAGAAGAAGGAGAAGAAGAAGAAGAAGAAGAAGAAGGAGAAGGAGAAGAAGAAGAAGAAGAAGAAGAGAAGAAGAAGAAGGAGCAAGAACAAGAACAAGAACTAGAAGAAGAAGAAGGAAAGAGGAGGAGGAGGAGAAGAAGAAGAAAAAAGAAGAAGAAGGAGGAGGAGGAGGAAGAGGGGAAGGAGGAGGAGGGGGAAGGAGGGAGGAGAGGAAGAGGAGGAGTCGGAGGAGGAGGAAGGGTTGAGGGGAGGAGGCGGAAGAGGAGGAGGTGGAGGAGGAGGAGGAGGAGGAGGAAGGAAATGTAGAGAAAGGAGGTGAGGGAAAAAGGGGGAGGACTAGGAGGACGAGGCCGAAGATGAGGAGGAAAAACTAGTTGATGACACACAACAGGAAATGTTCCCCTTAAATGTATCAGCTTAGAGAAGAAGTGTCAAAATACGCGAAGCTATCGAAAATAAAAGATATTTAAAAAAAAATCAATTTATGGCCGTGTTTGCAGAAAGAAAACCAACCAACCAAACAATTTCAATGCTCAGTTGTCTGTATGGGCAGGAACGGGGATTAAAAACGTCACAGTAATCAGCTCTGGCATTTATCAGAATGAAACCTTAACACGATCCTGGATGAAGAACATGGACACTGGGAACTGCGTCACAACTTCGCCTTGGCAACGCGCTGAAAAGCAAACGTGTCGGTACAAGAGCGAGGGCAGAGGGGGAGAGGGAATCCAGGGTGACACAGAGGGAGACAACTCGAGGAGGGACTAGGATGGAGGAATATGATCAGAAATCTATAAGAAACTGCCAATGTTAAAACTAGAGTCTGCGCAGTGTATGCAAAGGATGGGTAGTAGCAGTGCTGCCAGGAGTAGTTCATCTATAGACAGATAGTATGCACATGCTATCTGTTATGCTGCCTTCATACCAAGGGAAAAAGGAATTATGCATGGAGAGAGAGAGAGAGAGAGAGAGAGAGAGAGAGAGAGAGAGAGAGAGAGAGAGAGAGAGAGAGAGAGAGAGAAGTTTGTAGACGTGTGTACGTATCTGTTATTAGTTGTCTCTTTTTGTATTCAAGAGTTTTATTCAGTTTCATTTTAATTTTAGTTATTTAATTGTTAATCATTTTGTTGTTGTTGTTGTTGTTGTTTTTCAACGGTGTTAATTTTTTTTTTCGTCCAAAGGTTCACTATTTCTTTTATATTTTGTTCGTTTTTCTTTTTTGTTTTTGTTCAATGGTCTCATTTATGGTGTGTGTGTGTGTTGTGTGTGTGTGTGTGTGTGTGTGTGTGTGTGTGTGTGTGTGTGTGTGGTGTGGTGTGTGTGTGTGTGTGGTGTGTGTGTGTGTGTGTGTGTGTGTGTGTATGTGAGTGTGTGTGTGTGTGTGTGTGTGTGGTGTGTGTGTGTGCGTGTGTGTGTGCGGTGTTGTGAGTGTGTGTGTGTGTGTGTGTGTGTGTGTGTGTGTGTGTGTGTGTGTGTGTGTGTGTGTGTGTGTGTGTGTGTGTGTGTGTGTGTTACTTTGCGCAACACGTATTTGACAAGAAAGATTTCTCTCCCGAACATCTGTGTATAATCTTTGTCAAATGATGTCCTCTACTAATCGAAAACAAATGCTTCTATTGTCAAAGTATATTAGATTCTCTCAAGTGCTGTAAACTTTTGGTCTATGTCAGCATTGACTAGCAATCTATGTTTTATTTTGGCTTGTTTGTTTTCCTTTTCCTGTTATTGCTTTAAACTCACCCTTCCTCCATACCCCAAAAGGGGCAAAAGGAATTAATGCCTAGATCTTATAGTTAACCTGGAGAAATATAATATTGTTGTTTACAGAAATGGTAGCTATCTTTCCATGGATGAAGAATGGTATGTTGGAGAATAAAAGTTAAACACTGTGAGCATGTACACATATCTAGGAATATATCTAACATTAAAGCTATCTTTTTAGCCTACATTATGAGATCTCGCAGATCGCGCTAAAAAGGGTATTTGTGTTATTGTGAAACTTCTATGGTCCATTGGAGAACATTCTCCAAATATATTCTTGAAAATGTTTGATTGTCAGATTCAGCCATTTTTGACGTACGGCTCAGAAAGTTGGGACTGACGCAGGACCAAGAGTGCATTGAAAGAGTGCGTCTGTCTGCATTGAAGAGGTTTATGGGTGTTCATCCAAAGTCTCCAAGACATTTAGTATATGGAGAAACTGGTAGGTTTCACATTTTTGTCAACACATATTCTCGGTGTGTTAAATGTTGGCTGCGGGTGGTATAGCCTATATGAATGATGACAGATATCCACAAAAGGCGCATGAAATGCTTTTGTCCCTGCAGAGGCAAAACTATACTTGGGCCTGCAAAATTCGCAATGTTTTATATACATTTGGTTTTGGTGTCGTTTGGGAGGCACAGTGTGTTGGTAGCATTAATTTGTTTACGAGAGAATTCCAACAGAGATTGATTGATTGTCCTGAACAGAATTGGCATGCTTCCTTGCGGTCTCACGAATTTTACAGTGTTTATAATTCGCAATTCAAGAGCACATTGATTCTCAGCCCGTATATGTATCTTGTTAAGAACGTTCAAATTCAAAGTACATTTTCTAAGATTTCGAATTGGAATGTCTTCTCTGAATTCACAGCCCTTACAGTATATAGAGAACAGTGATAATGATAAGGCGTGTCCGTTCTGCAGAAACACACCAGAAACTGAATTATGTTTTGTTCTTGTGTGTCCGATGTACCATGGAATAAGAAACAAATTTATTCAGCCCAAGTACTTCCATAAGCCATATATGTTTAAATTCTACCTACTTATGTCAGGTGAAAACGAAGGTATTGTTTTACGGTTATCTAATTTTGTTTACAAAGCGCTTAAATTAAGGATGCAGTTGAAGGTATTGTTTTACGGTTATCTAATTTTGTTTACAAAGCGCTTAAATTAAGGATGCAGTTTATTCAATCTAAATGATTCTTGTTGTGCTATTGCTCCCATGTTATGGGCCGGAGGCCCTGACATTGAAACATTTTTTACTGTGACTTTCTCTCTCTCTCTCTCTCTCTCTCTCTCTCTCTCTCTCTTCCCTTTCGTCTGTCCTGCTGCCTGCTCTGTCTGCTGCCTGTCTGTCTGTCTGTCTGTCTGTCTCTCCTCTCTCTCTCTCTCTCTCTCTCTCTCTCTCTCTCTCTCTCTATCTCCCTCTCTTTCTCTGTCTCTCTTTGGGTCGGGGGAGGGAGGGGAAGGGGTGGGGTGTAGGAATAATTAAGAGGTTTGAAAAACTGTACAATCACGTTTTAAGCGTGACATAAGAAGATCACCCTGTCTGTTACATTCCTTCTTCTGTATCATTTAGCGTGGAGAAAAAGAAGACTGAATATCTAACATGTAACGTGCATTGAAGTTTTTAATGGCTAACAGGAAAATGATTAGTAAGCTGATTAAAAGATTCTCTATCCTGTTATGCTTGTATCCTTGATGTAATTTGTTAAGGAGTTCCAAAGGGCACCTCCTGAGTAAGCAAGGCTTCTTAAAAAAATCTGTTCTGTATTTATCGAATCAGACTATGTATTTGTGTACCTGGATAAATTTCATGGACGTCTTATGATAAATGGCGGAAGCGAAAAGTCATCTCTTTTTAAAGCTGTTATAAAGACATTGTTATTCTGCGATTGATATGACAATGGAACGACATCCTCTCTCTCTCTCTCTCTCTCTCTCTCTCTCTCTCTCTCTCTCTCTCTCTCTCTCTCTCAGTGTGTGTGTGTGTGTGTGTGTGTGTGTGTGTGTGTGTTGTGCGTGTGTGTGTGTGTGTGCGCGCGCGCGTACTTACGTGCGTGCGTGCGTACGTGCGTGTGTGCGTGCGCGCGCTCGCGCGTGTGTGTTATTGTGTCTGTGTGTCTGTGTGTGCGCGCGCGCGCGTGCGTGCGTGTGTATGTGTGTGCCATTTACATATGTTGTCTTACCAGTCTGTTCGCATCATGCAAAGTTGATGAAGAGAGGAGAGAGAGGAAAAAAAAAAAAAACTCTTCCATTACAAACTTTGTTCCCAGTTGGAGGTCTCTGCTGCTATTGGTCATGTCTGTGGCAACAAGCCCTGGCCTGGAAAGTTCGCAGCAGTAGCAAACACAGGACAAGGCCGTCATGTATAATTTAGCTACGCTTCGGGTGTCCGCTGTGTTCATTTCTTCGCCTGTCTGGATTCCCGAAGCGGTGTCTTCGCATGCTCGCTGTTGTTTTCTGTTTGTGCGAGCCTCTCTTCTCTCTCCTCTCTCTCTCTCTCTCTCTCTCTCTCTCTCTCTCTCTCTCTCTCTCTCTCTCTCTCTCTCTCTCTCTCTCTCTCTCCTGTGGAAACCTTGTTGTTCAGACTATGATTTGAATGGAGACATGATGCTTTGAGACGATTTCAACTGCTGACTGAGCACTGACCTAGACAATGATATACAGTAGACCCCAAGACGACTGAAAATAAAAATTGAAGCCTTAAATGAAATCACCAATGCACTGGGTTTAATTGATGCTTAAAGACTGTATCATCCAACTAAAAAAAACATTGTTTATTTACAGTAGATCAAAACCGTTAGGTACATATCGATTAGATTACGGTTTTAAATCTACAAACATTCTGTGTCTTTGTCATCTATTTACGTAACTGTCCCAGGCCCGGAGCATAAGGATGTACTGTTAGAATTAAACTATAATGACAGGTTTTTTTTACGGTCTAGGAAACTGGCGTTTTAAGAACAGTCAAAAAAATCATTTGTTGAAACACAGAACAAACATTCATAGTATTGAAATATGGGAATGATGTACAATAGAAGTTAGTTATTTTTGCGCTGAATTGGTAAATCATTATCGTGTCAAGAGAGAGAGAGAGAGAGAGAGAGAGAGAGAGAGAGAGAGGACAGCAGACAGACAGACAGACAGACAGACAGACAGACAGACACACACACAGACAGACAGACAGGCAGACAGACAGACAGAGAAAGACAGACAGAGAGACAGACAGACAGACAGAGACAGAGACAGATAGAGGCAGAGAGAGAGAGAGAGAGAGACAGAGCAGGCTTGTTAGTGAGTTCGTGGAACATATGCTTGGAGAGGGGAAGAACTGAGAGATTCAAGGGTGAGAGAAGAGCGAACGGGAGAAGAGTGAAGGAACGGAAACTTCGTCGTTCAGGAGTGTCTGCAGAACAGAGAAGCTGGAAGTTCTTTTTCTCTTTTTTTTTTTCTCTCTCTCTCTCTTCAAGTATTCTTGGGCGTACTGAAACAGTAGCGTTGGGTAGCGCTTAGTCTCCTCCTTGGGGGAGGGGGGGGGGGTGTGCAAAAACTTTAGGCAGTGGACAGAATAGCTGACAACAGTGCAGTCAGGAGTAGCCAGTTTATGGGCAGACAACATGCACATCATGGTCTAACGATTGGTTTTTGCTTCTGGTTCCAAAAGATTGGAAAAGAAAAAGGGGGGGGGGGGGGGGCAGGGGTAGGAGGGCTTGAAATGAGTCAGTGGAGGAGGACTGGGGGAGGTGTGGGGGGTGGGATGGATAGAAAGAATAGCTGATGAGAAGGATGGTCCGTTTGTCTGGAAGAGGAGGGGAATGAACGCTGGTGGGGAAGAGGAGTGGGGAGAGGTGTGGGGAGAGGTGTGGGGGGCTACAGGTGTGATGGGGATCAGGAGCTTGCGGTGGCCAAATCGATTCTCAAAAGTAGGTGAAGGTTGTTCGTGGGAAAGAGTGTGTAAGCGAGTGACCTTTCTTTCATGAGCCCAAAATAACGATTGATCGTTCGATCACTGAGAAGAGAGAGAGAGAGAGAGAGAGAGAGAGAGAGAGAGAGAGAGAGAGAGAGAGAGAGAGAGAGAGAGAGAGAGAGAGGAGAGAGGAGAGAGAGAGAGAGAGAGAGCTATCCAAGAGCATAAAGCACGGAAAAAAAGAGTTCTTATCAAATGCGACATCGTTGAAGGTTGGAACTGGGAAAGAACGTCAATCATTTCCAGATGGTGGGCAGAATGTTTCTTTAATGGTTTGGCCCATAGGATGGAAAAAAATGAACTTCCCTCCAATCCATCATGACATATAAAAACACAGAGAGATGTCAGTGAAAACGGGACTGGCACATAACTAAATGACTCCAAAGTAAGCACCAGAGAAATTATATGAAAACTGGAAAAAGCGCCCTGAAGTTTTCTTGACAGTTTTGTTCACAGGAGAGAGAGAGAGAGAGAGAGAGAGAGAGAGAGAGAGAGAGACAGACAGACAGACAGACAGACAGACAGACAAAAAGAGAGAGAGACAGACAGACAGACAGACAGACAAAGAGAAGAGAAGAGAGAGAAGAGAGAGAGAGAGAGAGAGAGAGAGAGAGAGAGAGAGAGAGAGAGAGAGAACAGTCTTGTTAGTGAATTCATTGAACATACACACGAAGAGTGGAAGAACTGAGCGATTCAAGGGTAGCAAAAGTTGGGGCTGGAGAAGGATAGGCTAAGTTAACTTCGTGCAGGAGCGCCCGCAGAACTGAAAACCTGAAAGGAAGTTCTATTTCTTTCTTTGTTGTTTGTTTGTTGTTGTTGTTGTTGTTGTTTTTCTCTTCAAGTACTCTTGGGCGTGCTGAAACAGTAGTGTGGGGTAGCGCTTAGTCTCCTCCTGAGGGGAGCAAAAAACTTTAGGTAGTGGGCAGAATGGAGTAGCCAGTTTATGGGCAGACAGCATGCACATGTGGTCTAACGATTTTTTTTTGTCTTCTTGCTTCAAACGTTGAGAACAGATAGGAGGAGGGGGGAGGGGGGAACAGGAGATTGGAGGGCCTGAAATGAGTCAGTGGAGGGGAGGGGGATGGGGCGGGTTGGGGAAAGTAGGGGTGGGAGGGGCAGGAAGGATAGCTGGTGTGAAGGAAGTTCCATTTATTTGGAAGAGGTGAGGAATGGAATTTGGTGGGGAAGAGGAGTGGGATGGGGTGGTAGGGGCTACAGGTTCAATGGCGATTAGGAGACTGCGGTGACCAAATCGATTCTCAAAAGTAGGTGAAAGTAGTTCGTAGGAATGAGTGTGAAGCGAGTGACCTTTTATTAGCCCAAAATAACGATTGATCGGTTGATCACTGAGAGAGAGAGAGAGAGAGAGAGAGAGAGAGAGAGAGAGAGAGAGAGGTGGGGGAGTGTGAGAGAGAGTGAGAGAGAGTGAGAGAGAGTGAGGGAGTTTGCGTGCATGCATGTGAGTGTGTGTGTGTGTGTGTGTGTGTGTGTGTGTGTGTGTGTGTGTGTGTGTGTGTGTGTGTGTGTGTGTGTGTGTGTGTGTGTGTGTGTGTGTGTGTGTGTGTGTGTGTGTGTGTGTGTGTGTGTGTGTGTGTGTGATTCGTGAATGTATGAGCGTCTGTGTGTATTTGTGTGTGTGTGTGGTGTGTGTGTGTGTGTGTGTGTGTGTGTGTGTGTGTGTGTGTGTGTGTGTGTGTGTGTGTGTGTGTACGCGCGATGCTCATATGAGTGAGTGTACACATGCAAGCATGTATTGTTTTTAATTGTGTTTTGAATTTACATTATGGGACGAGAGAGAGAGAGAGAGAGAGAGAGAGAGAGAGAGAGAGAGAGAGAGAGAGAGAGAGAGAGAGAGAGAGAGAGAGAGAGAGAGGAGCTTTCTAAGAGCATATAGCACGAAGGAGTTCCTATACTAAAAGTGACATCGTTGAAAGTGGAAGGCTAGAACGAATGTCAATAAATTTCCAGCTGCTGGGCAGAATGAAAAATGAACCTCCCTCCAATCCGTCTAGACATACAAGAACATGGAGAAATGTCACTGAAAGCGGGACTGGCATATCACTAAATGGCGCCCTGATAAGCACCAGGTGAATAACATTGAAGCTGGAAAAAGCGCCCTAAACTTGTCTTGACAATGTCGTTCACACAGAGAGAAGAGAGAGAGAGAGAGAGAGAGAGAGAGAGAGAGAGAGAGAGTGTGAGTGTAGAGAGAGAGAGAGAGAGAGAGAGAGAGAGAGAGAGAGAGAGAGGAGAGAGAGAGAGCTTGTTGACAATGTGTCCAAGGAGAGAAGAGAAGAGAGAAAATTGTTAGTCAGATTGTGGAACATATGGCTGAAAAAGGGAAGCATTGATTTCAGGATGGCAGAAGAGGAGGCTGGAGAAGATGACAGAAGAACTGCATGGGGGATGAGGTGAGGGCAGAACTGAAAAGACGGAAGGAATTTCCTTTTCTTTTCTTTTTTATTTCTTTTTTTCCCCTCAAGCGCTCTTGTGTGTGCACACTTCAGGGGAACAAACTTTAGGCAGTGGCCAGAACGGATGGCAGCCATGCTTGTCAGGAGTGGGCGATTTGTGGGCAGACGGCATGCACACGCAAGTCTAATGATTAGTTTCACTTCTGGCTTCAACGGATGCGTAAAGAATGGGGAGGGCACGGGCAAGTGAAGGGCCTTAAAGAGTAAACGGAAGAGGGAAGAAAGAGGTGAGATAGGGTAGGATGGGGGGTGGGATGGATAGAGAGGATAGCTGGTGTGAAAGATGTTCCATTCATTTTGGAAGAGAAGGGAATGGACGTTGATGGGGACCAGAAGGGAATTGTGTGAGGGGATGGGTTTGGTGGGAGTTAGGAGCTTGCGGTGCCCAAATCGATTTTGACAACTTGGTAAAAGTGGTTTGTGGGAAAGGGTGAGAAGTGAGTGACCTTCCATCACCCCAACGTAAGCTATTGATTGGTGATCATGTTGGAGAGAGAGAGAGAGAGAGAGAGAGAGAGAGAAGAGAGAGAGAGAGAGGAGACAGACAGACAGACAGACAGACAGAGAGAGAGAGACAGAGAGAGAGAGAGAGAGAGAGAGAGAGAGAGAGCAGGCTTGTTTGTAAGACTGTGGACCAACACTTGTTTAAAGAAGGGACGTGTTGAGAAATTCAGGAGTGGGGAGAGGAGCAGGCTGCAGATGGATTGAAAAAGAGGACTGCGTGCAGAAGTGCTTGCAGAACGGAAAGGCTGGAAGGACCTTCCTTTTCTCTGCTCAAGTGCTCACGGGTGTGCAGAAACAGCGGAGTGGGGGTCACGCTTTGTCTTCTTCTAGGCAGGTAGGAGACGGTGGGCGGGTATGGGGGAGGGGGGGGGTGTGTGTGGAGGAGATGAACTCCAGGCAGTGGATGGAATAGATGACAGCAATGCATTCAGGAGCAGCCAGTTTGCGGGCAGACGCATGCATATACATGCACTGTATGATTGTTTTACTTCTGGCCGCAAAGGATGGTAAAGGAAAGGGGGGAAGACAGGGCTAGGGGAGTGTAGAGCCTGAAATGGGTCAGTAGAAAAGGGAGGGTGTGGGATTGGGAGCCGATGGGCTTGGGACGGACAGGGAGGAGAGATGGTGTGAAGGGTATTCCATTTATTTGGAAGAGGTGAGGAACGGAAGCTGCTGGGGAAAAGGAGAGAAGGATGGGGGTAGTGGTGGGGGGGGGGAGCTATAGGTTTGATGGGGACTAGGAGCTTGTGGTGCCGAAATCGATTCTTAGTAGTGGGTAAATATGTTTTTGGGGGGAAAAGAGGGAGAAGCGAGTGACCTTTCATCACACCAAAATAAAAATTGATCTGTCGAAGTCAATGGGGGTGGGAGGGGGGGAGAGAGAGAGAGAGAGAGAGAGAGAGAGAGAGAGAGAGTGTGTGTGTGTGTGTGGTGTGTGTGTGTGTTTGTGGTTGTGTGTGTGT
>CM065730.1:24007570-24015070 GCA_033310375.1 Conus canariensis | reverse complement strand
GATGTCAAATGAAAAGATTGAACTATGAACTAGAGCTCATAAAAACTCCCGGTCTCTCTGTGAGTCTGCCTGCTTTCCTCTGTCTGTCTGTCTGTCTGTCTGGGCGGGGGGGGCTGTCTCTGTCTCTGTCTCTCTGTCTCTTTTCTCTGTCTTCTTTCCTGTCTCTCGGGCCTCTTCCTCTCCCCTCTCTCCTCCTTCTCTCTCATCTCTTTTCTTCCTCTCTCCCCCTCAAAAAGACCCTTCGTCATTGTACCAAATGTCACTTTCTTCTCACCCAATTCCACAATCCAACTTTCGTTCAACTTCTAACGAATCGATTTTGGGATCCACCCCCCCAAGCTCTAGTTTCCCCCTCCTTCCCTTCTTCCGTCCCTATCAACTTATACCCCATACCTCTTCCAGGAAATAGGAACAACCTTTACATAACTTTACTCTCCACCAATTCCACCTGTACCCGCCTAGTCTTGCCCCCCCCCCTTCCCCTCCTTTCTCTCCTTTACCCCCTCCCACCCCCCCCACCTCTGGCACTGTTCTCGCCTCCCCCCCCCCTCCCCTCCCCAGCCCACCCCCTCCATCCTAACTTTCGTTTTACCATTCTTAAAGCCACCTTAAAAACAACCATTTGTCTTGTGAAAACTGTCTGCCCTTAAACCGCCTACCCCTACGGGGCACTGCTGTCATCCATTCTGTTCCAAATTCCCAACTTGTCCACCCAAAAGAGGGACAACCCGGGTAACCCCAACCCTACTATTTCTGCACAACTGGAGCACTGAAAAAAAAAAAATAGGAGATTGCTTCCAGACTTTCAGTTTCTGGGGAAACAATCTTGCCACAGTGTCCCTTCCATCCAAACCCTACGCCAACCCCACCTCCTGCAGTACTGTCAAGAAAATTCTAGAGCTGTCTTCCAATTCCCTATTCGTTGCTCAGTGCATTATCAATCTTACTACGTAAAAACCAGTTCCATCGTTTAAGAAATACTACCCATGTTCTTTATGTCTAGAACGAAGTTCCTTTTCCATCCTGCATATCAGCCTGATATCTTGGAATGTATCTATCTTCTAGCTTGAATAGGGTAGAGTTAGATAAATTATTTATCGTCCAGTAGGTGCTAATCTGGCGTGATTTCAATCCAGCCTCTTGCACTGCACTACTTTACACCGGAAGATTTTATTTTATTTCTGTTTTAACCTCTCTCATCATATTGTCTTTGTTTTTTCTTTCTAATGTCCTTCAAAACAGCACGGGGGGAAGAACAAAAACAAAAAAAAAAACGAACAAACCAAACAAATTAGAAACAAAAACTCGCACAGCAAAAGAAGTTGTACATGAAAAACATGTTGTTTTCATTTACAAACAAACAGACACAACAAACACACAACAACGCGTGCTCATGCGCGCGCGCGCACGCACGCACGCACACACACAACACACACACGACACACCACAACGCCGCGCGCGCGCGCGCGCATGCACACATCGCAACGCACGGACCGCAAGCACGCGCGCGCGCGGACACACCCACACACACACACACACAAACAACACACACACACACACATACCCCAGAGAGAGAGAGAGAGTACACACCCTCTCTCTCTCATCTCCCCCTCTCTCTCCCCTCTCTCTCTCATACAGGCCATTGCCCTTTTTTTCCTAGGATGAACAGCCCCTCTATTTGACTCTATTCCACAATCCACCTGTCGAATCATTCTAAACCATAAATATGGGTGACACACCTGTCACTACCTCTCCACATCAAACCTCGTCCCACCTTTCCTTTTTTTTTAGTCCATACCCTCACCTCATACAATAAAATGGAACAACCTTATACCCACTTTTCTCTCCTCCACATACCCCCCCCCCCTCCCCACATTCCATCCGCACCCTTCTTTCTTCTTTAAAACCCTTTCTTGCCCTGCACCCCCTGTCACATAAAAAGTCTCACTCATTCTTTGAAACCACCTTTTAAAAAAAAAACCCAGCTGTTATTTCTTGCCCAAAGCTTCCGGGCCCATAAAATTTGCTCTCCTAGCAGCACTGCGCATCCATTGTGCCCCAACTGCCCAACTTTGTTCAGCGCCATGGGAGACCAAGCGTGACCCCCACCTACTATTTCTTGACTCCCAAGTACTTTAAAAAAAAGGACTTTCCCTTTTAGTCTTTCCGTTCGGGTGATTCTCTCCCTTTCGGGTTTCCTTCCCTCCACCATCTTCGAAGTAAGAGCCCCATCTCTCCCCCATCATCTTTGAACCTCCCCACTTTTTTCTTCTTCTTCCTTACCCACTCATCATTCTTTCCACAATTTACACTAACAAGGCAGCTTTCTTTTCATTTTTTTTTCCAGCACGACAGAAAAGTTTCAGGCTCTGTTAAAGGTCATTTAGTTACACGCTGTCCTAATCCAGTGACATTTTTTTTTCCCTCCATGTTTTTATATGTCTAGACAGATTTGGGGTGAAGTTCCCCCCACACCCTCCTCGTCCTTTCAAATCAGACCGTATACTCGGGATAGACTTTTAAGTGAGTAGGGGATGGGTGGGTGTGGGGGGTGGGAGAAAAGGGGGGCCCTGAAATGGGTAGAAAAGGGGACGATTTCTTTACCCGTCCTGCAGCAGGAAAAACTTGACACTCCATCCCGCTAGTCCCTTGCCACATTGGGGAATTTTAAAAAAGGAACTCGTTTATGTAAAATTTTTGCCTCTGAAGATCCCTCGATCAGTCTTCAAGTTCAGTTTCTTTAATTTCACATTTCCCCCTCTTAACGTCCATAAAGGGGAGCACACTGAAATAAAGTTTGTATTGTGGGGTGTGTGGGGCGGGGCGCGCGCGGGGCGTGTGTGTGTGGTATGTGTGTGGTGTTTTGTGCGCGCGCACACATGCTGATTCCCAGCGCCAGTGGTGCACACACTGGGAAAAGAGAGAAATGGGGTGGGGGAGAAGAGAGAGAGAGAGAGAGAGAGATAGAGAGGGGAGAAGAGAGAGAGAGAGAGAGAGAAGAGTGGGGGCCTTGTCCCCTTTACATAAAACGCCTCTCTCTATATAATTAAAATAATATAAATGGATAATTGGAGTGTCCCAACTTACGCGCCTGAAACATGAAAAACTGTCGCGTTGTAGTGCCCATTCAAATAAATTTTTATCACCAGCATTTACTATAGCAGAAACCCTGTGCCCCTGGCATGTGTGTGTATTCTGCTCCCTAAATTTACCATTACAGCATGTAAAAAGCAGCTGATGCAAATGAAACCCCTCACGTCAGCACGCACGCAACCCCACACATGTAAGCATGCACGTACCACGCACGCATGCACGCACGCCACCCCCCCCCCCTGCCCACACACACACACGGATTTTAAAAATTGGGACTACCTTTGAATTGGCTTTACAGTGTTTTGCTTTACTCAAAAGCAGCAATGATGCTTAACCATTCGATGAGCACGCTCAATGTGCATGTCTTGACGCAGCCTGAACTCTTCGATGGACAACATTGAAAACCATGTGTAACCCTTTCCCCCATTTATTTTTCCACCTTTAAAGGAATGCCCCAGAACGGGCAGTCACTGTGTCTACTCCTGTTTTCTGCGAAGTCCAGTTATTTTTTAGATAACTCACTTTTTTCTTTTTCAATAATCGTTTTGTTTCCAGTGGTAACAGTTGTCTGTAAGTACGTCAATGTCACGTCGAAGAATGTTAACGTGTGGTCCGGTTCTTTTCTGTAGAACTAGTTTTCTTCATCTCATCTTGTTGATAAAGACAGTCATCGACCCTGAAGGCGAGGACATTTGTAATGAATCTCTGTGTGTCAGGAACGCATGGTGCCTTACGTTGTTTCAAGCGTGGTGATGTGTGTCTGTAAATTTGATGAAGAATAGGCCTACTTTCCGCTACTGCCTTTAAAGTTGCAGAGCTGAGTGCGAGATGGGCCCTTGGTTCAGTCCAGCAAAGACAATACGCTTCTTTGTGAACTAGGTTTATCAACGTAACTCGGCCGCTATCTGTCATCTCGTATAGCTTTCATTCTGTTTCTCACCTCTTCTACTTTTCTCGTCAGTATTCACATAAACTCGCCGATAGCAGTTCTGTGGGCATGAAGACGGAGAGAGAGAGAGAGAGAGAGAGAGAGAGAGAGAGAGAGAGAGAAGAGAGAGAGAAGAGAGAGAGAGAGAGTCCCACACAGACAACATCAATGAACATCTATGACAGGTATTTACATTACCGCTCCAGCAATGCAGACAGGAGAAGGAATGAACTTAGCGGATTCCTGAAGAGAACTTATAATACACATGATCGTTTTCCTCCTATGTTTGTAACTGCTGTGCGCTTGCCCAGGGCTTGTTGCCACAAGAATGATCAATGCTATGGACCTCCAACTGAGACCAAAGTTTGTTAGGAAGAGGTGTCATTGTGCATCGACCATGTCTTTTCCACCCTCTACGCGGTGTGGTGGAAACAGACTGGTAAGCGAATGTAGATTGAGTACACACACACACACACACACACCACACACACACACACACACCCCACACACACACACTAACACACACACACACGTACGCGTGCACGCGCGCGTGCGCGCAAGCACACACACACACGCACACACACACACGTGCACTCACGCATACACGCATGCACTCCGCACGCAGACACGCACGCACCAAGAGAGAGAGAGAGAGAGAGAGAGAGAGAGAGAGAGAGAGGAGAGAGAGAGAGAGAGAGAGAGAGATTAGGAACCATAAATCGTATAAACAACCGTGAAGATTATAGAATAAAAATAATGACAAGAATAGAAAAATAAACGGTGTAGTGGGCCCTTTATCATGTTACTTGTTGCCATTGTCGCTTGTTATTGATGTTGATATTGTTGTTATTGCTTTTGTTGTTGTTCTTGTTGTTCTTCTTGTTCTTGTTCTTGTTCTTCTTGTTCTTCTTGTTCTTCTTGTTCTTGTTCTTCTTCTTCTTCTTCTTCGTCTTCTTCTTCTTAGCTGGGTGTATTGTATTCTGATATAAATGTATGCATATATTTGTGGCGACCTGTGTGATTGTCTTAACTTGTGGTGAGCTAGATATGTATTCCTCAATTTTTCAGTAATGACGGCGTCACTCAAGATATCATCCTTGGCCAATTGATACATAAACGGTCTACCCCGTTCCTTTAACAACTTTATAAAGAGACGTTGCAGACGATGCCAGTACACGTTCTCGTCATACAGATAAGACAAACACGTTCGTTTATTTGCGGTGAAATGTCATTACGTTTTCTTTCTTTCTTTCTTTCTTTTTCTACTAGTTTGCGAGCTTTTCTTTCTTGGTTCATAAATTTGCTTCTTTTGCCATCCTTTTCTCACTCTTCCACTATTGTTTCGTTTTAAAACTACCATTAAGAAAATCGATAGTCCCTGTATATATGGTGCCTGGTCGTATACCGCCGCTACTGACAGTGAGACTGCCATCCATTTTAGTCCATTTCCCAGAACGTTTTTTTTTTTTTGCTCTGTTGGGTCATGATGCCCTGCTCCACTTTATCATCACATTGTAAACTGGTAAAAAGGTTCCAGAACAAGTCGACTTCAACCAATACCCCGTCCATCTCTGTATTGTTCTGTTATTCTTATTTTCCGTAGTCTTCCTCTCCACCTCCTGCTCCTGCTCCTCCTCCTCCTCCTTTCTTCTTTTTTCTTCTTCTTCTTTTGCTAAGCAGTTTATATTGGAAAATAAAACCTCCATTATTTACACACACACACACACACACACACACACACAACACACACACACACACACACACACACACACACACACTCACTCACTCACTCACTGACTCACTCACACACACACATTTACATAAAAACACGCATGCCACGCAAGCACGCAGACGCACGCACTGAAGCACTGACGCACACGTGCATGCATTCCCGCGCTAACACACACACACACACACACACACACACACACACACACACACACACACACACACACACACACACACACACGGACAGAAAGATAGACAGACAGACAAACACACACATACACACACACACACACACACACACACACACACACACACACACACACACACCACACACACAACACACAAATGCAGTCACACTTACAAACACGCACAAACGCGCGCACACATACTCTCTGTCTGTCTCGGTTTTTGTCTCAGTCTCTGTCTCTGTCTCTCTCTGTCTCTCTGGTCTCTCTCTCTCTCTCTCTCTCTCTCTCTCTCTCTCTCTCTCTCTCATCTCTCTCTCTCTCTCTCATTGCCCATCGCCTGTGACCGATCGATCAATTCTTATTTTGGGGCGATGAAAGGTCACTCACCTCACACCCTTGGCCACAAACCAGCAACCTATTTTTTTTACCTACTTCTGAGAATACATTTGGAAAGCCGCCAGCTCCTAACCCCTTATCAAACCCATGGCCCCCACGTCCCCCCCCCTCTCCTGTTTCCCACCACCAGTGTCTATTCCCCAGGTCTTCCAAATTAAATGGAACATTCTTCCCAGCACCTATCCTCTCTATCCATCCCACCCCCACCCCTCCCTCATCCCGCGCTCTCCCTCCTTCACTGACCCTATTTCGCTCCCTCCACTCCCGTACCTACTCCCTTCCTTTACCCCAACCTTCGAAGCCAGATGTATAAACAATCGTTAGACCGTGTAGTGTGCGCATGCCGTCCGACCACAAATTGGCTACTCCTGACAGCACTACTGCCTTGCCCACTGCTTACAGTGCCCCCCCCCCCCCTCCCCCTCACGCCCCTTTCCCGCCCCCACCCCCCACCCCCACCTCCCATCTCTCACAGGAAGAGACTAAGCGTGAAGCCATTCTGCTTTTTTTCTGCACAGCCAAGAGCACTTTAGGGAAAGAGAGATAAGGAAGTTCCTTCCAGACTTTCAGTTCTGCAGGCACTCCTGCATGCAGTCTCCTTCTGTCAGCCCTTCTCCAGCCCCCCCCCCCCCCCCCCCCCCCCCCCCAATTCTCCCATACTTAAAAATCTTCCAGTTCTACCCTTCACCAACCGTTACGTTTTACAATCTTACTAACGAGTCTCTCCCTCCATCCCACCCCTCTCTCTCTCTCTCTCTCTCTCCTCTCTCTCCTCTCTCTCTCTCTCCTCTCTCTCTCTCTCTCTCTCTCTCTCTCTCTCTCTCTCAACAGAACGGTCAAGAAAAGTTTAGGGCGCTTTTTTTCCAGCTTTCGTATTATTCACGTGGTGCTTATTAAGGTGTCATTTAGTTCGCCGCTAATCCCAACCTCAGACATTTCTCCATGTATCGCCGCTAATCCCAACCTCAGACATTTCTCCATGTATCGCCGCTAATCCCAACCTCAGACATTTCTCCATGTATCGCCGCTAATCCCAACCTCAGACATTTCTCCATGTATCGCCGCTAATCCCAACCTCAGTGACATTTCTCCGTGTTCTTGCATATCGCCGCTAATCCCAACCTCAGTGACATTTCTCCGTGTTCTTGCATATCGCCGCTAATCCCC
>CM065730.1:23970070-23992570 GCA_033310375.1 Conus canariensis | reverse complement strand
TCTGTAGATCGCAGCAGTCTGTGTGCATGTGTTAGAAAGACTACACACACGCTGCATATGATAAGTCATATTTTTCTGTATATTCCAACCTCAGAGACTGTATGGAATACAGCTGGTAATTCACTTTCCTATATAGAGTTCAGATGTCTTCGAAGATGGCTGACAGAAAATATGTAGAAGGATCCTGTTCTCGTTTCCGTTAAGTTCAGCAGTCATTGTGGATTGCAAAGAGAGAGTATGTGGTGGAACAATCTCATTTGTTCGCATGTCTGTGGGGCCCAGCAGGCTCTGCAGACTGCTGACAAGAACTACGTAGAATAAACCTACTTGTTAACACTTTTTTTTAATCATTGATTAAATTCTTAAGAGTGCACACTTTTATCAACGGTGGTACAACGGGAAAACAGCTCGTTTGAAATTAGATGAAATGCGATGCAAATTGTATGTATATTCATGTAAAGTATAGTTACACTATGCTTACATGTCACATAAACGATTAAAACATGTTTTTCAAAACTCTGTCCTAAACCTGAAATAACAGAGGTATTCCAGTTCGATCCAGCTGTAGATAAATATCATCATGGTCGGCGTTTCTTTTTCTGTAAAATCTCTGGAGACGTTTCAGTGCAATAACAAAAAAAAAAGTTATAACAGAGGAGTGTGCCTCTCGTCTGGCACTCCATTGAGAACGTAGAAATACATGGTTCCTGTCCAAGACGGGGCGAACGGCCTTTCTCGCAAATTACACATGTCATTCACTTGGGCCCGTGGAACCGGTGCAGTGCGTGAAGGGAATGCCTGTTCAATATGCACCCCCTGGTATTTCTGGCGCTACTAAAGGGTTTCTTCTCTGTTGAAGAATAAATAGGCCTGCTGACAACTGTACGCTTGTCTTTCTCACTCTCAGTTTTCCTTTGTCTTTGTCTGTCTGTCTGTCTGTCTGTCTGTCTGTCTCTCTTCTCTCTCTCTCTCTCTCTCTCTCTCTCTCTCTCTTATAAATTCATACACGTGCGCGCGCGCGCGTGCGAGCACACATAATGAGAGACAGACAGACAGACAGACAGACAGACAGACAAAGACAGACAGACAGACAGACAATGACAGTGACATGACAACAACCTTTAATGACAACAGTGTAGTAGCCCTAATGGTGTGAGGTAGATAGACTGTCTCAAAATAACTAAGTCGGATCAGCAAGTGTATAAGCAAAAAAACAAAACAAACAAACAAACAAAAAAACAAACAAAAAAAAGAAAAAAAGAAAGGAAAGAAAATTTAAGCGTAACAAGCAAGCACTAACCTACCAGTGTAAAAAATAAAATCGAAAAAAGAAGAACGGACATGCTCACAGTCCTCTGTATGGGTCGCTAGAATATTGTTCTGCGACGGAGATCTTACCAATAAATTGTCATTTTAAGACCACCAGAAGTCAGTAACACTTCGACTAATGGAAAGCCTATCGCTATTTTTGACATGAAAGCCTCATTCCTGCCACCTTCATGCAGCCAGTCTGTCTCTAAATTCACATAGAAATGGTCGATCATTCTGCATGCCTTGGTTTATGCCGGACATAACCAAATACCAACTGATTTGATTTACAATGGATATTTGAAACCCAGTTTCTTTTGTCTCTATTGGATTAATATCACCATTGTTGTGAACAGACGTTAAATTAAATCAAAAGTCTCTATTGGATCTAGGTCGTGTAACATCATATAGGCTTTCCGTGGTAATCTATTTCATTTTCGTTAATTGTAACCAGAATCGAATACAGCTTAATAAAGAATTCAGATAAATGGGATGTTTACTGGTTTTTCCATAGACAATTAATTGGGTGTTCACAATTCAATACCTAAAACTTTCTTTAAGGTAAAGAGGTGCACTTTTTTTCACAATGGCGGGCTGCAGCATCTCGTCCCCAAAGTTCTGCGCCGTACTGAGCGATGGGTTGAACCTGGGGATCAAGTAACTTCAACAATATAAATCTAAACTAGTTTTCTTCAAAATATACAGTTTTCTCATAATGCAGAGCAGAGCTTTCTTTACTTTACTCACTAGGCCTTTGTATGCCAATGTGAAACTGAATTTTGTTGAAAACAGTGTACTTGGGTATTTGTAAGCCTTTACGACAGGCATGACAGCATGACTATATGCCCAATTTTCTCTCGATTCCGATAAGCCAACTTTTCTAAACACTCTTATGTTCGTTTGCTTAAATTCACTTTATTAAAATCAAGAGAAGGCTGTTTCACTGCATTTGCGAAACTATGATTGTCTCTGATAGTAGTACAAACATCATCTGCTAGTAATAACATTAAAAGCTCAAAATAATCCATTGTAAATATTGCGCCATGCTTACCATTTTGAATTATTTCTATGACAAGTTAATTAAGAAACAGGGAAAATAAAACCGGACTGTAGAAATCACATTGCTAAAAATCGTAAGTGCACATGATGAAACACAGAGAGAGAGAGAGAGAGAGAGAAGAGAGAGAGAGAGAGAGAGAAGAGAGAGAGACGAAGAGAGAGCAGACAGAGACAAAGGACAGAGACGAGACAAACAAAAAGAACAGGCAGACAGACAGACAGACAGACAGAAAATTTAATCTATCAGAATGGGAGGTCAATTAATTCATTTCCTCGGGGCTTTAAAGTTGTTTCGAAAACCTGATTATCAGTCTCCGGTTATAGGAATTAATGGAGGCAACGCGCGCGCGCGCGCGCACACGCGCACACCACACACACACACACACACACACACACACACACACACACACACACACATACACACACACACACACATACACACACACAGTGGTTGAGAGAGAGAGAGAGAGAGAGAGAGAGAGAGAAGAGAAGAAGAGAGAGAGAGAGAGAGAGAGAGAGAGAGAGAGGAGACGCAATCCCTTCCTTTCCTTCTCGTGCTATATTTCACTCTGCGTTGCTGTAAGTTTTTGTTGTTGTTACTGTTACCGTTGGTGGTGGTGGTAGTGGTTGTGGTGTGTGAGTGTGTGTGTGTGTGTGTGTGTATGTGTGTGTGTGTGTGTGTGTGTGTGTGTGTGTGTGTGTGTGTGTGTGTGTGTGTGTGTGTGTGTGTGTGTGTAAACAAACAGTAGGAAAAGGTCACCATGTAGGAATAAGAGGTCACCAAACTGTTAAAACAAACGATAACACAAAGCCATCGTACATCGAGCTTGTACACATTTTAAGACAAGAAAAACAAGAAAAGCTACACACACACACACACTCGCGCGCGCGCGCGCGCGCGCACAACACACACACACACACTTTAAATTCTTTTATAGAAAGAAAACCACACACATTGTTGGATACGGCCAAACCATTTTGAGTTTTTTTTCCCCGATGAAAGAACATGCACATTTCCATATATCAAAAACCTTGGCTAAGCAATATGTAAACAAACATACACACACACACACACACACACACACACACACACACACACACACACACACACACACACACACATATATATATATATATATAATATATATATATATACATATATCAAATCAGAGATGAAACAAATCAACTGAAATACAGACATACATCTAAGGACAGTCCGACACAAACAAATGCACAGATGCACAGACTAAACAAATAAAAAAAATTTAAAAAAAAACAGAGAGGGATACATAAATTCAAGGATCTTCAGACGATGAGAGGTGATGACTGAAGGAAGGAAGGATGTGTAAGGTGGGAGGTGGCGTTTCTAACCCTGTCACTGCTACCGTCAAAAGTAGGAGGAAGACTTCAGACACTGGCTGGACGTAGCAATCTCTGGAACAGACGTTCCTCCACCAAATGAGACTTGACGCCCACACGGACGGGTCTGTCTCCTCCATTGAGCCTCTTGACACCCTCCCCCCCTCTCCCCCCCCCCATACACACACTTTTTTTTCACCCACCCCTCCTTTTCCACAAATGGCTGTGTGCTCAAGCCATCAGAACAAGCCTAGTACTAACAAGACGTAAGGGCGACAACTCTCGCCCGTCGTGGCAAGGACATGTTGAAGGATTTTTGTGTCAGAGGAAGTGACCTATCGGTGCACTATGTGAATGCCTCTCGTTTCGGTCATCTCACTCGATGAGGTTACAGCTGGGTGGTCAGATAGAGCAGGAATGGTCTCTGGACAGAAGGTCTATGCGGTGGCAGGACCTGGCGGATGGAGTGTGGATTTTTTTTTGTTTTCAAAACAACGTATGTACAGATTTTTTTTTAGTGGCATACGAAAGATTTACCGCCGTGTTTATCTTTGTAAATGCAGAGAATGGAGAGGTACATCTGAAATATACTGTGATGCGTGTCACCGTTCAAGGAGCTATGAGGACGCACAAATTATTCAGAACGTAATGGCGCTGACATTCACACTGAATCTGATGGTGTATATCAATAGGCCCCATGATAACAATGCCAAACACAGGGCATTCTCTAAGTGATCTTCACGAGAAGAAGGGGTACATTTAAATGCCTGCCCCATGATAACAATGCCAAACACAGGACATTCTATAAGTGATCATCACGAGAAGAAGACGTACATTTAAATGCCTTTTCATTTCAGCTGGCATAGCTGATACAACTGACATCACTTCCATGCGCGCATCATCTACCCTCTTATCCACCCATGTCTTCGTCCATACATCCCTTACCCTGCCGAATAAGGCACAGAGAGAGACAGAGAGAAGAAGAAGAAGAAGAAGAAGAAGAAGAAGAAGAAGAAGAAGAAGAAGAAGAAGAAGAAGACGAAGAAGAAGGAGAAGAAGAAGAAAAGAAGAAGATGGAGGAGGAGGAGCAGGAGGAGGAGAAGGAGAAAGAAAGAGGATGAAAGATGGAAAAACAATAGAAAGAAAGAAAGAAAGAAAGAGAAAAGAAGAGAAGAAAGAAAGAAAGAAAGAAGGAAAGAAGAATAACAAGAACAAGAACAAGAAGAACACGGACATAGGCGGACAGATGTTTAGACAAAGGAGAGAGAAAGACAAAGTGTGTGTGTGGAGGGCGGGGGAGGCGGTGGGGGGGGGGGGGGGAAGCAGACCGACAAAAAAGATATACAAAGGTACGTGAATCTTCACGAAGGACTCACGCATTAACATCTCTCACCAGTGCTGTCAAAAAGCAGCAGGAAGACTTCAGACATTAGATGTAGCAATCCCTTCAACAGACGTTTCCCCACCAAATGAGACTTGAGTGCCACATGGACCGTCTGTTGCCATCACAGAGCTTCTTCTCCAACACCCAGACCTCCCCTTCTTCACCCCCCTCCACACACACGCACGTACGCAGGCACACACACACACACACACACACACACACACACACACACCACACACACACATACACACACACACACACACACACACACACACACACACACACACACACGCACACACACACACACACATACACACACACACACACACATACACACACACACACACACACACACACACACACACACACACACACACACACACACACACCTTTCCCTTAAATAGCAGCACTTGCGTCGTCAGTAGGAGCCTGGCACTAGAAAGACATAAGGCTGACACCTTCCTCCCAAATCAGTGAGAACACGCTGAAGTTACTGCCCTCTTTAATTAAACAGAAGCAGTGGCCTCCCGTACTGCGTGGCTTGTATTCACTCGGGTCATCTGTAGAGTCAAGTTACAGCTAAGTGGTCAAACCGCAGGCAGTCTCAGGGTTGTATGTTCTAAAGGCACCAGACGGGAGAAGTATGGAGTGTGTTTTCTATTCAGATCAATCTGTGTGCATGTCTGCGAACGGCACATCACAGATACTCTATTATCAACATGTGTATAAAATATATGAAAACGACACACGTGCACATTCAAGACTCTAAAATCCTTGCCACCACTCTATGCTTTGTTAGGACACGGAAATGCTCAGGCTACAGAGAGAGAGAGAGAGAGAGAGAGAGAGAGAGAGAGAGAGAGAGAGAGAGAGAGAGAGAGAGAGATGTACATGTGTGTGAGAGAGAAGGTGGGGTGGGAACAATCTGGAACCATTAAAACACACACACACACACACACACACACACACACACACACACACACACACACACACACACACACACACACACACAATGTACTCAAACACCCACAAACACACAAACACACGCGTACTTAACCACACACACACACGCGCGCGCCCGCACACATATTCGCACGAGTGCACACACACACACACACACACACACACACACACACACACACACACCACACACACACACACGCACGCACGCACGCACGCACGCACGCACGCACGCGCAGAGAGAGAGAGAGAGACAGACAGACAGACAGACAGACAGACAGAGACAGAGACACAGAGAGACACAGAGAGAGACACAAAGAAACACAGAGACAGACAGACAAACAGACAGACAGAGGGAAGGAGGGAAGGAGAGAGGATGTTCGCATGGAAGTCACACTTTAAAGCCTGTCACCGCTGCTGTCCAGAGTAGGAGGAAGACATCAGACACTGGCTGAATGTGTCAATCCCTGGGACAGACGTTACTCCACCAAATGAGACTTGACGGCCACACGGACTGTCTGTCCCCTCCAAGGAATTTATGCCCCCCCTCCCATCCCCATCCCCATCCCAACCCCACTCACACACACACACACACACACACACACAACACACACACACACACACACACAAACACACGCACGCGCGCGCGGCGCACACACACGCTCGTAGGAATGCACGCACGCACGCACGCCTCACGCGCGAACGCACGCACGCACGCCCCACGCGCGAACGCACGCACGCACACACACGCACGCACGCACCCCCCCCACACACACACACTCAAACACACACACGCACGCACGCACGCACGCATTACACACACACACACACACACACACACACACACACACACACACACACACACACACACACACACACACACACACGCACACGCTCCTTCCCCATCGATATACGTGCCTCAAGTCACTAGAATCCTGGCACTAGGACATAGAGTGAGTGCCTCTCACCCACATCACAGGCACATGTTGAAAGTTCTTCCCTCCTCAGTCAGACAGAGTACCCCACTGCCACACTCGGGGCTAACATTCAGTGTGGTCATCGCCAAAGGTTAGGTTCTAGCTAAGTGGTTAGAGTACAAAACGTTTCAGGCTGGCTGGGTGCAGAGACAGACATATATACTCAGACAGACATAAGAGATGGGGGGGGGGGGGGGGTGAACACAGAGCGAAAAAAGACTCTGAAAAGATACAAGGTTTGAGTCGTATGTAAATGCTTGTCACTATGGCTGTGGAGAGTTACGAGAAGGACTTCATGGATTGGGTGGATTTGATCATCTTCTCCACAGATGTTACTCCGCTGACAGAGACCTGAGGGCTACACCAATCATCTGTCTCCACAGAGGAGCCTCTCCTCCCTTCCCTCCCTCTTGATGCATGGCTACGGTCAAGGCGTTGGAAGGAACCTGGCACTGACAGTACATAAAGCCAACTCTTTCCTTCCCACATGGCAGGAACATGTTCAAGATCCTGCACTCTTCAATAAGAGTAGTGACCCATGACACCACTACGTGATTTCTATTCGTGTCAGTCATCTCAAGGGACCAGGTTACAGCTGACTGCTTAACACGTGGACAGGCTCAGAGAAGCAGGTTTAAGAGGCCACACCACTGCAGAGCCAATAGGGAGTAAGTTTTCTTTTCAGAACAATGTTTGTAGAGAGCTATGGATTCTTTAGTGCGTGTCTTTACAAACATGCACAAGGCTGCATGCACACATTTAAGATCCTGTGATCTATGACATAAGTAGGTGTGTAATCAGGACAAGAAAATACTGAAAAGACAGAACGGAAGAAAGAGAAAAGGAACGAATGATAAAGACAGACAGAAAGGAACAGGCAAAATATAGTTAGTTAGAGAGAGGGGAACAAATGGTGTGACAAAAATCTAAAGCATACAACAACCTTGACAGTTACACGTACTCACCTGTCACTGCTGCCGCGAACAGCAGGAGGAAGACTTGAGATATTGGGTTGACATGGCAATCCCTTTAACAGACGTCAATGCGCCAAGCGAGACCTAACGGCTGCACAAAGGGTCGGTGTCCTCTATGAAGCTTGGTCTTCCTCCCTCGCTCCCAACTTCCCCTCCTTACTCCCTCCCATCTACCCCCCCCCACTTCCGCTCTCCCTCCCCTCATCTACCTCTACTTTTCTGTGTGGTGATCAAAGCTCTCAATACCGTGTGGCCAGCAATTCTCACCCCACATGGCAGAGACATGATAAAGGTTCTTCCCCCTTTAGTCAGAGTGAATAATATCTATTGCCCAACTGGTGACCCCCCATTCCTTTCGGTCATCTCAGTGAGGCAGATTACAGTTGGGCAGTGAGAACATGGAGAAGCTTGTTGTGGTGGGTTTTAAATGGCGGTAGAACATGATGGGTGAAGTAGGCAGTGGATGTTCTCATTCACACAACGTTCGTGCAGGCTTGATAGTGACGTACGGAAGATACTCCACTGTGTGTATCTATAGGCGTGCAAGCGATTGGACACACCCGTTAAAGATCCCGTTAATTACCTCACTGTCTGATGGGTCATTAAGATAAAATGGAGAGAGAGAGAGAGAGAGAGAGAGAGAGAGAGAGAGAGAGATAAGAAAAGAGAGAGAGAGAGAGAGAGGGGGAGTGAGAGAGAGAGAAAGAGAGAGACAGACAGATAGACAGACAGACAGATGGACAGACAGATGGACACTTAGAGATAGTGGGCGGAAAGAGGCGAAGAAAAACGGAGCGAGCAAAAAATCTGAAATGATACAAGATTCTACAAAAGGAAGCCACACCTAACGCTGATCAGCTCTGGTGAAATGTAGGAGGAAGACTTCGGACAGTGGTTGGGTGTACCGATCCTTTCTACAGACGTAACTCCCTGGATAGGAGTTGATAGCTACGTGCACTGTCTGTGTTTCCGACATGGAGCTTCTGCTCTTCCTCTCTCTTCTTCTTTTTTTGTGTATCAATCCTTGTCACCATCCAATGGATTATGAAGACACAAAAATAGTCAAGAGAGCAAGCGAGCAAGCGAGAGAGACAGAGAGAGAGAGAGAGAGAGAGTGAGAGAGAGAGATGGACAGAAATGATCAGAGACAGACGGATACTGAGGCACAAAGGGAGTGAAAAGGTGTTAAAATGGATTGAAAACAAATCTAAAACGACACAAGAATCTTTACATGGGAGTCAAACTTAAATGCCTTCCAGCTACCTCTGCTGCCGAATGTGGGGAGAAGACCTCAGTTACTAAGCCAACAGAAGAAACTCTTTCAACAGACATTATCGCACCAAACGAGACTTGATGGCTAAACAGACTGTCTTTGTCTCCTCCATGGAGATGTATCCCCCATCCCCGTTCCCTCGCATGCACCTCAACACTGACACTCACACCTCCTCTCCTTTTCTGTGCACGTCAGTGCCCGACCTATGAGTAAGAGTGTGGAACACTTAAGACATGAGGGTGACATCTCTCACCCCATGTGAAAGGACATATTGAAGGCCCTGCCGTCTTCGGTCAGATGGAGCGACCCACTGCCGCACTACGTAACTCCCATATCTGCTGAGTGATTAAAATACAGAGTCTCAGGCCAAGTCGTGGTCTAATGCTGGCAGCAGTTGATGGGCGAAGTGTGGACTGCTTTTCTCACTGAAACAATAAGGACTGGAATTGTTCAGAAAGTAGAACGCTGCTCTCGTAGACCTGCTGATGCAAGGGTTGCAGGTTCGAAAATCAGCTGGATCGTTTCAGTAGAGAGGGATTTTGGCTCGAGTCAGCATTGTTTCTTACTTCATTCCGTTAAAAGTCCTTCGAATGAGACGATGAATCGAAGTGCCGTGTGCGAACCCGCGTACTATATCTTGCACATTTCAGCTTTTGGAAGAGAAGGCCAGTTATGGCCTTTGGTTTCGATGACATGTTACACATAGCGTGCACCTTGCATAAGAAATTGAAAGAAGGGAAACACGTTAAGTGACTGGCTATGACTAAATAGCACGGGAAATGACTAAATGTGTCGCCACCAAACAGTTTTTCCAGTCGGCTCTGCTGAAGTAGGCAGTCCGTTGCATGAACGAGAGCGTGGATTAGGAAGCGTTGGTTTCTAACCAAGAATAGGCGCTATATAACTACTCTCAATACATAATGATAGTAATAATAAAAAAAACTATGACAATGATAAAAATCACCATCATCATCATCATCATCATCATCATCATCATCATCATCATCATCATCATCATCATCATCACCATCATCGTAACAATATCCACACTCATAAAATAACAATAATGATGATAATGATCATGATAATATTGAGAACAATAATGATAATAATAACAACGACAACAACAGCAATAATAATAATAACAACAACAGCAACAACAATAATACTATTGATAACGAGAAGAAGAAAAAAGAAGACTATGAGCAAGTCTGCTAGTGATATTGAACAGATACCGCAGAGTGAGTGTCTATATGCATGCACACGTGAAAGATCCTGTGATCCACGTCCCCGATTCATTAGGTATTAAGGGCATAAATGTACTCCAAATGGAGAGTGACAGACGGACAGACAGACAGACAGACAGACAAAGGCAGAGACAGAATGACAGACAGAAAGGCAGACAGACATACATACAAAAACTAGACAAGATAGATCAACACACACACACACACACACACACACACACACACACACACACACACACACACACACACACACACACACACACACACACACACACCGGGGAAAATTAGAAAACGACAAAGTTCAGTTCAAGACAAATAACAGAATCCTACCGCTAGGGGTTCGGAGATAGTGGGAGACAAGAGTAAGGATGACAGTGGGCTGGGATGGGAAGGGGCTGAGACGGGAGGGGGACCGCGCATCCAACCCCTGTCACCCGTTGCTGTCAAGAGAGGGAAGAACAGTTCAGACAGTGGCTGGATGTGGCAATCCCTTTTACGGACGTTACTACGCCAGACGAGACGTGACGGCCACACAGACTGTGCATCTCCTCCATGGAGGGAGACCTCCCCTCCCCCGCCCCCCCCCCCACTCCTCGTCCCTCAGCCCTGCACCACCACCACCACTCCCTTCCCCTTCTTCCCTGTAAATAAGCTGGTACAAGGAACCAAGTGCTAATGAGAAATAAGACCGGTATCTTTCTCTCCTTACGGCAGGTACATATCAATAATGCCTGTACGACAAGTCTGAATGACTGACCAGTGCCCGCCGTATCTGACTTATCTTGACTGACCTTTTTTCAAGCCTTTCTCACATGTGTGACGAAGGTTATGGTCTTCAGTCTAGTCTACATCAATGTCTCCCTCTCTACAAAACAGCTCAAAAGTGGAAGGGAGATCTGAACCCACTTTTTTCAGAGCTGTATGCAGTATCAGTCTTAAAAAAGCAGTTGAAATTTCGCAAGTCAAGGTCTAAAGATCAATAATTATGCAATTTAAGAATATACATTCAATGCTATATTGTAAGGTTATCCTGAAAAAATGTCTCTCTTTCAAGAGCGCAGATTTTGTACACCGTTTTTGAGTATTGCATTCATCTAATGACCATCTTTGTGAAGATATCATCATCACTTGAATCGGTTGGATTTTTGTTTTACTCGTAAGCATTGCTGCAAGGGTAACATGAATTCTATTTAAAGCCGACTTCTGGAGCACTAATAGGGATGGGGCTCTAAGATCAAACACATCAAATTTGGGTACAGAGAAGTGCTACATATCTGTATCAAAGGTCGGTCCAGGATCGGTTCAACTATAGTTTTTGGATGAGCAAATTTTAGAAAAACATCACCGAGAGAGAGAGAGAGAGAGAGAGAGAGAGAGAGAGAGAGAGAGGCTATACACGCATACTAGAGTGAGAGAGAGAGAGAGGCACAGAGAGAGAGAGAGAGAGAGAGAGACAGAGAGAGAGAGAGAGAGAGAAAGATGCAGGAACCACACACACACACACACACACACACACACACAGAGAGAGAGAGACAGACAGACAGACAGACAGACAGACAGACAGAGACAGAGACAGAGATGTGGTCAGCGATGGAAAATCCAAGACAAATTACGCAAGGATCAATACTATGATGTCGCACCGTGTTGACAAGTTTCAAGGAGAAAGAAAAGCAACAGGAAGAAAAAAAAGAACAAGTTTGCTGCCTCACAACCATCGAAGATGTGTTTTTGAACTTCTCAATCCGTCGGGGATTGTTTGTGTTTCAAGAACACTTTTTTTTTAATTGTTAGGGGCTTGTTTTCGTTGTTTTTGTTACCTCTGCCAAGAATTGCGTGTTTTCTCCGGAATAAGGTTTGTTTTTTGGTTGTTTATGTGTCTGTTAGCAAGATTACGGCAAAACGTATAAATCCGTCTTATCCAGACTTGGTGGAAGGATGAAATGTGGGTCAAGGCCGATTTTGTTGCATTTCGATGCTGGTCTGCGGTGCAAGGTTTTCATAAATATTCTACCGAACATGAGCATTGTAACTTTGTTTGGCTCTTTTGTTTTCACACTGAGAGCGATCTATGAAGTAATAGATTCTACTACTATTACTATCACTATCTCCTGATATTACAACATAATTATTAATGACATAAGCCTTTTTATATCCTATTTAAAATATAGCATTGTATATAGTCTTACAATGCTATACTTTTAACAGGATATAACAAGGCTTATGTCATTATATCCAATATAAGGTGTGTATTGTGAAGTTTATGTCATAAATTGATAAGTGTCTATGAGACGATACGTTTTCATGGAACTTTCTCATGCTACACATTTTCAGTGTAGGTGCTTTTCCCAAGTCTGATTTTTTTTCCTTCCAAAACCGCACATGGGAAGCAATTATTTTAGATTGTACCATCTATTACTTCCCCTGGAAGATGGAGATTATAGAATTCATGAACAAAAGTGGAAAACAGTAGTATATGGCATCTTAGACTGCAGATTAATAAGAGGGGACACAAAGACGACACATGGCAGCTATGCCATCATTTGGAGGGGAGGGGATCCAAATCAAATGCTGCTCATGGAGTAGGATTCATCATATACCCAGGCATAGCAAAAATATTTTCAAAAAGACTTCTCAGAAAGAATGATAAAAATCAAGAAAAAGCAAGGAAGAAAGGCGGCTACCTTTATCCAAGTCTACGCCCCATGCGATGACTCGTATTGAGAAACAGAGAACGGTGAATTGTTGGAGAAGCTGGCAGACACCATAGAGTCTGTACAAGACAACGAAGAACTCGCTGTCGTGTGGAATGACAATGGACGCATGGGCCCAAGGAGAACACCATGGAATTGATATGCTAGCCCTCATAGTGATGCCTTCAGGTAGTGCGACCATAACGGAGAACAAATAGTAGCTCTCTGTGCAATGAATTACATACACCTTCTACCAGCATTGGCGCAGTCAGACACAGACCTGGTACAAACGGAATGACTTAACTGTGCCATCACAGACTGACTTCATCCTTACTCGCACAGGCCAGAGGAGGAACATTTCTTTTATTGCGGGTCAGTTCCAGGCATCATCTTTACACAGACCTTCGCCCAGTAATAATAAGGTCCAGGCAGCAAAAGTAAATACCATGTAAGAGCAAACAAAAAACAGGAGTCACCATGTCCGTCCAACGACTGCCCCCATGAACTTGTCGATACCGGCGACACCGACGGAATCTTCCCAAGGCCATAGACGTGGAGAGGACATCGAAACAAAGGTCACCATGAAAGCATGCCATGCAAGGCCATAGAAAATGCTGATCGATGAGAATGAAGATGCTGAAGACGATGCTACGGATTTCCGTTCTGGTCTGATATTGCATAACAGGGCTGCACTCTACGCTCACTTTCATGTAACCCTGAACAACAAGATCCGAGAGATAAAGACACCTGCAGTATTGGTCAGGAAATTTGAGCAACACTCTCAGAGACGAACCCATTTAGTGGATGACACTCGACTGTGTGGTCCCAGTCTTCCCAGCTGATCCCGTAGCAAATTCAATCCAGAATAGGAGCCTGACAGGGCAGAAAAATCCCACATGGTTCTGATGGGAATCAAACCCACGACCTGCCAGCCGGGAATCCGGGACGTTAACCACTTCGCCAGTGCGGCTGGTTGACCCGTTTGTCCTTTGTTCTCATTCTATCCATTTATTACATTCCGATGATATTGTGTCTACAAACAGACACCAACCAGTTATCATTAGTGTAGAGGTCATCAGGACAAAAACAAATTAACCGTTTGTTCTTTTATTCTTCTTCTGTCTGAACGTCACTCTCTGAGCATTCTGTGTGTACAGCACACCAGCATTTTGAGTGAGACTGTCGACAGCCTCAGGCCTAGACAGAAACAATTTCCTCCTTGATCTTGTTCTGTCTGCTTGTGTCCTTAGCAGCACATCATACTGATAAAAATTGTTGAGGTCCACAAACCAATACAGAGTGAGACATTTGTTTTCTGCTCTCATTACATCTGTTCATCCACA
The DNA here is from genome assembly GCA_033310375.1 of Conus canariensis. Lineage (NCBI taxonomy): Eukaryota > Metazoa > Mollusca > Gastropoda > Neogastropoda > Conidae > Conus > Conus canariensis. Next base: position 23,977,996 of record CM065730.1, on the reverse strand, counting down.
TTCATGTCTTCTCACACCAGCTCACCCTTTGTTGCAGAATCTTCTATTTTGCAAGAAGGAAGCAGAGGTCAGGCAGTCTCTTGACAAGAATTACAGAAATGGCCAACAGAGAAGGTCAATTATAACCGTGGGGAAAAAAAAGTCTCGACAGGCATGGCTGAAATATGCAAAGCTTATTTCCATTTACTTTAGCTGCAATCTCCTGTGACGTCCTTTCATGAATAGAGAGGACAAAAAAGCAATGCAGGCAGGCGAGCATGAGGGAGTGCGGACATGCGTGAGTGCATGCTCGCATACAAATGCATTTGTTTTTGTGTGTGTACGTGCATGCGTGCGTACGTGCGTGCGTGTGTTTGTACGTGCGCGCATGAGTGTGTGTGTGTGTGTGTGTGTGTGTGTGTGTGTGTGTGTGTGTGTGTGTGTGTGTGTGTGTGTGTGTGTGGCGAACGAGCGTGCGTCCAGAGGGGGGAGACAGAGACAGAGACAGAGACAGAGAGAGAGAGGGGTACATGTGGAAGGGTGTACAATGAGAGAGATAGACAGGCAGAAAGAAACAGACAGACAGAGAGTGATAGACAAAGAGACAGCAGGACAGAGAGAGAGAGAGGGGTGGGGCAGGAAAAAAATTCAGACAGACATACTGACTGAAAGAGAAACTGACAGACAGACAGGCAGAGAGAGAGAGAAGAGAGAGAGAGAGAGAGGAAGAGAGAGAGAGAGAGAGAGAGAGAGGAGAGAGAGAGAGAGAGAAGACTCGTGACTCGTGACTCGTGATTTTAATGTGAGGCCATCAGCCTATTCACATGAGTACGCAACAAGAAATATACATCAATTTTACATAATCAGAACAAAATTCACCATAACTGCAACGAAACATTCTTCCCTGACAGTATGTACATGCAGAATCCTATCTTAATCATACATTAACACTACTTGGTACATTCTTCCTTATGAACGTGATGTAAGTATATATATTATTATTTTAAAACTCATGATATTAATGCTGTTGATACTATCATACAAAACACATGTTTTCTATTTCGTTACCCTCATCATATTTCGTTTATACAGTGAAGACCTTTCTTCCCTGCGTCGTAAGATTCTCCGGAAAGCTGTGCTATTTTAAGCATCTTTTGTTTACATCAATTACGCATGCGCAAAATAAGCCTATCGCCCTCTCCGGTGCAAAGGTAAACCCCGAATCTTGAGTCTACATAACAAAGCTGCCATGCTGACCTTTGACACACACACACACACACACACACACACACACAACCCCACACACAGAGAGAGAGAGAGAGAGAGAGAGAGAGAGAGAGAGAGAGAGAGAGAGAGAGAACAGGAAAGAGAGATCGAGACAAACACAGAAAAAGAGACAGAAAGGGAGCATTAAGACGACGACAAAGTTCAAGACAAATGAAAGAATCCTGCCATTGAGGTTTCAGAGAGGGCGGAAGTCTGAGTGAGAGAGAGGCTGGGGTGGGATGGGATAGAGCACAGAAGCCGCACCCCCAGCGCCTGTCACAGTTGCTGTCAAGAGAGGGAAGAAGAATTCAGACAGTGGCTGGATGTGGCAATCCTTTTTTTTTTTTTTTTTTTTTTTTTACAGACGTTACTCCGACTAATGAGACGTGATGGCCACACAGGCTGTTTCCTCCATACCCCCCCCCCCCCCCCGCCCCTCCTCTGGCACCACCACCCCTCCTCCTGTTCCTCTCTTCTCTTCTTCCCTGTAAACGGTTGAAGTAAAGGAAGGAACTGGGCGCTAACCAGAAATAAGACCGATATGTTTCACATCAAGTACATATTGATACTGTCTCCACTGTGAGACTGAATGACCGACCAACTGCCGCAGTATCTGACTGATCTGGATCGACCCTTTGTAATGTCTCCTTCAACCCTGTCTGCTTCGATGTACCCTAGCCCACAAGGTAGCTCAAAATCGGTGGAAGAGGTCTGCATCCACTTTTACAGAGCTATAGGCAGTATAAGTCTGTCAAAGTAATACAGATTTTGCAGCCCAATGTCCAAAAATCAATACGGTGTTAAAGGAAATACACTCAGTCCTGTATTACTAAAGTCATTCTGAAAAGAGGTCTCTCTTTAGAGGCGCAGATTTCGTATACCATTCTCAAGCACAGCATTTGTCTGGTTATCATGAAGATAATGTTACCCGAGTACACTGGACTTTTTTTCACTTGCCTGCATGAGTGCGGGGGGGGGGGGGGGAAGAAACGTACGGATTTCAGAAGAGATGGACTGTGGCTCTAAGAACAAATCATGAAACGTAAGAGCAGAGAAGTGCGAGAGATCCGTATAAAAAGGTAGATCCAGGATCTGTTCAGCCAGGCTTCCTTGACGAATTTTCGGAAAGCGTGAACATTGCGACACTAGCGTTTGTAGGACATAAGTGAAAATATGCATCTTCATGGAATGTATAAGTATAACATTTTGTATTTTCCCATATCCTATTTTAAAAAAAACGGATACAAATTCTCTTCGGCCGCACGATTGCTACTCAGGTAAGCCTTCGCCCCAGAGTGAATTTTGTTGTTACAAAACATCCCTTCAGTGGATTCACTTGAATGTGATGAGTCAGCCATCTGCATAAATTGCATTTCTAAAGGCTTTTCTGAACTGGGTAAAACTGTAGGTTATGATGAACCCACTTCGTCTGTTCGATTGTGTGGGCGAACCTGCTGCAACGTTATCCCCACCCCACCCCGTCCACCACGTCTCCTTCAGGCATACCTCCCATACTGCTCATTCTAGATCCTCCCCCACCCCCCACCCCATCCGAAGCTGATATGGCCATACCCGGATTTAGTTTGTCACAGTGCCAGCAGCAGTCGTCCACAGGAGCGATCAATATTGAAGTCGTTGTGAGGCAACGAGTCACTTCGATCGATAGCTTTCGGTAGTGCCCGTTCTGATCCAGTAAGTACAGTAATCATTTTCTAATCACCATCCTGACGGGAATAATTGATTTGTCTTAGAGCCAGTGTGAATGAGTCTCTCCCTCCAATGACTGTCCCGATGAACTTTCAGACAGAGAGAGAGAGGTACGCACACGTACGGAGAGAAGAGAGAGAGAGAGAGAGAGAGAGAGAGAGAGAGAGAGAGAGAGAGAGAGAGATGCATGTGGTCAGCAACGACATTTTTTTTAATCAGAAAGGATCAATATTACGATACTGTACTGTCTTGCCAAGTTTCAAAGACAAAAACAAAACAACAGCAACAGGAAGAAAAAGAATGTTTGCAGTCGGACAACCATCAATGGCCATACGCGTTTTGTGCTTCTCCTTCTGTTGCTGGTTCAGTGTGTTTCAAGAAGACGTTTTTTTTCTTGTTTAATTGTTAGCTGTTTATATTTAATTGCTTTTGGTACCTCTGCTAAAGACGTCATGGTATTGTCCGGATGTCAGCCTGACTTGTCCTCCCTACATGTTGCCTGTGTAATCGAATTTTAAAGACGGTTTCAATGTAGACATTACGAAGAGAATCTCCTATTGAGAGTACAAGGACTTGTATTTTTGTTCCTCGACAAACTTATACTCTTTCTACAGATTAGCATCGATACTTAGTCGAATCGGTTGAAATTCTTTTCTTTTCGACTTTGAAACAAGTGCATTTGTAAAGTAAACCGTTTGTATTACTCAGCTATTCACAGGGGCAATAACTTTGATCAGGGTTTAAGGGACAGATGGGAAGATGCATAAGAATAAAAGGTTCCAGGCCAAGTTACGACAAACCATTTTGTTCTTTGTTCTTGTTCCTTTTTTTCAACTTTCTTAATATTCTGTTCGTTAAAGGGACACTATATTGATAGCGATTGTAGATGTGCTAAACTCAAAGCACAATGAACCTTGTGTTCTTTGTTCTTATGCTAACTGTCCATTACTTTAAAGACACGTCTGTGTTCATCCAGACACTATACTGACGATAAATGTAGAGGGCAGCAGGTCAAAACACGAACCTTTTTTTTCCTTCGTTTTTGTTTGTTTGTTTGTTTACTATCCTTTCATTACTTTCCCAAAATGTTGTGTCCACATACAGACACCAGCCAGTGACCACGAATGTAGAGAGCAGTTGATCAAAAACACAATGAACCATTTGTTCCCTTTTTGTCTATTCATTCTCTATTGTCTGAGCGTTCTGTGTGTGCAAGAAACGATATTTTGACTAAGATTGTAGACAACTTCAGGCCTAGACAGGAACTATTTGCTCCTTGATCTTGTTCTGCCTGTCCACTACTCTTTCAAACAGTTCGTGTGCTCAACGGGACACCATTCTGATTAAGATATTGTTGAGGTCCTCAAAGCAAGACAGAGTGCAGTGAGCCGTTTGTTTTATCTATTCATTACCTATTTTCGAAGTACCTGTTTTCCCCACGTCAACTCACCATTTGCTACAGAATCCCTACCGTTTTGCGAGAAAGAAGCGGAGAATGTAATGTTTCTCAACACGAATTACAGAAACGGTGAACAGAGGTCAATTCTAACAAGAGAAAAACAAAGTAATGACAGGCATGACTAATAAATGCAAAGCCTATTTCCATTTGCTTTAGGTGCAATTCCCTGTGACGTCCTTTCATGAATGGAGAGGACAAAAGAGTAAGCGACTTGACAGAAAACTGTCCATTTCCAATCAAACGAGGTTTCACTTTCTGGGGGTCTATTGAAAAAGACATGATAGTCTGGTTTTAGAAAAAAAACCCAAGAAACTTTTAATTACTTTCTCCATTTTTGTTCTGTGATTGTGGCTACGTGCTTTCTCTCCCTCTCTCTCTCTCTCTCTCTCATCTCTCTCTCTCTCTCTCTCTCCTCTCTCTCTCTCTCTCTCTCTCTCTCTCTCTCTCTCTCTCTCGTGTTTGTGCGTCCGCGAGCGGGCGTGTGTGTGCATTTGTGTGTGTGTGTGTGTGTGTGTGTGTGTGTGTGTGTGTGTGTGTGTGTGTGTGTGTGTGTGTGTGTGTGCGTGCATGCGTGTGTGCCTGAACATTCGCGCGCGGGCATACAAGTGTGTGTGTGTGTGTGTGTGTGTGTGTGTGTGTGTGTGTGTGTGTGTGTGTGTGTGTGTGTGACAAAGAGAGAGGGGGGGAGGAGAGAGAGGAAACATGGAAGGGCGTGCAACAAGAGAGAGAGAGAGAGAGAGAGAGAGAGAGAGAGAGAGAGAGAGAGAGAGAGAGAGAGAGAGAGAGAGAGAATCTCCCGTTTTTATTATTTCATTATACTTTTATCTTTGCGTGCGTCCATTGTTGCTTTTCTTCTTCTTCTTCTTCTTCTTCTTCTTCTTCTTCTTCTTCTTCTTCTTCTTCTTCTTCTTTCTTCTTCTTTCCGATTTGTTTTTACGCTGTTTAGCAATATAGAAGCAATTCTACTTTAGAATCTATAGATATTATTGTACGGGTGACAGAACAACATCCTCCTCCTTCACCTCCTCCTCCTCCTCCTCCTCCTCCTCATCATCATCCTCATCATCATCATCATCATCATCATCATCATCATCATCACCACCACCACCATCGTCATCGTTAATATTATTGTCACATAAGAACACAATCAATGTCATGTCCACAATTACTGCCTGACGCAGGCTCTTTTTAGCCATAATTGAAAAGACATTACATAATGCACACGAAGGGGCATAACGTTCAATCATTCATAACGATCAGTGAGTCATGCAACAACAAAAAAGACACTGAACAGACAGAAGTGTGCATAAACGTCGACGCACACACAAACGCAGCAATTAATTCAGAAAACAGTTATGTCTAATGACCTGCACATAAAAGTACCATTAAAATCATATTATGACAGACTACGTGTATAGGTAAAACATGGAGCTGTGTAATCCAGAGGATTAAGATAAATAAGACAATGATCAGGAATAAAAAAAAAATAAAGAAATAAGTAAATACACAAATAAGCAAATAAATGAATAGATGAATGAATAAATAAACAAATGAATGAATAAAGAAATAAACAAATAAATAAATAAGAGAATACACGAGTAAAATAAAACAAAGGTTTTAGTGAATGGTATAGCCAGAATGCGTTTGTCTACAGTTTATCAAAGCCATGTGGGCAGAGGTTTTATGTTAAAAACAGAGAAACATGTTTTTTTAAGTGGAAGAAAATGAGTTAATTTAGAGAAAAAAACATTCTGGCAATAAACAGAAATATCTTTTTTTTTTAACAAAATCCTTTCATTTATGAGAAGCCAGAGAGTGGATTAAGCAAATGTGTGAGACAAAAAATCAGCTCAGTGCTTTCACAACAAGTGTATTCACGGCCCTTTCTGTTTGTTAGGTAGGCTAAAGCACAAAACCCAGAGGTAAACACGAAAACATTGATTCTCTCTCTCTCTCTCTCTCTTCTCTCTCTCTCTCTCCTCTCTCTCTCTCTCTCTCTCTCTCTTCTCTCTCTCTCTCTCAACACACACACACACCACAACACACACATACAAACACAACCACACACCACACACATACACACACACATACACACACACACACACACACACACACACACACACACACACACACACACACACACACACACACACACACACACACACAAAAACACAACACAACACACACACACACACACACACACACACACACACACACACACACACACACACACACACATGCCTGCACGTGCACAAATCGCGCAGCTCGCATACGTGCGGCCAGAACTCAAAGAAGCATTGTGTTCACAATCACACGATCGAATAAAAGACAATTATCAGAGGCGTGAAGAAGGTCAGATGATTCGGTTTGGACGTGGCAAAGCAGCGAGAGTGCAAGTGACAACAACTGGGGAGGGAGGGAGGGGGTTTCTTCAGCACCGGGGTAAAACAGATAAAACAGGGTCTGGAACACTGGAAAGGTTTGGGGGTGGGTGGGTATGGGAACAAGGGTGTCTGTGATGAGGAATGAGATAGCAGGGAGGGAGGGAAGGAGGTGGAGGAGGGGAAAGGGGGCAGCAGCAACGTGGAATGTGCCAGATCGCTTGTGTCTCTCTTGTGTCGTCAATAAGGGCAACCTTTGAGATTTGCGTTTGCATGTCTTAACAACTTGTGCCCGGCTTTTTTGTTTTGGTTTGGTTTGGTTTATTTTCTTTCTGTTTTTTGTTTTGTTTTGTTTTGTTTTGTTTTTCTTTTTCTTTCTTTTTTCGATTCCATTTTCTTGCTCATTTTCTTCTAACCTGTACTTTGTTTGCATCTCCCTCTTCCTGTATTTTTCAACCCCTCCTTTCCTCCTCTTTCTCCTCCTCCTCCTCCCCCTCCTCCTGCTTTCTCTTGTTGTTTTTTTTTCTGTTTCTCATCTCTGTCTATTTAATTCTGCTTTTTTCTTGTCCCTCCTGTTACTGTACTTTCACCTCTCCTTCATCATCACCTTCTCCTACCCCTCCCCCTCTACTTCCACCCGCAACATCCTCGGTCTGCCTCTGCCTGATGGGTTCTCACATTCTGCGTGTCCATCCTGCCCTGCCCCCTCTTCTGGGGCTTTTGCCTCCCTTTCTCTCCTCCTCCTCCTCCTCCTCCTCCTCCTCCTCCTCCTCCTCACCTCTCCTCCGTTTACTCCTTCTGCTTTCCCTCCTACTCCTTCTTCTGCCTTTGTTTCTTACTTCGCATTATTGTCTTTGTTCTCTTTTGCCTCTCTTTCTTTTTTCCTTCTTTCTCTGCCTCTCCTCTTCTTTTTTTATACTCCCAGTTCTTATAGAACAGGGAGTACTTTAGAATGGGAATGAAGAAATGTTGTGTGTGTGTGTGTGTGTGTGTGTGTGTGTGGTGTGTGTGTGTGTGTGTGTGTGTGTGTGTGTTGTGTGTGTGTGTGTGTGGTGTTCCGTCCGTCCGTCCGTCCGTGGTCAAAATGTGTTCCACTCGCTCCAGACAAAACTACTGGGCCGATCTTTCTGAAAA
>CM065730.1:23957570-23960070 GCA_033310375.1 Conus canariensis | reverse complement strand
TGCGCCAGCTGGCAGCTCTTTAGTCGGCACTACCCAGGTAGGCAGCCCGTTGTGTAAACGAGTGTGGATTGTAAAGCGCTTAGAGCTCGGTCTCCAGCCGAGGATAGGCGCTGTATAAGTATCAATAATAATAATAATTATAATGATAATAATAGTAGTAATGATAATAATAACAATGTCTGCTTACCCACATGAAAGATCCTGTGATCCACGTCCCCATTCAGCAAGTCATTAGGATGTAACTGTGCTCAAAAGCGAGAGAGAGAGAGAGAGAGAGAGAGAGAGGAGAGAGAGAGAGAGAGAGAGAGAGAGAGAGAAGAGACGGCCACACAGACTGTGTCTCCCCCTCCCGGCCCCCCCCCCCCCCCCCCCCCCCCGCCCCATCTCCTCCATCCTTCCTGCTTTTCCTCTTTCTTGTAAATGATTGAAGTAAAGGTGGTGGAATGAACTGAAGGTGCTTACCAGAAATAAAACCAAAACCTTTTACTCCTTAGGGCAAGTACTTAATGGATACTGTCTTTATGGTGGATCCGAATGACCAACCAATTGCCGCTGTACCTGACTCATCTCGATCGACCATTTTCAATCCTTTCTCACAGGTGTGAGGCACGTTATCTTTTCTTTCTTTCTGCGTACGCAGGCTGATACCCCTGCGGACACTGTCTGTATAGACAAGAAGTGGAGTTTTGTGTGTGTGACCGTTTTTTATCCTGCCATTAAGGCAGCCATACTCCATATTTAGTCCTATCTGTCTGCCTGTTCTGATGTCTCTTAATTTACACGATAGCTCGAAACCAGTGGAAGAGAGATCTGCATCCACTTACACAGCGTTGAAGTTTCGCAAGTCAAGGTCCCAAAACAATCCGCTGTTAAAGGAAATACATTCAATGCTTTATTGTAAATATGGTGTAAAAAAAAAGTCAATCTTTAGAGAAAGCAGACTTTGTATACTATTCTCAGTACTGCACTCGTCTGGTTACCTTTATCGCGAACATAATATCATCCTCCGAAACACTTTGATTTTTATTTATTTCTTATCTGTTTCCTTTACTGTCAGCATAACTGTGTGCAAAAAAAAAGAAAGCTATTTAATCTCGACTCTTGAGAAAAAAATGCCATGTGGCTCTAAGACAAATCCTTGAAGTTAAGGAGGAGAGAAGCGCTACAGCTATGGATCAAAAGAAATATCCGGGATCTGTTCAGCTACTTTTTTTTGACAAATTTCCCGTGAGCGTGAACGCTGTGACCTTGATGCCTATGGATCACAAGTATTTAAACAATTATATATATATAATATATATATATATATATATATATATATATGTATGGAAGTGTTCTAGTTATATGCATGTTAACGTTTTTGACTGTTTCATATCTTAATTAAATAAATACGAAGAAACTTTCTAAGGGTGCACCTAGTCTTCTTACATCCCCACACTGAATCTTCACCCCAGAGTGCAGGTTATTATTTCAAAGTAGGCTTCCAGTGGATTCATTTGAATGTGATGAGTCTGCCATCTCCATCACTTGCAGTTCTTAAAGCTGTTCTTCACTGGGCAAAACTGTAGATCACGAACCCAGATCGTCTGTTCGCTCATTCTGGACGAACCTACCGTCACCTCCCCCCCCCCCCCCCCCCCCCCTTGTTTAGAAGCATTAATCCGAGCGATTCATTTCAGATCCGCCCCCCTTTCCCCTCTCCCCCAGGCAAACCCCACCCCAACCTTACACAGTCATTTCCGGGTTTGCCCCGTCGCAGAACCAGCACAGGTAGTCTATGGTAACAATCAGTATTGAGGTAGTCGTGAGGATATTTTACGCTGCTGACGAGTCACTTTGGTAGAGTTCCGTGGTTTCCGCTCTGCTCCTGTAAATGCAGGACGTCACCTTCTAAGCCTTCCAGCATTGCTAAGTTGTTGATCCATCGTCAATGAGCCTCTCCCTCCAGTGACAGTCCCCATGAAGATTGTTTGTGTGTGTGTGTGTGTGTGTGTGTGTGTGTGTGTGTGTGTGTGTGTGTGTGTGTGTGTGTGTGTGTGTGTGTGTGTGTGGAGAGAGAGAGAGAGAGAGAGAGAGAGAGAAATAGGTACATACGTAGGCACAGAGAGAGAGGGGGGGAGGAGTGGAGGGAACAGACATCTGTGGTTAGCGACCGAAAATCCAAGAAAAATTGGTGAGGATCAATATCATGATATCGCACCGTGTTGACAAGCTTCAAGAGGGAAAGAAAAGGAACAGGAAGAGAGAAAAAAATGACGAAGAAACAAAGTTTGCTGCCTGACAACCATCAGTGACAATACGTGTTTTATGCTTTTCCTTCTGTCATTGGTTGTTAGTGTTTCAAGAAGACGGGGTTTTTATGTTTAGTTTTTTTTTTCTTTTTGATGTTGTTGTTTTTGTTACCTTTGCTCAAGACGTAATGTTTCCTAACGCATCTCTTTTTTCCTGTTTGTGTGTCTGTCAGCAGGATTACAACGAAACTACTGAACCCATTTTATGC
>CM065730.1:23945070-23952570 GCA_033310375.1 Conus canariensis | reverse complement strand
ATGAACAGATAAATAGATAGATGAATACATCATTAATTAATCATTAAATGATTAATAATTAAATAGATACATAATTGAAAACAGAAAATGAATATATTATATAGAACCATGTACACCTGCTGCCCATACACCCCTACAAAAACGTCAGCCCGTTAAAGATCGCAGTCGTTCGGTTGCAGAAAGTATGGAAAACCCACTACTACCACAGATACTGCCACTGCTTCTACTGCTACTGCTGCTGCTCCTTCACGTCTTCCTCCTCCTCCTCCTCCTCCCCCTCCTCCTCCTCCTCTACTACTACTACAACTACCACTACTACTAGTATTACCACTTACATTACCATCACTATTACTACTACTACTACTACTACTACTACTACTACTATTGCTACTGCTGCTGCTGCTATTACTACTACAGCTACCACTCCTACTACTACTACTACTACAACTACTAGTACCAGTAGTAGTTCTGCGAAGGACAACAACAACAACAACTACACAACAACGATAACAATGACGATAATAACAATCATAATAATTATGATGATGATGATAGTGAAAATCATCATCATCATCATCATCATCATCATCATCATCATCATCATCATCATCACCATCATCATCGTATTAATAGTAATAATAATGATAATGATAATCATGATGATGATAACAATGGTAATTGTATTCATCATCATCATCATCATCATCATCATATAATAACGATGATTATTTAATATATTATATATATATTTTATATATATATATATCATAATAATAATAACAATGATAATAATAATCATCATCAAGATAATGATAAAAACTAACGCTAGTAAAGATGCCAGTAAAGAATTCAATAAAGATTGTAATAATGCAGTTATTGTGATTTCAACGAATGGATCCGTTTCACTTGCAGTTGTAGTCCTGCTTTAACCGACCACATCCAGCCCTATCAGGGCTGATGAAGCTAGAAGGCTAACAGTAGAAATGAGTAGGGATTTCTTCACTTCCACGATCAAGAATTTTTTCCCCCACGGATTGTGGAGGAGGGTGGGTGTGTAAGGAGTCTATCATTTTGGTGAAGATGCAGGTTATGTCATTTAGGATCAGAAGGAAGCCACCCCCTCCCTTCCCCAAGCTAAAGAGCTGCAGGAATTTATCTTTAACTTTCAACAACTTCTCATATAAAAAAAGAAATCACACACACACACACACACACACACACACACACACACACACACACACACACACACACACACACTCTCTCTCTCTCTCTCTCTCTCTCTCCACACACACACACACACACACACACACACACACACACACACACACACACACACACACACACATGCGCGCACGCCATGCACACTCACGTATGCAAATACACAGGTGCGCGCGCGTGCACACACACACACAACACACACACACACACACACACACACACACACACACACACACACACACATCCCACTACCACCACCACCACCACCGCCGGCGCCACCACCACTTAATTGTTGAGCTACCCACGACTCCTTTTCGCATTACACGTACTGGCTTAAACTGTTTCTCACCGGCATGGACACAACTTAAAAAAAGTGCCCTCTCTAATCCTTCAGAACATTCCTCTCTCTCTCTCTCTCTCTCTCTCTCTCTCTCTCTCTCTCTTCTGCCCGTGTCTGTCTGTCTGTTTTCTCTCTCTCTCTCTCTCTCTCTCTCTCTCTCTCTCTCTCTCTCTCTCTCTCTCTCTCTCTCTCTCCTCTCGCGCGCGCGCGCGCTTGTGTGTGTGTGTCCCAAAGAGTGAGAATACTGATTTCGTTGTAATGATTCTTACCGACAAGAATGAGACCGTGAATATGTTCACTTGTGCTTTGCATGGGTCATGTGACCACCACTTCCCTTCCGGGGAATTGTTCAATACGTGAAAACGTTGTCTACGTTTGTGAACAGAAAATAAGAACTGGTTCAAATCGATGGAGTGGAACAAGACACTATACTGGAGTGGATCTCTCTCCTTTATTTATCCTCAGTGATATTCAAGAAATGATTAAAGACAGATGAACAGTGGGAGATATGGAAGGGGCTAACATTAAAAGAACCAGTATTTAGCTTAGTATGCTTCTTTAAAAAAAAAAAAAAAAAAAAAAAGCTAATGCAAGTATTGGGAGTGGCGAAAATATTGTAACAATTTACGCATGCAAATAGTCTTTCATGCTGTGTCTGATACAATTTATTCTCGGAGCAACAATTATACAGGGAAAATTCTTTACATGAGTAGTTGAAGATTCGAATGTTCGAACAAGCAAATGCTGATAACCGATGAATCTGTATTTATGGCATTACGTAGCTACAAACCCCTATTTGAACCTGAGCGACTGGGTTCTTTGGAACAGAATATTAAAAAGAGAAAACCGTATCAGTGCTTTGTAAAGCCATTTGTTGCGACTTGTTTCAACTCCTCGGGTAATTCTACAAACCCCTAACTATAATACTGACCCTAGTATTAAGGATAATATTAGATATTTGTTATGGACATGTTTATAAGCCTGTTCACAGCGCCCCACGAGAGTACGGTATGATTAACTGCCATGCAAATCTTTCATTTACACACACACACACACACACACACACACACACACACACACACACACACACACACACACACACACACCACAAGTGTTGTTGTCACTGACATTATACAAACAGTCTAAAACCTACCTCGCATGCAGAGTAAACAGGGTCATTATCTTGGTCTGTCATTAGTCAGGTTGCCATGACATACAGCTGAAGGCATCCGGCACTTAGTTTTGAACTGAGGGACTCTGTGTCAGCCTCTTGTGAACAGGTTTGCTGTCTGTTTACCATACTTTGAAGGGGATAGTAGCAAACTGCTAAAATTTGAAGCACACAGTGTGGATCCCACGAAGGCAAAGGCTGCGTGCAAACAGTAGACTGTCCTCGCTGAACTGAGAAGCTGACATACGTGGTAACCTGGAAGGGCAGCTTGGATAGTTCAACAACGATTCTCTTGTCTGGAAGTGGATGTTATCTGCGAGAGCGAACAAAGACAAAGGCGAATAGTGGAAAAGTGGGGCGAGATACCGATCATTTCCTCGATACATCTTTGGCTTTTGCCATACATATCGAATCAAAACACATAGTCGTGCAAGCCTTGCATGTTCTGCATAATATGGTGGAGATTCGTGCGTAAGCCTGCCTTGAATGTAATCTGGGAATTTGAGTGTTCAAGAAACACACACACACACACACACACACACACACACACACACAGAGGGAGAGAGAGAGAGAGAGAGAGAGAGAGAGAGAGGGAGTTGTAACTTGTTCAACGCATCTGTGTGTGGAAAGAAACAAACCCTATATCTTCTACGTTTTCCAACGTGGGCGATGGTCATGTAGCCATGAAAAAGCAGTTATCGTTCAAGCATATTCTTTGCTCTCTTTGCAAACGTTCTTGATCTAACTGAACGAACATCTCTTCACAGTGTCCTCCGTGTAAAACAAATACATGCGAGGGAACACATATAACCAGTTAGAAGTTACCCGTCATTGCTTGTAAATTTGCATCTCTGTTGCCGAGTAATAAGTACTTTCTGGCTGGGAAGAATCATGAATCAAGGTCAGTCGCTTCACGAAAAAGAGATTACACGTGAGTAAACATAATGCGATCACTTTTCTATTCTTGTTGCGTCCCCTCTAGTCTTTTGTACTCTTGTGGTATTTTGTAGATAAGAATGTCAAGTAATGTGCCTAAGATTGCCTACGAGACTTCGTGCCTAAAACTGCGAATGTGCCTAAAACTGCAGCTTGCATTTTGTGCATAAGATTATCAGTCAAAATGGGCTTAAACGTATATCAGCTAGACGCTAGACTTGGTGCTAAACGCGCTGATCAGATTTTGAGCATAAAACTGCCTACCAGACTTCGTGCAGAGAATCGTGAAAATGACTTTTACCTAAACGTGACAAAAAGCAGAGAAGCAAAGGAAGGATTCGGTCGCAGTTAACCTCCATCCCGTCTACACCCACTTCTTAGCTGCTTGCGTTCATACTGAATTGGGGGGGTAATAGTTTGAAGACGAATGCAGATATAGCCCAACAGAGATCCCTACACATATCTATCTCTGGCTACTGGGCATCATCGGAAAAATATGCTGTCTGTTGAACATAGTCAGGATTACATGTGTTGGCAAGCATGGAAGTGTGTATTTGTTCGTGTTGTTGCGCATCTTTCCGTCAACAATATGGAATCTGATTTATTGAAATCTAATGGCATTATATATACACAAATGTTCACTCATCATGTCTGAGCTTTTTTTTTTTTTTAGTGTTTTCTGTTGTAAACTATCGTGGATATATGACCTTAAAAAGCGTGAGATGGGAATGTGGATCTGTGTTTCGCTGCAAGTGTAGAACATGTGGGATTAGGGAGACTCGGAAGCCAGAGGAGGAGATCCTGAAAATGTGACTATCAGTCTGGAAGGATTCCTTTGCTGACCTCCGTTTCATCCCCGCGTTTGTAGATGATCTTTTCGAACAGGAATAAATGTGGAATGTGCGTATTATTTGAGTAATTACACCTGAAAATATGACAATCAATCTGGATGGATTCTGTTGCTGACCTCTGTTTTGTCCCTGCGTTTATAGATCATCTTTTCGTACAGGAATAAGTGTGGAATTTGCAGATTAGTTGAGTAATTTTAATAAACGTGATACCAAATGAACACATAGACAGGCGCATTTCAACTATTTCAGCCCGTGTAAGCTTATTTGACAGAAGAAAACTCTGTTTTAAAGGGACGTAGACTTCGACTCTCGATAAAGCTGATTCCCTCTGGTTTGTTCTTGAACGGTTCGGCAATATCCACAGTTATCCCCGTGTACTTTTCTGCTCGGAGTACGGAATGCAACTTTCTCAAACGTGCATATATCTATGGAACCTCTACTTTGATAAAAGTGATTTTCTGTACTTTACGTAAAAACGTGAGCAAGTGTGGGTAATGCCAAGGAATTGTTCTTTCATGCGTGTGTGTGTGTGTGTGTGTGTGTGTGGCGTGCGTGCGTGCGTGCGGGCGTGCTTTGCGTGCGTGCGTGTGTGTGTGTGTGTGTGTGTGTGTGTGTGTGTGTGTTGTATGCAGAGTACAAACCAAAGGGATGGTGTTCGGACGCGTTTGGACGAGCATACTCTTGTTTTATGGGTTTTTGAAAATGGGGCCTCTATCACAAGAATTGCCAAGTGAATTGAAAAAAAAGGCTCGTTGCCTGTCTAAATCATTCTACCCATCTCGTTCAGGAGCGAATTGCTATATAATAATCCTCTCGCGAAAGCAGTGAGAGGCCAGGATTGATGGGGGTGGGGGGTGGGGGTTGAAAGAAAGGCCTTGAGCTATGGACAGAGTGCGGTAGAAATGTTGGGAAAGGAGAGAGAGAGAGAGAGAGAGAGAGAGAGAGAGAGAGAGAGAGAGAGAGAGAGAGAGAGAGAGAGAGAAGGGGTCAGAATGGAAATGTTTGGTTAAATAGAATGTTGCTCTTGACTGGGTAGTAAGTAAAAATTCAACAAAACTCATGTCACCTAAACCACCACTACCACTAGCACACAATATATTTAGGAAAGAATACTATGTGTTTTGCCTACCTGTATAGTTGACATCCGTCTCTGTCTCTGTCTCTGTCGTCTGTCTGTCTGTCTGTCTGTCTGTCTGTCTGTCTTCTCTCTCTCTCTCTCTCTCTCTCTCTCTCTCTCTCTCTCTTCTCTCACTCTGTATACACACACATCTATATACATACATAATAATATTATATATGTATATATATATATATATATATATATGCGGAGAGAGAGAGAGAGAGAGAGAGAGAGAGAGAATACAGAATACAGAATACAGAATACAGAATACTTTCCTTCTTCATCTAACTTTTACGTCGTGCATGTGTTGATGGTGGGCAGGTTTTAAAACTGTAGGTGCCCGTTTTGAAAATATGAGAGAGAGAGAGAGAGAGAGAGAGAGAGAGAGAGAGAGAGAGACAGACAGACAGACAGACAGACAGACAGACAGACAGACAGACAGACAGACGACGGACTTCTGGGGTGGAGTGCGAAACAGTGCACCGTGGAATTTCGTTAAATACAAGTAGAATAGGTTGTTGTTAATTTATTTTCACCTTTTTTTTCTGTGTTCATGTTTCTTTGCCGTACATGTAGCATCACTCCTACTCCACACTTCAACGCACTCCTTGATAGAATCACAGGTAGGTATCTCCCAAGCAGCATCTAAGAGATTTATTGGTACTTGGCGGCCAAAAGGCGCCCCGATAACGGAGACACTGCAGAATTTCACGAGTTTCTTTGGTGGTGATTTGTGGTGCCTGTATTGACTGGCCAACTTCAACTCACAACTTTGTATATCCGCCAGTGACTGCTAAACTACAGGGCCAGATTAAGTCATTGTGCCTGGTTATTCATTTATTCACAGAAGTGCATTCATCAAATCAGAATTATGCGTGTGATATGTGTAACAGCCGACCTCATTCTTCATTAGCTTCATGAAGATAAGACCCAAGACGCATTGAAAACAAATTACTTCTTAACTGTGTAACATGACTTCATTCATCCGTGAATTCATTCTTCCTGTCATTCATTTGTGTGCTGGTTTGTACACTTGACTGGTCATTGGTTGATTGATTGATTGATCGATCAATCTATCAATTGATTAATTATCACTGAGTGAGTGAGTGAATGTGTGAGTGAGTGAGTGAGTTACTTGTTTCTTCATTTATTCGTTCCTTAGTATCTATTATCGTTCCTTTACTCATTTGTTTCCACAGGACTGAGAAGGCCTCAACTGAGCGACTGGTTAACCAGCATCCCTACCCATGATGAACGGACTCAGGTTGAGCTGATGTGCCACGTGGCGGTCCATTGCCATCCCAGAGACATGGAACAGTTCTGGGAAGAGGTCTTTCAGAAGGTACCTAATTATCTTCTGCTCCATACGGCACTATACACTGCTTTCCGTAGTCTGTTTACAACCAGAGAGGAATACGAGGAGGGAAGCGAGACCAGGAACTCGGAGAATCAGGGCGATACCAGCCAAGCAGAGAACAGAAGCAATGCCAGACAATCTCAAGACGGAGACTCTACTGATCAGTCCGACGAAATTGATCAAGCTGACGCTCGTTTGCAGTACTGCTGGCCTCGGGCTTTATATGACCAAGTGAAAACGAAGCCTTGGTTTTCAAGTTTTCGTCAAAATTTCTCACGTTTCTCTCAAATGTTTGGTGTCTTTCGTATTCTATACTACAAACTTTACGGGAAAAGTGATGGAAAGAGAGACGATCCGTATGATGGTGGATGTATTGCTAGAACATCGAAAGAGCTCGGGGCTATCCATGATGGTGCTAATAGTGGTTACTACGTTCAATTCCATGAGCAAGATTGGTACGTTTTTGTCTCTTTTATGGAGAATGTGCTTGAGCTTCGCTATTCTTTG
>CM065730.1:23905070-23925070 GCA_033310375.1 Conus canariensis | reverse complement strand
CTCTCTCTCTCTCTCTCTCTCTCTCTCTCTTCTCTCTCTCCATTTTACTTTTTTTTTCGTATCGTATTCTAGTTCAGTCACTTTTTGCATGCTTCTTTTGTTGCCTTATCTTATTTTGCATTGTTGACCCTACTCAGGGCGAGGACTGGATGTCATTATTTTGCATTGTTGACCCTACTCAGGGCGAGGACTGGATGTCATTATTTTGCATTGTTGACCCTACTCAGGGCGAGACTGGATGTCATTATTTTGCATTGTTGACCCTACTCAGGGCGACGACTGGATGTCATTATTTTGCATTGTTGACCCTACTCAGGGCGAGGACTGGATGTCATTATTTGAATTGTTGACTCTACTCAGGGCGAGGACTGGATGTCATTATTTTGCATTGTTGACCCTACTCAGGGCGAGGACTGGATGTCATTATTTTGCATTGTTGACCCTACTCAGGGCGAGGACTGGATGTCATTATTTTGCATTGTTGACCCTACTCAGGGCGACGACTGGATGTAATTATTTTACATTGTTGACCCTACTCAGGGCGAGGACTGGATGTAATTATTTTGCATTGTTGACCCTACTCAGGGCGAGGACTGGATGTCATTATTTTGCATTGTTGACCCTACTCAGGGCGAGGACTGGATGTCATTATTTTGCATTGTTGACCCTACTCAGGGCGAGGACTGGATGTCATTATTTTGCATTGTTGACCCTACTCAGGGCGAGGACTGGATGTCATTATTTTGCATTGTTGACCCTACTCAGGGCGAGGACTGGATGTCATTATTTTACATTGTTGACCCTACTCAGGGCGAGGACTGGATGCAATTATTTGCATTGTTGACCCTACTCAGGGCGAGGACTGGATGTCATTATTTTGCATTGTTGAACCTACTCAGGGCGAGGACTGGATGTAATTATTTTACATTGTTGACCCTACTCAGGGCGAGAACTGGATGTTATTATTTTGCATTGTTGACTCTACTCAGGGCGAGGACTGGATGTCATTATTTTACATTGTTGACCCTACTCAGGGCGAGGACTGGATGTAATTATTTTGCATTGTTGACCCTACTCAGGGCGAGGACTGGATGTAATTATTTTGCATTGTTGACCCTACTCAGGGCGAGGACTGGATGTCATTATTTTGCATTGTTGACCCTACTCAGGGCGAGGACTGGATGTAATTATTTTGCATTGTTGACCCTACTCAGGGCGAGGACTGGATGTCATTATTTTACATTGTTGACCCTACTCAGGGCGAGGACTGGATGTCATTATTTTGCATTGTTGACCCTACTCAGGGCGAGGACTGGATGTCATTATTTTGCATTGTTGACCCTACTCAGGGCGAGGACTGGATGTCATTATTTTGCATTGTTGACCCTACTCAGGGCGAGGACTGGATGTCATTATTTTACATTGTTGACCCTACTCAGGGCGAGGACTGGATGTAATTATTTTGCATTGTTGACTCTACTCAGGGCGAGGACTGGATGTTATTATTTTACATTGTTGACCCTACTCAGGGCGAGGACTGGATGTCATTATTTTGCATTGTTGACCCTACTCGGGCGATGACTGGATGTCATTATTTACATTGTTGACCCTACTCATGGTGAGGACTGGATGTACATTATTTTGCATTGTTGACCCTACTCAGGGCGAGGACTGGATGTCATTATTTCATTGTTGACCCTGCTCAGTGCGAGGACTGGATGTAATTATTTTGCACTGTTGACCCTGCTCAGGGCGATGACTGGATGTAATTATTTTGCATTGTTGACCCTACTCAGGGCGAGGACTGGATGTAATTATTTTACATGTTGACCCTACTCAGGGCGAGACTGGATGTAAATTATTTTGCACTGTTGACCCTGCTCAGGGCGAGGACTGGATGTAATTATTTTGCATTGTTGACCCTACTCAGGGCGAGGACTGGATGTCATTATTTTAGCATTGTTGACCCTACTCAGGGCGAGGACTGGATGTAATTATCTTGCATTGTTGACCCTACTCAGGGCGAGGACTGGATGTCATTATTTTGCATTGTTGACCCTACTCAGGGCGAGGACTGGATGTAATTATTTTGCATTGTTGACCCTACTCAGGGCGAGGACTGGATGTCATTATTTTGCATTGTTGACCCTACTCAGGGCGAGGACTGGATCTAAAAAAGAAGCACATTAGTGCTTATCTATTATCCTCGTAAATAAAGAATTTTGTCTTGATTTGTCTTGTCTTGTCTTTTCTCTCTCTCTCTCTCTCTCTCTCTCTCTCTCTCTCTCTCTCTCTCTCTCTCTCTCTCTCTCTCTCTCTCTCTCTCTCTCCCTCCCTTCGAGGAATGAAATAGCAGATCGTCTTACAAAACTCAGAGAACAGGCATGCACAGAAAATGATTCAGTTCTTTCTCTGCACTTTTCCCTGTGTGAGATATTATAGTAGGTTTGGAAAATGAGATTCATCAAAGAAATTTTGTGACATGTCTTACACATGGCCCAACTGTCCACGTCACTTAGCTATCTACAACGTTAAGATTGAACACATAGAACACCAAGCTTTCCTTTAATGTTACGTGTATCTGTGAAAGACCTATTTCACTTCATCGTCTGTTATAAGGTCGTCCTGTTAATACAGAACTTTATCAGGAGAATGGTATGAATGTTGAAAAATCCAAACGAACGCTGTATTCTGTATGTTCCATGCTTATTGATATTGCAACTGTTATCGCTCAACCTGAAGAAGCCAGGTTAATATGAGGATCCAAAAACAGGAGTGTCAGGGTCTGTACAGCTAGCTAGCTAGCTAGACAGACAGACAGACAGACAGACAGACAGACAGACAGACAGACAGACAGACAGACAGATAGACAGATAGATAGATAGATAGATAGATAGATAGATAGATAGATAGATATGAGAATTATTGAGAAGTGTTTTCGTTCGTTTATCGTCTAATACATCTCAGATGAAGAGGCACTAAATACAGCCACTGAACTGAGCTGAACGGGGCCAGTTTTGCTTTAATCGGTCTTAGCGGACTGGAGGTAAGAATTTAGATTGCTGTTAAACCATGGGCAAGCTTGGTATCTTCGACAGAATGTTTTGCTGTTTAGCTGGATGCGTACTCCTAAACGCCACCTGACTCAGTATTGAAAAAATCACTTCAAAAAGCTCAGGTCGGTAGGCCACGGCTTTGGAAGTTTGCCAGTGACCCGACACAAGGTTCTACTCCTGTTCCTAAACGCACTACTGCTCTTTTTGAAATAGGTTGTAGTAGTAGCAGCAGTAGTAGTAGTGCACCACAGCTACTACAACCATTACTACTACTACTGCTGCTGCTACTACTACTACTACTACTACTGACTGCTGCTGCTGCTGCTGCTGCTGCTGCTGCTGCTACAACTACTACCGCTGCTACTACTATCACTACTACTACTCTACAACTACAACTACAACAACAACTACAGCATTAACAGCTTCTACTACTACTACTACTACTACTACACTACTACTACTACTGCTGCTGCTGCTACTACTATACTACTACTACTACTACTACTACTACTACTACTGCCACGAGTACTGCCAATGATTCTCAAAACCAGCACTTACATTTGCATATACCAAAATAACATTCCCTTTTTATAAAGCAAGTATTAACTGTAAACAGCTGTGCACACAAAACAGAAGATACACGTCTACAATTTCCACCTTTAATGGAAAACAGCACCAAAGCATAATGTCAGTGGTTAAGATACAGAACAGACGTAACATTCCTGATGAATAACCTCGCACAGGTCGTGTTTTTTTGTTGTTTTTTTCCCTTCAGAGACTTCATTTACAAATAACGGTTAAAAAAAAAAGACATGAGGGCATTATCAAGTAATTGATAAGTAAATCATGTCTCACGTTTTAAGCTGGAAAGAATTCATGTAAGCGAGTGAGCGACAATAAATGATAAAATACTGATCGTCTCAAAACCGAAGATTGTAAGAGCACCATGATGAGCGTTTGTGTTAACGATCCTACGGCTCAATATCCTTCGTCATGGGCAACATGATTGAGGCAGGTAGCCCGTTATGTTGTCTAATGGGGACTTACTGGGTCTGACACCAGCTGTTGGAAGTGTCCCCTTCCCTGTACGTGGCGGAATAATGTTAGACAGGTAATCATGGCAAGGGCCATACCTGTATTAGGTAAGCTTACGATGCCTTTTTTGTATAAAGGGGCTTTTCTTTTACAGTGAATGTTCACTCGTTCCTTGAATCAGTTTTGTGCCACATTTTCCTTGAACGTTACATGAAGAATTCGCATGAATGTGAACTTCCATGTCTTCCCCTCTCTGTCTGTTCGTGTTTCTTTCCTTCAGCTTTTTCTCTTAATCATGTCGTAGTTCTTTTGTTGATGTCGTGATAAGCGGATTTTGTTTGTTTTTGTACAGTCATGTTTAACAACATAATTGCCGAATTAGTTCCATGGAGAGGACTATTTGAGTTTTAATTTTTGAATTCCAATCCAATCTATGTAGATTGTGGTCTGTGGAATTGATATTACCCACTAATCCATATAGGATTATAGATACCTACGCAAAGAATTCTGTTATAACGTTGAATTAAAAACAATGCTTTTAAAACATCTGTCTGAAGCATGGATTCTCTAACTCCTGTAGGTTTTTTTTCATGGATTGCTGTCATTTTTTCGTGCACGTAGAAAAATGGGTATAACCAGTAGTGTAGGTTTTCTTCTTCCATGCAAAACTGGAGAGTTTGGTTCCACTATAGTGCTCAGTATTGTCAATATAAGTGAGCCACGTCTTGATCTGATGTTAGGTACAATATTACCTAGTCTGATTTTGTGGCACCTACAAATTCAAAATAAAATGTAAGTCGAATTTCCCCAAAAGTTGAAGTGAAACAATACTGCAAATCCGTGTTTTCTTTAACTGGGTTAAAATGCACTGCCATCATTTCGATCCATATAGTCAATGAACAAATAAAAATTGGGTTTGGTAGCTTTCAGTCACTTTATCGACCACGTTGTACTCTTCAGTCCCTTTATAAGGATGAATAATTTCATAGTGTTTGTCAGCATGGTCAGCTTATGGCTATGATGATTACCAGATAGTTTGGATTCTATTTTTTTTTCGCGCAGTGCTATCCATTCTGCTTTGAGAAATTAAAATCTGTTAATGCTCCTCTAAAAAAACTGTAATCACGTGTCCTCATTTGTTTTGTCATTGCATCATCCTCAATCAAGAGGTAAACATTTCGAATTATTTCCCTAGCTGCTGCGTTATATTGAGTCTTATGATGAAGACAGCTGATCCTGTGACTACATAATGTTTATCCTGACGACAAACGCATATGAACACGCATACCTAATATTCAGTCTCATGGTTAGCTGACTTAATCACATACTCTGTCAAAGTGTGATATAACATTTATCAATGTGCTCATTACGTAATCTTTCGATGCATTAGATGATAAACACGCCTCCTGAACAATTATCCCGTAATTACATAATACTTAGGCGAATAAAATAACAAATACACTGATATTTTGTTCATAGCGGAATGGCATAATATTCACACAACTTCAATGTCCTATTCATTGTTTATCCTGTCACTGTGCAGTGTTAATGCGCTCATAAGAACCCTTAAGTGTTTTGCCATTTATCGGGCTGTTTCCAGTAACAAAATCCAAACTGTTGATTCAGTAACTTGCGTCAGGGGCTAAAAGCAATAGAAAAGAGTCAGAACATGTCTCAGGCATTTGATCTAGCACTGTCCGCAAAATGTTCACGGCTTTCAGAAACCAATGGACACGAACGCCGAGAGCTACGTTCCGCTTTTTCACAGTAGAACAGATCTTGAGCAAGGCTGGCAGCCCACGCCGCAAGACGACGCCCCACAGACAAGAAAAGTCATTGTCCACAAACAGCCCAATGTAGAGCAAGCGCCAGAAGTAGACTGTCAACGAGGCATGATGATCGGCGGGAGACGTGACCAGAAGGTCCCTCAACCAGATGTGAACACACCACACGTCCAACTCTCTCGCCCGGCTGCCACTTTTCGCAACTGTGTTTCGGAAAACTTAGTTCTGAGACAGGGGATTTCATGGAAATGGCACCGTTTCCTCACACATGGAGGAGATTCGTAAAACACCCTCAAAGTTTCAACTGCATAAACGTACTCATCGTGTTGTATCCAGTAGTCTACCATGCGCTGTGCGACCACCACTGACATGGTTGAATCAATAAAAGACTGTAGTGAATTCCATCGTCCTAGTGCGGCCAGCAAAAGCAGCGAAAAATACTCTCCTCTCGTCTCTTCTGGTCCTTTCATCTTCAATTCTGACACTATGAAGGCAATGTTGACCTCCCAGGCAATCATATGAATGAACGGAAATATCGAAACGTCACGTGTTTCCAGTGTCATTATTAAGGAAACTAAAACATACCAAGCTTTCTCGTGGTGACGAAAATGGTAACTGCTGTCAGGGCGAAAACGGACGGCAGAATACTCTTCCAGGACTCTGGAACTACGTCCATCATGGCGCTGCAATTCCTGTGTGATAATCACATTAACTATATTGTTGATGATCTCATCACCTTTTTCGCTGCCATCTCTGTCATATAGAAAACGGAATAACGAAAGCATGCTAAAGCAGCTGTAGAAATCTTGACTAAAGTTTAAAAACCAAGGCTGGGTCTTCGTGGCATCATATAAAAACTGTGGCCAGCAATACCTCAAGAGCACAGCAGCTACCAGTGCAATTTCATTCATCTGTCCAGTTTCGCCTCCGTCTTGAGATTGTCTGGCAATGCCTTCATTCTCTGATTGTCTGGTACTGCCTGGATTCTGGGAGTTCTCTGTGTTGTCGCTCTTCTCGATTTCTCTCTTTTCTGGGGGCGGGAAACTGAAAGCAGCGTGCAGTGCTGTGTAGAACAGAATGTCATCAGGAGCCACCCGAAAGACCACTTTCCAGAACTCCACTAGATCTTGGGGGCTGCTACTAATCACCATGTGGCTCACTTTACCTATGGCCGATGTATCGGAGGATTGAGCTTCGGTCAGCCGTTTTCTCAGTTCAGCCCTCTTTAGACCTGCAGTTAGAAGAAAAGTAGCAACAGATGAGCAAAGCGACCAACGAACAATAATCAAGGAAGCAAGCAAGCAAGCAATTAATGAGTTGATAAGTCCAGAACAAAGAAATGACATGTGAACGGATGAATGAATGAATGAATGAATGAATGTAATTTTATTGAATATATACAAGACTGTTTCCATGCGTATAAGTCATCTTGATGAAGCACATGGTTAACTCTCTCTCTCTCTCTGTGTCTCTGTCTCTGTCTGTCTGTCTGTCTGTCTGTCTGTCTGTCTCTCTCTCTCTCTCTCTCTCTCTCTCTCACACACACACACACACACACACACACACACACACACACACACACACGATAGCTATCATTACCATTGACTAGGTTATGTAGACAAGATTATGAGATGCAATCACGGCAACACGAAACAGGTGAATGCAACTGGGTGACAAAGATGGGAAAGAAAAGCAACAACAGAACTTCTTACAGAAAACGAGTTTCACATGATATGGTCAAATCAAGAAGCAGGGGACGAGAATGTGTTTATCTCAGGGCTAAAAACAACAACAACAGACTAATATGCATTTCAAACAATCTGGTCTTCACATCTGGAAGGAAAAGAAAAATATGGCTGGTTTCTCGAATTCAACAGTAATTTGCAGCCAGAAAAGCAATTATCACGTGAATTGCATGGAGACGTCCTCGCTAGATGTAGAACCAGAACCTTGGGTCTAAATGCAAGCAAAGCGTGGTCTTATATATGCAAAGTTTGGATGGGTAATGCTTGCGAAAACGAGTATCATTTTCTTTTCAAATGCAAAGCTTCTGACGATGTCCGAAAACAGTACTATAAAGGGGCCGGAATAGCTCAGTTGTAGAGCGCCAGACTCGTAATCTTGGTGATCCTGGGGTTGCCGGTTCGAATTTCCGCCGGACCGTTTGGTACATGGAGATTTTTCCCTCGGAGTTAACATTGGTTTTGACTCCATTTTCCATACAGTCCGAATGAGACTAACCGAGGTTCCGTGTGTGAACACACGCATAACATCTTGCACACACGTAAAATCTCATTACCAACTTTCGGAAGAGAAGGCCAGTTTGGCAGTTGGTATGGATGACACATAGCACATAGCATGCACCCTGCGTGAGAAATGGAAAGAATGAAGAAAGTAAGGAAACTGAGTGAACGATATTGAACGATATTGACTGAATGACACGGGAAACGACTGAATGAAGCGTCAGCTGGCAGGTCTTCAATCGGCACTACCCAGGTAGGCAGCCCGTTGTGTAAACGAGTGTGGATTGTAAAACGCTTAGAGCTTGGTCTCTAGCCGATGATAGGCGCTATATAAGTGTTCATAATAATAATGATAATAGTGATAATAATAATGATGATAATAATAATAATGATAATGATGATGATGATAATAATAATAACAATATTCAAAGCACCTGTTGTAAGTAGTTTGAGTGTACCAGACATTTTTTTTTCACTTCACATTCAGGATCTCATAAATGTTCAGGTAAGTCTGTCGGTGAATCATATAAGCCTCAGACAATCTTTTAATTTCAGTTTAAAGTTTATTCATTGTGTTTTTCATGCACATAATTATACAGAGCTATTTTCTAGCGAATTCCTGGTTGTCGTAGAAAAGACGGTCGGTAAGATTTCGGCTGTACAATGGTTTCTCTTTGATTCAGGCGAAGAGGACAGCGAGCATACACACTTTTTCCAGTAGATAAACACTGACAGATGGATGAGTGTTTCCCAGAAAACAGCGAGCATACACACTTGTTCCAATAGATAAACACTGACAGATGGATGAATGTTTCCCATGCATATTTTGCTGACTCATGATAAGTGATGATCTGAGTTCTTGTTTGCGTGAGATAATGTTCCTACCCCATGACATTATTGCTTCGAAGCTAATGCCATTAAAGTTTGTTGTCATTCTGTGTGTGTGTGTGTGTGTGTGTGTGTGTGTGTGTGTGTGTGTGTGTGTGTGTGTGTGTGTTGTGTGTCTGTCTGTCTGTCTGTCTGTCTGTCTGTCTGTCTGTCTGTCTGTCTGTCTGTCTATCTCTCTCTCTCTCTCTCTCTCTCTCTCTCTCTCTCTTGATAAGAGACTGAATGAATGAATGAATGAATGAATGATGAATGAATGAATGAATGAATTCTTTAATGAGAAGGCCATTGGTCCATTCTGATGGGGCCTCAATCACAATACAGGTACACACGGTAATCATATACAGTGTAAGTTCATATATACGGGTACAATGCAAAGTGCCAAATTGAACATCTAGCTAATGACGACGGAACGTCCTGCAAAGGCTTTATACAAGTATAATGACAAGTTTCGCATCGTTACAACGTTAGCTGATGAAAGTAAGAGGTATAACCTGAACAAACATGGATTCGTATAGTACCTTCTTGGGATTAGTTCTTTTCTTAGATCACTATAAGCTGGACACACAAGGACAAAATGCATTTCATCTTCCTCAGCAGATGAACACAGCGGACATAACAACTGTGACTCAATTGTTCTTGTATACCTTAAAGAATGTGTAAATATAGATGAAACCCCAAATCTAAATTCAGCCAGAGCATTCTTTACAAA
Source organism: Conus canariensis (assembly GCA_033310375.1). Lineage (NCBI taxonomy): Eukaryota > Metazoa > Mollusca > Gastropoda > Neogastropoda > Conidae > Conus > Conus canariensis. Next base: position 23,915,355 of record CM065730.1, on the reverse strand, counting down.
TTTATCTATATTCATAGACACATAAGACTCCCTGAAATAACTATTTTTAAACGTTCTATAAAATCTATATCTCTCACTTGTTTGCGTGCAATTGTCCCATTCCTGCCACCTGCCATCAATCATTCTCAGCCTAAATTCTGTAATAAATGTTGAAACCGAGGAGTTGGAGTGGAAGTCAGTCGGTGAGCAGGCTTTACGATCGCATCTGACGAAATTAGCTAATTGTAAGCGTTTCATGTATTGTTGTTGCTTCATCTGTAGCAGAGATTGTTGTTCGGTGCCATGCCTTCAGAAACATTCGATTTCAGGCAGCGGTGTGGACTCTTTGTCTTTGTTTTTATGGCATTTATGAAGAAACGCGCAAACTTAAGTTTACCAAGACTGGGACTGACATTAAAAACGAAGACAACCGGTGTCGTGTGTGGTTTTCCTCCTCTCGTGTTTCTTCTTGGGGAGTTTGTTGTTGTTTCAATGCGGCGACGCCCAATTGAATCCAGGACCCCGTACTTCCACGATACAAACACTACTTGGATCCCAATCATCACGTTCCCCTCGTGCTAGTGTTGGAGACACACAATCGGATACTCCATCCCACAACAGATATCAGATTCCAACGATGTTATGCCCATGCTCCAACAGCTGAACGTGAAGTTTGACGTAGCGAGGGACTAGGGAGGATATCAGATGCCTCAACGTTGGTTTTGATGTGCTGCATACGGAAATGAAGAGCATGAAGGAAGAATGTACCTGCCTACAAGATGATGAAAATGCCGCACTGAGGGAGAGTAACGTCCGCCTGGAGAAGAGGATCGAACAGATGGAGAGGAAGACCGACGATTTGGAATGCAGGTCGAAGCGGAACAATGTCATCATCCACGGACTTCAGAAAGCAGAGAGGGAGACGGCAGATGGCCTGGAGGCTGCTGTCAGGGAATTCTTCACTGACAGGCTGGAGCTGGCCAAGGATGTTCGTTTCGACCGCCTGCATCGTCTGAACCAGAGGCCCAACTCTCCAATAATCGGGTGCTGTACCTTCTTCAAGGACAAGGTGGATATACTCTGGGCAAGAGGGAAACTAAAAGGTACTGGTGTTTTTATTGGGGAAGATTTTTTTCTTTCAGAGCAAGGGAAGTAAGGCACAAACTGTTGCCTCATTTGAAGAAAGCCAGAGCAGGAAACAAAAAGGCGGCTATAGTTTTCGATCATCTTGTAATAGATGGAACTAAGTTTTCTGTGGACTCGGATGACAACCTGACAGAAATCAAATAAGATCTCGGCCTCTCTTCTTGTGGTGGTGTTTCCTCAAATTTTTGTTTTGTAAATAGTTTTTCTTCTACATTTGATTTAGAGGGAGCAACGAAAAAATTGACACCAGTTACGGAATCATTTGTGAACATTTATGTGGCTAACACTGCACGTGCCTGTACGTTTAATGCTCGTGAAGTTGTCAGTGACAGAGAGGAAAGTGTGAACAACCAGGGTACAGGCCGTGCAGCCGTGCAAAAAAGTTCAGGATCGCATTCTGTATCAGGTCAACTTAATTCCGATTGTAACGCACGTGCATTTTCAGTTAATAATCTTAGAGTCTTACAATGGAATGTCAACGGCCTGCTCCCTACATTAAGACACAAAGATTTCCTTTCTTATGTTCGTTCCTTTGATTTCATTTGTTTTGCTTCAACCTTTATAGAAACATTTCAATCAGATTTATTTGTTGATTACATAATTTGTTTTTGAAAACCTGCTATTAAGTTTTCAAACCTGTTCGTTTTTCTGGTGGAGTTATGTGCCTTACTAAGAGTGTGTATGCCCCATTTGTTCGTTCTGTTGACGTAGATTACAATAACATTATTGTTTTCTCATAGACAGACCTGTATTAGGCACCATGAAAGATATATTGTATATGTGTGTGTATGTTCCGCTTAAAGGATCACATCTTATTCTTTTATGGATGTAAACAATGGCATTGGTCTTTTGGAAGAATGCTTATCAGATTGTTCAGTTGAATTTCATGATGCTTACTTAGTGTTGTCAGGAGATTTCAACAGTCGAACTTCCAATATAAACATTAATGATTTCTGCAGTGAAAATTTTATTAAGTCATTAAAAACAAGTAGTTCGATCAATGCAAATAAGAAATCTCAAGACAAGGTGTTGAATAACATAGTAAACTAATGTTGAATTTGTGTCCTACATTTGATGTACGTATTCTGAGTGGTGCATGCAATGGTAACCGCTATGGTTGCTACACATACATCTTATATTCAGGCAGTAGTGTTAACGATATTTTTAATGTCGAGTGACATGTTGGCCATGTTTCAATCTTTCTGGAACTTACCATACATGATATGTTTCATTCGGATCATATGCCACTTGAATTACATTTACCTTTTTCAGGAAAGCGTGGCAGTATGAAATCTCAAGAAGAGAAACAAACATTAAATAAGATAGTTTGGAACAATAATGCAGCACCGGTTTTTATTGACTCAATGCACTCTGAGGGATCTCGTAGAATGTTAGAGCTAGCTGTAAGTTTAATTGAATATGATATTGACGAAGGTTTGTCCACTTTTAACGATTGCATTAAACGAAGTGCTGAATGCATGAATAGGCAGATCAGAATTGGTGATAATGATAAATCAGATAATTGGTACGATCGTGAATGTAAGGCAACAAAGAAAAATTTAAGGAAGCTTTACAGAATAGCCCGTCGGGTAGGATATTCTGAAGACGGAAACGCTTTTTGTATTGCACGTATATAATATAAACATTTGTTAAGGAGCAAAGAGAAGGATTTCCACAAATTAGATGAATTGTTATCGTCTGTGAAAAATCAAATACAATTTCGGGAAAATGTAAATAAACTTTCAAGTAAACGAAAACACATTAGCAATAATATCACTCTGGACAACTGGTTTGAACACTTCAAAACTTTACTCGAAAAAGAAAGTGAAGCAGACGAGGATGAATTGAATGTTGATGGTAATGATAATTATTTCAACCGACCAATATCAAAGGAAGAAGTTCTTTTAGCAATTCTAAAGATAAGTTTCGAAAAGCTGCTGGGCCGGATGGAATAACTGGAGAGTTGTTAAAAAATGCAGGTGACTGTGTTGCAGATTTCTTTGTCACATTTTTTAATGCTTTGTCTCAGAAAGGTATATTTCCTGACACTTGGACAGAAAGTATTGTGCTTCCGCTGTACAAAAAAGTAGATGTCAACAACCCTAACAATTAAAGGGGCATTTCGTTATGCAATATTGGTAGTAAAATTTGGAGTACAGTTATTAATCATCGTTTACAAGAGTGAGTGAAGAAAACAACGTTACTGGAGAATATCAAGCAGGGTTAAAAAATAACTATTCAACTGTTGATCATATGTTTACTTTGTTAGCTCTGATACAAAAAAGAGTTCTATTTCAACAGAAAATTATATGTTGCATTTATTGATTTTGAGAAGGGTTTTGACTCCATAAACAAGAAAATGTTCAGTTTTAGTTTAAAATGGTATAGATGATAATTTATACAATTGCATCAAAAGTATGTATACTAGTGTTAAAGTTGAGATACCATGTGGATATAAACGGATTTCATCATGTGCACTTATGGCGGTAAGCAAGGTGATGTGTGCAGTCCTGTTTTATTCTATTTGTTTATTAATGAACTTGCCATAGAAATAATTCAAAACGGTAAGCATGGTGCAATGTTTACGATTGATTATTTTGAGCTCTTTATTTTGTTATTAGCAGATGATGTACTGTTATCAGAAAAAATCAATGTTTTGCAAGCACAGTTAAACAGTCTGCAACGTGCAGATTTTCTCTTGATTTGAAAGCGAATTTAAACAAAAGCAATACAATTGTGTTAAGAAAAGGTGGCTACTAAGCAGCAAGAAAAAAATGGACATGTAACCATACTGTGATGCCTGTCGTAAATGCTTACGAATACTTAGGTATACTGTTTTCAACAAAACTAGGTATACTGTTTTCAACAAAACTCAGTTTTACATTGACATGTAATGACCTGGTAAGGAAAGCAAAGAAAGCTCTGCTCTGCATTATGAGAAAACTGTATATTTTGAAGAACACCAATTTAGATTTATTGTTGAAGTTATTTGATTCACAGGTTCAAGCCTTGCTCAGTACGGCGCAGGACTATGGGGACTAGATGATGCAGCCCGCCATTTTGAAAACGTGCACCTCTTTGCATTAAAGAAATGTTTGGGAGTAGAAATGCGAACACCCAATGACTTTGTCTATGGGGAAACCAATTGATATCTTATCTATTTAAACGCTTCAGTAAGGGCTGGAAGAAAATGGAGGAGGATGGGAACGAAATCCTTCCCTACTATAAGTGTGTTTATGGCTTGTTCAGGATGTTATCCCCTCGCCTCCTAGTCTCCCAAATTCCACGTGTTCTTCACACAAAGATAAGCAGTCACATACACACATCTTACGTGCTCTTTCTGTCAAACGTCAAGGACATTTTGCTTACAGAAAGTGTTGGGAACATTTAGACAGAACAGGCGAACGTTTTAGACACAATGGCATGAGACATCAGATTTCAATAAATCATCTGTATTTTCACATGTATTCTCACTGGAATAACAAAAACACACACACACACACACACACACACACACACACACACACACACACACACACACACACACTATTGCCGATAAATGTATTCCCGATTATGTCCATCTTTCAGCAAATCTTCCCGACGACGTCAAACAGCCAGTCAGAGATGGCCGGTGTATAGCTCTCTGTTTTACTGCATGTATCTTCTTCTCGACAGTGTTAGTAATCTTTCCGTGCTTTTAAATAAAACATAATGCGAACAGGTAGTCAATGGGATGGACGATGGGCGGCGGAAGTGGGGGTTGAGTGGGAGGAGATGTGGTGTTTAATGACGATAGTAGTGTTGGAAGCCTGACATCAGTTTTAGCCAAGATATCTAACAGCGCATTTTAGACCAGAAGTTAGACTGGCACTTTTAGGCACAATGGGTGATAGTGCGTTTTATACACAACTTCGATTTGTGCCTCTAGGCATAATGTCCTACAGAAACTGTAACGAACAACATTTGATTTTAAGGCGCAATATACGACTCGCAGTCTTACGCACATCTTCTGCAGGATGCACAATCCTTGGCACAAAATCTGATTTGCACTTTGAGATACAGTCCGACTGTCTATCTTAAGCTCAAAGTCTCATGCTGACTCTTAGGCACAAGGTGCTACGCTGAAATTAAAGACGAGAAGACAAGACATTGGAACATGGAGCTGACTGAAATAGGTACTTACTGTTAATCCCTTCCCCATCATGCGACTGACTTTGTTGATTCATGATTATTCCCAGTGACAGAATACTTGTTACTAGCTAACACAGCTATAACCTTGCGAGCAATGACGGGCTAGTTCTAATTTGTTGTGTATGCTCCCGCAGTTGGGTCTGTTCAACACAGATGACTCAGTGAACAGCCGCTAGTTCAGGTAGGAGAAGAGCGTTTGCCACGTGAGCGAAAAATATAATGCCAAGTCCGACGACTGTTTCGTCATGGACATACGATTACTGCCGTAACCGTAAAATAAATGGTTGACCAGTCTTAATTCTTTCTAAGCCCTAGCTAACCTGAACACTTACGACCACCTCTCAGACACTCAAATTCCCTTACTATATTCAAAGAAGGCTTGAAAATGGTTCTTCGCCGTAATTAGTAGTAAATCCTTGAGTTGATTGAACAGCTATATGTAAGGCAGAGATGGAGGGGAGGTTACCGTGTCTCGTCCCGCTTTCCCTCTATTCGCCTTTAAAGGACACCCATTTAATTGTGCAGGTGATAAACGCTTGAAGACAAGGGAATTCGTTCCACTGGCCAGCATGCCCTTTCAGGAATCCACCTGCGCCAGCCTTCTTATTGTCAGCTCTTCAGCGAGGTTGCCATATTGTTTGCACATAACCTTTGTGTTCGTGAGAATCGCAGTGTGCATGCTCCCAGCTTGACAATTTGACATCACCACCTTTTCTTTAAAGCCCTTGCCGCACAAGCTCAAACAACAGTTCTTTTTTTCCCGACGTAATGACACAAATGCACGATTATTCATTATCTGTTTTTGTTTGTTCAGATGTTTTATCAAATGTTGGAACGTTTGGCCTTTCATACAAGTGACTTTGAACTGCACTGTTCTTGTTATTATAATTATTGTCTGCATGTGTGTGTGTGTGTGTGTGTGTGTGTGTGTGTGTGTGTGTGTGTGTGTGTGTGTGTGTGTGTGGTAAGAGAGAGAGACAGAGACAGAGACAGAGACAGAGCATATCATTTGTCGCTACATATAGCTTAAAAAAATACTTTAAAAGACAGGCAAATGCAAGACTGAATGCTCAGTCCTTTTATGTTCCCCACCACATCCCTACCCATACTCCCCATCTCTGTTTTTAACCATTCTTTGAATAACACTGCGGCACAATAAAGGAGATACGCCTAATACATTAATCTAACCATAGAAAGTAGCGTGTAGTCGCACTGTATGGATATGCATTTTACTTTTCTTTTCTGTTCCTAAGCATCGCTAACGTTTTAATCCATCTGAACGTCTCCCTGGAAGGGCCGTAGTGGTCACGTGACTAATGCAAAGTTACAAGTGAACATACTCACGCGCTCATTCCTTTCGGTAAGAATCTTTACAATAGAAGCAGTATTATTTAGTCGGGGGGAGGAGGGGGGAGGGTGCGGAGGGGAGAGGGAGGGAAAAATCAAACATTTCATAGAACTGAGAGACCGGTTCTCGTTAAGACATTATGTAGTATAGTGTCGAGTGAACATCAAATATACAGGAATAGTATACCTGGCGTTGTTTTCACGTAGCAATAATGCCAGTAAAACGCTGATCAAAACTAGCATGTTCAAAGCAAAAAGTGCTACAGTGTGGCTCCACGCTTACTTGTTGTTGACGTTGTTTTCATCGATGTGCGTGTGTGTGTGTGTGTGTGTGTGTGTGTGTGTGTGTGTGTGTGTGTGTGTGTGTGTGTGATGCCTTCAGCTTTGTAGGCATGGAGGGCTTTCTGTTGGTTCTAAACAGCAGGACTAACATTTGTTATGAAAATGGTCGAGTTCCCCTCCCCCACCCCCCATCCCCCCATCCCCACCCCCACTTCTCCTATCCACTTCTCTTCCCTTCCCACCGCGATCCACGGAGGTAAAAAATCCGAAGTCTTCAAAGAAGAAGAAGAAGAAGAAGAAATCCCAGTCTCAGCTCGAGTCATAATCTCGTCAGGTCCTCTGCTCTGATGGGATTCTGTGTGGTCGTCTAGCCCGGAGTAAGGCGACAATTTGTTCATGCCTCTATTTGTCTTTCCCAACGTCCAGGCTTAGTCTATGGAGCAGACTATTGCCTTTCCTCCCACCCTTACTTCTGTCTGCCTGTCCGTCTGTATGTCGGTCAATGAACGCGCAAACAATTGAGCAGGCACCCTTTCAGTTTCACAGATTTGTTGATCATGCAGATATACCTCCAACAGTATCTCGGGTTGTGTATCTTAAGGAATGCTGGAAAGATTTGCTTTCGTACCCCCGTACAAGCGCTTGTTTCCGTCAAAAGCAAAGGACACTTATTGAGAGTGCTTCGCCATATAGTATTTCAACCCGCTTGTAAATGTGATCTATTGACAGGCCGAAGCTCTCTGTTATTATTCTTCCAGGTTTTTTTTCCCGTCCTTAAGGTATCTCCCTGTATGAGCCTAATGTTAATATAGCTGAAGCTGGAATATGACAAAAGAACATCAAGAGCCACTAAATTCTTGTAAACGAGATTCAATATTTTGACAAAATGAAATGTTTTACAGCAGCGGGCTAAGAAAGGACCCCCGACCCACCCACCCCGACCCCCTCGAATACCGAAGAAAAACCTTTTCGCACATTAATAACGGTTTGGGGGCCTATGTACTGCTGCAATATACCACGGAAGCAAAACGGATCTCTGGCATGCAATGATCTTCATATTGGAAGATTAGTAGGTATGGCTTATTCATGTAAACTACATGGAGCTGTGATAGACATCCATACAAATCCTGGCGATATGTTTGCCACAGATGATGTGTTGTCGGATTAAGAATTTACTGCGCTACAATATGTGCGGACGTGTGTGTGTGTGTGTGTGTGTGTGTGTGTGTGTGTGTGTGTGTGTGTGTGTGTGTGTGTGTGCAACCACCTTATAGAGACATAACGTAATATTTGGACATCTGCACACTCTTAGGCCGACATCTTCACTTGTTTTTAACCTTTTTTTGTGTCCGTCGCTATACAGCTATTCTCTTCAGTATGGGACTAAATCCCTGCCCCTGCTGGATAGGGAAAGGTTATTTCTCATAGAAATTCCAAATGTACAAAGAGGTTTGGAGCGGGCCAATAACAATGTCACAGAACATACGGATTAGCAAGGTGGGAAGAGGCTTGCCTTGAAACAAAACGAAACAAAAAGGGAGGGGGGGGGGGGAGGAAGGTGAAAGGGATGGAGGAGAGATGGGAGCCGGGATGGAATGGTCAACAGAAAAGCCAGGTCGGTGGAATTACAGGGTGAAAGCGCACAAGCTTTCTTCAAAATTCTGCCTCGGCGCGGTCATGCAGGCTGGTAAGCCGTCGGTTCGATTGCTGTCCGAGACATTTAGCTTTGGGATTGTTCCTCTTTCCAGGCCGGTTTTAAGTGCACTGTGGGCTGAGCTGGGAACACTGGACCCAAACGGCTGAGTTTTATTAACGTAATGGATGTGTCTCTGACCAATGTAAATCAAATGTCCTGACAAACACTGCGAATCTCCGCAACTTTCGCTTAGACACATTAAACAAGAAAGCACAGACTACAGCTCTGTCATATAGTTACTAGCTGGAATGAAGCTTCACAACATTATCCTCAGAAGTCATGAAAAATCACAAATTCTTTGGCCTTGGAAGTCCCGCTCCTGGGGGTAACCTCAGTTCCAAATCACGTACCGTGTCCATTTCTGTGGTCAGCTTGTGTCAAACGTTGTCGTCGGCAGGTTCATGAGGACTGTTACCAGACGCACATGGCAGTGGCCTCCCAGCGGAAGACGTTATTTCACGCTGACCTGGTGACCAAGCAATGATTGACGTTTGTAGGTTTAGCAGTGATGTCTGGTGTATGTTGCAGTAGAACAAGCACCATGGAACACCACGGAGGAGACCCGGTGTAATGTTCCATAACCCCTCCACGCCCGAGAGTAGTCTCTGGTGGAAGAGAAAGGGCAAGTGCCTTCACTCATCCCCCGGGATGTAATTCAAGACCGACCTCCTCCTCTGTTCCCAAAGTACTTCCCCCCATCTCCCTTCCTCCTTCAAAATTCTGAAAGAGTCTCAGACAGCAAACCCTATCAGTTAAAGAACAAAGCGTCTGAATTTGAGAGGGAAGGGCGTGATTCTGGACCCGAACCAGAGCAACTCACCATCCTGTCCCAAGCCACAAACCACTCCCCAGCAGGGAACCAGAGCTACTCACCATCCTGTCCCAAGCCACAAACCACCCCCCAGCAAGGGATTTGGGCGTGATCCAGAAATATACAAGGTAGTAAACATAGGCGCGTGCCCATTTCCACCTCCCCGTCCCTGTGGGCAGGTAAAAGTGGGTAGGTGCCTATATTTACTCTAAGAAATACGTTTGGTCCGTACTCCAAATCACTCACCGAAGAGTGATTTTGAAACAGGGCTGGGGGGGGGGGGGGGAGACTTCAAGCTCAGATCCAGATTCACCCCCCACTCAAATTCAGGTGCAGTGTGCTGCAACTGATGTGTCTTGTCGCTTGGAACACTGAGAATTCTACAGGAGGAGAATGATTTTGAAACGAGAGAGGAGGGTTGGTCTGCATGTACTCCGCAGGGAAAACGGGAAGTTGGGAGTGGGGACGAGTTTAAGCACGTGCCCTTTCTTCCCGCCGGGGGAAAAAAATCGGACGGGGAGTGATTGCAGAACATCACACCGGAACGGCATTGCAGTGTCTCCTCTGGCGCCGTGCTAGGATTGCCACAGGACAAACCTGGGTCTGTTTGTTTACTGGGAGTCAGAATGGCCATTTTTGGTGTAGTTTCAGTGGAAGGGACGAGGAGAGAGAGAGAGAGAGAGAGAGAGAGAGAGAGAGAGAGAGAGAGAGAGAGACAGACAGACAGACAGACAGACAGACCAGACAGACAGACAGACAGAGACAGAGAGAGGCAGTTATTGTGTACTTATACGTGTAGCGTCAGAACATTTCTTTGATTCCGTTTCCACCAG
>CM065730.1:23880070-23895070 GCA_033310375.1 Conus canariensis | reverse complement strand
TAACAAATATATTGACACGCCAACATTACATGGATATGGATATCCTAGTGTGGTATTAATGTATGGGTCAGTAGAGTAGACTTCATGCACATGCGTAGTGGATTGTAATTCATCCATTTGAGCATCATTTTATTGCTGTTTTTTTTTCCCCCATACATTCTAGTAAAACTTTGTGTTGACGTTGTTGTCACACTTGTCATGCTGAGTTTTGAATGTAATCCCCCTTCAGAAGGGGTTGTGGCCTATCTGAATAAATTTCATTTCATTTCATTTCATTCTCTCTCTCTCTCTCTCTCTCTCTCTCTCTCTCTCTCTCTCTCTCTCTCTCTCTCTCTCCCTCTCTCTCTCTCCCTCTCTCTCTCTCTCTCTCTCTCTCTGCAAATCCATGTCAGTTCTGTGTGACTCTATTAATGACGAATGAAAATAAAATTATTGTGAGGAATTTATGCTTGTATTTATATAAAGCCTTTAAGAGGCGAGCTGTTATGGTTAGCTAACAAATATATTGACACGCCAATATTACATGGATATGGATATCCTAGTACGGTATTAATGTATGGGTCAGTAGATTAGACTTCATGCACATGCGTAGTAGATTGTAATTCATCCATTTGAGCATCATTTTATTGCTGTTTTTTTTTTCTCCCATACATTCTAGTAAAACTTTGTGTTGATGTTGTTGTCACACTTATCATGCTGAGTTTTGAATGTAATCCCCCTTCAGAAGGGGTTGTGGCCTATCTGAATAAATTTCATTTCATTTCATTTCATTCTCTCTCTCTCTCTCTCTCTCTCTCTCTCTCTCTCTCTCTCTCTCTCTCTCTCTTTAAGTAATTGTGGTTTTCCTTGTCTTATAGCCCATCTGCTTCTGGTTCTCCCTTATTTACTACATCCGTACGTTTTCTTTCTGTCTCCTGTATTTTTGCTCTCACTCCCTCCCTCTCTCTCTCTCTCTCTCTCTCTCTCTCTCTCTCTCTCTGTGTGTGTGTGTGTGTGTGTGTGTGTGTGTGTGTGTGTGTCACGATTCATACAAGTCGCGAGCCACAGCGTCTCCTTGTTTTTGTTTATCCTAAGAGAGAGAGAGAGAGAGAGAGAGAGAGAGAGAGAGAGAGAGAGCGAGAGAGAGAAAAGAGAGAGAGAGAGAGAGAGAGAGAGAGACAGACAGACAGACAGACAGACAGACAGACAGACAGACAGAGTCAAGATGTGGACTTTTCTCAACAGTTTCCCTCGAATTAACCCTTTCGCCTCTCTATCGGTCAAAATGGCTTACGGCTCCTTCTCAACAGTTTTCGTCTCACTTTTGTTGAAACGAGCAATGGAGAAGGCGGCCATGCGAGTCGCCATGCAGTCACCGAGGACCGGAGCAGACGGTGTCACCTCAGGAGCGCTCTTCACGTACATATATTATTCTGGGAAATTTGCTTCTTCGTTTTGTGGAGTTGTGGGGCAGAATCTGGAATTCAGCTGGACGACCGTTTGGCAGAGCAGAGTAAACAGCTCAGGGCGTGGAACAGGCATGGGCACAGACAGGACAGGCACCTCGGTAAGTGCGTATGTGTGTGTTTGTGCGCTCGCACGCGCTCGCACGCGCGCGCGCGCGCGCGCGCGTGTGTGTGTGTGTGTGTGTGTGTGTGTGTGTGTGTGTGTTTGTGTGTGTGTGCTCTAGCACACGTAATGTATGGGGCTTATGTTTCCCTTATTTCTGAAGCAGCTGCTAAAATAGAGATAAATACATAGATTAATGAAATATGGAAATGAACATAGACAGGCTCATATGCTCTTATTTACATAATATAAGAACTCTTTAAGGGGCTCTAAAGATGCTAGCGATGGAATTGGCACTATGCTGCGCTAGTATTTGCTTTAAAAAAAAACAACTTGGTATTTATGCAGTTTTGTTCGTCTGTCATTATTTATTTGTTTGATTATTCATTTATTTATCTGTTTATTTGTCCATTTATTTATCATTTATTTATCGATTCATTCGTCTGTTGTTATTGACTGATTTATTTAGCCTATTTTGTTGGAAAAAAAATACCCTACATCTAAGAATATGTTTCATTCATACAGTTGTTAGACATCACAGGTTAGACTTCGTATTTGCACAAATGCGGAGTGAACAGGACTGATTTGTTCGTCGCTTGCTAGCAGGAGTTGCTTGGTCTACATTGAAGGTATTCACCATGTTCAGTTGGTCTGTGTCTCCTTTCTGTTCACGGATTAGCCAACACCTCTCTCTCTCTCTCTCTCTCTCTCTCTCTCTCTCTCTCTCTCTCTCTCTCTCTCTCTCTCTCTCTCTGTGTGTGTGTGTGTGTGTGTGTGTGTGTGGATATTATTATGAGGTGTTTTTATTCGTTTATCTTCTAATATCATCTCTGATGAAGAGGTCTTAAATACAACCACTGAACTGAGCTGAACTGAACCATTTTGCTTCAATCTGTCCTAGCGGACCGGAGGTATGAATTTAATTTGCTGTTAAACCATGGGCAAGCTTGGTATCTTCGAAAGAATGTTTTGCTGGTTAGCTGGATGTGTACTTTTCCTAAACGCCACCTGACTCAGTATTGAAAAAATCACTTCAAAAAGCTCAGATCGGTAGGCCACTGCTTTGGAAGTTTGCCAGTGACCCGACACAAGGTTCTACTCCTGTTCCTAAATGCACTGTTGCTCTTTTTGAAATAGTGGTAGTAGTAGTTGTAGTAGTAGCAGTAGTAGTAGTAGCGTACCACAGCTACTACAACCATTACTGCTATTGCTACTATTACTGCTACTACTACCACTACTACTACTAATACTACTAGTACTACTACTACTATTGCTGCTGCTGCTGCTGCTGCTGCTGCTGCTGCTGCTGCCACTACAACTATTACCGCTACTACTACTATCACTACTACCACTCTGCTACAACAACAACAACTGCTACTACTACTACTACTACTACTACTACTACTACTACTACTGCCACCAGTACTACCATTACTGATTCTCAAAACAACACTTACGTTTGCATATACCAAAATAATATCTCCCTTTTTCAAAACAAGTATTAACTGTAAACAGATGTGCACGCAGAACAGATGATACGTCTACACTGACCACCTTTAATGGGAAAACAGCACCAAAGCATAACGTCAGTGGTTAAGATACAGAACAGACCCAACATTCCTGATGAATAACCTCGTACAGGTCTTGTTTTTGTGTGTTGTTTTCCTTCAGAAATTTCAATTTCAAATAACAGTTTAAAAAAAGACATGAGGGCAATATCAAGTAATTGACTGCAAGTGAGCGTAAACCTGTTCTGGCGTTGAAAACTCCTGCTTGGCTGTATTCCAAAGCAGCATTGATGGGTATCCACTTTGCTCTAAGACGGCCAAGGGAAGCCAGCGTTCACACCAACCGTCAGGCTCTAACCTGGAACCACTCAGGGAAGTAGGAAGAGGAGACGAAGTACATCAGCTGGGGAAGAAACAGCGTGAAAATTGGCGAGCCATGGCGCAGAGCCTCCAAGGACAGTTTTAGAGTCAAGCCGACTGGAGCATTGTCATTGATATCTTACTCTTCCTAAGGGACTGAAGCACCACGTAAGTAAGACACTCAATCGCACATGAAAAGTAGAGTATTTAACGCTCAAAGTTTCAAGCCAGAAATCCTGTCTCACGTTTTAAGCTGGAAAGAAGTCATGTAAGCGAGTGAGCAACAATAAATGATAAAATACTGATCGTCTCAAAACCGAAGATTGTAGGAGAACCATGATGAACGTTTGTGTTGTTGGTGATCCCCACAGCCCAATGTTCTTCGTCATGGGCAACATGATTGAGGCAGGTAGCCCGTTATGTTGTCTAATGGGGACTTAATGGGTCTGACACCAGCTGTTGGAAGTGTCCCCTTCCCTGCACTTGGCGGAATAATGTTAGACAGGTAATCATGGCAAAAGCCATACCTGTATTAGGCAAGCTTACGATGTTTTTTGTACAGAAGGGATTTTCTTTGACCGTAAATGTTCACTCGTTCCTTGAATTAGTTTTGTGCCACATTTTCCTTGAACGTTACATGAAGAATTCGTATGAACGTGAACTTCCATGTCTTCCTCTCTCTGTCGCTTCGTGTTCCTTTCCTTTAACTTTGTCTCTCAATCGTTTCGTAGTTCTTTTGTCGTGATATGTTGAATTTTTTTTTCTGTTGCTTTTGTACAGTTATGTTTGACAATATAGTTGCCTGATTAGTTCCATGGAGAGGACTATTTCAGGTTGTTTTTTTTTACTTTGAATTCAATCCACGTAGATTGTGGTCTGTGGAATTGACGTTACCCACTATTCCACATGGGATTATAGAAACCTGCGCAAAGAATTCCATGTTAACGTTGAATTAAAAACAACGCTTAAAAAATGTCTAATGCATGGATTCGTTAACTCCTGGGTTATTTCTTTCATGAACTGCTGTCAATTTTCTCGTGCGCAGAGAAAAATGGATATCCTTCCATGAGAGACTGGTGAGTTTGGTTCCCCAGATAGTGCTCAGTATTGTCAATATCAGTGAGCCACGTCTTGATCTCTTGATGCGAGGTGCAATATTACCTAGTCCGATTTTTGCGGCACCTACTATTTTGAAATAAAAGGCCGGTCGAATTTCCCCAACAACTGAAATGAAACAATTCTGTAAATCTGTGTTTTCTTTAATTGGGTGAAAATGCACTGCCATCAGCTCGTTCCATATGGTCAATGAACAAATAAAAATTGGGTTTTGTAGCTTTCAGTCTCGTTCTAAATTAAACCACTTTTTCGACCACGTTATATTCTTCAGTCCCATTATAAGATTGAACAATTTCACAGTGTTTGTCAGCATGGTCACCTTATGGCTATGATGATTACTAGATAGTTTGGATTCTAGTTTTTTTCGCGCAGTGCTATCCATTCCGTTTTGAGATATTAAAATCTGTTAATGCTCCTCTAAAAACTGTAATCACGTTTCCTTTTCATTTATTTCGTGATTGCATCATCCTGAATCAAGAGGTAAACATTTGGAATTATTTTCCTTGCTGCTGCGTTATATGGAGTCTTATGACGAAGACAGCTGATCATAACACTGCATAATGTTTACCCTGATGACAAATGCATGTGAACACGCATACCTGATATTCAGTCTTATAGTTATCTCATTTAATCATATACCCTGTCAAAGTGTGATCTAACATTTATCAATGTGCTCATTACGTAATCTGTTGATGAGTTAGATGATGAGCACGCCTCCTGAACACTGATCTCGTAGTTACATAATACTTAGACGAATGAAATACCTGATTAACACTGATTTTTTTTTTCACTGCGGAATGACGTAATATTCACACAACTTCAAAGTCCTTCTCATCATTTATCCTGTCACTGTGCACTGTTCACTCATGTATTCTGCTCTTCAAAACTCCTAAGTGCTCTGCCATTTATCGGGCTGTCTCCTGTAACAAAACCCAAATTGTCGATTCAGTAACTTGCGTCAGGGACTAAAAGCAACAGGAAAGAGTCAGAACATGTCTCAGGCATTTGATCTAGCACTGTCCACAAAATGTTCACGGCTTTCAGAAACCGATGGACACGAACGCTGAGAGCCACGTTCCGCTTTTTCACAGTAGAAGTGATCTTGAGCAAGGATGGCAGCCCACGCCGCAAGACGACGCCCCACAGAAAAGAAAACTCATTGTCCACAAACAGCCAAATGTAGAGCAAGCGCCAGAAGTAGACTGTCAACGAGGCATGATGATCGGCGGTAGACGTGACCAGAAGGTCCCTCAACCAGATGTGAACACACCACACGTCCAACTCTCTCGCCACGGCTGCCACTTTTTGTAACTGTGTTTCGGAAATCTTCGTTCCTAGACAGGGGATGTCATGGAAATGGCACCGTTTCCTCACACATGGAGGAGATTCGTAAAACACCCTCAGAGTTTCAACTGCATAAACGTACTCATTGTGTTGTATCCAGTAGTCTACCATGCGCTGTGCGACCACCACTGACATATTTAAATCAATAACAGACTGTAGTGAATTCCATTGTCCTAGTGCGGCCAGCAAAAGCAGCGAAAAATACTGTCTTCTCTTCTCCAATCCTGACATTCTGAAGTTGACTTCCCAACCAAGTGTATGAATGAACGGTATTATAAAAACGTCACAAGTTTCCAGCGTCTCCATTAGAGAGGAAACTAAAACATACCAAGCTTTTTCGTGGTGACGAAAATGGTAACTGCTGTCAGGGCGAAAACGGACGGCAGAATACTCTTCCAGGACTCTGGAACTACGTCCATCATGGCGCAGCAATTCCTGTGTGATAATCACATTAACTATATTGTTGATGGTCTCATCACCTTCACTGCCATGTCTGTCATACAGAACACAGAATAACGAATGCATGTTAAAGCATCTGAAGAAATCTTTACCAGATTTCGAAAACCAAGGCTCAGTCTTCACGAAATCATATGAAAGCCGTGGCCAGCAATACTTCAAAAGCACAGCAACTTCCTGTGCAATTTCATCCATCTGACCAGTTTCGCATCCGTCTTGAGATTGTCCGGCAGTGCTTCCATTCTCTGACTGTCTGGTAATACCTTCATTCTCTGATTGGCTGGTACTGCCTGGATTCTCAGAGTTCTCTGTGTTGTCGCTCTCTTCATTTTCTCCCTTTTCTGAGGGCGGGACATTGGAAGCAGCCTGCAGGCCTGTGTAGAACAGAAGATATTCAGGAGCCACCCGAATGACCTCTTCCCAGAACTCCTCAAGTTCTTGGGGGCTGCTACTAGCCACCAAGTGGCACAATTCACCCATGGCCCCTGTATCGGAAGAATGAGCTTCGGTCAGCCATTTTCTCAGTCCAGCCCTCTTTAGACCTGCAGTGAGAAGAAAAGTAGCATTATGTTTAGTATCAATTATGTTGTGGAAGGGGTGCTTTTTTCGTTGTTGTTGTTTTTTAATGGACCTTTATGCTCACAAACACACGCACACACACACACACACACACACACACACACACACACACACACACACACACCACACACAGCGCGCGCGCGGACATATACAGAGAGAAGAAGAACAACAACAAGAACAACAACAAGAACACGAACAATAACAAGAACAAGGACAAGAACAAGAACAAGCAGAGAGAGAGAGAGAGAGAGAGAGAGAGGGGGGGGGGACAGACAGACAGACAGTGACAGAGACGGAGCAATTAACTCAAGAAAAACATGACAACCTTCTTCGTCACTGAGCTTGTGCATTGCGTGCGTTCTTGTTGATGGGTTTTTAATACACGGCATGTCATAACGTTTCTCTTATACTATTCGAGAACAACATTCCATTCAATCCAAATGTTCTTTCTCACCGTCACCCCCTCCCCCCTCCACACCTCTCTCTCTCTCTCTCTCTCTCTCTCTCTCTCTCTCTCTCTCTCTCTCTCTCTCTCTCTCATCAAGGTCAATTTGGTGCTGTTATTCTTGAGTTCATGTGATGGAGACATAGGACCACAAACTCACCACATTGACCACTCATACAATATACTGACATGAATGTCAGGGACAAAATGAACGGAAGTAAACAAGTCTGTGAAGGGGGAAGAAAGAAAATCCAGGAAGTCATCAGGCGCATACTTAATGTAATGCTGTTGTTAACATTATCCCAACCCACCGTCGCGTGCGGAGGTTAGCAGAGCAAGTTTCAGGCTGTTGTGAGGTGGTGGTTTTTGTTGTTGTTGTTGTTTAGGGCGTGGATTTGCAAACACATAGAAGGGCATGGAGTTTAAGTGTGTGTATGAGAGCATGTGCGTGCGGATTGTGTGTGTGTGTGTGTGTGTGTGTGTGTGTGTGTGTGTGTGTGTGTGTGTGTCTGTGTGTTGTGTGTCTGTGTGTTGTGTGTCTCTGTGTTGTGTCTGTGTCTGTGTGTGTGTGTGTGTGTGTGTGTGTGTGTGTGTGTGTGTGTGATCGCGCGCGTGCGTGCACGTGTGAGTGTGGGTGTGAGAGGGAGTGTGTCTGTCTGTTGATGTGCCTGTGTGTGTCTGTGTGCATTACGTATGTGTGGGAACCCCATATTCAAAGCTTCACGGGATAAGACTCTCTCACGACTGAATATGACTCTTTTGGTTTGTTCTTTATCAGTTCTTTTCTTTTCCAACACACACACACACACACACACACACACACACACACACACACACACACACACACACACAGAGAGAGAGAGAGAGAGAGAGAGAGAGAGAGAGAGAGAGAGAGAGAGAGAGAGATGACAATTTAAGAATCAGCCAGAGGAATAGTGCCCGACCCCGCCCAAGATAGCTCAAGGTAACATTCCTTTGAAAGAGAGCTTTCACCTGTCAAACGTCAAAGCCAGATATGTCCATCTGTGTGTTTACATACCCGCCCCCCCCCCCCCCCACACACACACACAACACATACACACACAAAAGATAATCCATTGACCAAAAGGAGCTTAACACATAATTCAGGAAAAGCTGCTTTCTGTCAGTAGACAATGTTATCTTACGAGGTAAAAGGGGACATAGCCAAATCCACTTCGATCTTGTAAGGAAAGAGAACACACTGATGACACTGACAGAGCAGCTGTGGAAAATAGGGGCTGCCTGGACTCAAGCTATGTCATTTGTTTCATTTTTTTTTAACAAATCGAAACAGATTTTGTACAAAGAAATGTGGAGTTTACGCTTCAGTAAATGCAGGGAAGAAGTGGAGAAGGATGGGAACGAAATCCTTCCCTACTGTAAGTGTGTTTATGGCTTGTTCAGGATCTTATCCCCTCGCCTCCTAGTCTCCCAAATTGCGCGTGTTCTTCACACGAAGATAAGCAGAGACCAATACAAACATCTTATGTACTCTTTCTGTCCAATCTCAAAGACATTTTGCTTGCAGAAAGCTTTGGAAACATTTAGACAGAACAGGCGAATGTTTCAGACACAATGGCATGAGACATTAGATTTCAATAAATCATATTGAGCATTTTCACATGTATTCTCACAGGAATAATCACACACACACATGCGCGCGCGCGCACACACACACACACACACACACACACACACACACACACACACACACACACACACACACAACATACACATGCTATTGCCGACGTGATTCCATGTCTTCCAGATAATGTCCATCATTCAGCAGATCTTCCCCCGATGACATCAAAGCGCCAGTCAGAGATGGCCGATGTATAGGTCTCTGTTTTACTGCATATGTCTTCTCGAGAGAGTGTTAGTTCTCTTTCCATGCTTCTAGATATAAGACAATGCAAACGTGAAGTGAATGGGATGGATGGTGGGAGGCGGAAGTGGGGGTTGAGTGGGAGTAGGTGTGGTGTTTAATGATGATGGTAGTGTCGGAGGCCTGACATCAGTTTTAGCCGAAATATCTAATGGCGCATTTTAGACCAGAAGTAAGATTGGCACTTTTAGGTACAATGGCTGATAGTGCGTTTTACGAACCAACTTCGATTTGTGCCTCTAGACACAATGTCCTACAGAAACTGTAACGAACAACATTTGATTTATACTTCCAATGCCTGGTGGAGACTTTTAGGTACACCGATTGGCACTTTAAGGCGCAATATATGATTCTGCAGGATGCGCAAAATCTTTGGCACAAAATCTGATTTGCACTTTCAGATACAGTCTGACTGTCTATCTTACGCTCAAAGTCTCATGCTCACTCTTAGGCACAAGGTGCTACGCTGACATTAAAGACGAGAAGACAAGACATAGGAACATGGAGCTGACTGAAATAGGTACTTACCGTTAATCCCTTTCCCATCATGCGACTGATTTTGTTGATTCATGATTATTCCCAGTGACAGAATACTTGTTACTAGCTAACACAGCTATAACCTTGCGAGCAATGACGGGCTAGTTCTAATTAGTTGTGTATGCTCCCGCAGTTGGGTCTGTTCAACACAGAGGACTCAGTGAACAGCCGCTAGTTCAGGTAGGAGAAGAGCGTTTGCCACGTAAGCGAAAAATATAATGCCAAGTCCGACGACTGTTTCGTCATGGACATACGATTACTGCCCTCACTGAAAAAAAAGGATAAGGTTGACAAGCCTTAATTCTTTCTAAGACCTAGCTAACTTGAACACTTATGTCCGTCTCTCAGACACTCAAATTCCCTTACTATATTCAAAGAAGGCTTGAAAACGCTTTTTCGCTGTAATAAGTAGTAAATCCGTGAGCTGATTGAACAGCTATATGTAAGGCAGAGATGGAGGGGAGGTTATCGTGTCTCGTCCCGCTTTCCCTCTATTCGCCTTTAAAGGACACCCATTTAATTGTGCAGGTGATAAACGCTTGAAGACAAGGGAATTCGTTCCACTGGCCAGCATGCCCTTTCAGGAATCCACCTGCGCCAGCCTTCTTATTGTCAGGTCTTCAGCGAGGTTGCCATATTGTTTGCACATAACCTTTGTGTTCGTGAGAATCGCGGTGTGCGTGATCCCAGCTTGACAATTTGACATCACCACCTTTTCCTTTAAAGCCCTTGCCGCACGAGCTCAAACAGCAGTTGTTGTTTGGGTTTTTTTTTTCGACGTAATGACACAAATTCACGATTATTCATTATCTGTTTTTGTTTGTTCAGATGTTTGATCAAATGTTGGAACATTTGGTCTTTCAGTCAAATGACTTTGGACCGCATTGTTATTGTTGTATTATTATTAGTGTCTGCGTGCGTGTGTCTGTGTTTGTGTGTGTGTGTGTGTGTGTGTGTGTGTGTGTGTGTGTGTGTGTGTGTGTGTGGTAAGAGAGAGAGAGTGAGAGAGAGAGAGAGCATATCATCTGTTGCTACGTATAGCTTTAAAAAATACTTTTAAAAAACCAACAGGCAAATGCAAGACTGAATGCTCGGCACTTTTATGTTTCCTGCCACATTCCTACCCATACTCCCCATCTCTGTTTGTAATCATTCTTTGAATGTCACTGCGGCACAATAAAGGAGATACATCTAATACATTCATTTAACCATAGAAAGTTAGCGTGTAGTCGCACTGTATAGATATGAATTTTACTTTTCTTTTCTGTTCCTAAGCATCGCTAACGTTTTAATCCATCTGAACGTCTCCCTGGAAGGGACGTAGTGGTCACGTGACTAATGCAAAGTTACAAGTGAGCATACTCACGTACTCATTCCTTTCGGAAAGAATCTTTACAACGGAAGCAGTATTATTTAGTTGGGGTGGGGATGGGGTGTGGTGGGGGTGGGGGGGGGGGTTGCCGAGGGGAGGGGGGGGGGATAATCAAACATTTTATAGACTTGAGAGACCGGCTCTCGTTAAAACATTATGTAGTATAGTGTCGAGTGAACATCAAGTATACAATAATAGTATACTTGGCGTTGTTTTCACGTAGCAATAATGCCAGTAAAACGCTGATCAAAACCTGCACATTAAAGTGAAAAGTACTACAGTGTGGCTCCACGCTTACTTGTTGACGTTGTTGTCATCGATGTGTGTGTGTGTGTGTGTGTGTGTGTGTGTGTGTGTGTGTGTGTGTGTGTGTGTTGATGCCTTCAGCTTTGAGCATGGAGGCTTTCTGCTGGTTCTAAACGCAGGACTTACATTTTTTATGAAAATGGTCGAGTCCCCTCCCCCCCCCCCCCACCCCCACCCCCCACCTCAACTTCTCCCATCCACTTCTCTTCCTTCCCACCGCCATCCACGGAGGTAAAAAAAAATCCGAAGTCTTCAAAAGAAGAAGTCCCAATCTCAGCTCGAGTCATAATCTCGTCAGGTCCTCTGCTCTGATGGGATTCTGTGTGGTCGTCTAGGCCGGAGTACAACTGCAACTGAAATGTTCCACTCGTGCAGATCAAAAGAACTGCATGGCGACAATTTGTACATGCCTCTATTTGTCTTTCCCAACGTCCAGGCTTTGTCTATGGAGCAGACTATTGCCTTTCCTCCCACCCTTTCTTCTGTCTGCCTGTCCGTCTGTATGTCGGTCAATGAACGCGCAAACAATTGAGCAGACACCCTTTCAGTTTCACAGATTTGCTGATCATGCTGATATACCTCCAACAGCCATCCAATGTTAAGGTCTCGGGTTGTGTATCTTAAGGAATGCTGGAAAGATTTGCTTTCGTACCCTGTACAAGCGCCTGTTTCCATCAAAAACAAAGGACACTTTGGTCGTTATTGAGAATGCTTGGCCATATAGCACTTTAACCCGCTTGTAAATGTAATCTATTGACAGGCAGAAGCTCGCTGTTATTATTCTTCGAGGGTTTTTATCGGTCTCTCTTCTAGTTCTTTCACACCGCTTCACACCCCTCCCTGTCACCCGTCTCTTTCTCTCGCTCCATTCTCACCCCCCCCCCCCCCACCCCCACCTTTCATTCCGCTCCCCTGTCTCTATACACCTGTTACTCTCATATTCTGGAACCAATCATTACAAATTAGACACGTTATGTAGATTAGCGTTTTCCTTGATATGAATGCTCTCTCTCTCTCTCTCTCTCTCTCTCCTTTGGCATTGTACATTTTCGCTTATCTGTAAAACTAAGCAGTTTTGTTCCTTTCTGTGAAGTATAAGCTCAATATCAAAATGATGTGGTCCGTTAGTAAGCTCATTAAACCATTCGTATTCATATTCACATTCTATGCGTTTTTCATTCTTTGGTGATCAAACTAGCACTCTCCCTCTGTCCGTCTATCTCTCTCTCTCACACAAGCGCGTGCGCACACACACACACGCGTCACACAAGAAGTCTTAGCAAATCGTCTATTGTTCGGATTCTTGGATTTTTTTCTCTTCTGCTTGTGCAGAAATAGGGAGGGCAAGGCACCTGCTCAGCTTCGCAGACACGTTAAAGAACAAGTGCGTGGCGCTGGAGAATGCTGAAGGGTTCAAGATGCCGAGAACGCCACTCAGAGCTTGCAGAGTACATGAAGAACCTGGTTCCAGAGTAGGCAGCCAGCATCAGCTCGTTCAGTATGAAGTCATGGTCGATGCTGTCGAAGACTTCCTTGGTGTCAAAGAACAAGTGCGCGCGCACACGCACACCTATATGTATATATATATATATATATAGCTGAACAATTAAGTAGTGCTCTTATGTCTTAGATTGAAGAAATAAGGAAGAAAAGCATTCATATCTGCAGTGGTAGATACTTCTGCCAAACTAACAGTATGTGCTTGAGTGGGTGAATGGGGAATAATAAATGCTTCTCAAAATGAGTCTTCAGTAAGCTCATAGTTTCCAAGGGGGAGACAATCTCTAACGGGGAGAAAACTCACTAACATATAACTCCTGGTCAGATACCGGTATTTCGAAACTTGATTGTTTCTCCTCAGTGACCGCGAAAAGTGGTAACTTGTCTCCTCTGTCTTCCGTTTTAAGAAGAATGCTATCCCAGAAAAAGGCTGGTGTGCAATACCATAGTATGTCTGTTGAGTTTTCAAAAAACCAACCAAAGGTGCCACCTAAGAAGCAAAAGAAAATCATGAAAGAGCAAAACAAGCTACATTTTCTTGTAAAAAGTAGAAAATAAAAGTTTTCTCCCTATTGGAGATTGTTTCCCCCTTGGAGACTATAAGCTTACTGAAGGTTCATTTTGAGAAGCATTTATTATTCCCCATTCACCCACTCAAGCACATACTGTTAGGCAGAATTATCCATACGAACTTGTGTTGATTTGAGTAATGTATGCAAGCGAGCACGTGCATTTGGGGCGGGGAGAGCGAGGTGGGGGTATCTGACTTTCATTTTCAGTTTTGCTTTCCTTCAGGAGGTGTCACTAGGAGCTATACGCTACTCTACGTCTTCTTGATCATGTGGCCATAGTGCGCAGCCTCTGCAGAGAGACAAAGACCTAACTGAATAAACATAGTTTGATACTTTAAAAGAGTTTCAGGAGAGAGTCTTATGGATAAGATTAAGCAGATACCTGACCATTGCACTAAACCAACCCGCTGTTCAAGCCTTGAATACTGTGCTACCATGATCACTGCAATTGCCATAGTTATGTATGGGTGGGTGTGCATGTACGTTTGCCCCGCCTCTCTCTCTCTCTCTCTCTCTCTCCTCTCTCTCGCTCTCTCTCTCTCTCTCTCCTCCCCGACGAACGCGCAATACATTTCAAGCGACTGCTTCGGGATTCTGCCGATCAGGAGAAAACGAAGGGTCGAACTGATGCTGGTCACATTTTTTTCTTTTTCTTTTTTTTCTTTCTTTTTTTTTTTTCAAATTTTTGCGCGCGATCATGAGTGTAGTTGGATTTTACTTTGGTTGACAGTGCATGTGACTCCTAACCCGTCCCCCACCACCCCCCTCCCCCTCCCCCAACGCCCGTTCCCTGCATCCCCACTGCCATACCCCTCCTTCACCCCAACCATCACCCCCTTTTGTTTTCAAGTGCTCTTTGAGTCTTGAGATTAAACGTGCAAGTTGTATTGCTATGGCCCTCTTGCTCACCGTGTGGTGTTGCACGGGATAATCGGATATCGTGAGCAATGCGTGACATGGCTGCCCTGTCTGTGTATATCCAGTTCAGCGTGTCTGATGTCAGTTCTTATACAATTCGTGTGAACACTTCGAACCCCGATTCCTCTTTGCAATGAGCTGAATAAATCAATCATTGTCATTCTCTCTCTCTCTCTCTCTCTCTCTCTCTCTCTCTCTCCTCTCTCTCTCTCTCTCTCTCTCTCTCTCTCTTCCATGCATGCATGCATGCGTGTTAACATACGCATGTTCACAAGTTTACAAGTTGTTTATTTTGTCCATGAAGGAAAACTGTTTTGTGGTGACACATCCCAATATCACATCATAAAATACAATGTAAAATACAATAGGGTAAACTCAAACCAATAAGCTTCAGATTAAACGTCAACACTCACTATTTATTTATTTATCTACACATCACACTCCATCTTCTATCCACACACACACACACACACACACACCACACACACACACACACACACACACACAACACTGTGTGTTGGTGTGGTGTGTGT
>CM065730.1:23876054-23877470 GCA_033310375.1 Conus canariensis | reverse complement strand
GCGTCACACAAGAAGTCTTAGCAAATCGTCTATTGTTCGGATTCTTGGATTTTTTTCTCTTCTGCTTGTGCAGAAATAGGGAGGGCAAGGCACTGCTCAGCTTCGCAGACACGTTAAAGAACAAGTGCGTGGCGCTGGAGAATGCTGAAGGGTTCAAGATGCGAGAACGCCACTCAGAGCTTGCAGAGTACATGAAGACCTGGTTCCAGAGTAGGCAGCCAGCATCAGCTCGTTCAGTATGAAGTCATGGTCGATGCTGTCGAAGACTTCCTTGGTGTCAAAGAACAAGTGCGCGCGCACACGCACACCTATATGTATATTATATATAATATATATGATAACATAAGTGTGCTCTTATGTCTTAGATTGAAGAAATAAGGAAGAAAAGCATTCATATCTGCAGTGGTAGATACTTCGCCAAACTAACAGTATGTGCTTGAGTGGGTGAATGGGGAATAATAAATGCTTCTCAAAATGAGTCTTCAGTAAGTCATAGTTTCCAAGGGGGAGAACAATCTCTAACGGGGAGAAAACTCACTAACATATAACTCCTGGTCAGATACCGGTATTTCGAAACTTGATTGTTTCTCCTCAGTGACCGCGAAAAGTGGTAAACTTGTCTCCTCTGTCTTCCGTTTTAAGAAGAATGCTATCCCAGAAAAAGGCTGGTGTGCAATACCATAGTATGTCTGTTGAGTTTTCAAAAAAACCAACCAAAGGTGCCACCTAAGAAGCAAAAGAAAATCATGAAAGAGCAAAACAAGCTACATTTTCTTGTAAAAAGTAGAAAATAAAAGTTTTCTCCCTATTGGAGATTGTTCCCCTTGGAGACTATAAGCTTACTGAAGGTTCATTTTGAGAAGCATTTATTATTCCCCATTCACCCACTCAAGCACATACTGTTAGGCAGAATTATCCATACGAACTTGTGTTGATTTGAGTAATGTATGCAAGCGAGCACGTGCATTTGGGGCGGGAGAGCGAGGTGGGGGTATCTGACTTTCATTTTCAGTTTTGCTTTCCTTCAGGAGGTGTCACTAGGAGCTATACGCTACTCTACGTCTTCTTGATCATGTGGCCATAGTGCGCAGCCTCTGCAGAGAGACAAAGACCTAACTGAATAAACATAGTTTGATACTTTAACAAGAGTTTCAGGAGAGAGTCTTATGGATAAGATTAAGCAGATACCTGACCATTGCACTAAACCAACCCGCTGTTCAAGCCTTGAATTACTGTGCTACCATGATCACTGCAATTGCCATAGTTATGTATGGGTGGGTGTGCATGTAGTTTGCCCCGCTCTCTCTCCCTCTCTCTCTCTCTCTCTCTCTCGTCTCTCTCTCTCTCTCCTCCCGACGAACGCGCAATACATTTCAAGCGACTGCTTCGGGATTCTGCCGAATCAGGAGAAAACGA
>CM065730.1:23866054-23871054 GCA_033310375.1 Conus canariensis | reverse complement strand
GATAACCACGATTACTTCAAAGAAAGCGGGTGGGTAAGTGACCGGCCAAACCCACAGGCCTCCAGGTGAGTTAATCTGGCATTGGCTCAAAGCATCCCCTCCCCTTGGGGAGTTAAACTGGACCTGGCCCAGAACAGCCCCCTGAGACATCTGGGGAGTTAATCTGGCACCGGACTGGAAGAGCCACCCACTGGAGAGTTAAACTAAACCTGGCCCAGAACAGCCCCCTCCCCCTCCTGGGGAGTTAATCAGCCCCCTAGAGAGTTAAACTGGACCTGGCCTAGCCCCCCCCCCCCCCCTCTCCTGGTCGGCTCCAGCCTGGTACAGGCCTTCCTGGAGAGTTAAACTGGCCCTGGCACAAAACAGCCCCCCCCCCTTCCCCCTCCTGGGGAGTTAATCTGGCACCAGCCCAGAACAGCCCCTCTGGAGAATTAAACTTGACCTGTCCCAAAACAGCCCCCCTCCAGGGGAGTTAATCTGGCACCGTCATGGAACAGCCCCCCCCCCCCCCCCCCCCCCGGAGAGTTAAACTAGACAAGGCCCAGAACAGCCCCCCATCTTTGGGAGTTAATTTGGCACTGGACCAGAACAGCCCTCCTGGAGTGTTAACTTGACCCGGTCCAGAAAAGTTTTCCTCCTGGGGAGTTAATCTAGCACCGGCCCAGAACAGCCCCCCTTGGAGAGTTAAACTGAACCTGGCCCAGAACAGCCCCCTGGTGAAGCGAGGGTCCCTGATGTAGAGGAAGATCAGCAGTGGTGGGATGTACTGCCCTACAGCAGAGGAACAGGCCAACACTGTCACCTGCTGGGGGAGGGGGGATGTTCTGGGCCAGGTCCAGTTTAACTCTTTATACAGGGGACTCTTTTGGACTAGTAACTCTCCAGGGGGGGGGGGGAGGGGGGGTCTGTTCTGAGCAGATGCCAGATTAACTCCCCATATAAGCTTTCACTTGTTGTGCTCCATGTTCTGATGTTCGCTGCATAATGTTTCTGGTTGAATAATGTTTGTTTAAAGCAAAGTCTCCCCAGAAGGGAGAGCTGTTCTGGGCCAGGTCCAATTTAACTCTCTTGGTGGGTTGTTCTGGGCCGGTGGCAAATTATCTCCCCAGGTGTTGGGCTGTTTTGGGGCAGGTCCAGTTTAAATCTCTATGGGGGCTGTTCCGGGCTGGTGCTAGATTAACTCCCCAGGAGGAGGTGGGACGGGGATGTTCTGAACCAGGTCCAGTTTAACTCTTTATACAGGGGACTATTTTGGGTTAGTAATTCGGGGGGGGGGGGGGGGGAGCGGGGGGGGGTCTGTTCTGATCAGGTGCCAGATTACTCCCATACAAGCTTTCACTTGTGCTCCATGTTCTGATGTTCATTGCAAAATGTTTCTGGTTGAATAATGTTTGTTTAAAGCAAAGTCTTCCCAGAAGGGGGGCTGTTCTGGGCCAGGCCCAATTTAACTCTCTTGGTGGGTTGTTCTGGGCCGGTGGCAGATTAACTCCCCAGGTGGGGGGCCGTTTTGGGGCAGGTCCAGTTTAACTATCTAGGGGGCTGTTTTAGGCTAGTACCAAATTAACTGCCCTGGAGGGTGGGGGGTGGGGGGTCAGTTGTAGGCCAGGTCCAGTTTAACTCTCTAGGGGGGCTGTTCTAGGCGAGTACTAGAGTAACTCCCCAAGAAGGATGCTGCTTTTGGCCAGATCCAGTTTAACTCTCGGGGGGGGGGGGGGGGGGGCTGTTTTGGGGCACGTCCAGTTTAACTCTAGAGAGGCTGTTTTGGACCAGTGCCAGATGAACCGCCCAGGATGGGGGCTGTTTTGGGCCAGGTCGAGTTAAACCCTCTAGGGGCTGTATTTGGGCTAGGTCCAGTTTAACTCTCCAGGGGGTGGGGGGGGGGGCTGTTCTGGGCCAGTGCCAGTTGAACTCCCCAGGAGGGGGACTGTTTTGGGTCAAGTCCAGTTTAACTCTCCGGGGGTGGGGGGAGGGGGATGTGGGCGGCTGTTCTGGGCCAGGTCCAGTTTAACTCTTTAGGGGGACTGTTTTGGGCTAGTACCAGATTAACTCCCCAGGAGGAGGGCTGTTCTGGGCAAGGTCCAGTTTAACTCTCCAGGTGGGCTGTTCTGGAAAAGTACCAGATGAACCTCCCAGGAGGGGGTCTGTTCTGGGGCAGATCCAGTTTAACTCGCCAGGGGGTCTGTTCTGGGCCAGTGCCAGATTTGTTCCCCAGAGGGGATGGGGGGGGGGGGGGCGGTTCTGGACCAGGTCCAGTTTAACTCTCCAAGAGAGGTTGGGGGGGGGGGGGAGCCGCTCTTCTGGGCTTGTGCCAGATTAACTCTCCAGGAAGGAGGCAGTTCCAGACCAGGTCCAGTTTAACTCTCCGGGGGTGGGGGTGGGTGTCTGTTCTGGGCAGGTACCAGATTAACTCGCCACAAGAGCTTTCGCTTGTTGTGCTCTTTGTTATGTTGTTCACTGCAAAATGTTTCTGGTTGTATAATGTTTGTTTAAAGCAAAGTCTCCCCAGAAGGGGGACTGTTCTGGGCTAGGTCCAATTTAACTCTCTTGGTGGGTTGTTCTGGGTCGGTGGCAGATTAACTCCCCAGGATGGGGGCTGCTTTGGTGCAGATCAAGTTTAACTCTCTAGGGGGGTTGTTTTGGGCTAGTACCAGATTAACTGCCCAGGGAGGCGGGGGGTGGGGGGTGGGGGTGGGGGGCGTTCTGGGCCAGGTAACTCTCTATGGGGGCTGTTCTGGGCTAGTACTAGATTAACTCCCCAGGAAGAAGGCTGCTTTGGGCCAGGTCCAGTTTAACTCTCGGGGGGGGGGGGGGGGGGGGCGGGGTGTTTTCGGGCAAGTCCAGTTTAACTCTCTAGGGGGACTGCTCCGGACTGGTGCTAGATTAACTCCCCAGGAGGAGGCGGGGGGTGTTCTGGACCAGGTCCAGTTTAACTCTTTATACAGGGGGCTCTTTTGGGCTCTCCGAAGGGGAGGGGGGGGAGGGGGTCTGTTTTGGGCAGGTGCCAGATCAACTCCCCATATAAGCTATCACTTGTTGTGCGCTATGTTCTGGTGTTCACTGCATAATGTTTCTGGTTGAATGATATTTGTTTAAAGCAAAGTCTCCCCAGAAGGGGGGCTGTTCTGGCCCAGGTACAGTTTAACTTTCTTGATGGGTTGTTCGTGGCCGGTGCTAAATTAACTCTCCAGTGGAGCGCTTATTGGCCATTTCTTCATTATTTGAGGTAAAGGGGAGGGGTTAAGGGGGGAGGGGGCTATTCTGGGCCTGCGTCAGTCTGACTCCCAGGGGGACCTTTTCATGCCTGTCCTGGAATGACTCTCCACTTGCGCCAGTTTAACTCCCAGGGAGTCATTTTGATGTCAAAAGTTTGGGCCCAGAAGAACTCCCGGGAGTTGGTTTGGAACAGCACCAGTTTAACTCTCCAAGGGGTTGGAGGGCTGATCTGGCGCTGCCCCAAATGAAGTCCCGGGAGTTAGTTTAGCCGGGAGTTATTCTGAGACAGGTAGGGGGTCATTCTGGAACAGGCCTAATAAACAGAAAGAAGAGATGGGGGGGGGGGGGGGGGGCGTTCTGGACTTGTTGGGGGGCTGCTTTGGTGCAGACCCAGATTAACTCCCGGGAGTTAATTGGGACAGTGCCAGACTGACTCCCGGGAGTTAAACGTGGGAAGGGGGCGGTTTCACCACGTTACACCGTCACTGGTGATTATGACACGCCCGAACACAGTTCACCGTACGATAGCAGCCGTGTTGAACTGCGGGACGAAATCACGTGTGGACATTAAAAAAAAAAAAAAAAAAGAGAAGAAGAAGAAGAAACAACCTGCACAAAATTGGTAATAAATCCTTTTTCTTCTTACTTTGGAACCTAAATTGTTTGTTTTCAAAGCGTCTTGATCTGATTTCCTTCCACTTGTCCATGAATTTATTTTGTCCTTTTAACTGCAGTATTCATAAAAAGTTGTCGAGCTGATGCATTTTTAAGACTCACTGTATTTAACAAGTAAGTTGTGGAAAGTTTCAAAACAAGGCAAACGACGGGAGGAGTGATTTGTTCAGTAATGAATTAATTTTGTCCTTTGTGAAAACAATTGAAACTTGTCACCCCAGTGTTGCTTGGATTGTACAAAGATATTCTCTATTTCTGTTTGTATGTTCCCACTGAAGGCTTTCCTTTTTATGTATGTTTGGTTGTCGATAATAGCATGTATTCGCTGTCATCATCAAGTATTAACAAGAAGCAAACTGAAGCATTGAGCGAAACCACACTAATCGATGACGAAACCACACTAATCGATGACGAAACCACACTAATCGATGACGAAACCACACTAATCGATGACGCAGATGAATACATGAACTGGTCTAATTCTAAAGAAGAAGTATTACTGGCTTATACGTACACAAACAAAAATCGAAGGCGGCCTGACCTGATGGTATGATTCGTATATTGTTTAAAAACTTATACTGAAAATATTGACAACAGTGTGTACCCAGCGAACTGATGTGAATGAATCGTTTTCCCCTTTTGTTTAAAGAAAGGCAACATAAATAATTCCAATAATCATAGGAGAATTTCCCTCTGTGACATCAGCAGTAAGTTATTTGGGAAAAAGGGAAAAAAGTAACAAGTCACAAGAATGGTTCAAACAGAATAACACGTTAGGCGGATTTGAAAGGGGATATTGATGGTACTGTGAACAATACGTTTACCTTGTCAGCACACGTACAGAAACACTTTTCCTATAATCGCAAAATTTATGTTGCTTTTATAGATTGTGAGAAATCCTTGGTTTCATCATCAAAATCTTCGGCCAATTCTGCTAGAAACATTACATGTAGGGTAAAGTTTCTTTTAGGTGTTATAGAAACATGTAATGTATTAAGAGCTTGGGTTCAATGCCCTGCTGAACTGACAGATTATATCAATTCTACAAGCGGAGTAAAACAGGGAGATGCTTGCATCCCTATTTTGTTTTCTTTCTTTATAAATGAGTGAGT
>CM065730.1:23856054-23863554 GCA_033310375.1 Conus canariensis | reverse complement strand
GTGCGACCGAGCTGGAAAAAACTTTGGACAGTGCGGCCGAGTTGGAACAACTTTGGACAGTGCGGCCGAGTTGGAACAACTTTGGACAGTGCGGCCGAGTTGGAACAACTTTGGACAGTGCGGCCGAGTTAGAACAACTTTGGACAGCGCGGCCGAGTTAGAACAACTTTGGACAGGCGGCCGAGTTAGAACAACTTTGGACAGTGCAGCCCGAATTAGAACAACTTTGGACAGTGCGGCCGAGTTGGAACAACTTTGGACAGTGCACCGAGTTAGAACAACTTTGGACAGTGCGGCCGAGTTGGAACAACTTTGGACAGTGCGGCCGAGTTAGAACAACTTTGGACAGCGCGGCCGAGTTGGAACAACTTTGGACAGTGCACCGAGTTAGAACAACTTTGGACAGTGCGGCCGAGTTGGAACAACTTTGGACAGTGCGGCCGAGTTAGAACAACTTTGGACAGCGCGGCGAGTTGGAAAACTTTGGACAGTGCGGCGAGTTAGAACAGTTTGGACAGTGCGACCGGTGGAACAACTTTGGACAGTGCGCCGAGTTAGAACAACTTGGACAGTGCGACGAGCTGGAAAAAACTTTGGACAGTGCGGCCGAGTTGGAACAACTTTGGACAGTGGGCCGAGTTGGAACAACTGGACAGCGCGGAGTTGGAACACTTTGGACAGTGCGGCGAGTTAGAACAACTTTGGACAGCGCGGCGAGTTAGAACAACTTTGGACAGTGCGACCGAGTTAGAACAACTTTGGCAGTGCGGCGAGTTAGAACAACTTTGGACAGTGCGGCCGAGTTAGAACAACTTTGGACAGTGCGACCGAGCTGGAAAATACTTTGGACAGTCGGCGAGTTGGAACAACTTTGGACAGTGCGGCCGAGTGGAACAACTTGGACAGTGCGGCCGAGTTGGAACACGTTGGACAGTGCGGCCGAGTTGGAACAACGTTGGACAGTGGGCCGAGTTGGAACAACTTTGGACAGTGCGCGAGTTGGAACAACTCTGATGTGACACATGGGTACAGGGTGACAGTGGGAGACGGGTGACAGTGGGGTGAACTTGTGACATACGTTAATAAAGCAGTGATAGGACACATTGAAGTGAGGAGTGATAGGGTGACAGTGGGGTGAAGTACGTGACTGATGCTAAATGAAACAGTGATATGACACATTGAACTGGGGAGTGAGAGGGTGACAGTTGGGGTGAACTATGTGACAGACTTAAATGAAACAGTGATATGACACATTGAAGTGAGGAGTGAGAGGGTGACAGTGGGGTGAACTTGTGACAGACGTTAAATAAAACAGTGATATGACACATTGAAGTGAGGAGTGAGAGGGTGACAGTGGGGTGAAACTATGTGACAGACATGAAATAAAACAGTAATATGACACATTGAAGTGAGGAGTGAGAGGGTGACAGCTGGGGTGAACTATGTGACAGACATGAAATAAAACAGTGATATGACACATTGAAGTGAGGAGTGAGAGGGTGACAGTTGGGGTGAACTATGTGACAGACTGAAATAAAACAGTGATATGACACATTGAAGTGAGGAGTGAGAGGGTGACAGTGGGGTGAACTATGGACAGACATGAAATAAAACAGTGATATGACACATTGAAGTGAGGAGTGAGAGGGTGACGCTGGGTGAACTATGTGACAGACATGAAATAAAACAGTGATATGCACAATGAATTTGAGGAGTGAGAGGGTGACAGTGGGGTGAACTTTGTGACATGACATGAAATAAAACAGTGATGACACATTGAAGTGAGGAGTGAGAGGGTGACAGTGGGGGTGAACGATGTGACGGACGTTAGGTAAAACAGTGATATGACACATTGAAGTGAGGAGTGAGAGGGTGACAGTGGGGTGAACTTTCAGTCTGAAGTTTAATGAAACAGTAACGTGTCACATGGAAGTGAGAACAGAGAGGGTGACTTTGGGTGAACTTTTGAAACAGTAACATGTCACATAGAACTGAGAATAGAGAGGGTGACTGTGGGGTGAACTTTCAGTCTGACGTTGAATGAAACAATAACATGGCACATAGAAGTGAGAATAGAGAGGGTGACTGTGGGGTGCACTTTTGAAGCAGTAACATATCACATAGAAGTGAGAATAGGGAGGGTGACTGTGGGGTGAACTGATTGACTAATAACTAGTGACTAATGACTAGTGACTAGTGGCTAATGAAACAGTGACATGACACACAGAAGTCAGTAGAGGGAGAGAGCGCTGTGGCGAGTGGACTTTGGGTCAAGGGACGGTGTGCCGGGAGCAGGAAAAGCATCAAAGAGTGGATTACTGCGTTGTGAGAGGGGAGATCACTGAAGATGTAATGATAACATGAGTAAACGTGGACAAGGGAAGGGTCACAGAGAGATTAGCAGGTTCGGAAATGATTTATCTGCGGTGGATGAAGTTCTTAATACACCTGCTAAAAAAAAAAAACAACGTTTTTCTTCATTAAAAAAAAATGTTTGTGGTGTGTGTGTTTTTTTCAACTGGATTATGGTGATTTTATGCGAATTATTTGTTCATTCGATTGTGTTCGTAAGAAAAAAAAAAATCCGAGCAGAAAGGTACCTTTAGAGATCATTATGTGTTTGTTAAACCCGCAGTTGCACTAGGGCGGCAAAGCAAGTATGTTGTTGATAGGGCGTAAGTGTGTTTTTTTTATTTCGGGGGGGGGGGGGGGGGGGGGGAGTGGGGAAAGAGGAAGCAGAGGGGATACAGTCGTTAGCAACTAATATATGGCACATACGAAGCGATAATGACGATTCTGTGTTTTTCATACTTCACAAAATTATTTTGTTTTTTTTTCCTATAGAACGTTTTCGTGGATGTGCTTTAATGAAATCCCCCCAACGAACATCCTCCATAATACCTTGTCAGTGAATAGAGTAACTGAATTCATGCGTTGGACGAGTGTATCATGGATAAGATCACATCTCCAAGAGACGTGGACGTGTGGTTGTTGTGTCGAGATTTGCAAGCCTGGACGACATATCATTCCGGAAATCGTGGAGAAAAATAAAACGTATGTGAAAGTTAAAAAAAAACACACACACACAAAAAAAACCAGAAGGACCAGTTGTCTATGGAATTACTCTCAAAACAAGTTGCTAAGCACAACTGGTTGGGAAAAAAAAGAAAGAATGAGTAGAAAAAGCCTGGAGCTTATTCTCTGTACTCGGCATGTATATTCTTAATAAAGTATGATATAATTAGGAAATGAAGTGTCATTGATTATTATTTGACGTCTCTATATCATTTCAAAACAATCAGAGATACAAGATTGCCCTGGTTATCATGGAAAGAATTGAGTCAGATCGTTTACTTCTGTGTCTATGTGTTGGAAAAGAGAATGTTTGAAAATATGGGAGGAGCGATTTTACAGTCGATAAACACATGAGTGCATTTGTTGGAAACATGAATATGAGCAACACGTCTTCAGTTTAATGAATTCACAAGAATTTAAGAATAAACCTGCTGCTGCAGAAAATCTCATTTTGATAAAAGTCAATGAAGCTTCAAACCGATGTGATGATACTGTTATGGAACAAGTTACTGCTATGAAAAATAAAATGAATGTTTTTAAATGCAAACACACACGCGTGCGCGCGCGCACACATGCACGCACGCACGCACGCACGCGCGCTCGCGCGTGCTATCAAAGAAACGTAATGTGTGCAGAATGTGGAATGAAACTTTGAATACAAATGACAGAACCTCGTTTCAATTTGCAAAAAAATTAATATCAAATTTTGTACGAAGATTGAAAGAAAGAACACAATCAAAAGTTACTGAGTGAGCTTTTACCTCTGGTACTTGTCAGAGGACAAGATGGAATCATATGAACAGACGGACAAAAAAGCAGTCTGAGCTCAGAATAAAATCTCGATCAATCAGTTACTTCAACATTTCATGCACGTGTTTGAAAAGGCTGATGGATGCACAGTTCAAGAAGAAGAAGAAGAAGTAGAATAATAATAATAATAATAAGAATGATGATGATGATGGTGATGATGATGTATGACGAAGAAGAAGAAGATGAGAAGGAGGAGGAGGAGGAGGATAATGATACTGGTGGTGGTGGTGGTGATTATGATAATGATGATAATGATGATGATGATGATGATGATGATGATGATGACGATCATCATGGTGTTGATGATGGTACATCATATGTTTTTGATGAACTGATGTCAAAACGGGATGTGCAGCAAACAATTAGCAAGATTTAAGAATGGTGAATCAAAGCAGAATTAAAAATCAAGTAAGGAAAATAGAGAATGGCTTTTGCATGTTTTTTTTCTCTTGTGTGAGGCTGTTTAACTATTAATTTCGTTTAACCCTAAAATTCGTCCGGAAAATTGGAAGGGAAACCCTACTGTTACAATAACATTTAAAAAAAAAAAAAAAGGGGGGGGGGGAATAAACATCATTATAATTACAGGCGTATTTCTACGTGTGACATAATCATCAGATCAAGTGGTTTCATTGATTAAAAAAAATGCAGAAATTGACAAATCTGAATGTTTTGACCGGACAACAAAAGCGAGGACGTATACGAAAAATCTACAGTTGATCATGTATGTTTACCCTGCTAGTTTCAGTTAAAAAGCAGTTCGCAAACCATTGAAGTTTATGCCTCACATTTGTCGACTTTGGGAAAAAAAAGCACCATTTCACTCCATATCCAGAGAGCTGTTGCGGCCAGTTGTGTTTTAAAAAATGAAATCAAGAACACGTTTAATTAATGTGCAAAAAGCATGCATGATAATGTGACAACAGGAATAAGATCAGGAGAAAAAGTCTGATTTCGTAAATTGTACACGTAGGGTGGAACAAGGTGATGTGCGTAATGTTGTTTTGTTTTCACTGTTCATAAGCGAACCTGCTCTGCATTCAATTTGAAATGGCCTGCATGATGTTACGATTGATTAGATTGAGCTATTTTTGTTACTTTTATTAACGTATTCTTTCAGAGTCTCAAACGGTATCTGCTTCACGGAGACGATTGAATAACTAATATTTGGCTGCAGCAAGGCTAGACCTTTTAATGTGAACATGGCAAAAACCAATGTAACTGTTGTTGTTGTTTTTTTTCCTGAAAGGAGGTAGGCGTTGGCCTGTCTGGCGAGTACGGAGAGATGAGCATATGATAATGAAACTGACTGTGATAAATCCATAGAGATACTTTGCAATTTACTTTTCAGCGCGATTCGGTTTTATTTTCACTTTACATGTCAAGATATCTTTGAAAGAATCTCTGCACGGGCTTTATAAACTGGATTGTGGTTTAACTAACGATTTTGTTCGTTCGTTTGTTTGTTTGTTAGGTTGCTTGCTTGTTTGTTTGATTCTTTGTTTGTTGTTTGTTTGTTTATTTGTCTGTTTGTTTTGTTTTAACAAATATTTGACTCACAGGTAGAACCAAGAGCGCAGTATGGCGTTGAAATTTTGGCATTTTACAAAGATACTGCAGCTGAAAAGATGCATTTGTTTTTCAAAAATGTTTTCTGAATGTAGACAGAAATCTGGAGATGGTCTTGCATACGGTTAACTAGGATGAAAACAAAAATCAGATTCATATCAACTCTGATACAAAATGTATTAAATACTGGCTGAAATTAATAACACAGAGAGACAAGGGAAGACTGGCTGTGGACGTTATCAAAACTTTATAGGATTTGGACAGCACTGGCATGAAGACATAATTTAAAATATTCGCCAGTGGCTGAATTCATGTGGGTTTATTTTAGTTCGGACAATTAAGGAGTTCAAGATATTTCACATTTCTTTAGTTCTTTTCGACGAAGGGTTGTATACTGCAGGTGATAGGGTTGGCATAATATGTGCATGCTAGTGACAGATTTGGTGAATATAGACAGTTTAAAAGAATATGTGAGGTTGAACATGATACTGGAATTGACGTGAAAAGGTATTGCAAAGTGCTTTGACTGAGTGTAGAACTGCTATATATGATTTTGCTTGCCATCATCCTAGATGTAGAATGCGTTATGAACAAGATTGTGTAATAAAGCGAAGGACGGTCAAATTGATTTCTTGTTTGGTTATTATGTTCTTCCCGATCTATGATAGAAGCGAATCAAATCTAAATACTATAACGGTCATTGTAACTTTCAATTAAATCTGCTATTGTCGTCCAGAAATGAAGCCACACTTTGAAAAGCGTGTGACAGTTTCATACCCCATTTGTCATAGCCTGGAGCTTTCAATTTATTATTGTTCAACATCTTATAATATGGCGTTGTTCGTTTGTAAATGTCAAATGTAACTGTCAAATGTAAATGTAACAGTGTCAACCAAACAACATAACAGTGTGAAGAGCAACCACATTTATTGTTTCATTGGAATTCAGATATCTTTTGAAAAAAATCAGTCACTGTCAAATTACATCAGGCAAAATAGGAAAATCCTTTCATCCTAGCATTTTTCTCTATAAATCTGTAGGAGAGAGAGCGAACATTATAATAATAAAATAATAATAATGTATAATATTATATACGCATTTTGTTAACACTCAATGCGCTTACATCCACCATTTGCACTTATTCATCAACATCGTTTACACAACGGTGCCTACCTGGTAGTGCCGACTGAAAGCTGCACTGGCGCTTCATCAGTCGTTTCCCGTGTCATCCATCAATATCGTCACTCAGTTTCTTTACTTCCTTCATTCTTTTTTTTTTTTTTTTCCATTTCTTACGCAGGTGCATGCTGTGTGTAACGGTCATCATACAACGGCCAACTGGCCTACTCTTCGAAAGTTGGTGATGGATTTACGTGTGTGCAAATATTATGCGTGCGTTCACACACGAACTGTTTATAGTCTCATTCGAAGGACTGTATGGAAATGGAGTCAGAACTAATGTTAATCCGAGGGAAAAATCCCCTGTACCGAACGCCCCGGCAGAGATTCGAACCCGCAACCCCGACTATTATCACGAAGAAAAGAAACACTGGCAGAAGATATCAATTTTGTTTGTTGTTGTTTTAGTTTCCAAGCATTTGGAGAAAATGTATCTTCTTCCATCTGAATACGTTTATCGTGACATAACTGTTCGGTGAGGACTTCAACCTTTTGGGGGGAAGGGGGAAGGGGGGAGGGGAGAGGAGTAGAGGGGTAGATATACTTTTAATCAAGGCCATCTACCAGGAAAAGTCTTAGATTCTGTGACCCTTTATTTCTCGCTTTTGTGGCGCCCTCAACTCCCTTTAGTCTCCATGTTCATGCCACTGATGTTTTCTGGTTAAATTTGTCGGTAATGGCAAGTCTATGGTGACTGTTGCGGTTTGACATGGTAGCGCCTTTCAGCGGGAACGCTCGCCTATGCTGACTCCAGAGGGGGTAGGACGGGGAAGACGGTCGTGGGCTTTGCAAGCTATTTCCTACGTATATTGGATCCAAACGGGGAATCATTGAGCGCAGTGCGAGAGAATCAACACCAGTGGTGCG
>CM065730.1:23838554-23841054 GCA_033310375.1 Conus canariensis | reverse complement strand
TCCAACGGCCCGACCCAAACCTTTGACCAGAGAGCT
Organism: Conus canariensis; assembly: GCA_033310375.1. NCBI lineage: Eukaryota > Metazoa > Mollusca > Gastropoda > Neogastropoda > Conidae > Conus > Conus canariensis. The sequence goes on along the minus strand of CM065730.1, from coordinate 23,841,018 downwards.
ATAGCAGTATTTTACATATTCCACAGAAACTGGTTGGTGGTCTTTCAAGCAGCAAGTATTGCACTTTTGTGATCATGGACCTAGTAGCTTTGCACAGTTCAGTTTGCTTATGATATATATAATATATATATATATATATATATATATATTATATATATAAACATATGTATAATTCCTTTTCATTTACTATGAAATTTTGTTTGAAATCATGTTTGATGCTTTTTTTTGTCTTATGTATAGTATCATAACATCTCAAAGCATGTTTATCACAAGACTCATTCGGTCATAAAACGTTAATACTTCCACCGCTTTGCTGTGTTGTTTTCATCGTCTTGATTTTATGCTGGATTTGATTCATATCAGCCTTCACCCTTTCATTATTTGGATGAATGGGTGACGATGATTACTGAGACGTAATCCTTTATTTCAAAAGATAAGATTTGTTCTGCTTTTATTGACTACCGGTGAGACAAATTGACTGATATCAGCACTGGCTTTCACTTACCCTTTCCCCTATTCTCAAATGCTTCTGGGGTACGAAAAAGGAGGAAAATGGAAAGAAGGAAAAACCAGGAGCTGATTTTCCGTTTATGTGTACATGTCTATATACATCGTTGTTTCTCTCTCTCCTCTCTCCCTCTCTCTCTCTCTCTTTCTCTCTCTCTCTCTCTCTCTCTATCTATCTATCTATCTATCTATCTGTGTCTGAGAGAGAGAGACAGACAGACAGAGAGACAGACAGACAGAGAGGGAGAGAGAGAGAGAGAGAGAGAGAGAGAGAGAGAGAGAGAGAGTTTGATTTTTTTAGTTATTTATTTATGTCTCCTAGAGAGGAGAGAGAGAGAGAGAGAGAGAGAGAGAGAGAAGAGGAGAGAGAGAGAGAAGAGTTTGACTGATTTTTTCAGTTATTTATTGATGTCTCCTTATCTTAATTTGTATTGTGTTTTTCACTTCTCATTTGAAATCAATGTAAAGCTGTAGTACAACCATCTACTTTTGTTCATTCTGAGGACGACCTTTCATGATCTGAGTGTAACACTTGATGAAGAGATATCTTGTCTTTAAGTATGAAAGGCTACGGGCACAAAGATGATCAACCTATTGGTGTTCCTCGTTTTCACTTTAGCTTCTTTCTGTGTAAATGTTCTAATTGTTTTACCTGTACAGAATTCAGTTTACTACGTGGATCACTCGACGATGATGTTTTCTGGACTCATACAGTAAATGAACGTGGCAGAAACTGTGTTGTTCATAATGAACCCCAAGGTGCAGAACAATCTGAGAAACAGGGAAAAACAATGTGCAAGGAAAACTGTAGGGAAGAGTAATAAAAGGAGGGTAAAGTCTAAAACTAGTTAAGCACAGAAATAAGAAACAGGGAAAACAGATGAAGAAACACGGGATATAAAGACAAAAATAAACAAAGACAAACAAACGAGAAAGACCTAAATCTGGCTGCAGTTTGTAGAATTCTAACACACATAAACACACGTGTAAGCGTGCACGCGCGCGCGCACACACACACACACACCACACACACACACACACACACACACACACACACACACACACACACACACACACACACACACACACAACACACACACACACATATGCACACACACACACACACACACACACACACACCACACACACACACACACACACACACACACACACACACATTTCTTCAGAATCGTCTTGATAACTTTTCTTAGCAATGATTTACTTGCTCTTGATCTACTATAGCCGTACGCTGGACATCACCAACCTATGTGCAAAGATGCACAGTTATGTGTGCGAAAGTTGGAACTTTGGACTTTGGAGTAGCCTGAGGGGCAATGTATGCTTTCCAACATCCTGATAACACTCTCTACTGAGGGCCAGTCGTGTCCAAAGCAGAATATCTTCCTCAAGTGTGTTTACTGATCATGGACATGAATCTCCATTTCCAGTTTAGTGAAGAACCTACCAGACCATTTGGATGATTCCCTGTATGCTATGCCTCCCTGCCAAGATATTCAGGTTTATGTATCTTCAAAATATGATTTCCTCGATGATGGTTCTTAGCACCTTGACCAAAGCAAACGTGATGTGCTCTGGTAAGGGTACAGAGAATATGTCTGTGTTTACATGGAGGCTCTTTCCAAGTGTATGTTGGTTCTCCCTTCACGGGTGGTGATTTAGTGCATTGATTATCATCCAGCGTTGATTCATGCACATGTTTGATGACTTGTATGATTGCAGTCAACTGGGAGGAACAGCAAACTATTTTCAGACAAGTGTAAGAGTTCACACACACACACACACACACACACACACACACACACACACCACACACACACACACACACACACACACACACACACGCACACACACACCCACACACACACACACACACACACCCAAACACACACACACACGCACGCACGCACGCACGCACACATGGACAACTAGAACAGGT
>CM065730.1:23823554-23828554 GCA_033310375.1 Conus canariensis | reverse complement strand
GTGTGTTAAACGATTTTTCGTTTGTTCGCTTGTCTTTGTTGTTGTTTTGTTTTTATTTGTGTCTGTTGATTTTCCTCCTTTCCAATTCCGTTTTGATAACTTTTGACGCAGCCACTCCAATGTACATTTTCTTTGAAAGAGTACGGTTTATAAGCCTATGCTTGTTGTACTCCATGATTTGATGAATATTGCTGCAAAATTGTTCTCGAACAAATAAAATCTGTTTAAACCAAACGACACCTTTGGTGAGCATTACGCTGTGAACTCAGAGCCCTCTGAGACAGCCAGGCATCCGGTCTGAAAGGTCAGAGAACTTCCACTTTTAACCATCAAAGTCCCAAATTCCAAGCAAAGGAGGCCCAGGGGGAGGAGGGGAGGGATAGGGTGGGGAGGTTGGGGAAGTTCTCGCTTTGTTCGATCCATGCTCTTCACGTCTTTCTGTCTTGAAAGCCAGAGGAAATGACCGAGGATAAAGACATTGTTTCCTGCCAAAATGCCATGATGACTGCTGTGTGAAAGACCTTGTGGTGCTTTTAACCTTTTAGCGGTGCTCCATTCACGTGGAACTGGTTCTCACACTTGTGTTTGTCAGTCTCAGTCCAACAGAAAAACCCTCCACCCCACCCCAACCCCCGCCACACTTTACACTCCCACAGCCTCACACCACTACCACATTATCATCGCCCTAGTGTATCTTCCTCTGCCTCACACACAACACACACACACACACACACACACACACACACACACACACACACACACACACACACACACACACAAGGGATAGAGAAGAAATGAACGAGAGGAGAAGAGAGGGGATAGAAATACAGACATACACAGCATAAAGGTTTTGAGGTACAAAGACAGAGGGAAAGAGCGTGGAAAGAGGGACAGCCTCTGACGGACAGACAGACAGAGAACGAGACAGTCAGAAAAAGGGATTAATGAAAGCGAGGCAGACAGAGAGGGAGAGATGGAGGGTGAGAGAGAGAGAGAGAGAGAGAGAGAGAGAGAGAGAGAGAGAGAGAGAGAGAGAGAGAGAGAGAGAGTAAGAGATGATTGATCAGCAAAAGCCACAGCCACGGATACTCATCGATCTGCAAATACCATCTGTTTTCTCAAGAACCAACAGTGCCAGACATTTTGGCACCTCTCCCATTCTACTACAGCAAACAAGACTTCAGAAGGAAGGGTATGGTTCATGTTCCATTCTGTTGTAGCACATTATTTATTTTTTCGCAAATTAGGTTTTGTTGACCATTCTCTGTTTTTGCTGAGGCCAACTGAGTTCCTGAAAGGATATCATGAAGCCCCGGCATCGCACAGTAATCAAGACATTTCCTGTAGAATGCGCAAAAATATCACTATTTCTTTCAAAGAAACCGTAGCAGAACCAATGAGAGTTCATAAACCTATGCAAAAAAAAGCTATCGCGGGAAATGTAACTGCATTATGAATATGCCTGCGTCACTGTTTTTGAAATACAAGTCCAAACATACGTGCTGCTCGTGATATTCTGATGGCGGTCTACCTTTCATTTGTTTCCATATTTTCCCACTGCTTGGATTGAGCCAACATTTAAGAATAGTTTTTTTAGTCCTGTTTCAGATGCTTTCAAACAGGACACAAAGTCAAGTCACAGGCTGTATTTGACAAGGGATGAGCTGTCTTTCCGCACTGAAATATCTCAAGATGGTTGCATACAATTCCACGTAACACACACTCTTATGGTGTTCCAAAGCGTCATTTTAAGAGTGTGGACCAAAAAAAAAAAAAAAAAAAAAAACCTTTGGGTCAACACCAAGACAACAGGCAGAGAACTTCAACAACAAAAGCAGATGGCCGTTTGTGTGACTGTGTGTGTTTGACCCACGTACTGCCCAAGAAATTACGTGTGCGTGCTGTGCGTGCGTGCGGCGTGTGTGTGCGTCGTGTGTGGTGGTGGTGTGTGTGTCGTCGTAAGCGTGGTGTGTGTGTGTGTTGTGTGTGTGTGTTGTGTGTGTGTTGGTGTGTGTGTGTGTGTGTGTGGTGTGTGTGTGTTGTGTGTGTGTCTGTCTGTCTGTCTGTCTGTCTGTCTGTGTCTGTATGTCTGTGTCTATGTGTGTATGTGTGTTGTTGTTGCTACTGATTTGTTGTTGCTAGTCTATGTTGTTGTTAATTACTAGTGCATAGAGACATCCGGTTTGTTGTTGCATTTATGTTGTGTCTGTGCTGATTTACAGACCACATAGTAAAATGATTCACACAACAAATAATAAAAACGACCATGGCAGCTACCAAAATCAGCGAAACAGGTCACAACGTACACCATGGCCTGCGTTGTTAATAAGCCTTAGTATTCATGAATGAATGTAAATAAATGCAGTCACGACAATAAAATTCTTTTTGGACGAACGAAGAGGATGACAACCCCACCATGGACCAGACAAACACAAAGACAGGTCTACACAGATGCAGACAGTAAATCCACTGATTTGAAAACGCAAACGACACGTATAGTGAGCATTAAGGCTGTAAAATCAGAGCCATCTGAGACAACCAGGCATCAGGTCTGAAAGGTCAGAGAACTTCCACTTGTAACCATCAAAGTTACCAAATCCAAGCGAAGGAGGCCTTGGGGGAAGAGGGTAGCGGGAATGGGTCGGGAGGTTAGGTAATGTGTGTGTGTGGGGTGGGGGGGGGGGGGGGGGGGATTGTCACCTTCTTCGATCCATGCTCTTCACTTCTTTCTGTCTTGAAAGCCAGAGGAAATGGACCGAGAATAAAGACATTGTTTCCTGCCAAGATACCATGATGCTTGTTGTGTGTAAGACCTGTCGTGCTTTTAACCTTTTTCGCGGCTCTCCATTCACGAAGAAATAGTTCTCACACTTGCTTTTGTCAGTCTCAGTCAAACAGCACCACCACGCCCCCTCCTCTGCTGACTTTTTCATTTGCCCCATTTCTCGCCATATCAATCACCTTTACCGCCTGACCATATTCGTCTATCTTCCTCATACAGACAGAAATAGAGAAGAGACAGAAGACAGAAAAAGAGAGGACATGGAAATATAGACGTATCAAGTGTGAAGGCTCTGAGGTGCAGAGACAGAGAAAAAGAGAGTGGAAAGAGGGACAGCCTCTGAAGTACAGACTGACAGCAAGAGAAAGTTTAAAAAAAAACAACAGAACAATGTGAGAGGAGAGAGAGAGAGAGAGACAGAAGAAGGACAGAACAGACAGAGAGAGACAGACAGACAGACAGACAACAACACAACACAGAGAGAGAGAGAGAGAGACAGAGAGAGAGAGAGAGAGAGAGAGAGAGAGAGAGAGAGAGAGAGACGATTGATCAGTTACAAAAGCCACGGATACTCTTCGATCTGCAAATACCGTCTGTTTTCTCAAGAACCGGCAGTGCCAGACATTTTGGCAGCTCTTCATTCTGCTACAGCAAACAAGACTCCAGAAGGAAGGGTATGGTTCATGTTCCATTCTAATACAGCGCATCAATTTTTTTTTCTCAATAAAAGCTTTGGACCATTCTCTATTGTTCTGAAGCTAATGCATTTTCTAAAAGGATATCAAGAAGCTCCCGCATCGCACAGTAACTAACAGATTTCCTATAGGATGCATAAAAATATAATATTTTTGGTAAAAATATTATTTAAGGAAAAGCAGAACTAATCAGAGTTTATGAATCTGTACAAGATATGTCCCGCGGGAAATATAACTGTATTATGAAAATGTATGCGTCACTTCTTAAGAAAAAAATGAAAGTCGAAACACGTGCTGCGAGTGATATCCTGACGGCCCACCACCTTTCACTTTATTTAATAACTTCTCACAGGCTGGATTTGAGGTAACATTTAAGATTTGTTTTCAGTCTTATTTCAGACGCTTATAAAGAGGACACAACAAAGTCAGGGGCTGTAATCGACAAGGGATGAACTTGCTTTCCGCACTAGAATGATACAAGGTGGAAGCACATACTTTCACGTGACATACATTGCTCTTCTTTCTTAACTGTCCACCTTCATCCAGTTGAAGATTCTGAAGATGTTTGGGGTGTCCCAGAGCGTCATTTGAAGAGTGTGGACCAAAAATTAGACTATCGGGTCAGCACCTCTCTCTCTGCTTCTCTGTCTCTGTCTGTTTGTCTGTACGCTGTCTGTCTGTCTGTCTGTCTGTCTCTCTCTCTCTCTCTCTCTCTCTCTCTCTCTCTCTCTCTCTCTCTCAAATGAAATGTCATCACTCTATTCCTGATCTCTCTCTCTCTCTGTCTATCTCTCTGTCTCTGTCTGTCTGTCTGTCTGTCTGTCTGTCTGTCTGTCTCTCTCTCTCTCTCTCTCTCTCTCTCTCTCTCTCTCACTCACTCTCTTTCTCTCTCAAGTAAAATTTCATCCTCTATTCCTTCTCCCTCTCTCTTTTTCTCTCTCTCACTCTCTTTCTCTCTCAAATAAAGTGTCATCACTTTATTCCCTCTCTCTCTCTCTCTCTCTCTCTCTCTCTCTCTCTCTCTCTCTCTCTCTCTCACGTAAAGTGTCTTCACTCTATTCCTTCTCTCTCTCTCTCTCTCTCTCTCTCTCTCTCTCTCTCTCTCTCTCTCTCTCTCTCTGTGGCTAGATCGTTACCTTTCCTTCCAGGAGAGACCACCACCATTTCCAGTGAGAACCAATCTCCCTCAACACACAGAGGAGAGCGCGATCTGTCCACAAAGTGGTGGGAACCCCCAGCTGTTTTTCATCTGCCCCGCGAAATGCCAACACGATGAACTCAAAAGTAGCCCCAAGAGTCGCTCCCCTTATACAGTTGGTTCCGTCTGATCATGCTCGAGAGAGGCGCTCAGTCTGACCCTCACACTTCCGAGAGGGAAGGACAGGCAGGAGATGGAAGAGGTATCTTAGATGTTTCTGTTGTTGCTGGTTCCACTCTCTGGTCGCCCAATGCCAATATATTTATTGAACATATTCTCCTCCAAAGGCCCGATCCATAACTTGACCAAAGAGCTGTAGCAGTAG
>CM065730.1:23801054-23806054 GCA_033310375.1 Conus canariensis | reverse complement strand
AAAGCGAATAGGACTGCAGGGGGAAAATTTAAACAAATCTTAAATAAAATGTTAGGAACCACAGAAAACTGACATACGATCTACAAGGACGAAAACAAATAGTTTTCGACCTCTTAGGTCTTCATCAGGTGAAGCCTTAACGAATAAAACAATGAAAATTACTAGCAATTGTTTTTTTCGTTAATGTCTCACCTGATGAAGACCTAAGGTCGAAACTGTTGTGTTTCGTCTTGTGACTCATTTTAATTAAAACAAAATGAAATAAAATAAGAGAAAATAAAACAAAATAAAACAAAACGAAATGAAATAAGATAAAATAAAATGAAATAAAATAGATCAATTTAAAGATAACAGAAAACGAACTCATCCGATTCTCAGTGATCCTCAGCGATCTATCAAAACTTGAAATGGGAGGTAATTTTGGTCCGATCTTTATTATTGATTACGTAGAAGGTGCTAATGGCGTCTGGACTGAGGGAGATGGGAGCGGAATCGGCGAGAAAAACAAAAAACTCAGTGAATCTACGTATCGCAAGTTGCGTGTTCAATAATGTAGCAGACTATAATAACATTACACGACCTCATGTAAACTTCTTCGTGAGGGAGGGCAGTCGCCATTTTGTCTGGCTACGTCGATAATTTTTTTTTTGGATTGATTTAATTTAGAGTCTGTTCACAACGATGGTGATATTAGACAAAGAAACAACAACAACAAAAAATGTGTATGTGTGTAAGTGCTTATATGAGTGTGTGTGTGTGTGTGTGTGTGTGGTGTGTGTGTGTGTGTGAGCGCGTGCGTGCGTGCATGCGCGCGTGCGCGCGCCCGTCCGTGTGTGTGTGTGTGTGTGTGTGTGTGTGAGAGAGAGAGAGAGAGAGAGAGAGTGTGTGTGTGTGTGTGTGTGTGTGCGCGCGCGCGCGCGCGCGCGGACACAAATGCATAAAAGTTTGCCTATTAACGACCAAACAATAATTATAAACTGATAATCAATTACAACAAATGAATAACAGAACTCAATATAGCTTTTGCTATATCAATCATTTTGGGGCTGTAAAGTATTTTCTACGTCGATAAGATGCTTCGAACGTAGGCTAAATGATACCGGTGGTGCCCGTCACAATGATTGCATCGGGTTTTTTTTGGGTTTTTTTGTTGTTGTTTGTTTGTTGTTGTTGTTGCTGCTGCTGCTGTGTTCTGCCACCCTCAATATTTTCAGGAGCAAGGAGGCGGAAGAAGAAGCTGCGGCGGTAGAGGAGGATGGGGCGGACGATTCTTTTCTTTCTTTTCATCGGTGATTTGACTAAACGATCAAGACACAAACCAATGGTAAACAATATGGAATGTAGGCTGTGAAAAGTTCCAGCTGACCAGCCCACCCACCCTCACACACACACACACACACACACACACACACACACACACACACACACCTTTTTTACGCTGTGCTGAAACCACAATTTTATCCCTTTTTTTTTTCTTCTTTTTCTTATTTGCCTGACCACTTCTTTTAGAACTAAGCTCATTCATTCTTCTCCCCCTATCCTTTAAATAACGGCAGAATAACATGCATACCTGACAATCCCAAACACAAGGCATTGCGCTATAGATCTATGTTTTCGTCTCCCCAGATCTAACAATCCTGTGTAGCTGGAATATCTTGCTTGACACCTTGAATAGCGATCCAATTTTCATTAAATTCCAAGCAATGAGACCTGAACCAACTGATCTGATACAGGAAAAAGTTCACAAATATTTTTGCAGATTTGCTGCTTCCAGTACGTTTTCAGATCTATCGTCAACATCAACGCAGACTTGCAAAATTGTGACGCACAAGATGTTGATAAATCATTTGTTTCAGAATGCCTTGCCAACCAATATATCGCAAAGATAAAAACACAAACTGTTCTTAAAAAATAGTTGAGGGATAAGGCTTGCGAGGAGAAAAAAAAAAAATAGAAAAAGATAAAACTGAAAGAAAACAAACGAAATCAATCCGCTGAAACTCTTCTTTAAAAGAAAGAAGCAAGAAGAGAAAAAAATCATGAACAGGAAACTAGGTCAAGCAAAGCGTCAATAGCGGTCTTCTTTTTGTTTAAATGAGGTATGTATTTACAAAATCGTACAGAAAGAATGGGGAAAATGTGTTTCTAAATCGATTTAAACTAGCATTATGCTCTACAATTCTTGTTTTGCTTCGTATTTTGATGCCAGCGAACCCTTTCTGGTTTGATTTGCTAAAAACAGCTAACAGCTTGGCCGAACACAATCAAGGAGAAAAAGAGGTGGGGGGAGGGGCGGAGTGAAGGGAGTCATACACACACACACACACACACACACACACACACACACACACCACACACCACACCACGCACGCACGCACGCACGCACGGACGCACGCACACACACACACACGCACACCACACACACACACACACACACACACACACACACACACACGTATATATATATATATATATATATATATATATATATATATATATAATGCTGAACAATTAAGTAGTGGGGGGAAAACAAGTGCAGGCTAACAATTCTTCAGTCATTATAGTAATGACTTGGCAAAGATTTGAACTTTTAGAAAAAAAAAAAAAAATTGAAGATGAAGAAAATAGGGGGAATATATTATAAATATGAGAAACCCTTCACTTGCTGCCTGAGGGAACCATCGTAATCCCTCTCGAAGACAGATTTATTTGTATATATATATATATATATATATATATATATATTATATACATATACAAATATATATATATATATATACACATATATATAAAGAGAGAGAGGAGAGAGATAAACAGATAGATGTGTGTGTGTGGGGGGGGGGGGGGGGCAGCCCAGACCTTATTAATCACCTTTTAATCATCCCACAACTCACACAAAGTTACTGAATTGACTTTCTAAATAAGGCAACAACAAACGATCCCTAGCTCCATATGGCATTTCTCGTGAAATGCTGTGTCACGCACCTGCTAACGTTTCTAGCATGTTTTCTCTTCCTTCCAAAAATGCGGAAATCATTGTGATATACGGTTCTTATGGAAACATTCTATCATTGTTCCAATCCATCAACACTGAAACCATCGAACGGATATAAACAGCTAACCATCCGATCGCCTTGGCATCTCATATATGCAAAAATATTAATGGAGCGAATTGTATTCAAACGATTTCTGTGAAAAACGTCAGATTGTACAATCAACCAATATTCACACAAAATATTCTGAAAGCAAAAAATGATAGATTCACAAACACATTTCATGTCCTCCCATAAGCACATTCCATGTCCTCCCATAAACACATTCCATCTCCTCCTATTCTGTCTTGTGACATCACCTGTGGAAACCTATGAAATAGAAGGAAAAAAAAACGGCAACAATAATAGCAATAGTAACAACAACATGTGTACACACACACACACACACACACACACACACACACACACACACACACACACACAGAGAGAGAGAGAGAGGAGAGAGAGAGAGAGAGAGAGACAGAGAACAGAGACAGAGAGAGAAAGAGAGAGAGTCCACTCAATTTAAACTTCTACTCTCTCACCATCCTCAATGTGCTCCAACCGGAAGTACATCAACACCTCTCCCAATCCTGCCATTGTGTTAACCTTCCCAGCAACCTCTAAACCGATTTATCGTTCCATCTATCCGTTATCTCGCTGTCCCCAACCTCACAATTCTCTCTTCTCTCTCTCTCTCTCTCTCTCTCTTCTCTCTCTCTCTCTCTCTCTCTCTCTCTCTCTCTCTCTCTCTCTCTCTCTCTTAACTAATGAAATTACTTCACTGCAGAGAGTGACATGACTTGGGACATGCAAAGTCCCGTTGTTGGAATTCTCCGTGCCCTGTGTGGGAAGGGAGGGAGGAAATTAATGATGAGGAAGTACAAAGTAAATGACTTGAGTGTGTGTGTGTGTGTGTGTGTGTATGTGTGTGTGTGTGTGTGTGTGTGTGTGTGTGTGTGTGTGTGTGAGTTAGAGAGACAGACAGACAGACAGATGGACAGACAGACAGAAACACAGTAAAACAGGCAGGCAGACACCGACGAAGACACACACACACACACACACACACACACACACACACACACACACACACACACACACACAGGACTGACACTGACACTGACACTGACACTGACACGTTTTTATTGTCCAATAGCTGTAAAGCCCTTTTGGACAAGAGGAGGGGGGGGGGGGGGGCAATCATATATGACTTAACGTTATATCAAAATGATTTCAAATCACCTTTATCAAAAAAGTACGCACACACACGCACATGAAAGGAATATGCACACACGTGCACATTCAATTGCATACACAGGCGCGCGTGCGCGCATGAGCTCTCACACACGCGCACGCACGCACGCACGCACGCACGCAGAGAGAGAGAGAGAGAGAGAGAGAGAGAGGAGAGAGATGCAGGCGCGCGTGTGCATATACAAATAGTGGATCATCTTGGGATTTGCTGACTTTGTTCCGTTAACACTTTTCTTATCTTCAATGCTTCCGTTAAGAAACAAGCCAGGGATTTCGTTACATTTTCATTATTATTTGAAAGAATAATTATGCTACCGATCTCTGATCAGGGTTTCCTGTAAAGTAATTCAGAATATCACAACTCCGCGTTTTTCATCATAAGCAGGGCAATTGAAAAGTAGATGAACTTTATCTTCTGTCCCATTTCCACACGATGGGCAAAGGTTGTTTATATCTTCTTCACTTTGAAACCAATGTTTGATTTTTTTTTTAGGCCGCTAACTCTTAATCTGAATCTGATAAGACTAATCACGTGCCACTTATCAATACAAATGATAGATTTTTTTTCTGTTTGAAATACATTTTTGAAAGAATGAAACCACCTATATTCATCATCATCTTCTAATTCCGAATATCACTGCTGTTTATAGCAGGGGGAAAAGTCTGTCTTTGAATTCATTGATAAAACCATACTCACAACCAGCACCTTGG
>CM065730.1:23793554-23796054 GCA_033310375.1 Conus canariensis | reverse complement strand
CAATTTTTCTCATACAATCAGTACAAACAAGGAGAACACAGAATGGTTAGCGATTCTTCAGAGACTAGAAAATAATCATGAAAACTGTATCCTGTTTCTGATATGTAAGTGTAACTGACATTAGTATCACCATTGCAAATACATTGAATGTACATAAAACCAAGCGCTGTACACACATTAAACAAACATTTGCCTTAACAAGTACAAGAAGTACGCTGTCAGCAGATTTTCTAACAAGTAGGAACAGAATGGCTGATAAAATGAGTTCAACATATACCATCGTCATCAAACAAATCAGAAGAAAAATTGGAAGTTCCGTTTTGAATCTCCTAATAACACGACTTCAGCGTCATGGAACTCACTCATACAGTCCAAAAGACATTATTTAAGTGTAGTTATACCGTTATCAATATCAAAATGAGTATGATAAGGTGAACCCTCTGATAGGACATAGGTACATGCATATAAGGCATCTACTGTTAAGCCAAAAAGACTCTTGTCTATCAGAAACAAACAAAACCAAAAAAAAGACTTTTGGAGAATTTCTCTTGACTTGTTGAATATAAGACATAAGTTCATTTCGGAGAAGAAATAGTATGCCACCTGATATTTTTCTTTTTATAGTAAATGTAATGACTGGCTTGAAAAAAAAAATAGTTATGACCTGAATATGTGATATGTAGAAGATTATGTACAAAAGTTTCTAACAGACATATGACATAAAATTTAATTAAAACAAATAAGACATGAAATCTCTGTTGTTTACCTCAAAGAGCAGTCGATTAATATTCCAATGCTTAAACGAAAAACAAAACATCTCGCATTTTTAGACTCATCACTGACATTGTATAAATTGCCACTATTCACACATTGACTTCCTTTCTGGGATCTAGTGTTTGATCTTTTCTTATTTGATCGACGGGACATCGTCATAAGTTTTACGCTTTTCGTTTTAGCCATTTTACTTCTGAGATGCGCCTCTGAAAGTTCCCTGCATAGGCTTCAACAGGTTTGGCACGTCTTGCTGTCATTGATATCATACACAGTCAGTCAATTCTCTAGTCGAGTCCCTTGGACTGTGGTCTGTCGTCGGCTCGCGAGGGTACAGAAGACCTAGATACGTAAAGTCTTCCAGTCTTGACTTCACCTCGTCGTTTTTTGTTTTTTTTATTTCATTATTTTTTATTTGTTTGTTTGTTTTGTTGAGCACTCAGCAAGAAGGGATGATTTCACTCTCCACAAGTGAGCCACAACTGGTTTTCCAAGCGTCTTATAACCGTGTCTCGAACCATGACAAACTGAGTGATACTGGTTCAGTCAATAGAATTACTGGTCTCACACAACACACACACACACACACACACACACACACACACACACACACACACACACAACACACGACACACACACACACCAACACACACACACACACACACACACACACACACACATCATGAGTTACATTAGTAGTTGTGAAAAGCTAACTAACCAGTCTCTAAGTTAATTTGGTTCAACCAATGGAATCACGAGTGTGCCTTTACATACGCACAACGAGGAGTTGGATACCATGTGGTTAATGCATAACGCCTGATTCTACTAACTCATGTTCGATTTCCCTGAAATACCCATTGCGCCAACAGTCCAGGCCTCTCCACAAGCCAAGACCTAATGCCTCAAATATTTACTTTGGCCCAGGGCCCACAAGGTGCAAACCATCTTTTAAGGTTGAAGCCTTCTCCAGGGTGTTCACCCTCCAGGCTCAGCAAGGGTGAAACGGTCCACGAGAGCTGCACACAGGCCCACGGTCACTGGACTGAAACACCGACCGCCCAGACTCACTTGTCTCCTCGAGACCTCTGGAGAACCCTATGAATAGCCGCTGGTGACGGTGAGTCGCGTTCACTTTCAAGACTGCTACTTTTATACCTACTTGTCGATATCCCATAGGTATGCGAAATACTTCACACAATTTCTTGTCATATTTCACATCTAACTCGGGGTACCCCCCTTCCCCCCCCCCTTCCCCCCCCTCCCGCCCACCCCTCTCCGCCCCGTCCACACACATATATGGTATTGGAGTTCGAGCATTTGAAGAACCCAAGGAAACTTATTCCCAACATCAATAAAACTACGCTAAATCTGCCTAAGGGACAGGAGAACATTCTGCTGACTCATCACAGACTTTGGGGAACTTACTAAAAAAAAAAAGTTTTAAATGTGGAGATATATACACCCATCATTACACACCGTTGTCTACAGCTATGTGTTACATATGAGTAAAAAAAAAACTGCAAGGCTTTTTATGGATGAGCTCATCATTTTTCTATTTCCTGAGAAGGTCGTAGTTAACTGCATTGCAAGACTTTCCGAAATCGACGAATAGGACACTATAATATCCGGTGGTGATGTTGTCTATCCAATCCTCAACAAAGTTGATCAAGGCTGTATGACAGGAGTGTTTTGTCGAACACCAGATGTCGCAGCTGGTGCGTGTTCAAGT
>CM065730.1:23786054-23788554 GCA_033310375.1 Conus canariensis | reverse complement strand
ATCTCTCTCGCACAGCACTCAGCGCACTGAGCACTCTCTCTGCCTCTCACGCCAGTCGCTCACATCAGGGAATACTGCTCCATTCTCACACAAACGCTCTACCTTTATAAAAATGTACCGGGCCGCAGAGCCAGCAACACGGTGCCAGAGACGAAACGGACCTCGCAAGGCCGGAACCAACAGAAATTTGTGTTTTCTATCGCAGCTTCAGTGTTGTCTGGCTCGCTGTCCGTTCAAACTATTAACACATATTTACTATCGATGAAAACCTCAGAACCCAAGGAATAAAATGCAGTAAGTCACATTTGACAATTTTGTTCCTGTACTAAATCATTGCTGATTAATGTCCCAGAGTGAAGCCACTTTTAACGCGTTTGCGTCATATTTTCCTCTATTTCAATAAAAAATACTGAAGAGCGTGAAATAATTTTACAATGAATGAATAGCTGGCATTTCGCTCTTTTCATACATATAAACTTCATTTTCCGAGACAGTGTCTAAGTGGAGAATTCTGTTATTAAAAATTACTAGAAAACACAGCTGACTTTTCACCTCGCCGGGCCGTCGGCGCCTACTTTTGACACAATTTTCAACTGAAAAATACTCTGTTGAAATGGTCTGTTAAATAATAAATCTTACACATTTTCAGTTGTGTTCATAACAGAAATGGAGTCATTAGCAAGATTTCGATCGGGAAGTCCGAATTTCGTAGAATGATAATTTGGATCAAAACTCCGACAATGAACGAAGAAGGCGACTTGCTCAAGGGAACCGGCGTCGTCAGTCATTTCGTACAGTCGCAAGCCTGTACGGAAAAGATCCTAAGCATGCAATATACGAAATGAGAGCTCATGGACATTACTTTTAACATGCATCTTCAGGTTCTTCGGTTTTCCTCTTACTTTTTGTAAAATCAAGAATTATTCAATGCTCATTCGACAGGCAATTGAAAATGGCGCCAAGATTACTCGTGCAAAATACCAGTTTAGAGAAAATATGGGCTTCTCAGCCCAGTACGGTTGTAATGAATAAAATACATTAAATTTTGTGACTTCAGCGACATACATACAACTATGTAGGTTCTGAAGTATTTATGATTTAAAGAATTTACACAATTAAAATGAGATTCAACCAAGGGAGGTAAGGGGGAAGATAACTCTTGAACAAAACATTTTCATCCACGAAAGGTAACCAAAAGAAAATATATACACTGTTAGCACCCGGCTACATTATTATTATTATTATTGTTATTATTATTATTATCATTATGAACACTTATATAGCGCCTATTCTCGGCTAGAGACCAAGCTCTAAGCGCTTTACAATCCACACTCGTTTACACAACGGGCTGCCTACCTGCGTAGTGCCGACTGAAGGAGCTGCCAGCTGGCGCTTCATTCAGTCGTTTCCTGTGTCATCCAGTCAATATCGTTCAATATCGTTCACTCAGTTTCCTTACTTCCTTCATTCTTTCCATTTCTCACGCAGGGTGCATGCTATGTGCATCTGCCAAATTTCATTCTCTCGAGTTGATCGACGTGTACGTTCTATGCTGACCCAGTGTGTATTCTCTCTTGTGGCCTTGCTTTTATTCTCTTGGGTAGGCTAACTTGTCATTTTCTCTGGTAACACAACATGTATTCTCCCGAGTAGCAGCTTGTATTCTCTTTGGTAATCCCATTTGTACTCTCTCTCTTGTAAGGCAGCTTACATTTTCTGCTGTAGCCCAGCCTGTATATTCTGGTAACTCAAAAGTTGTCGTTTTGGTTTGGTCTGCTTTGGCTTGGTTTGGGTTAAAACATTTTGTTTTACTCTCTTTTATTTGGTTTTGTTTGTTAGTTGGTTTGCTTTTCTGTTAATCATATTCTTGTTCTCAGCTGTAAGCTGCCACCCACTTCGTGTATACCAGGGTAATACAACTTAACTACTTTTTTATAGATCAAACTTTATTCTGTCTGGTTAAAAAAAAAAAAAAAAAAAACCTGTATGTCTATGGCATTTTCTCTTGTAAACCAATCTGAATTCTTTCCCACATTTTATTTTCTCTCCTAAGGCAACTTGTATTCTCTGTACTAAGTGAGTTTCCATTCTCTGTCGTACTTCGACTTGTATTCACTCTAGTAAACCAACTTGTATTCTCTTTGGTAACCTAACGTGTATTTCTAATGTTAACGGTTTTGTTGTGTGTGTGTGTGTGTGTGTGTGTGTGTGTGTGTGTGTGTGTGTGTGTGTGTGTGTGTGTGTGTGTTTTTTGGCTGTTTTTTTCTCTTTGATTTGTTTTGTTTTTTGTTGTTCTTTTGCTACGGCTCCAGGCTAATATATCAGTGCTTGGTACTTAATGATATTTATAGTTTCATGTCCATCTAAGGTGCCACGAATAGGCATTACTCAGACAGGCAATTATAACCCCATCTGTGTGAACAACACAATTTACCAGATAGGAAGACAAAAAAATGTGTGATTAGTGGATCTTCCAGGTGAGGTTCTTATATTGGTCGGA
>CM065730.1:23768554-23778554 GCA_033310375.1 Conus canariensis | reverse complement strand
GTAAAGGCGCTTCGGTAAACAAAACACACAAAAAAAAACCCAACAACAACAACAACAAAAAACACCAGTGAGCAAAAACCCATTAAGAAACGAACGAGAGAAAGCGCTCCAAGACTACAAAACATGGTCAATAGATACTCCATCTGTCATCTGTGACGTCCTAGAATCGAAGCAAAGGAAGATCACACAGCCATGGATCTGAAATCCACAAGACTGGAAATGCTAGACAGGGACTACCAAAGCGACATCTGGACTCCAGTCTGCAGAGATGGCTCTGCAGAAAATGCGCTAATTGGGGAGGTTGTGCAATACAGCAACTATGTTACTACTGGCTGTTTCTGCATCAGCTTTGAGCTGAAACCTGTGCATTGCGGCATACTGCTCAGATCCTTTAGGCAAGAAACGGTCTGCTATCTCATATTGGTCTTCCATACTGACTGCCGAATACATCTCCAGTCGTCAGACCAATCAGCCAGACCAAGACCGCCCCCCCCCCCCCCCCCCCCCCCCCCCCCCCCGGACACTAGCTTCACATGCTGGGCTCCCGAACAAGTCTGGTGTTACCGTGGATCCCCTCTCAGTGTTTGTTTTTTTTACAGCCAGTGAACAAACAGACAAACTCTCCAAGCAAGACAGTAGTCAGGAGCAATTTGCCTACCAAATATCCCACCCCGGAGAAATCAAGATCCTCCTTAAAACCCTCTTCAAAAACAGATGGAGACGGCGTCTGCAGACAGGACCTGGAGAGGATGGCATCTACTGGATGGAAAAGGCCGAACAAGTCACCATCGTCAGACTGAGAACAGGAAGTTGTCAGCCCGTGTCACATCTCTTCAGACTGAGGGTCTCTCGCATGGACGAGTGCCTATGTGGCACTGGTCCACAGACACCCAGCCCACAGCCTTCAGTCCTGTTCTACCTTAGGCACCGTACGACATAAAACAAGGTCCAGTGGAATACACCTAATGGGGGGGGGGGGGGGGGGGGGGAGCTGCTGGGGACCGAACATGTCGCTAACGCTGACAGCGAACTCGGCCCAAAACACACGACTGCCCATTTAGCCAGGCCATTAGTGCAGAAGGATAAAAAGATGTGTTCATCCAAGGAAGGACTTGGTGTTAGAAGAGACCATGAGAGATATGAAAATTATAGAGATCTAAAGTCAAATTAGTCAAAAGAAAAAAAGACCTTGTTGATATAAGCATACATTGTTTCCGTGTTGCTAGACATGATCCAGTGTCCTGCCACTATTCTACAACTTACACCGTTATGGTGTGATGGGGAAAAAAAATAAAGCTTTTTCATTTTAGCTGGAAATGAACAATTTTGGTTAGTGCCTCCTCTACCAAGACTTCAGGAATAAATTTCTCAAGTACACGGACAGCTTTCGTGCACTTCTTAACGCATCCAGTATCTCTCATAAACATAACGTATTCAGATATGTTTTTGATGCGATTTATGGAAGGAAGGGGGCAATACTTTAAACCGTGAATTCTTGTTGAAAAATATCATCATTTTTTTTTTTTTTTGGTCAGTCAGAGTCTGTTGTGATGCATTACTTTAAATATCATCATCCTTTTTTTCTTTAATCAGATTCTGTGGTAGTACATTAACTTGGACATTGACTTTCAATTAAAAAAAAATTATTGATGATGCGTCTGCGTCTGCTCTCTGTTAATTTCAAGGGGTTGAAAACTGAAATCTCTTTTATACTTATGATAACATACGTGATCAAGTCCAGCTTTCCATTGTCTTGTGGCCCAACGGCAATTAAAACTTTCTCAGTCTTAAGCTACACACACACACACACACACACACACACACACACACACACACACCACACACACACACACACACACACGCACGCACGCACGCTCTCACGCACGCACGCACACACGCAAGCACACACACACACACACACACACACACACACACACACACACACACACACATACACACACGCACGCACACACATCAAAATACAATACAGCACAACATACATATGCACACGTACGTTCTGCACAATCTCCTCAGAGGACAGTGATTGTGGTCGATTCATTTCAGGGCAGAGCAGTTGTACCCTTGAGCATCTATCAGGATCCTTGTTCTGCCTCTGCCTTCGTTGCTGTCACTTTCTATCAGTTATACCCATCTGTTTTCACCGCCACCATCTCTCTACCCCAACTCCCCTGCCCCCCCCCCCCTCTCTCTCTCTCTCTCTCTCCTCTCTCTCTCTCTCTCTCTCTCTCTCTCTCTCGGGGGAGCTGGAGTGGATGTCAGCCGGTGAACACCATGTGGGATCGCGTCTGAAAAATAATAGCAAATTATACATGTTATAGGCATTGCTGTGGACCCATTTCTGGCAGAGACTGCTGTGAGGTGCCATGCCTTCAGAAACGTTGGATTTTAGACAGCGATGTGGTCTCTTTGTCTTTGTTTTTGTGTCGTTTATGAAGAAACGTGCAAATTCAAATCTACCGCGACTGGGACTGACATTGAAAACCAGAACAACCGGTGTCGTGTGTGGTTTCCTCCTCACCTATTTCTTCTGGGGGAGTTTGCTGCTGTTACGATGCGGCGACGTTGAACTGAATCCAGGACCCCGTGCATCCATGAAACAAACGCAACTTGGATCTCAGTCCTCACGTTCTCCTAGTGCTAGTGCACAAGACACACCATCGGATGCTTCCCAGAACAGAGATCAGTGCTCTAGAGATGTCTTGTCTATGCTCCATCAGTTGAACCTGAAGTTTGATGCGGTGAGGGATGACATCAGAGGCCTCAGAGACGGTTTTGATATGATGCACGAGGAAATGAAGAACATGAAAGAAGAGTGCACCCGTCTGCGAGAAGAAAACGCCGCACTGAGGGAGAGCAACGACCGCCTAGAGAAGAGGATGGAAGAGATGGAGAGGAAGACTGACGACTTGGAATGCAGATCCAAACGGAAGAACGTCATCATCCATGGGCTCCACAAACCAGAGAAGAAGTCGGCAGATGACCTGGAAGCTGCTGTCAGGGAACTCTTCACTGACCGCCTGGAGCTGGCCAAGGACGTTCCCTTCGACCGCCTACATCGTTTGAACCAGAGGCCCAACGCTCCGATAATCGGGTGCTGTACCTTCTACAAGGACAAGGTAGAGTTGCTTAGGGCGAGAGGGAAATTGAAAGGCACTAAGATTTTCATTGGGAGGATTTTTCTTTCAGGGTTAGAGAAATTAGACGGAAACTGTTGCCCCATTTGAAACAAGCAAGGGCAGCCAATAAAAAGGCGTCAATGGTATTTGACCATCTCATCATAGAAGGTTCTAAGTTTTTTGTAGACTCAGAGGGCAAGCTGAGAGAAATGAAATAGGACAGTGGCCGCTCTTCTTGTGAAGGTGTTTCTTCTCTGTTTTGTTGTGTGAATAATGTTTTTTCCACATTTGGTTTAGGGGAGCATCCAAAACGTTGACACCGGTTGATCAACCAGAGAACATTTGTGAGGCTGACGCTGCACGTGCTTGTATGTTTGAAGCTTGTGACATTGTCAGTGACAGTGAAGAATGTGTGAGCGAGCGGGTTACAGGCCGTGCAGCCGTGCAAGAAAGTTCACGGTCGCGCTCTGTGTTAGGTCAAGTTAATACTGATTGTGAAGCACGTGCGTTTTCTATTAAGCGTTTTAAAGTCTTGCAATGGAATGTCAATGGACTGCTCCCTAAATTAAAACATAAAGATTTCGTTTCTTATGTTCGTTCCTTTGACATCATTTGTTTTGTTGAAACCTACAGAGACATTTCAGTCAGATTTATTTGTTGATTATATGATCTTTTGTAAATCTGCTGTTAAATTTTCTAAACATGGTCGTTTTTCTGGTGGAGTTGTGTGCCTTATTAAGAGAATGTATGCTCCATTTGTTCGATCTATTGACGTAGATTACTCTAATATTATTGTTTTTCTTATAGACAAAGCTCTATTAGGTACCATGAGAGATATATTGTACATGTGTGCATATGTTCCGCCTGAGGGTCACCATTTTATTCTTTTTTTGATGTAAACAATGGCATTGGTCTTCTGGAAGAATGCTTAGCAGATTGTTCAGTTGCATTTCATGATGTATACATTGTATTGTCGGGAGATTTCAACAGTCGAACTGCTGATATAAACGTTGATGATTTTTGTAGTGAAAATTTTATTTACTCATTAAAAACAAGCAGTTCGATCAACAATAGGAATTCTCAAGACAAAGTGCTGAATAAATATGGTAAGCTTATGTTGAATTTATGTACTACATTTGATTTACGTATTCTGAATGGTGCATGTAATGGCGACCACTATGGTTGCTACACATACATCTCAGATTCAGGCAGTAGTGTAAATGATTACTTTTTCATGTCAAATGACTTGTTTGCCATATTTGAATCCTTGTGTGAACTCAATATTCATGATATGTTTCATTCAGATCATATGCCACTTGAATTACACTTAAATTTTTCGGAAGAGCATGGCAGTATAAAATCTCCAGATGTGAAGCAAACATTAAATAGGATAGTCTGGAACAATGATGCAGCGCCAGTGTTTATTAACTCAATGCACTCTGAGGAATCTCGTAGAACATTAGAGCTGGCTGTACGTTTAATCGACTATGATATTGACAGAGCTTTGTCTACTTTTAATGATTGTATTAAGCGATGTGCTGAATGCATGAATAAGCAGATCAGCACTGGTGACAATGATAAATCAGATGACTGGTACGATCATGAATGTAAAACAACAAAGAAAAATTTAAGAAAGCTTTACAGAACAGCCCGTCGAACAGGAGATCATGAAGACGAAAATGCTTTTTGTATCGCACGTAGAGAGTATAAGCATCTGTTAAAACACAAAGAGAACGATTTTCATAAGTCGTTGTTAAATGAATTGTTATCTTCTGTGAATAATCAAAAGCAATTTTGGGAAAATGTAAATAAAATTGCATGTAAAAGAAAACACATTAGTAATGATATCACTCTGGATGACTGGTTTCAACACTTCAAAAATTTACTCGAAAAAGAAAGTGAAGTAGATGATGACGAATTTAATGTTGATGATAATGATTATTATTTTAATCGACCAATTTCAAAAGAGGAAGTTATTTTAGCAATTAGAAAGATTAAAATGAAAAAAGCTGCTGGACCGGATGGAATAATTGGAGAATTGTTAAAAAATGCAGGTGATTGTGTTGCAGATTTCTTTGTCATATTCTTTAATGCTTTGTTTCAGAAAGGTATATTCCCTGACACATGGACAGAAAGTATTGTATTTCCTCTGTACAAAAAAGGTGATGTCAACAATCCTAACAATTACAGGGGCATATCGCTATGCAATATTAGTAGTAAAATTTATAGTACAGTTATTAATCATCGTTTACAAGAGTGGGTTGAAGAAAATAACATTACTGGAGAATATCAAGCAGGATTCAAAAAGAACTATTCGACTATTGATCACATGTTTACTTTGTTAGCTCTTGTTCAAAAACAGTTCTCTTTCAACAGAAAATTATACGTTGCATTTATTGATTTTGAAAAAGCTTTTGATACTATAAACAGGAAAATTCTTTGGTCAGTTCTAGTAAAAAATGGTATAAGAGGTAATCTATACCATTGCATTAAAAGTATGTATAATAATGTTAAAGTTAAGGTACGGTGTGGTTATAAATTAACTGATTTTATCATGTGCACTTACGGTGTTAAGCAAGGTGATGTGTGCAGTCCGGTTTTATTTTCTTTGTTTATTAATGAACTTGCCATAGAAATAATTCAAAATGGTAAACATGGTGCAATGTTTACAATCGACTATTTTGAGCTCTTTATCTTACTACTTGCAGATGACGTTGTACTGTTATCAGAGACAATGATTGGTTTGCAAACCCAGTTAAATAGTCTGCAACGCGCAGCTTTTTCTCTTGATTTGAAAGTGAATTTAAGTAAGAGCAATATAATTGTGTTCACAAAAGGTGGTTATTTAGCAGCAAGAGAACATTGGACGTATAACCATGCTGTGATGCCTGTGGTAAATGCTTATAAATACTTGGGTATATTGTTTTCAACAAAACTCAGCTTCACATTAGCATGCAATGACCTGGTAAGTAAAGCAAAGAAAGCTCTGCTTTGTATTATGAGAAAACTTCATGTTTTGAAGAATTCTAGTTTAGATTTGTTGTTGAAGTTATTTGATTCCCAGGTTCAGCCCATTGCTCAGTACGGTGCAGAACTTTGGGGACTAGACGTTGCAGCCTGTCAATGCGAAAAAGTACATCTTTTTGCCTTAAAGAAATTTTTAGGAGTCGAAATGCGAACACCCAATGACCTTGTTTATGGAGAGACCAATAGATATCCTATTTACATAAATTCTGTATTAAGCTGTATTCGATACTGGTTAAAATTAACTAAAATGAATGATTATAGATTACCACGGAAAGCTTATGTGATGTTATATGACCTAGATGTAAGAGATAAAAGAAACTGGGTGTCAAATATCCGTAGTCAATTATACAAATTTGGATTTGGTTATGTTTGGATGAACCAAGGCGTGCAGAATGATAGATTATTTCTTTGTGAATTTAAAGAGAGATTGATTGCGTGCAGGTGGCAAGAATGGGACGCTCACGTCAAAAATAGCGATAGATTTACCATGTATCGGACATTTTGTACAGTTCACGATGTCAAACTTTATCTGCAAATGGATTTAGGCAAACACTTGAAGTTAATTATGATCAAATTTCGACTTGGAATTTCAGATATTGCACAACACAGGTATCGCTACTGTAAACATAGTGGAATGGATCTGACTTGTCCACTTTGCAATGATGGAAAAGAAGACGAACTGCATTTTGTTTTATGCTGCTGCAAGTTATCTAGTCTAAGAGCGCAATATATACCAGTTAAGTTTTTCAGGGATCCCTGTCAATTTCGGTTAAGTCTGCTTATGGCATCTCAAAATGAAAGTGTAGTAAGAAATTTCTCAATTTACTTGTTCAAGGCATTTCAATTTCGATCAGTTATGACTTCATGAATGAGAATTTCATCCAATCTTTGATGTGTTATGTAATATTCATACATTGTTGTTACTTTCTCCATACCCCCCTTCATAAGGGGCAATGGCCTTTATATGAAGTAAACCATCTGAGCTCTGAGTTCTCTCTCTCTCTCTCTCTCTCTCTCCTCTCTCTCTCTCTCTCTCTCTCTCTTTCTCTCTCTCTTTCTCTCTCTCTCAAACACACACATGCACGTTTTCAACACACACACACACACACACACACACACACACACACACACACACACACACACACACACACACACACACATGCACGCGTTCAACACACACACACACACACACACGCCAACACACACACACACACACACACACACACACACACACACACACACACACACACACACACACACACACACGCACACATACATCGAGTCCTCTGCTCAGAGATCCTATCTCCTAAGCTTAGCATGCGCTTCAGTGTGCGTTTGCGCAGCACGCAGATCCCAAGGCAGTTGACTAATGACTAACATTGGGGAGTGCACGTTTCCAACTCATGCGCAAACCTCTCGCAAACTATTCCACGTCACCGCGCAAGCTGCCACGACGAATATTTATTAAATCAGTCTTCCACGCCTCTCTCGGGGCAGAGTCATCCGTTTTTTTACATGGGTGGATGGATTGGGGGATGGCTCGGTGGCTTGGGGGCAGGGAGAGGGGTGGGGGGTGGGGGTGGGAGGGAACGGGAACATGGGACATTCGTGCCATATGGCTACGAAACCAATCAGACTGAAAAAAAAGTGTGTTACAATCTATGCTGAAATCGGACACGGAGGGGGTTTGGTGGGGGGGGGGGGGGGGGAGGAGGGGGGGGGGGAAGAGGTTATTATTTGTTAGTTAGTTCGTTCGCGCAGACGTGTGTGTGTGTGTGTGTGTGTGTGTGTGTGTTGTGTGTGTGTGTGTGTGTGTGTGTGTGCGCGCGCGTGCGTGCGTGTGTGTGTGTGTGTGTGTGTGTGTGTGTGTGTGTGTGTGTGTGTGTGTGTGTGTGTGAGTGCACGCGCGCGTGTCTGTGTCTGTGTGTGCATTTGCGAGCGCGCGTATGTGCGTGTGTGTGTATGTGTGTGTGTGTGTGCGCATGCGCGCGTACTTGCATATGTGCGTGCGTATATCGAGGGTTGACTGCCAGAACCATGTATCTGAATTTTCTGATTGTTTACAGGAGACGATTTTTAAACTTTCAGCTGCTGCAGCATGAAGAACAAATTAAGTAAGTGCCTCAAAACTTTAACACAAAGTAAATCAATATCATTTCTGTTAAAAGCATTTTCTTGAACTGCATTTATCTCTGTGCAAAATGTAAACAATAAAATTTAAAACATGCATTAGATGCTTGATTTTCGACAGCTAAAAGTGCCATGATCAAGGACAACCAGAAACCAGTATCTCAAAGATAACAGGTTTTGCCAAAACCGTTCTGAAAGAATTTCGACCAGTTGAGATAGCAAAAAGAAAATGACTGAAGATGCTTGGTTTTTACCGGCTTGAAGCGCCATGAACGAGGTCAACCAGAAACCAGTATCTCAAAGATACCAGGTTTTTCCAAATCGTTCTGAAAGAATTTCCTCCAGTTAAGATAACAAGAACAAAGTGACTGATGATGCTTGGTTTTTACAAGCTTAACGCGCCATGAGCGAGGACAACCAGAAACAGTATCTCAAAGATACCGGGTTTGGGGAAAGTTTGCACAGAAAGAATTTCCTCAGAACGTAATTACAAGAACATCGTATTTGGATATAATGGACTTTGTAGGTACATGAAAAGCATCTCTTTTTAACAAACGGACTGGACTAAATCGATTTTTTTGTTCTACTGCGATTTTGCAGTCACAAAACTCGGTCTTTTGGGTCCCCAAAATGTATAGTAACCTCATATTAATATGCAAGTGTACCTTGCACAGTTCTTAGCTTTTTGAGTCCAGATGATCTGTAAAACAATGAATGTGGCAGCCAGGTATCTATGTTTAAGAGACTGTAAGACTACCAGTTACATACATGCAAACACTGTTATATGAAAAGAAATCATGGTAATGAAACATGCAGACAATGCATGGTGTGTGAGGCTTTGAAAAAAAAAGTGAAAAAATGGGGGAAAAAAGAGGATGGAGGCCCCACTGGGAAAACAAAAGGGAAAAAAGAAGAAAAAAGACCGTCTTAACAACAACAACAACAACAACAAAGAAAAAAAAATACAGAAAAAAAATACAAAAAACAAAAGACAAAAAAAAATATGTAAACACGGGGGCAGGGAGGGGGAGGGGAAAAAAAGGAAAGAAAAAAAAAGAGAGAAGATATCACCATTACAGTTTCAGTAGAGCTCTTGTCTCTATCCTATCTAAAACATTAGCATAAAAAGTGTTTACTACTATCCTGTACTTTTCCAGAATCCACGTTGCACCAGATATAATGTTTACATAGTGAAATAATCCAAACAGGAATCCAAACAAAAGAACAAGAATTACAGTGCCTTTGATATTTACTTGATTCTGTCTGTATTAAAGAAAAGATGAAGAAAAATAAAACCGTTTTCACACTCGAAGTACCACACACAGGGCAGGTATGTGCATCAGCAGTTGGATGCTTCAGCACAACAGTGCAAAGAAAAGATAATCACCAGCTGAATGAGTCCAAAGCTTCAAGAAAACCTGAACTGTCATCAAAGTTATTTAACAAAAACCTCCTTTTGCTCGAATACTTCCAATTTTTCTGTAAATCATGCACACAATAGTAATCTTTGATTAGCCTGTATCATGATATGTGTGCGTGTGGTGTGTGTGTTGTGTGTGTGTGTGTGTGTGTGTGTGTGTGTTGTGTGCGTGCGTGCGTGCGTGCGTGCGTGCGTGAGTGCGTGCGTGTGTGTGTGTGCGTGAGTGCGTGCGTGCGTGCGTGTGGTGTGTGTGTGTGTGTGTGTGTGTGTGTGTGTGTGTGTGTGT
>CM065730.1:23731054-23738554 GCA_033310375.1 Conus canariensis | reverse complement strand
CTCAAGGGTCTGTTATTGCCCCTTTACTTTTTAGTATTCTAATGTACGATTTACCCACAAAAACTGCTGAAAATATAGAACTAGCCCAATATGCAGATGACATATGCATATGGATGAAAGTGACATTAAAAAAAAGTACATCTGTCAGATCACAAAACTATATTAAAAAGTTATATCAGAAAGAACTAAATACCTTTTCTGATTATATGACTGAAAATGGTTTGCAAATATCAACTGAAAAAACACACATGATGTTATTTAATACTGGATCTGATCCAGTTAATATGCCTTTATTTCAAGTCAATGGCATACCCATCAAATATACAAAAATAGTTAAATTCCTTGGAGTAAATTTAACATCAAAGTTGTCATGGAATTTCCATATAGAGCATGTTCTAACAAAAGCTCGAAAAACTTTAAATCTGTTAAAGATTATTAGCAAGCATGCTTGGGCTCAGGACACAGTTACTCTTTTGCACCTTTCTACTGCACTGGTTAGATCAAAATTAACGTATGCACAAGAGGTGTTCTTCAGTGCACCCAAATGCTTACTGAAAAAACTTCAAAGTATTGATTCCAAAGCATATAAGATAGCCATGGGACTACCAGTACATGCCTCTTGCACAAAAGCATACAGTGCTGCTGGAATATTACCACTGGAAGAATATAGGAATCTTGCATGCACCAAATTTGTTATAAGAAGTTCTACTATAGACAACAACATAGGCCCTGAAATAAATATTAAATCGGACACTGATTTTCCCAAAAGGGCTAAAAACATATCATCTCAAATGACTCTAAGAACATATACTTCCTCGATTTTAGAATCCTCAGATATCAAACTAACATCTATTGCAAAAAGATCTATTGTGTCTCCTATCCCTCCCTGGAAACTAGTACGAGCACATTTTGATATTGAGCATACAGATTTAACAAAGGCTGAAAATACTAATTTGTTATCATCCAATATGAAAATGCATTTGCATGATCACTACTCCAACCATTTTAAGATATACACAGATGGATCATTAATCAATGAACACGCAGGTGCAGCATACATTATCCCAGGCCTTAACAAAGAAAAGTCATATTATCTCGGAAAAAACAAATCTATTTTCACTGCGGAGTTAACTGCTATAATGATGGCCTTAAAGTTTGTTGTTGATTACCCTCAAAATTTGCTTAAAGTTGTTTTATGTGTAGATTCTAAGTCAGTTCTTACTGCAATGAAGAATTTTAAATTAAAAGTTCGACCTGAGATGATCACTGAAATAAATAACTTAGTCCATTTCCTCTCAGTTAGAGACACTGAAGTAACATTTCTTTGGGTGCCCTCCCACTGTGGGTTATATTATAATGAAAAGGTTGATGTTCTAGCAAAGAGAGGAGCAAAACGATCTTCAGATTCGCATTTTTTGAACTTCTCTATGTCAGTGCAAGAGTGCTATACTTTGGCAGAAAAAGTACAATTTTCTAATTTTCATTTGATAGAAAGAGAAACTGGGTGTTTTGGTTTACACGATGAAATGAAAAATATTCATGAAAAATTAAGTAAGTACGATCAAAACATATATCGTAGACGACAGGTAAGTTCCTTGATCTGTAGATGGAAACTGGATTGTTTTAAAACAAAGTATGTGAAAAATATATATTGTATATGTGGTCATAGCATATCAACTGATCACATTCTTTCGTGTAACTTAATGAAAAAATTCATCCCATATACGTCTGTACAGCCTATTCAAAATGTTTTCCTGTCAGCAAGTGAAATATATCTTTTCTTTTTACACTTAGCTAAAAGTCCAATTGGCAAATACTTATAATAGATAGCAGTCAGTAGTGAGATGAGACAGAAGAGTTATATGGGTTTTTTTCCCTTCATCTTTGATTAAGTGGATTTTCTATTTTTGTGTTATAGTTGTAGATAAGTTAGGATTTTTTTTGGGTTTTTTTGTTTTTTTTTTACTCGTTGTGTTAACCTTTTATCCCCGGCCCCAATTTTTTCCCCGTCTAATATCACGTAATGTGGAAAGACGTAAAACAAAAACAACAACAACAAACACACACACACACACACACCACACACACACACACACCACACACACTCCATTAAATGAATTTCACTGTGCCTTATTTGTAGCATGGGTTATCTTTTTTTTTCAATGTTGATAAACGTGTACATTATCTTATTCACAACCACCGAAACCCTCTTCTTACTTTTCCTTCTCTTCCTCCTCTGTTCCCGCTCTCCATCGTCCTTCTCTTCATCACCATTAGCTATTCAGTACAAAATCAGCCAGTCATCAACCAATATTGGCGCTAAACTCGTGCTCGCCTCTGACAGTCGATCCCAAATGACGTAAGCGACACAATGGTCTGCAAGGATCAATGTGGATCGGCGTGTTCCATGCCAAAATGTCACTAGCATCAAATCGGTTAAGGAGTCAAACTGTCTGGGTGTCAGAGTAGTTCCCGTTGCTATAATTCGTTTTGACGCCGGGGTCAAAATAGTCAAAAACCAGCCGCCGTGGTGAAGTGGTTAGTGTCGCAGACTCCCGGCTGGGAGGTCGTGGGTTCGATTCCCATCAGAGCCATGTGGGACTTTTCTGCCCTAATCAGCTTCTACCCAGAGCTGAGTTTGCCACGGGCTCAGCTGGGAAGACTGGGACCACACAGTCGAGTTTTCACCCACTAAAGTCGTTGAGAGTGCTGGTTCAGTTTCCTGACCAACACTGCAGGAGTCTTTATCTCTCGGGCCTGGTTGACGTCGAGATATGGTATGAAAGAAAGCAGAGAGTACAGCCCTGTCATGCAGTCTCAGGCCGGACTGGGAATCCATAGCGTCATCTTCATCATCCTTATTCTAATCGACCAGCATTTATTTAAAATGAAAGTCTGAAATTCAGTGGCCCTTCATGCTCTGCTCTCATGGTGACCTCAGTTTCGAAGTCTTCTCCACGTCTATGGCCTTGGTTTGATTCCGTCGGGGTCACCGGCATAGGCAAATTCATGGGGGCTGTCGTTGGATGGACGTGGTGGCACCCTCCGGAGGGAGAGCTCACTTACGCCGGCTCCGCGACTAAGCAATTTTTGTCGTCTGTAGGAGGCAGTAGGTGGTGTCTTGCATATGTTGGATCAGAACAGGTACTACTGAAAACCACCAAAGTGACTCGGCTGCAGTGCAGTGTCTCGCCTAGTGGGTTGCCTCTTGACGACTTAAAGGTCTACTCTAGAGATTTTCGATAATTTGTTAAAAACAGGTCTACATGTCATATAACTACAGTATGGTATTCATTTTTCAAAAGAAATCACCGGAAGAATTTAATAGATAAAAAACGATTTTTCCACACCTGTTCAAACCCCGCGCGGTAGACCGAAAACCGTGACGTCACTTGATGGACTGGCCGTCAGCCGCGACCTACACAACAAGCCAACGCCAAGTGAAATCAACACGAGTTGCGATCCCCCACAGCCTAAAAAGTCACGAGGGGGTGGCAGATATTGTGCTGTAGGCGAGTGCAGCAGCTCAGCAGGAGACGGATATTCTTTGCGCACATTTCCATCTGATCCAGATACTCGAAAGAAGTGGATTCGGTTCATGCAACCATGCCGGGCCGCTAAGTTCTTTTTACACGTCAGTTCCAGCTGGACCACGGAAACGAGCTATTCCGATAATTGCCGAGCCCGTTCGAGTGGATCAAAAACTTCGTCTGCATTGTGCGCGTATACTTTGAAGGTGGAGTGGTAAGCTCGTACAGATGAGTACGATAGTCGCACGTTTATTCTGTTCTTATCTATGGACAGATCACACTTGTTAAATTGAATGAACACGTTATGGCTTGAGGAAGGAGAATCTCCGCTCGCCGTCCACGCGTGATCGCATCAAAAAGTCAGTCGGTAGCCTCCCTCGAGACTTCGGTAAAGTCCGTACGCCTTCGGAATGCTGTGTTCGGGCGTCCAGCTGGAACTGAATAGCTCGTTTCCGTGGTCCAGCTGGAACTGACGTGGTAAAAAGAACTTAGCGTTCAAACTGATAAGGTAAAGACCTTGCAGAAACATCCCCAGAGTCACATTGGCTGTCACAATCATAGTCACTGCTTTTACATGATAAATTAAATACCGAGCGAGATGTGCAAAAACCATCAGAATCGCTTTCTATCGCCGTCGCTGACACTCATGTGACGTCACATCCAAGAGCAGTTAAGCCATGCCAAGATTTAGTTGATTACCTCCCGTTTTCTTGATTACAGGTGAAAATGCCCACTTTCGCGGATCGATTTCGTGTGATCGGGAGCGAATCGTATGTTTATTTTACCAATTTATCAAACATTTCATATTTCTGCATAAGCTGACCAATTATCGAAAACCTCTAAAGTAGACCTTTAACACTGGCTGGTCCCTGTGGGTTGCAGGCGCCGGGCCTACGGCAGGCCGGACTGGACTGTGGCTGTGGACGCGGGAGGGGGGGGGGGGGGGTCCGAAATGAACAGTGTGGGTGCAGTGACACCAAGGTGGAACGGAAGATGGAAGAGCAAAAAAAAAAAAAAAAAGGGGGGGGGGGGGGGGGGGGGGTTGCCCTCTCGAGACTTGGGCAGGATCGCTCACACAAACTTTGCACCTTTTCTTTCGATGTCGTCTCGGGGTTTTGATCCTTCCTTCTGTCTGTCTGGATGGCTTCACATCTAGATATCTCAGTTCTACACACCATCGCCCCATTGAAACACCTTCACCTCGACATACTTTCTCTTCTCCATTCTTCTGACACCCGTCTGCAGCAACCGTAAGCAACATACAACTTTCTGCTTGTCATTCCTGTACGCTCTGTCCATACCTGTCCATATGTGGTGCGATTCTTATCGAAGAGTACTCGGAGTATAAAATCCGTGTGCACGACCTTCAGGGGGGGACAGGTACGATTATCAGTGCTGGTAAGTTTGCCATATTGTTCACTGGCGACTTGTATTCACTGCCGCTGGAATGATGTTTGGTTGATTATAGATATCTTTGCACTGTGTGTGTGTGTGTGTGTGTGTGTGTGTGTGTGTGTGTGTGTGTGTGTGTGTGTGTGTAACTATATGGATTCAAACAGGGAAAAACAAAGGAAGAAAAGTAAATAAGGACATTTAATCTTGGATTTATACATGAAGAGAAAAAGAAGAAGAAGAAGAAGAAGAAGAAGAAGAAGAAGAACAACAACAACAACAACAACAACAACAACAACAACAAGAGGAGGAGGAGCGTGAGAGAGAGAGAGAGAGAGAGAGAGAGAGAGAGAGAGAGAGAGGAGAGAGAGAGAGAGACACTCGTGACTTTAATGTGAGGCCATCTGCCTATTCACATGGGTACACAACAAGAAATAAATCAATTGTATATAGTTAGAACAAAATTTACCATGACTGCAACAAAACATTCTTCCATGACAGTGGAGAGAGAGAGAGAGAGAGAGACAGAGACAGAGACAGAGACAGAGACAGAGAAGGGATGCGGGGGGGGGGGGGGGGGGAGCTCAATAGTAAGAAAAAAGCAACATGGGTCATCGCAGTATGTGTAGATGGGAGCAAGAGAAAGACCGTTTGTATGTGTGTGTGTGTGTGTGTGTGTGTGTGTGTGTGTGTGTGTGTGTGTGTGTGTGTGTGTGTGTGTGTGTGTGTGTGTGTGTGTGTGTGTGTGTGTGTGTGTGTGTGTGTGTGTGTGTGTGCGTGCGTGCGTGTGTGTGAGTGTGTGTGTGTGTGTGTGTGTGTGTGTGCGCGTGCGTGCGTGCGTGTGTGTGTGTGTGTGTGTGTGTGTGTGTGTGTGTGTGTGTGTCGGTGGGGAGGGGGGGGGATAATACAAGAACTGATACAACCAGGAGAGTACCAGAGAATGGTTCATGACTGTCAGTGATGGTCCAAAGAGTGAAGGCAGGCATAGAACAACAAATTCTATTATTTGATTACAAACATGTGGCTTCTGCGAGAGGATAGGGGTGGGAAAACACACACACACACACACACACACACACACACACGCGCGCACGCACGCACGCTCACACGTGAACGCTCACAGACACACACACACACACACACACACACACACACACACACACACACACACACACACACACACAGAGGAAAGTTCCTGTGCAAGAGATAAAAGATGCAGCTCATAAAGAAATGTGCAGTACAAAAATAAAAGCAAACAGAGTTACAGCGCAAGCAAAAAGACAATATTGGTCACAGTTCTGTCTAAATGAAGTATCTGACTGTAAAGACTTGAAAAAGGTGTGGGATAAGGTGAAAGAAATGAAATCGGGCATTAAACTCCAAGATTACCCAATCAAAACAACAAGTAAAGAATTTCTCATTAAACTCCAAGATTACCCAATCAAAACAACAAGTAAAGAATTTCTATCTCCCAAAGAAAAGGCTGAGGAGTTTGCATCTATGTACGTTAAAACATGTTGTATGGAATGTTTGCCTAATGAGCAAAAGTCGTTTAGATTGAAAGAAAAAAATACTGATAACTATAGAGATCCTGTACCAAACAACAATAGTACTATAAATGCATCAATATCTTTACAGGAAGTCAGGAATGCTATCCGTCTGTTGGGAAATAAAAAGGTTTCGGTTGGTTTGGATGGGATTTCTTACACTGTGTTAAACCATTTACCAGAGAACTGGATAGTCATTTTACATAAATTATTTAACAAATGTTGGGAATGTGGACAAATTCCTGATATGTGGAAGACGTCTATTGTGACTCCTATTCTAAAGCAGGGCAAGCCTCGGTCTGAGACGTCTAGCTATAGACCCATTTCAGTCACGTCTCATACTGGAAACGTCATGGAAAAAATAGTAAATTTCAGAATGGCCTATTACTGTGATAAAAATGATGTATTTTCTTCACATCAAGCTGGATTTAGAAAAGGACGAAGTACAATTGATCACCTGACACGACTAACTACTCAAATTAAGAAACAGTTTTCTAAACGTAAAAGTGTCCTTGCTTCCTTCTTTGATCTTACTAAAACTTACGATAGAGTGTGGCACAGCCGATTATTGTATAAATTAAAACAAATTGGTCTTTCTGGTCACGTCTACAATTATGTGAAATCCTTTTTAAGTGGGAGACACATAATGACCAAAGTTGGTGTGGCTTTATCATCCTCAAGATCTATAAATATGGGAATTCCACAAGGTTCTATAATCTCCCCATTGTTATTCAACGTAATGCTGTATGACTTATATACATGTTTTTCATCATATACCAAGGTAGCTCACTATGCTGATGACGTTGCAATATGGATTAATGTATCTTTAAAGAAAAGAACAAACTTACGTCACATTAATTATATTCAGAAGCTCTTCAGAACGAGCTGGATAAATTAAATTATTATATGCATTTGAATGGCTTTCAATTCTCTGTTGAAAAGACACATTTGGTTCTTTTTAACAATGGATATAACCCAAGTAACCTACCTATATTCTTTCTGGGAGGACGGGAATTTTTTTATAAACTTGA
>CM065730.1:23708554-23716054 GCA_033310375.1 Conus canariensis | reverse complement strand
TGTTTAGAACAAACTTGTGAACAAAAATCGTTCTCCAGTGTAGCGACATGGCTACCCAAACAAGTCCCCAGACATCAGTGGGAGTTGTTTCAGAGTGAGGTGACTGCAGGCGGGAATTGAAACAAATTTTTTAAGTTATTTTAAGTAACTCAACCAGTTGACATGGACTAAAAAAAAAAAACTACACGACAAAACACGACGCGTTTCGACTTCTTAGTTCTTCTTAATTAGAAGATAAACAACATTCAGGAATCACTCATTCAACGCCCATTCTGCACCGAATTCGGGAAGATAAGTGATTCCTTGTTCTTCGTTTTCATTGTCCTGAATGTTGTTTATCTTTTCTGAAAAAGACCTAACAGGTCGAAACACGTAGTATTTTGTCTTCTTAGTTGTCTGTCCATGTCAACCGGCGAAGTTACTTAAAATTACGTTTAAAATCAGTGGGTTGACAATGATCGGGGAGAGGGCTTATCAGTGCTTTTGCAATCAATATACATTAAATGAATGGACGCCTGGAGACACCCGCGTCTTCATTGCCCTGGGGTCAAACATGATTAATACAGATTTTGTGTATGTGAAAGCTGCTAGAACTAAACATCGTAAGATTTTAATATTGGTCGTGCGGATTAAAGCTCGACGAGGTCTTTGCATTTGTTAGCTGTCTGAATTCAACATAAGATCCTTATAATAATTCTGTGGATTATAGTTCGCAATGGCTGCAAGTGAATCAGCCACCAGAGTTCAAACAGTGATAAAGCCTTCGAATTAGATGTGCAGATTAAAGATTGTAAGGATCTCTGCATTGATTAGCTGCCTGTAATTACACTTGACGGGGCCCTTGGCCTAGCCATGGGAATTAAAGGGAATTAAAGTTCGTAAAGATCTTTGCTGCCAGAGTTAAACCTTGATGCGGTCTTTGTATTACCTCTGTGAATTAAGGTTCGAAGCAGTCTCAGCAGCAATTAGTTGCTGGAGACATACAAGGATAAGATCGTTGTATTAACTGAGCGAATTAAGGATCAGAACAGTTCCTGCATAAACTCGCAGCAGGAACTAAACATTGATATTGGTCTTTGCATTCGCTGTGTGGAATAAGCCTCAAAACGGTCTTTGCATCAATTATCTGCCTAAATGGATAAGTCTGTGTGTTGGCTTTGCTGGTTAGAGCTCGAAAAGGTGTTTGCAGTTGCAAGTTGCGTGGATTAAATATTTTTAAGGTTTTTTTTTTTAATTTGCTGAGAGGATGAAAGAGTGTAAATTAGTTGCATTGAATGAATAACAAAAATGTCTTTGAGTTTGTTAGCAGAGTAGATTAAAGGTGTCAGTACGCTATGCCACATTTGTTATGTCTAGATGTGCATTAGGTATAGTGATACAATTTCACAAGCATAACGAGAAAGATAGATGCTAAATCATCTCAGCACATTCGAGGGCTGTTTATATTCAGTAGACAGGCAGAGAAACATTGGATTAACCCCCCCCCCCCCCCCCCCACACTATCTACCCACCCCGGCATAAAGAATGAATCAACTGATAGGAATTTCCCATCTTCAGTAATGTGTATTTTCCTTCATCCCTTTCTTTTCTTTTCCCGCGTTTGTTGACTTGCATTTACTGTTATCTGCATGTTTGGCCCAGCGAACGAGTTGGGCTTTAAATGTTTATCTTCCTTCTGAAACTTAGCCTGGATGCAATAATGTTTACCACCTGACGAAACTTCACCATTTTTCCCTGTAGGTTCAAAAAGGCCTGACAGGCACGCCCCTCTGACGTTCCTGTCTGGAGGCTGAAGAGGCAGCCATATACTGCCTGCAGACACTGCCAGGGCAAAGGTAGACGTCACATCATGTCTGTATTCCGAAGGAAGAAGATCTGCCGACTCAAGACCACCCAACCGCACACCCGCCATCGAACCGAACCACGATTTGATGGGGTCGTACTTTGGCTGCTTTTCCCCTAGTTTCCTTCATATCAGCTGAGCAGATGTGTGTGTGTGTGTGTGTGTGTGTGTGTGTGTGTGTGTGTGTGTGTGTGTGTGTGTGTGTGTGTCTGTGTCTGTGTCTGTGTGTCTGTGTGTCTGTGTGTCTGTGTCTGTGTATCTGTCTGTCTGTATGTATGTCTGTCTGTCTTTCTGTGTCTGTATCTGTGTCTGTCTGTATGTCTGTCTGTCTGTCTGTATGTCTGTCTGTCTGTCTGTCTGTCTGTCTGCCCGTGTGTCTGTGATCTTGTTGAAGGATCCGTCCTTTGATACAGATCAACACCACGGATCCACACCAACATTTGACCGGTATGCGCTGGGTCCGCATCACCAAGTTTTATTAAAGTCGGTTCTGAAAATCTTTTTTTTTTTAATTTTCCCCTGGGTAGTCTTGCCGGGAAACGAATGTACGCGCTAGGAACTACACAAAATGACAAACGAACTGCTGACAGTCATGACAAAACAATAACATGTTAACCCTTTATTGGCTTTGTGTGCTGCTGTGCTTATATATGGTTGTGAATCTCGGGAGATTATGGTCTGAAAGGAGATCCGTAGCAGAAATACTAAAAGGCCAGTTGGTCTCTATTCTTGGCAGGCATGTTCAATGGAAAATCAAAACCATCTCTATACCGAAACACTGCAAATTCCAAACAGGATGGTTTTCAAAAGCATGTACAATTCAAGTTTGGCAACATCGGGGCGAGGGAGGGGGGGGGGGAGTCTGGAAGCAGAGGGTGGGTTGCGGAGATGGGGGAGGGAAGAACTGAAGTTACCTAATGCACAATGTAATACGAGGCTCTGCCTCCTCTGGTCCGCAAGATCAAATATTTATGAATTCTTCTCATTAGGCGTGTATGCCACTTCCCCTGCAATGAAGGGAAATGGGAATGGAGCGGGGGAGGGGAAGGGTGGTCCTCTCCAGTGGATTCAATTTGAAAGCAGATAACACCGTTATTGATCGTCTGATGGGTCACTTCTACACCCCGGGATGAATTCCTCTGTGGATTTGGATTAAGGTCCTACAATTTCATTCTATTGAGCTTTCGAGTAATAATTGTAGTACAAAGGTAATGGCAATGCCTGATGGTGGAGAGAAAGATCATTACAACAGACACACTTACACTAACAACGAAAACCTTAATCGAACAAAAGTAGGAACACCAGTGTGCAAAAAAATGAAAGGTGTCACCTGCACTAACTTCAGATTTTAATGTAAGAGAGAGAGAGAGAAGTCCAGTCAAAGGTTAATAATAATATAATAATAATGAATACTTATCTAGCGCCTATTCTCGGCTAGAGACCAGGCTCGTAAGCGCTTTACAATCCACACTCGTTTACACAACGGGCTGCCTACGTGCTTGCCGTGCAAAACTTTGTGACCCAAACTGCCAAATCTTGCTACTACCACCTTCGTCGCATCAGCCTGATCAGAAAACATCTTTCTACCGCAGCAACTGTCAAACTTGTCCTCTGTTTCATTATGTCTCGTATCGACTACTGCAACTCACTCCTTTCTGGTGTCAATGAATCCTCTATTCACACCTACAACGCATTCAAAACAATGCCGCACGCCTTGTACTCAAGAAGAAAAAGACTGACCACATCTCCCCTCTTCTGTCACAACTTCACTGGTTTCCTGTATCCAAACGCATAGACTATAAACTCAACACTATCTGTTACAAGTCCCTCAGCAATGCAGCCCCTGACTATCTAACTAGTTTACTCAATATCTACACACCTCACGCACCCTCCGGTCTTCCTCTGATCCTCTCACTTTCCGGATTCCACGTACCAAACTCAGTACCTTTGGCACACGTGCCTTCTCTGTTTCTGGCCCACTCTCCTGGAACAAACTTCCACTCTCTGTCCATCAACTGCCTACTTTCTCTTCCTTTAAGACTGCTCTTAAAATTCATCCTTTTCTTCTTCCTAATAGTCCTCTCCACGACTACTCAACTACTCCCACTGCAGCCTGTACCCACTCGGCATGGGAACCTGAAATGCATATATTTCCCCTCTCTTTCGATAGTTTTGGTTAGATTTATGACACAGTAGAGTGTGTGTGGTGTGTGTGTGTGTGTGTGGGACTGGGAGGGGGGGGGGGTGGCTGTGCATCCATCAATATTTGTACATAATGTTTCTTCTTTTTGAATTAGTTGTGTTTAGAGCCATATGGCCCACAGCGTGTGCGTGTGTGTGCATTAATATTTATGGTTTAATATTTATTTTGTCTGTATTTTATTAGTATTTATTTTTTTATTTTCCTTTCTATTCCTTTGTTTAGAGCCAAAACGCATGTGCAGTTGTGTCTGGGTGTGTCTGCGTGAGTGTGTGTGTGTGTGTGTGTGCAGATGTTTTTTCCCTTGCGCTTAGAGTTGATTTTATCAAGATTTTGCGCATTATAAATACCATAATTATTATTATTATTATTAGTGCCGACTGAAGAGCTGCCAGCTGGCGCTTCATTCAGTCGTTTCCTGTGTCATCCAGTCAATATCGTCCAATATCGTTCACTCAATATCCTTACTTCCTTCATTCTTTCAATTTCTCACGCAGGGTGCATGCTATGTGGTAACGTGTCATCCATACCAACGGCCAAACTGGCCTTCTCTTCCGAAAGTTGGTGATGGGATTTTACGTGTGTGCAAATGTTATGCGTTTGTTCACACACGGAACCTCGGCTTATAGTCTCATTCGAAGGACTGTACGGGAAATGGAGTCAGAACCAATGTTAATTCCGAGGGAAAAATCCCCCTGTACCGAAACGGCCAGCGGAGATTCGAACCCGCGACCCCAGGATCACGATCCGGCGCTTTACCCACTGAGCTATTCCGTCCTCCCCCCCCCCCCCCCATCCCCCCCCCCCCCCCCCCCCCCCAAAAAAAAAAAAAAAAAAAATTTGTTCTGAGATGGCACATGGAATTAGCAGAATCTGTTTTTTTTTCCTCTATCAAACCATCTACAAAACCAAGACGAAATGAAGACAAGGAATTTGTAAACATACACCCCTTTCAGTACCATCACACACCCTTATGTATGTGGCAGTACACTGCATATCCACACATACATAAGAACTACATAAATATCTACAAAATAATCAGACCAGCATTCTGCACAGCATGGCTGAAATGAATAAACAGATAAAAGGCAATATAAGATGATAAGTAAAATAAAAATGAAACAAATGCATGAAAGAAAATACAGATGAAGAATTATACATACATGCGTACATACATACACATACATACATACATACATACATACATACATACATACATACATAATACATACATACAACATACATACGTACACACATACATATAGATGTATGCATACATACATGGGTAATTGGCTAGTTCTTCGCTTGCGAAGATTAGTGGGAAGTACCCGCCTGGGATGGGCGGCACGCCCTTTGATGACTGATTAGTCCAATTCGTGATCTACAGGATCTGTG
This sequence comes from Conus canariensis, assembly GCA_033310375.1. Classification (NCBI taxonomy): domain Eukaryota; kingdom Metazoa; phylum Mollusca; class Gastropoda; order Neogastropoda; family Conidae; genus Conus; species Conus canariensis. The sequence goes on along the minus strand of CM065730.1, from coordinate 23,710,616 downwards.
GCATTGTGGGCAAGTGTAGATCTGGCCTACGTTGTTGGGCTGCGGACCTGGGTCTTTCCTTCTCCTTCTCTTCTCCTGGATGTTCTGACGTCTGGTTTCCTCGAAGTGTTGGGTTCCCCTGAGCGTTGAAGCTCTCCAGCTGCCTCTATCTGATGCTGACTGCTCCCAAGTCTTGGGGTTGATGTCCGCTTGGGATGGTTGCTTCTTCAGTTGATCCTTGAATCTTGTCTGTGGTGCGCCTGTATTGCGTTTGCCTTGGACCAACTCCCCATTGAATACTGCTTTTGGCATGCGAGTGTCAGGCATCCGGGTGATGTGCCCTGCCCAGCGAAGTTGTTTTAGCATGAGCATTGACTCGATACTTTGCAGTTGAGCTCTTTCTAGGACTTCTATGTTCGTTACGTGGTCCTTCCACTTGATGCCCATGATGGACCGGAGGCATCTCTGATGGAACTGCTCCAGCTGCTTTATTTGTTTCCGGTACAGCACCCGTGCCTCTGATCCGTACAGCAGTGAGGACAGTACAGCAGCTCGGTAGACTTGCATCTTTGTGGAGAGTCGCAAGGAGTGGTTTTTCCATACTGTTCTGGAGGCGGCCAAATGCACTGCTTGCCTTTGAGAGGCGGTTGTCCACATCTTTGGTCACCGTAGCGTCGTTCGATATGACGCTGCGCAGGTAGGTGAAATGCTCTACCGTGTTAAGGGGATGGCCATCAATGCTTATGTGGGGAGCAGTGTATGCGGTCCCTGGTGCTTTTTTGTGGAGGACTTCAGTTTTCTTCAGACTTATAGTCAGACCGAATGCCTTGGCTGCCTGTAAAAGAAACGGTCTACGATGACCTGCAGAGCTTCTTCTGTGTGTGCCAGGAGGACGCAGTCATCTGCAAAGAGCAGGCCCAGGATAGCTTCTTCTGAGGTCTTCGTGTGGGCCATAAGCCTTCGTAAATTGAATACGCTGCGTCGGTCCTAAATCTGATATAAATCCCCTCGTCTAAATCCTCCTTTGCTTCTCTCAGCATCATGCTGAAGACGATCGCGAAGAGTGTAGGGGCTAATACGCAGCCTTGCTTCACTCCATTGCTGATTGGGAATTCTTCAGAGTAATCACCATTGCACTTGATTTGACCCATCTGTCCTTTGTGAAGTTGTTGTAGGACTGCAAGGAACTTTGGGGGGCATCCCAGTTTGGTCATTATTTTCCATAGGCCATCTCTGCTGACTGTGTCAAAGGCTTTCGTAAGGTCTATAAATGCTGCATATAGCTTCATATTCTGTTCTCTGCACTTCTCTTGGATCTGCCTCAGCACGACGATCATGTCAGCTGTTCCTCTATTTGCTCTGAAGCCGCACTGGCTCTCTGGGAGGTTTACCTCAGCAATGGATGGGATGAGCCTGTCCAGAAGAAATCGGGCGAGGATCTTGCCGGCGATGGAGAGCAGTGTGACGCCTCTGTAGTTGGAGCAGTCTGATTTGGAACCCGTATTCTTATAGAGGGAGACAATCACTGCATCCCGCATCGTCCTGTGGCACAACTCCTTCATTCCAGCACGATGTGAATAGTTCCTCAAGCTTCTGAATGAGGGTGTCTCCTCCATGCTTATATACCTCTGCTGGGATACCGTTGATACCCGGTGCTTTGTGACACTTCAGCTTCTTTATTGCTGCCTTGATTTCTTCATGTGTGGGGGCGTTGTCCAGGTCCATCTTTACCTCTTCCTGAGGTATGTTGTCTAAAAACGTTTCTTCCACAGTCCTCTCTTCCCCGAACAGGTTTCCATAATGTTCGGTTCATCGGTGTGTAGTATAGCTTGCCTGTCGACAAGCAGGCTTGTGCCATCTGAAGAACGCAGTAGCTTGGACCATATATTGCGTGACGCGATTCATAGAAGCCTCTGGAATTTCCTTGATCAGCATACATCTGTGTGCGTTCCGCCAATGCTATCCACCATGAATTTTCCATGACTCTCAATTTTGCTTGCAGTTTGCTGCAAGCTGTTCTATAAGCCATTTTGGTCTTCTGGTCGTTAGGAGAGCTGAGCATATTGCCATGGCATGACCTTTT
>CM065730.1:23693554-23698554 GCA_033310375.1 Conus canariensis | reverse complement strand
TGCACGTGTGTGTGTGTGTGTGTGTATGCGTACGTGCGTGCGTGTATGTGTGTGTGTGTGTGTGTGTGTGTGTGTGTGTGTGTGTGTGCGTGTGCATGTGTCAAAGTCAAAGTCAAAGTCAAAATTTTATTTTCAGATGGAACATTGAATAAGCAATAAATCTGCTTTTTTACATCAAGCCATCCATAAAAAAAAAAAAAAAAAAAAAAATCGGTGAAACAACGAATAATCACAGAAATTTATGAAAGTCAGAGATAACAACAAATAGAAACCAGAGAAGAAATGGATGGGGGAGGGGGGGGGGGGAGGGGAGAGGCGGGGGAGGGGGGGAGATAGGGAGTGTACAAATGAGAAGGGGAAATTCCAGAAAGTAAGAGAGAGAGAGAGAGAGAGAGAGAGAGAGAGAGAGAGAGAGAGAGAGATTGGTTATATACAATATGTACATTGTCTTCACAAATGTGCACGGTACGTATACTCCAAGAATACTGTCGACACTGACATACCCTTTCCTTTGAGGCACACTCACTCATGCACGAGCATGTACATAGATATACATATACACATGCATACACTGTGAAAAATCATAAAACCGTATTTCAAAGGGTTGGGGAAAATGTAAGTTATGAACCATTCATGAGATACCTTTTCAGATTATTTTTAAACTGGATTTTATTGTTTATACTTTTAAAGCGTGTTGGCAACTTGTTCCATACATTTCCACCAGAGTATAAAAAACTAGATTTATAAAGATTATTTCTTGGTCTAGGAATAGATAAAAAATGATTGTGTCTATGGATGTTAGTTTTAAATGTGTCGCTTATCTTTTTAGGAACATTGCCGTATACAACATTATGCATACATACTGCCTTATTGAACAAAAGTCTGTTGTGGAAAGTTAATATATTAAGTTTTTTATAATCTTCTGTAGTCAGAGTGCTTGATCTTAACAATACTAATTTTAGTGCTCTTTTGTACATTCGATGAATCATTTTTAAGTTGGTTTCACTGCAGCTGTCCCATAATGTCGATGCATAATCAATTATTTATAAAATGTGAGCACAGAAGAAAAGCTTACGAGAATGGGTATCAAGGAAATTCTTAATCTTGGCTAGCTGAAGTAATTTTTTTGAAAGACGTTTTCCCAGTGACTTCGTATGGTCAGTCCACGATAGATCCTTATCAATTATTACACCTAGCATTTTATGTGAATCTACTTCTTCAATTTGTTTGCCAGATATAAACAATGGTTGAAATTTTGACTTCATTTTTTGCCGTTTTTGTCGAGCACATACATACATACATTTGGTCTTGTTTGCATTTAAGGACATATGATTCAGTTGGGTCCATTCAGTAAGTCCATGAATACCATCTTGTAGTTTTGTTTGCTAGTCTATGGGTGTCTGAATCACTGGAATGGAGCGATGTATCGTCGGCAAACATTTCGCACTTACATTTAACATAAAAAGGTAAATCATTGATATAGATAGAAAACAGAAGAGGACCTAATACAGAGCCTTGTGGTACTCCGTATTTGACAGGCAAAAAGTTTGACATTTTGTTGTTAACTGTTACTGCTTGCTTTCTGTTACATAGAAAAGAAGACAAGAGATTAATGAATTCTGGATTTAATTTATACAGTTCTAATTTGCGCAGTAGGAGAGGATGATTTATAACATCAAACGCTTTCTCAAAGTCTATAAAAAGAATACCAGTAAATTTATTTTCGTTTATACTGCATAGAAGGCTATCAACGAGCTGTATGAGGGCTGTATGACAGGAATGATTTTCACGGAAACCAGACTGATCTTCATTGAGTAAATTATTTTTAGCAAGGTAAGAATAGAGGGACTTTTGCATGTGCTTTTCAATAGGCTTAGATAAAGCAGATAAAATAGAAACAGGTCGATAATTTGATGGATTTGATGTATCACCAGATTTATGGAGAGGAATAACTTTAGCTTCCTTAAATTTTAAAGGAAAGGTTTGTTTATCTATACACAAATTGTATAAATAAGTTAGCGTGTCAGGGGATAACTGGGCATGACACTTTTAGTATTTTTTACATCTAAACCGTCTAAATCGCGTGCACCAGATTGTTTTAAAGATGAGAAACTTTTACTGACATCCAATACCGTCATTGGTTGGAGAGTAAAAGGAAAGTAAACATTCTTTGAATCAAGGTAAAGTTTTAAGTGGTGAGATCATTTTCATTGGACCTGTCATGTAATATGATTTTATCTTTGATGTTTGTAAAGTGGTTGTTTAACTGATTTGCAGATACGTCTGTAAGAATTTGTTGACTTCTTGATACTTGTTTATTATTCAACATATTGATAGCTTTCCAGATCTGACGTGAATCCTTTGTAGAAATTAACATCTTTTGGAAGTAATTGCGTTTCGATTTTCGTTTCATTGAGTTTACCTTATTTCTTTGTTTTCGAAATTCTTTACTTGTTCCGAAATTGCTTAAATGATTTCTTTTATTAATTTCTATATCAATTTCTTTTGTTATCCACGGTGGTTTTGTTTCTTGTTTGACTCTTTTCTTTATGAATGGAGCATGCTTTATATACAGAAGTAAATGTACTGATCCAATATTCAGCTGCTTCATCAGGATCTCTTATTTGATATATGTAGTCCATCTGTGCCGTGGCAAGGTCTGAAAGGAAATCTTCTTCTTTAAAGTTTCTAAAGCTTCTATAATATATGATCTTATGCCCTACCTTTGGAACTTTAACACGGGTTTTGTACCAAGTAAGACAAACGGATTATGGTCACTACATCCACATGGTGGAGCATATACTTCAATAATAGGTTGTCTTGTGTTTGTGTAAATGTGATCAATTAAGGTGCTTGAATGTTCAGTTACACGGGTTGGTTTGTCAATAAGTTGTTCTAGGCCGTGTAAAGTGTAGTTTTGATGCCACTTGGGTTTGGGTTTCGTTAAATCTATATTAAAATCTCCCAAAATGATAGTTTTCAAAACTTAGCATCGTTACTTCATCCATAAGGACACTAAATTTGTCTTGCCAGTCTGTAGTTTCTGATGGATTTCTGTATATAAATCCTATGATTAGTGGTTTACTGTTTTTCATGCTTATTTCAATCCATACAGATTCAATGTCAAATTTTCTAGATTATTCAGTTTTTTGTAGTTTAACGAAGATGCAACATACAATAGTATGCCTGTGGTTTTGGGTTTATGTGGATCTAGTCGAATTATCTGGTATCCTGGCATATTCATATCAGCATCAGTTATTTGTGAGGACAAACGGGATTTCTGCGAAACAAAATACATGAAAATTGTTACCATTGTTGTGAAGAATAGTTGCAATATCGTCTTTCTTATTTGTTGCATTGTTAATGTTCAAGTAGCCTATTCGAAGTCCTTGTTTTATTGGCCACGTATCTAATGTTAAAGACATGTTGCAGATCGTTTGGGAATAATTTCAATAAGTCTAGAAAAGTTTTTTTCAGTTTTAGAATGTTATATACAACAAGTAATGCAATGTATATCTGAGTTATAAAGCTCAAAGAGTAAAAAAGAAAGGACAAGTAGTTCGGGTAAGTGAACACCGCCTTCAGCGTTACTAGATACACACTGCACACACTGTATCTTCTATACTGCAACTGCAATTGAGTTCAATGACAAAAATGAAAAAAAAAAAAAAAGATTCTTTACAAAATAATCTCTAACATTCATACACACATTCACTCAGATAGGACAAAAAAAAAAAAATATATATATATATATATATTAATGTACCAACAGAATAACAGACAAATGCAACAATCTTCAAACCAGAAAAAAATGCATTAAGAAAATCAGATAAAGTACAACAGAAATAATCGCAGTCCGCCAAATTCGAAATTCAAGGGTCCAAAATTAGTCACCAGGCACAAGTTCCCAGGTCCGATATCAAAAAACACACATTCACCCTACTAACGTTCAGACTTGATATATCGATGTTGATTGTCATGGGAAAAAACGATTTACAACTCAAATAAAAAAGGTGTTATAGGTGCGCGCATCCGTGTACGCACACACGTATGTACACACGCACTCCCCCTCTCAATCCCCCCCCCCCCCCCCCCTCCACACACACACACATAAACGCGCGCGCGAGAGCGCACCATGTGAATGCAACCACTCTATTACTGAGGTCTCTGTTGGTGAAAAAGCTGTGATGCCATGTTCATCAGCTGAAGGGCGTATTGTCCGGGGTTGTGTCGGTAAACCTTCAGGATACCGGGTATTGGGGATTGGCACAACTACACGCGGGTCATGGAGTAATTGCTGATGGTTTGGGATAGCTGTATGAGTTTGGTCACCCATGGACTGAAGGTGGATACAGGGACGAGGGGTATGGGTGTAGCGTAGAGGGGTACCAAGGTCCTTGGAATGGGTAATGGGTGGGTTGGAGCGACAAAGGAAAAGGGACTCCATGGGTTTCCTGGACAGACAGATTGCCTCTGTCCTGGGGAGTCTGTGGAAGGAAGGCTGAACGGTCTGGTCCATGGCGTCCAACTGCTGCAGTGCAGGAGCAGAATGTACAGAACAGGACCCTCAGGATGAACTGGATACAGCCTGTCGTTGAATGGCCCACCACCTCTCCGGGATGGCAGCAGGGGATAGTGGGCCATGGAAGTGATGGATGGGACGCCAGGAACGTTTGCTACTATGACCAGAGGGTCGACTTGGTTCGGCACGAGAGTCCGTCCTGCCACTATGTAGTCTGTTGTGGAAGGCATCTGAAAGCTCTTCTACTTGCTGATTACTTCTGGGTTGTCTTCGAGGTGGAAATCCCCTTCAGAGTGTTGGCCAGAGTTGTAACGGAAGAAACGTGGCAAGTACTTCATAAAGTTAACAGCGAGCTTTGCCGTTCCCTTTAGACTAAGATGGACAGGGTCTTTGTATAAAGCGAGTCTTGGAGCACCATTTTTTGTAATAAAATGTCATGATTATCAATCAAATTAATTTTAGATGTATTACAGGCTGA
>CM065730.1:23681342-23693454 GCA_033310375.1 Conus canariensis | reverse complement strand
GGTGTGGTGGGTGTGTGGTGTGTGTGTGTGTGGGGGGGTTTGTGTTGTGTGGTGGTGTGGGGTGGGGGGTGGGTGGGGGGTTTGTTAGTGCGTGTAGAATTTGTGTCTGCCCCTCGTCTGTGGTCTGTGTCTGTGTGGGTATTTTTAACCTTTAAAATTTTCCCCGAAACCCCCAAAGGTAAGTGTGCTTTTTGGGTGGGGTTGGGGGTTGGTGGGTAAGTGAAGTGGTGGGACCCCGTGAATAACGGGGTGCGGAGAGGCGGGGGGGTTTGAAAGAAGACACGGATGGGGGGAGGGAGGACCCCAATAAATCTTGCGCTTTCCCAGACAAGCAAGGGATTAATTTTCCCGGGGTGTGCTGGCTGTATGGAAAAGGGTCTCTGTATTTGGAGTATGGCTGCCTTAATGGCGGAAAAAAAAAAAAAAAAAAAAGTCTACACACAAAACTCCACTCCCTTTTTGGGTAATGGGATTAATCCTTCCCTTTCTATACAGGGGCCCCCGGCGGGAAAGATCACCTGCTACGCAAGAAGAAGAAGTGGGGGGAGAACTTCAGTTTGGGCATTGAATGTATGTACTTCTTTGTCCTTATGGGGACTTTTTTTAAAGGTTTTAAACCCCGGCCCACTCAGAAAGCTTTACAACCCCCTTGTTTTTTGCATAATTATGTGTGTCTCGTTTGTCGTGGTGTAATTATCCCCTGTATCTGTGCATTTGTGTTTGTTGGTTGGGGTTGCGCGCGCACTTGGTCTGTTTTTTGCTGTCTGTCTGCGCGCGCGCGCGCGCTTTTTGCGTGTAGTGTGTGCGTGTGTTTTGGTGGGGTGTGTGTGTGTGTGTTGTGGTGTGTGTTTTGTGTATGTATGTGAGAGAGAGGGAGAGAGAGGAGAGGGGAGAGAGAGGGGAGAGAGGTTTAAAAAAATGAAAATCACCTTCCGGGTCTCAGGGAACAACGCCTACACTTGAGAGGGGTGAAAAAAAAAACCACCAAAATTTTTTTTTAAAGTTCAAAAAATTCAAAAAGATCAAGAAAAAGAACATTCAACTTCAACAAACGCAGAGCGCTAAAACACACTGCTCTTTTTTTTTTTCTTTTTTAAAAGAATTTAAAAAAAGGAATTTATTTGAAAAGAAAAAAAAAAGAAAGAAAGTCTTCCCCACAAATAACAGTTTTTCTGCCTTGATCTGATTATGCGGGCACTTTCCCAACGCAGCAAGGTTGACACTTCGATTATCAGGCTCTTCAACGATGACGTCATCGTCCAATTTCTGAACGGAATACAAAAGACAAGTAGAATAAACCTCCAGTTGTTTTCCCCCCCCACTCCTTGAACCGCAGAGTTAAAGTTTTTTTATTTATTTATTTATTTTTTTTTTGATTAAAGATCAGCTCTGTTTGTGTGTGTGTGGCGCCCCCCGGGGCCCCCCGCGCCGCGCGCGGTTGTGTGTGGTGTGTGTGGTGGTGTGCGGGGTTTTGCACGTGTGTGTGTGTGGTGTATGGTAGTGCGTGCGTGTATGTGTGTGTGTGTGTGTTTTGTGCGTGTGCATGTGTGCGGGGTGTGTGTGTGGGTGTGTTGTGTGTGTGTGTGTGTGTGGGCTTGCTAATTTTCTCTGCCGACGGGGACCTGAGTGGCGAGTGGTCTTTAAAGATGACAGCAGAGGGCCTGACTCTTACTGTGTCCACTTGTCTGTCTTTTTGTATGTTTGTCTGTTTGTCGTCTGTCTGTGGCTGTCGTCTGTCTGTCTGTCTGTCACGGGCATCCCAAAAAAGGTTCAGGTGGAATATGGAGAAAAAGTCCAATATGACGAAAGGTCAAGCTGATCTAGCACAGCTCTGAAACCAGTCATTGTCAAACTCATCTGATGGATGGGTCATTGAACTTTATTAGTTGTTCCCCAAATTGACCGTTGCTAATTTTTCCTTTCAATGGACTGAAGGACTGGAAAAGAAAAGGGAAATGCTTTTTTCTGGGGGTGGGGGGAGGAAATTGGGGGGGTGGGGGGGGGAATTGTGGGTGGGTGGGGGGAGGAATTAGGGGGGGGGGTGGGGGGCGAGTGGAAGAACAGAGAGGAGCGGGAAAACAGATGGGGAGGAAATAGATTTATTTTCAATGAATTTTCCCTTTTTTAGTTGATGACCATGGGGAAAAACGAGATAAGGGTGAGAAATAAATGTTGGTATAAATTGATTTGTAAAGAACAGGCGAAAAACGGATATTGTGAGTTTGTTTGTTTGGGTTTTTTTCTTTTTCAAGAATTTCTTTTTGTGTTTTTGCCACGGAAAGCGAGATAAGGAAAAAAAAACGGAAAAAGAAATGAAAGAGGGAGGAACGTAAACGTTAAACAGTAAACAAGTTGGGTTTTTTTGCTCCCATAAGAAAACCTAATACAGGTAACTTTTATTCAAGATGGCCCGCCTTTTTTAAAATTGAATAAAGTCAGAAAAAAACATAACGAACAATCTAATAGTGGGGGGAAAAAAAAAAAGCGAGGCCAACAATGAACTATCTTCATGTAATGACTTGGCAAAGATTTGGATTTAAGGGGGGGGGGATTTGAAGATGGAAAAACTGGAACATGAAATTAAAAATATGTTCAGATATGAAAACTCTTCATTTGCAGCAATGAAGAGTTTTCATATCTGTAACTATTTTCTTAATTTCATGTTCCCCAGTTTCTCTATCTTCAAACCCCCCCCCCCCCCCCCCCCCCCCCCCCCCCCCCCCCCCCCCCCCCCCCCCCCCCCCCCTTTAATCCAAACCTTTGCCAAGTCATTACTATGAAGATAGTTCAGTTGTTGGCCTGCGCTTGTTTTTTCCCCCACTATTTTGATTTTTTCGTCTATGTATTTGTCTGACTTTATTCAAGTTTAAAAGGCTGTGCCAGTCTTGAATAAAAGTTACTCATGTATTAGGGGTTTTCTTATGGGAGCAAAAAATACCCAACTTGATTACTGTGTAAAGAAAAATGTTTGTACATAACTATTCTGTAAAAAAAAAAAAAAAAAAAAAACCACCCCACACACGGTGAAAATGAACATTGTTAGAGTACTTTAGAATCCCTGAAAGCGCCGTTTCGAAAATTCTAAAATGATTTTTGCAGACCACATCAGATGAAACTCAGACTTCTGTCTTAAATAAAAAGAAATAAGTGACCCGGTGGGTTGTCTCTTGACTGAGGTGGCACAGAAGATGGGACAGCAAAAAAAAAAGAAAGAAAGAAAAGAACCCAACAGAGTATGATGTAGTGAACGTCCTCTGAAAAGTGGTGACCAGAAAGCGTGGGTGCAGCGTGTAATTCATCAGCATACAGTCTGAAATTTACGGAGCTGTGTGTTACACTTCTTGTCTTTTATGGAAGGATCACTGTAAGTTCAGAGGTTTCATTTCCGAAGCTACAAGACTTTCTCCATCCACCTTTTCAGCGGTAACTACCTACAAAACGATACCTCCTCCATAACCCCCGCGAAACAGAATAGTGGATGAGACAGCAGTCCACTTCCGACCCCTCCAGCAAATCACCCAGTCCCAGCCCAGTTGAGATCGTCTGGGAAATTTTGAAAAACAAGATAAAAAGTTAGTGTCAAACGGAGTTGACTGCTGGCGGAAATTGAAGCAAATTGTAAAAGGAATGTTGAGCAACTCCCCCGGTTAACATGGACGAACAAATTGCAAGACAAAACGCGATGCGTTTCGATCTCTTAGGCCTTCTTCAGGCAAGATAAATAACATTCAGAACAACAAGCAATCATGTAACCTCCGAATCGGATCAAGATGGACATCTTGCGATGAATTTGAGAAGATAAGTGATTGCTCGATCTTCGCTTTGATTGTCCTGAATGCTGTTTAGCTCGCCTGAAGAAGATCTAAGAGGTCGAAACGCGTCGTGTTTGTCTTATAATTTATTTGTCCATGGTAACCGGTGGAAGTACTTAAAATTCCTTTTAGAATTTGTTACAAGATGAAAGTCAAATACATGGAATCGTCACTTTAGTGGATACGAAATAGAAACTGATGGTTGCATGAAACGAGGTAGCATTAAAAGCCCTTTAACTCTCCGCCCGACTTGTTCTTGGCTAGAAGAGTCAGCTGACCCTGTATTGAAATACTATAACTTCAGATCAAAGTAAGAGAAAACATTGTAATTTTTTTTCAACTGGAAGCCTCCATAATGCCGCCATTTTAAAAAGTGGCAGTCTTTTGACAAAAGACTTAGTTCTAAGCAACCTGAAATTCACTCACTCGCCTTAAAAATGTTTTCAGACTTTCTCGTATTCTTTTCTTTAAAAAAGAACACATTCTGCAAATGTCGGATTCACACACTCATTGTCATTTCATAACGGTGTTAATATTTGACAGAACGAAGCCTGCCATTTTAAAAGGGTGTTATTATTTCAACAAAACGAAACCTGCCATTTTTATATGGTGTAAATATTTGACAGCACGAAGCCTGACATGTTCATATGGTGTAAATATTTGGTAGAACGAAGCGTGACATCCTCATACGCTGTTATTATTTGATAGAACAAAACCTGACATCTTTATGTGGTGTTAATATTCAACAGAATGAACCAACCTTTCAATGAAAAATTTACTACTTGGGTTTTTAGCTACATGCTTTTAATCTCCTGAAATGCCGAAAATTCGAGAAAAGATTTTAATACATGTTTGCTAGCTGTAACCTTGTTTCTTGAATATTCTATGAATTTTGATAAGCTAAGCTAGGTCAATGTTCTTAAATTTTCAGTACGATAAAACTATCTGAATATGAGACAGGGTATTGCTTGGGTAGATTAAAACTAGGGTGATTTTTTTGTGTTGTTGTTGTAATGGCATTCTTCTTTAGGGGATTCTTTTCAAAAGTCATAAGAAGATTAAACTTGTGAAGCTTCTACCAGGAGCAAAGACTTCAAAGAAATTGCCAGAGACGAAAGATCGTCTGTCTGGTTATAATTCATCAGGAGATCAAAACCAGAGCTTGTCTTCACTTCAGTTTGACCTTTCAATGTCTTCAAAGAACTGATCATGTTTGTGTGTGTGTGTTTGTTTGTTTGTTTGTTTTCAATCTTTTCCGTTTGTTTTGTGTTTCTTTTTAATCTTTTTCTTTAACTTTTTTTTAGAATATAAGAGGCACAATGCGACGAATAATCAGTTTCAACACTTTGGAGGCCATTCATCCATACTGACTTCGTTGTTTCTAGTTTGTAGAGAAGAAAAGTTAACACAAACCGTGATGGATGTCAGAACTCTCTCTCTCTCTCTCTCTCTCTCTCTCTCTCTCTCTCTCTCTCTCTCTCTCTCTCTCTCTCTTCTCTGGTGGATAACGCGGATAGCACTGGCACTAAGTGCCCGATGGCCTGGTTCCAGACCCTATCTGAATTCATCTGTGGTTCGAGGGATTACTGCTCACAACCCCTGCATGAGAGACAGTCTAATTCGCCAGTTCAAAATATGCAAACAAGTCAGTTTTCGGTCTGTTTCGAAGAAGAGAAGTGTCATGCGCCCCAGCCGGGAGGGGTGCGCATGGTAAATGAACAACAACGTAAAACGTCATTGTTAATCATTTAAACTATACTTGAGTCCTCTAGGGTTGAACTGTATTGGAAAGCGTTCTGTCGTTGATCAATTTTACCTGAGCGTCGCTCACGGATTTGCATAAGAAAAGAGAGCGTTGGCGAAAAAAATCAGAGACAGGGAGAGAGAGAACAGGGCGCCGCGGCGCTTAGTTTAGAAAGAAATAGAAAATTTATCCTTAATTGTTTGAGACAAAGGCCTCAAGCTTATTTGTATTGCCAAACTCGTGTTGGCGAGTTCGTGCAGATAGCACGATAACTTCTGATGGGCGAACAAGTTCGGTAATTCTATCAAAATAATCGAACTTTACAATGATTTCCAAATTGTACCTCGTTCGCACATCAGGTAGGTAAGTATTCGGATGATCACGACGTCTCTATGTAGGCATTGTGTATGCATGTGAGGACGGTCGTGCGACAAAAAATAAAACTCCTGCTTGGTGTAATCGTGATGACAAAAATGTTCACCCTTGGCAGTGTACTTAACATCACAAGTATAGCATCGTAAAGTCCATAACCACATCCAATCTAATGGCCTGTGTGTACGTGCGTGCGTGCGTGTGTGCTTGCGTGCGTGCGTGTGTGCGTGCGTGCGCGCGCCCGTGTGTGTGTGCGTGTCTTTCGGTGTTAATTATGTCCCTTTTCTTTAAATGAAAAATGTTGACATTCTTTTCATAATGTTTTCTTAAATGTCAGTACAACCATGAGTTAATCTGACAATAACTTGGTTTCAGTCAGTCAGTCAGTGTGTCTGTGTGTGTGTGTACTTTGCTTCATTTCTGGCTTTTCTTTTATTATATTTTGTATAGTTTTCCTTTTCATCTGTGCCACTACATTAGCGCATAGCGTGTGTGTGTGTGTGTGTGTGTGTGTGTGTGTGTGTGTAACCTGCTTCCCGACTTGGTTGAAATGATTGGGGTTCACGTTCTAGTGTTTTGAACTGAAAGCAGACAGCACTGATGCTAAGAGTCTGATGGACCAGTTCCAGACTGCTGGCGGAATCCCTCTGTGGATTTGGATCAAAGTTCCAGACTTCCATTCTTTTGGGATGACTCTCCAGACCAAGAGCAAACTCCACAGAGCCCCACGTGGGCATGCGATAAGGGAAAATTGGTTTCTCTGTTGTAATTATGGTTGTTGTTGCTGCTGCTGCTGTTGATGTTGGTGGTGCTGTTGTTTGAAGAAAATCATGCGACGACTACATGTGTAACTAACTATTGCCCAAAGCATTTATTCCAGAATAACAGGGTTAATCTCTCTCTCTCTCTCTCTCTCTCTCTCTCTCTCTCTCCTCTCTCCTCTGTTGTTAATTGTTGTTATTGTTGTTGTTGCTGTTGGTGTTGGTGGTGCTGTTGTTTGAAGAAAATCATTCGACGACTACATGTGTAATTAACTAAGAACTAGATACTGCCCAAAGCATTTATTCCAGAATAACAGGTTTCAGTCTCTCTCTCTCTCTCTCTCTCTCTCTCTCTCTCCTCTCTCTCTCTCTCTCTCTCTCTCTGTGTGTCAGTCTGCCTGGCTGTCTGGCCGGCTGTCTGTCTCTGTCTCTGTCTGTCGTTCTGTTGATCTGGTTGTCTGTCTGTCTGTCGGTCTGTCTCTATCTATCTATCTATCTATCTATCTCTCTCTCTCTCTCTCTCTCTCTCTCTCTCTCTCTCTCTCTCCACGGCTACCTCACCCCTACCCGCCGAGCGCGCCCACCAGTGCAAATGTCTTAAAGCCGCCAGCGAGATATTAAAAACGCCCTCTAAACTGGTGTTTTTAAAATCCAGTTCATTGACCCCTAATGATCATAAGACTCTGGATATCCTTCCACATAAATAAAGACTACAATACAATAAGGTATTACCGGTACGTAAAAAGTAGTTGTCGGTCATGCTTCAGAAATAGTTTGCCAGTCGACGTAAACCGGCATTTTTATAAATCATCAGTTCTTCTCCCCAGAATAGACGTAAGAAAGCATTATTGTTTGCTTTTCTCACGACCCGTTTTAAAAACACACTCCACTCTCTCTGTCTCTGTATTTGTCTCTCTGTCTCTCTGTCTCTCTCTCTGTCTCTCTCTCTCTCTCTGTGTTAGCTGCTCTTCTCCGAAACGAAATCAGGCAACAAAAGATACCCCAAGATGTGTTCCACCATCAGTAATTTGTGGGGACGTCAGACAAAATGTTCCGCCTAAAATGCAAGTCCAAGAATTGAGGATTTCTTTCTTCTCCTTCTTTCTAATACTCCAATCTCTCTTTTTTTTTCTTCTCCTGTCCGAGCTAAAACTCCCTGCCTACCGTCCAGCTCTGGTCACCACTGTCTTAGTGTGAATGTGCTGCCTCTCTCGTCTGAGGATAGCAATATTGAAGAAGGGAGGCGTGGAAACAGGAGATGATGGGGGAGGGGGGGAGGGTGACATGTAGGGATATAAGGAAGTGGCTAAGAAGGGTATGGTGGTGGGAACAGAATATGGGTGCTTATTTCTCTCCGCAGAAATTGTTGGCAAGCAGGACGGCGTTGTCATAAAGATTAGGGAAACGCACACAAACATGCCAGAAAATGTGTTATCGTTCCCCTCACGGGCAGTTTCCGCTGCACACTTTTGAAGACAGGGACCCAAACGGATAGGAATAGACCCACGAGCGAGACACGCGCCACGCCGAATGAGGTGTGCCGAAGGGGGGGGGGGGGGAGAGAGAGAGAGAGAGAGAGAGAGAGAGAGAGAGGCAGAGGGGGGTTGGGTGATGGTGGTGGTCGTGATGGAAGGGCAGGTAGTTGGGAACGGGAAAGGAGTCGTGGAGAGACAGAGAAAGAGAGAGAGAGAGAGAGAGAGAGAGAGAGAGAGAGAGAGAGAGAGAGAGAGAGAGAGAGGGGGGGGGGCAGACAGACAGACAGACAGACAGATAGATAACAGACAGACAGACAGGCAGGCAGAGAGAGACAGAGAGACAGTTAGAGACAAAGACAGACACAGAGACAGAGAGAAAGGGGGGAACTGAATGAGAGAGGCAGACAGACATACAGGCAGACAGAAAAGGGAAACAAGAGTCAGTCAGACAGACAAAAACAAAACCAAATAGATAAACAGGCAAACAGACATGCACAGTTTAAAAATTAAAAATGAATAGAAAAAAAAAAACAGAGAAAGAGATGAAGGGATATTGCGTTTGAAGCAAGTTGTCAAATATAAAACAATGCCTTTAACATTATATCGTACAAAAAGTATTACCTGTGAAAAAAAATCATATGGAGAGAGAGGAGAGAGAGAGAGAGAGAGAGAGAGAGAGAGAGAGAGAGAGAGAGAGAGAGAGAGAGAGAGAGAGAGATGGAGGCATAAAAGTGGGAACAACAAGGATATAGCGACAAGAGGTGGAGGTAGGGGAAAGGGGGGGGGGGGGAGGCAGAGGGAAAGAGAAAGAGAAGGAGAGAGATTTGTTTTTGGAAACGCATAACTGGAACTACTAACAACTGCAGATAAACTAACATAAGTTTATGAAGTGATAGCTGCAGTGAAGTACCCGCTGTGCAATTAATAACAATGGACAACATTACGGAATTTCGCAAATAGAAATCGTGTTCTGTGATGGACATATGCAAAATGAAATGAAAAAAACGTGCAATGTGTTCACAGAGTCACCTTCACTCTTTCAGGTCAGACCCGAGCCCGTACATTGCATCTTTTCGGCTCGTATCAGTAATTCCGGTATTACTGAACCCAGGTTTCGTCATACAATAGGATGGAAGCCGCACAAAGATAAAACTATAGACATCTAAAGCTGAATAGGGAGAATGTAGACCTCCGCCAACGTCGAACAGCTCCTCGATCCACCCGTTCACCTGGACCTGCACCACATACCCGCACCAAAATTTAACGGGTATATCTTTCGTGCACACTTGTCATTTTCAAGTTTCATTAAAATCGTTTCTGAAGAATTTTGTGTAATCTGCAGATCATGAATCCGATCCGGATCTGCACCAAAGATCGGCACAGCGAGCTGTTGTGTTCGTCCTTCAGCCGCTTTGTGGTATCCACTGAGCGTTGTTCGAATCGGTTCATCAGTTTGTGTACTGAACGAACCCTGGGTCCATCTTTGGTCAAGACCCGCATCACAAATCCGTACCAGAATTGAATGGATGCGTTCTTGAGCCACACTCGATGTTTTCACCCAGTTTTGCTACAGATTGATTCCGCAGTGTCTGAATAATGTTGCCGACAGTCAGTCGAACAAATGACTGCTGGTGAAAACGTGATATCATTGGCGAAACTAATAGAAGAGAAGAGAAGAGAAGCGTGAACCACTAACGACCTTGAGCATGAATGTTACAGTAACATTTTGGCATTAATAAGTATTGTTGTGACTGTGCTCTTGCAAGGTAATGGATCTAGGATTGGGAGGGGGGGGGGGGGTGCTGGGGTCTAAAATGTGATTTGTTGTGAAAATACTAACAGCCCCCCCCCCCCCCAAAAAAAAAAAAAAAAAAAAAAAAAAAAAAAAAAAGAAAAAAAAAAGTCTGTCTCAATGCCTGGCATACATGCTTGATGGAGAAACGAGAACACCTCTACAACCAAAAAAAGACAAATCCCAACAAGGATAAATAACAACTCATAAGCAAGTAGTCAGTCAACATTGGCATCATTGTCACCACAGCAGGGAAGAGGAGATTTGGGGAGTGGGGTGGGCAGGCCAGGAGCTTTTGACTAACAACCTAAAGGGTTGTAATAAGAGACACCACCCTCCTAAGCTGCATGATCAAATATTTATGAACCTCCTCAGTAGAAGTGCTTGTCGTTTTCGTGCTGCAAGTCAGGGAAATGGCAATGGAGGGAGACATAGGGTTGTCCTCCCCCAGTGGATTCACTTTGGAAGCAGATTGCATTGGTATTGTTCGTCTGATGGATTACTTTTACACCCCAGATGAATCCCTCTGTGGATTTGGATCAAGGTTCTAGAATTTCATTCTCTTGAATTTTGAGCTATGACTAGAGTCGCAAGAAAAAAAATACATGGGGCTAGGATCTTTTAATCATTCGAAGTAATGTCAATCTAAATCAGATAAATCAAACACAATAGCAAGAACAAAATAGAGACAAACTAGCCAGGCCGCCATAAATAAGGAACAGACACCACTAGTCAATACGCATGTCTCGTTTTTTTTAAAGTTAAATTACACATACAAAACACAGTCCTCTACAAAGGTCGTAGGGATCTTGGCTCAATTCTGAATCAATTCATGAGTGAAAATGAAATCATTTTAACGCCAAACAAAGTAATAATGCAGACGGAAGAAGTTACGTCCCGCTTACTTTTTTTTTTTTTTTAAAGCAGATACGCCAAAAATACCACATGTACACTTTTAATACTGAAACATATTACTTTAAATATCGAAACATGTGCGTTAATATCACTAGTAATTTAGCATTTCACGATTTTAAAACTTTTTTTAATCATCCGGAATTCACGCTTGATCTAGATCCTTACCACATATCCATACTGAAACTTCATGGGCTTGTATTTAGGCCCCATTTTATCTGTCTAACCGTTCGTATGGTTTCTGTGGTCTTTGAGTCATGGGATCCATAACAGTAGCACAGAACAATCCTGGATCAGCTATTTTGATCTGGATCCGCGCAACGGATCTTGACCAAGTGTGATGGATTCGTTGTTCTTGGACTATTGTCTATCTTTTAACGAAAACTTGATTAGAATGGGTGGGGTTGTTGACGTACTCCTGCTGACAGACAGGCAAATAGGTATAACATCTGTGATGTAAGCAAAAATGGCGTACACCAAGGAAATTCATAGACACAATATTATTACATATATATATATATATATAATATATATATATCTGCGTGTGCGTGTGTGTGTGTGTGTGTGTGTGTGTGTGTGTGTGTGTTGCTTCTTTTTTGAAAATGAAACTTTACCTTTTACAAAAGCGAAGGCCTAATTCTGTTTACTTAAAGAGAGACGAAGACTAGAACTCTAGAAAAAGAACGAAACGTCAAGGTTCAAAATCGTGAAAGGAGATGAGCGATTCCACTCTAAAAGAAAGAAAGACGAAACACTTCAAACACGCTCTCCTACTCTTTAAAGCAAGCAAATCAAAAATGAATTAAAATAAATAAGTGAATTTGAAAAGAAAACTCATTCGCCCAAATCAACAGCCACTCTTCCTTGATCAATTCGAGCCGGCACTTTCCAAACAGCAGCAAGGCCGACACCTCAGCGAAACAAGCTCTTCAGTGAGGACGTCATGTCATCGTCAATATTTCAGCAAGAAAGTAAACCAGTTAGACAGCATCCAATGGCATTCACTTCTCTACTCCTGAATCGCATGGTTTACGTTTGGTTAGGCCGATGCATTAATGATCAGCTTTCTCTGTATGTGCGTGTGTGTGTGTGTGTATGTGTGTGTGTGTGTGTGTGTGTGTGTGTGTGTGTGTGTGTGTGTGTGTGTGTGTGTGTGAAGGAATGTTCTTCTTGCTTTTTGTGACCATGAGAAAATGAAATCAAGAATATCAGTAATGATGAAAATGGTTAATAAAATCGTATTC
>CM065730.1:23636342-23663842 GCA_033310375.1 Conus canariensis | reverse complement strand
ACACAAACCGAAGCTTCGCCATGATTTGTCTGTTCAGCGGTAGGAAACTAAAATATGATGACAATAACAGAACAGGGATCTGTCATCTTTTGAGCACGTGCGAACTTGCCCACGACAGATTTTTGTGACGCAAAAAACACCGCTCATTTTCTTACGTCATTTAAACAACATTTGCACTTCATACATTCGAGTGAGAATAATTTCTTAAAAAGACTTTGAAAGCTAGATCGAATTGATGCATAATTCAAGTCAGTTACTTGCTGTGTCGGTTGGTACAACAACATACGTGTGAGTAAATGCGCTCGTCCGTACAAACGCGTGCGTACGTGCTGCGTGCGTGCGATGTGTGCCCATGGATATGCACATGTGTGCCCGTATGAGCGTGCATTTGCATATGTGTGTAATCGTTGGAACTTCTGCTTATGCTATAAACGTACGGAAATGTGTGTATAGAACGGTAGTGCAGCAGGTGGTAATTTAGTTTAAATCATACATTTTTCCTTATCGTGGATGGCGAATACAAAAAGAAAATCGATAACTCAGTGCGATCTATACATCCATTGGGTACAGACGATAAAATAACTGGAATCTGCAGAGCACACAGAAATACAGGTGAAGGAACCGCGTGCCTCAACGACGGTCGTGAAAGAAATGTGATTTCAGCAAATCGGTTTCTCTCTGTCAGCAGTCAGATGTAATTTCAGTTCTGGCAGCGTTACATTAGGGTGGGATGGGGGATTGGGAATAGAGAGAGAGAGACAGAGACAGAGAAACAGACAGACTGACAGATAGATAGAGAGAGCTTTCTTAACTTTGAACTCTTTACCCGAATATGAACAAAACTACATAGTCAGCGAAAATTTATTGATGAAAATATGCAAGTATCAAGACTTAAATGGATTGATATACAATGCAATGGAGCATGCGTTTGTGAGTGTGCGCGTATATGCGATAGTATGCGTGTGCATGTATGTGTTTATCTTGAAGCGTAACAAGTAACAGATCAGTATATCATTGCATTGATGACATTTCTTTATTGTAATCGTAAGCATGAAATGGAAAAAGCTCGACAATGTGGATTGTTCTGAAAAAAAAAAAAGTAGGTAGAAATAGCTCTATGAATATCATTTTGTCTTTGATTGTCAATGAAATGCAGCCTTATGTCATCAATTTCTCCTAAGACAATATTTGAAAATGTGTTCAATGCTTCATCTTTGTAATTTCTTAAGAAGCTCATCCAGGAGATGTCTGTGTTTTCATGTCACTTAAGGTGTTCAATGTCTGTTATACTTGCAGATGAAATACCGCCTAGTGTGATGCACACGCGTACTGTGTTCACCCTCTCAGAAAATACGTTTGTGTCCCTTGTTTTCATTTAAAGTTCTGTTGATGACCGTTCACCCAAAAAGGCGAAAGAAAAATAAACATTGTTCATTGTTGATTGAATATATAGGGGTGGGTGGGTGTATGCGCGTGCGTGCTCGTGTGTGTGTGTGTGTGTGTGCGTGCGTGCGTGCGTGTGTGTGTGTGTGTGTGTGTGTGTGTGTGTGTGTGTGTGTGTGTGTGTGTGTGATAACTTAAAATGAAAAAAAAAACTTTGAAATTTGAGTGTGTGTGTGTGTGTGTGTGTGTGTGTGTGTGTGTGTGTGTGTGATAACTTAAAATAAAAAAAACAACAACTTTGAAACCAATTCAAATCGATCGATTTAGTGCAAAATTGGAGTGAATATCTGCTAGGTCAGTTACTGCAACAACATACGTGTCAGTAAGTGCACACGTGTGTGTGTGTGTGTGTGTGTGTGTGTGTGTGTGTGTGTGTGTGTGTGTGAGTGTGTGTGTGAGTGTGTGTGTGTGTGTGTGTGTGTGTGTGTGTGTGTGTGTGTGTGATATAACTTAAAAAAAAAACAACTTTGAAACCAGTTCAACGTCGATTTATTTTCATAATTCGAGAAAGCATTTGCTAGGTCAGTTAGTGCAACAACATACGTGTGAGCAAGTGCACGCGCGCGCGCGAGCGTGTATGTGTGTGTGTGTGTGTGTGTGTGTGTGTGTGTGTGTGTGTGTGTGTGTTCGCGCGCGCGCGCGCGCCGTGCGTGCGTATGTGTGTGTATGTGTGCGTGCGCGCGCGTGTGTGGATATATGTGTTTGTGCGCGCGGGCGTGTGTGGATATGTGTGTGTGCGCGCGCGTGCGTGCGTGTACCCTCGAGCGCACGTGTTTGCATGCGTGCATGCGATGCGTGCTTGTCGGACGCGTGCATGTGTGTCCGTATGCGCGTGCTTCCGCATGTATGTGTCGGCATGCGTATTTGCATGCTTGTGGGAACGCCTACTCATGCAATAAACATATGGAAATATATATGTGAAATGGACAGTTGATCTATCTTAAATCATGCATTTTATCCCCTGGATGACAGATACAAAAAATCGATCACGCAGTGCATTCTACTCATCCTCTGGGCACAGAAAATAAAATGCCTTTGAATCTGGAGACTGTACACAAATGCAGGGAAGCAAACTGCGTACTTCTACAACTGTTGTGAACTAAATGTGATTTCAGCAAATCGCTTGCCTTCTGTCAGCAATCAGATGCAATATTACGTTAGGGTGGAGTGTTTGAAGGAGAGAGAGAGAGAGAGAGAGAGAGAGAGAGAGAGAGAGAGAGAGAGAGAGATCAGCTTTAAACCCTTTAGCCTGACATAAAAAAAAACTGATTTGTCAGCGAAATTTCGTCGATCAAAGTATGCAAATTCAAAGAGATAAAGAGACTGTTGTACGATGCAATGGTACGTGTAGTTGTGAGTGCGCGCGTATGTGCGATAGTGTGTGTGTGTGTGTGTGTGTGTGTGTGTGTGTGTGTGTGTGTGTGTGTGTGTAGTGTGTGTGTAGTATGTGTATATATCTGGCAGTATATTGCACAACCATCAGATCAGAATTTCAATGTACTGATAAATCATCCTTGGTGTGATCGTAAGCATGAAGTAGAAAAGGCATGACGACGTGGATTCTTGAGAAAAAAAAGGACAATGTAGACATTGCTTCACGAATGAAGAAGAATGTGTAGATATTGCTGTATGAATGAACTAGTTGATGGATACCATTTTGTCTTTGACTGCCGGCTATATGCAGCCATATGTCCTGACACAACATCTGAAAATGCGTTCAAAGCTTAATCTTTGCAGTTTGTCCAGTAGCCCTTCCACAAGTTGTCTCCCGATGTAATCTAAACTGATAAGAACTGAGTAAGGTTCTTCCATTATTTCATACTTGTAGATGAAATAGCATCTTACTTGGAGCAGACTGGCATTATCTTCAATCTTGTTTTTTTCAGTAAATGCACTTGTAGTGACTGTTGATTTCTTTTCAAATTCATGTTGATGACTGTTTACTGAAAATTATCATCCTTCATACCCCAAAAGGGTTAAAAGAAATAAACCTGTTTACTGTGGGTGTGTGTGCGTGCATGTGTGGTGTGTGTGTGTGTGCGTGTGTGTGTGTGTGTGTGTGTGTGTGTGCGTGTGTGTGTGTGTGTGTGTGTGTGTGTGTGTGTGTGTGTGTGTGTGAAAGAGGACAATCTATGATGCTGATGCAGATACATACCGATCAGCAGGTAACACTGGTAATCAGTCCAGTACAGAAACAGCTGTAATATGGCATCTAAGCCTGACAGGAAACAGAACGAATTACGTCAAACTGCCTAAAAGCTTGACGAGTGGTGTTCTGCTGTTAGACATCGGCAGACTGGTTGCGACAGTTTCTGATGGAGAGAGTATAGCTGCAAAACATGACGTTTAAAAGACTTTTAAATCTAGAAGTGCACTCGGGGAAATCTAAGACCTCTACAATAGTCGAACAATCCTCTTCACTTCAGTCAAACCCTGCTCACTTTCCATGTGAGCGGTTTCCCCACCCACACGCACCTGTTTCTGGATGATCATTTGACCACTGGATATCAATAAATCTAGTGATCCTGGTATAGTGATTCGTGCGTAATTTCGTCAGACATTTACGAAAGTGTCAACCAATGCCCCATTTCACAATATCAATGAACGTGGAATTAAAATCCCAGTTTCCTCCCCTGATCCGGATCTGAACTGATCAATCGGTTCATCCTCGGGTCTCTTCCCTGAAGTTGGAGTATGGCTGCCTTAACGGCGGGACAACAACATAAAAAACACGGTTATACACACAACACTCCACTCCCTTTGTTGGGTAGATGGGATTAATCCTTGCCTGTCTATACAGGGAGTGTCCGCAGGAGAATCAGCCTGCGTACGCGGGGAAAAAAATCCTCGGGCCGTATTCAAGCTTTTCGACAAAACGGCTCAGTGTTTTGGGCGACATCTTTCAAACAGACACACACAAACAAACAAACAGATGACGGACGCGAGTTACGGCGTGATCACGTTGACAAGGGAGGTAATGATCTCGTCTGCAGGGTGGAAAGGTAGCTTGATTCTTACACGCGGACTCAAACGAAGACCACAGCGACTACGGAGACAAATCAGAAATCATCACACACACACACACACACACACACACACACACACACACACACGCGCGCGCGCGCGCGCGCGCGCACGCACGCACGCACGCACGTACGCACGCACGCACGCACGCACGCACGCACGCATGCATGCGCATACAGAGAGAGAGAGAGAGAGAGAGAAGAGAGAGAGAGAGAGAGAGAGAGAGAAATGGGAGTCACACTTGCATAACAGCGAAAAAGGTTTTGAAGTCTTTATAGTTACATGGCTTAAAAAGATCTTTCCTCTTTGGCTTTAGAAAAATAAACCTGTTTCGAATTTCACCAACGGGAGAAGGAACGTAGTAAGAGAAGGGTACGTAGACTAAGAGGTGTGTGTGTGTGTGTGTGTGTGTGTGTGTGTGTGTGTGTGTGTGTGTGTGTGTGTGTGCGCGCGCGTGCGTATGCGTGTGTGCGTTTCTGTGAGAGAGAGAGAGAGAGAGAGAGAGAGAGAGTGTGTGTGTGTGTGTGTGTGTGTGTGTGTGTGTGTGTGTGTGTGTGTGTGTGTAACTTGCAGATTTTCAAATGGCACAATTCTGATCACAGAAGAAAACCAGGCAGTCAGAGAGATAGAGAGAGTAAGAGAGTGGTGGGGGGGGGGGGGGGGACAGAGAGCCAGAAAGGAGGGAGGGAAGAGAACTCCTCTTGGTGGCATCAACAAATGACAGTAGTCAAAGGCATAAAGATGATTATGATAATTCAGAAAGGAAAGGAACCATAACACACAATCTTCAGAAACATTCGAGTTCATCTGAAACTCGCGTCACACAGAGGTGTCTGTCGACACTGACAGAAAACCATTTCACCACTCCAATGCTATCATTGACAACAGGAAAGGAGAGGCGATGTGGTAATACAGGGAGGTGAGGTGGGCAACGAAACTGGAGAAAGAGAGACAGGCAGACTGATAGGATTATATGGGTGGAATAAAGTATGCAAGTCCAAAAAAGTAATACACCACTCAGCATTACCTGTCTGAATGGGCGATGTAGAAGCAAAGACACAACTAAAATGACGCTAAAAAAAAAATCATGAACATCTATTATAAACTGTTGTCCGTTGTCTGACAAGAAGGGTCTCATTCTGACAAGATTAACGGGAACGAAGACATTACTTAAGCAAATACATTTGGCATCAAAACGATATTTGGTAGTACTGAGTAATATTAGAAGCATACCTAAAGTCTATCCATCAGACACCCATAACGCACTCACATACAGGTGCGCACATGAGGTGCTCATTCACAAACACGCAGTAATCAGAGGCTCGATAAATGTATTTATTTCCATTTCAAAATCATACTGGAAAACATCATCACCACGCAATTAGAAACACGACTCCCGGTTGTTGTTGTTTTTCTCTCTGTTCTGACAGACTTGATAGAACCAGACATACTAGAGTCGGAAAATTAAACGAGTGTTGATTGAGTGAACGAGTGTTGATTGTAAAGCGCTTAGAGCTTGGTCTCTAGCCGAGAACAGGCGCTATATAAGTATTCATTATTATTATTATTAAATTAATGTAAATGATAATAATTATAACAATAATGATAATGATAATAAAGTATGTATATACACTCTATGAATGAATGAACAGCTCCAAAGCTGCCACGGGGATACAGGCAGTGCCAGACTTGCCTGCAGGGATCAGACATACACTGCTCCCTGAGTCCTGAAGCCATAGAACTTTCTTTGCCGCCTGCCTGACTGTCAGAACTTGGGCCTCCCTGCCCTCCCCTCCCCCCCCCCACCCCCCTTCTCTCCTCCCCCACCCCCACCCCACCCCCCATTCCTTCATATCCTATCCCTCCATCCCACTTCACCCTACCATCACCACAACAAATCCTCCGCCCACGCACTCTTCCACCCTACTCCCTTTCCCCGTTTCTGTTCACACACCCCTCCCTAACCTCTCTTTCCCCAATGTCAATCCTTCCTCCTTCTTCTCCTCCCTGCCCGCGATTTGAAAAAGAGATGGGGATGTAAGTATTGGGTAGGTCTGAAATAAGAGAAAAACAAATGATGGCGATGATGGTGATGGTCGCAATGGTGGTAGTGATCATGGTAGTGGTGGTGGTGAAGTCGATGATGATCGAGCTGCGGGAAACCACACAAGATATAGGACATAGTGGCCCCTAAATCCTGGTCATATATTTATCCCAGTCAAAACCCACAATGAAAAAGAAGAAGTCTTTTATAAACATGCAGGTTTCTGACAAGATAGATGATGCATAGACCAAGTAACAACTCACTAGAAAGGCAGCCTCCCTTCTGCACAATATTTGTGGACTTTGAGAAAGCTTTTGACAGTGTCGATATGGACTTCATCTAGAAGCTTATGCACTATCCCACCTTTCCAATGGAATATGCCATCATTGTTCAGCAACCATGTGACAATTCCACCAGTTAAGTCACACACAATGGAAAAACTAGCTTATACATTCCAGGTGTACAGTGGCGTAGGACATGGCTGCCTTCTATCACCAACATTCTTCTTGTTGGCGATAGACTGGATCATCAAAAACTCAACAGATATGAGAAACGCGTGCATGAAGTCGACTTTCACCGAAGACCTGGAAGACTTGGATTTCGCTAATGTCTTCTCTTCCAAGACACAAAGACACTCGGGTAAAACTATCCCATCTAGCTGAGGAAGTTTTTAAAAAAACTCGCCAAATTTAACATTAAAAAAAATTAAGCTAAACGTGTAAATAGCAAACAGCAAACCCCATTCAGCTCAGAATCGAAAATATCAAAGATGCCGAAAATGTAAAATGTGTCTACCCTAGCAGTATCATCATCAAATATAGTGGAGCAGACCAAGACATCAGCAGCTGTACAGACAAGACAAGGCATGTTTTGAGCACCCTGCCACCAGCATGGGTTCCCACAGCCCTCTTCACTCCAGAGCACGATTCAAACAGATGTGAAATATCTCCTATTACATGGCTCAGAGACGTGGAGAACAACAGCAACGTCAAATGCCCTAAACCTTCGAGCATACTCCATCGTTTTAGGTTCGTCCTCAACATCAGATGGCTAGAAAATGTTTTTAACAACAGCATGTCACAGAGAACCTAACCAAACAATCGCCGTACAGATAAAGAAAAGAACATAAGGCTGAACTGGTCACTGTCTGCGAAACCTCCCACTAACGTTACAAAACAGTCGCTCGACGGGAGAAACAGACATCGAGACGATATGGACAGACTGGCGGGGTGTACGGGGTGGGAACTGAAGGCAGCCGGATAGACCTGGGCTCAGCTGAAGACGTCATGTTCCTCAAACACACACACACACACACACACACACACACACACACACACACACACACACACACACATATGTACAGGCATAAGTCAAATAAGTCATTCTTCGTTTTTGAGTACGTCTCTGTCAGTCTGCGTAAAATCATCATTCAGTTTACATGCAAGTCAGAGCTTGTTTGTTTGTTTGTTTGTTTGTTTTTTAAATGGCAATGCATGGGTTGCTTCACGAGTTAAACTCTGAAGTGTATTGCCTGAAATCAGGTAGTACCTGAACTACTAGACTACCAATGTTGAGGTTTTAGCACTCAGATAGATAGATAGATAGATAGATAGAAAGATAGATAGATGGATAGAAGATAGATAGATAGATAGATAGATAGATAGATAGATGAAAGATAGATAGATGGATAGAAGATAGATAGATAGATAGATAGATAGATAGATAGATAGATAGATAGATAGATAGATAGATAGATAGATAGATAGAACTCACAATTGAAGGATTGAGTGGGTAGATAGACAGATAGATAGACAGACCGACAGAAACATAGATAGATAGACAGACAGACAAACAGACAGACAGATAAATGGATAGGTAGATAGACAGCCCGCCACACAGTCAGACAGACAGACAGACAGATAGATAGATAGATAAATAGATAGACAGACAGACAGACAGATAGATAGATAGATAGATAAAAAAAAAAAAACGAGTGTGATCCCATCATTGATTCCCGTTTCCAAAAAAAAAAAAAAAAGAAGAAAGAAATAGGGAGGAAGAAAAGAAGAAAGAAAGGAAAGACACAGAAAGCACAGAAAGAACAAGAACGAAGAAAAAGGAGCATGGAAATATATAGTTCAATGCATCACGAAAGCAAAAACATTATTGTAGAGAAAAAAAGTATAGAGAGAAAGAAAGAAAGAAAGAAGGAAAGAAAGAACCTGACAGAGTCCATGTCGATGCCATCCATACAAACAGCTGCACTATCCCCACCTAGTCTTTCCCACCGTTGTTCCATGAAAAGAGATGACCATGTCGTTTCTACCATGTTATCGTTATTGAACTTGTTTCACGCAACGTTGACCTGATCAGTTCGTCGCAAGGCGAAACGGCCACTAGGCTTCAAATGCTCATCCATCTCACGAAAATGGCTCGAGCTCAGAATAGCAATTTGGGGTGGAGCGTTTCGATCGAGCTGAGTATCTATAAAATTTAGAGCTAAGAGCCACGATGTTAGTTATCATGACAGACTAAAACCAACATCTGATGATTTAGTCTGACAGCCAGAAAGACAGACAGATAGAAGGACAGAAACAAAAGAGTCAAATGCTAAAAAACAAGAAGAGAAATAAAGCAGCTTGTCAGAGAGAGAGACAGACAGACAGACAGACAGACAGACAGACAGACAGACAGACAGACGGAGAGACAGACAGACAGACAGACAGAGAGTCTTTGTATGTGTGTATGTGTGCGTGTACGCATGTGCGCGCGAGCGCCTGTGTGTGTGTGTGGTTGTGTGTGTGTGTGTGTGTGTGTGTGGTGTGTGTGTGTGCATGTGCGTGGGGGGGTGGGGGGTGGGGGGCGCATGCTTTTGACCAACTCAGACAGAGAAAGAAACAGGGGGTAGCGGTGTGTGTGTGTGTGGGGGGGGGGGGGGGGGGGAAGAGAGGAGAGAATAGGAAAACAATGCAACCGAAATGGATAGGTCCACAGACGGGAGTAGACGATTCAAAGCCCAACGAACGAGCTGAGACATAGAAACTGATGTCGTTTGAGATCAGTATGACAGAGTATTCATTCTTCGAACAAGAGAAAACTTTTTTGGGGAGGAAGACACTTTACTAACTTACATGACTCGGCACTGCCGTATCTCCCAGTACTTTGAACCGGCTCCAGTCAATCACTGGACGGCCCGCAATTTCAGAGACCACTGACCCAGCACCGATCCACTTCACGGTATCTGCGCTGACAACCAGACCAGATTCCATTCACAGATCGTCAAGTCTGGCAGTGAGTGATGAGAGCAATTATTAGTACAGCGTCCTGTCCAGACACGCGTTTATAGTAAATACCGAGAGACGTGAAGACACTATGGAAGGAAGAGATGTCGTCACAGGCTCTGTGTAAGTTCGTCTTGACCATTCAAAGGAACGTCTATCAGCCGTGATGATGCATTACACTATGAATGGGAGGTCAGTGAAGGAAGTTGTTGTTTTAATGCCATCGTGATCCAGCGATTCAACAAGAAATGGAGGATGTTGTCGGCTGGTGTGATATAGTGTTAACACTCTTCGTCATCTTGTACTTCTTCTCAATAATCCCGTAGGGAATCACTGGGACACCACACCGAAGAACAATTCACCAGGTTCGTCCAGTTCAGTCGGTTGTGTGCTAAGGCCTGGGTCTCAGCAAATATCTCCTCTGTCTCTTCTGCAACGTTGTCAGTCAATGGGGGAGGAGGGGAGGGGAGGGGTGTTTGTCTGTGTGACCGTAAACAGTAAAGTGCTGAAAGCACTATGCATGGTAAGTAGCTGATAGGGTTTTCGATAGAAGAACCGTAGGGGGGGAAACCCCCACAATATATGCTGCCTTTGAAGGACATCTTTTAGTTAAATGTTATTTTCGGAATCGTTTGAAGATGTATTATTTTGTGTCTATTTGGCGTTCATATAGTACATTTTAATCATTTCCCATTAAATCCGCCTTGATCGTTGACGAAATGAAAACAAAATGAACAAAAAAATGGTTTTGAAGGGTCGAGAGGTTTGTTTGTTTTTTTTCTGAAGTGATTCTGACTGTTACACCTGCACACATAAGGAAAGTAAGAGGACATTGTATCACCAGAACTATTGAAGCACAAAGGGCAAGAAATCATATGGCGCTGACAAATATTTCGTGAAGGCCTCAGCTATTAGATCAGTGAACATTAATTAGAAGATTTCTAATGCACAACGCTTCAAGTGCAGATCTATGACACTACGGCAGTCCATGACCGTCAGTTCAATTAGCCACCAAGCAAAGGGATGATAAATGAGTTCCTGATCAGGCTTACAGCAAAAACGAAACAGATTCTTATTAAAAAAAAAAGAACAGGTACGTTTCAGGCTAGAAAGAAGAAGACACTCCACTTCAGATGAATGAAAAAGAAGCACCTGGAACACACCATGAGTTCTATACAACGTTAGAATTGCATCTTATTCAGGGAAGCCTTTGTTTGTGTCTTCTGTCTTACCTCCTAAACTAAAGTCCGGGGCTCATCATCGGTGAATTTCCTTTCGTGAATGCGACCGGTTTTCATTTCATCATTCAAGTAGCCTCATTCCGCTTTCCGGGATAAGTCTAAGCACAAGACACCAGGGTGCATGCATATCATTCTGTGTCAATCATCCCACCGACACACACTGGCCTTTTCATCTCCTGCAGGTTGAATCGGATTGAAAGTGGGTTTTATGATTTTTTTTTTATGCATGCGTTTATGCACGGGATCTTGGTTTTAAACTTCATCTGTAGGGGACGACTGGAGTCCGCACAGCTGTTAACTCCAACGAAAACCTCTCTTCCAGTCTTGTCGTCACGTGAGAATTGATCCCCGGACCTTTGGAAAAGAGTCTGACGTCACACCCACTCAGCCAATTAGACCCCAGAGAGCGTTTGATTTGGCAAGCAGTTCAAATCTCCGAAACAACGACTACTAGAAACAGTCGTGGGACTGTTTTTAGTCCTCTTCTTTCCCCCTGCATACATCCATCTGGAGAACCAACGTCCCACCACCGGCACTCTTTCCAATGAAGCTGGTGATGCTGAGGGCTTTGCTAGGAATTGGACGTCCATCATGTCACCGGCAGGGGATGGAGTCTGCGCTCACCTTGAGAGCAGGGTGTGACAGGCCACCGATCTGGAGCTGATTTTTTCTCTTTTTTTTTAGTGTAATATTAATTGCGCTTACGATATTATTCCCATGTTTATTTAAGACTATTTAAGTTGGACAGCAGTCTTGGCATCCTTGTGAAATACACTTTGGCAGCAACTGTGAAATCAGAGAATAACTCTCAGAGAAATAAATGGAACTAAACTTTGTGATCTCAGAAATCTTAAATGTAACTAATAGCGCACCGCCAAAACAAAAAGAAAAAGAGAACGTAGACAA
Organism: Conus canariensis; assembly: GCA_033310375.1. Taxonomy (NCBI): domain Eukaryota; kingdom Metazoa; phylum Mollusca; class Gastropoda; order Neogastropoda; family Conidae; genus Conus; species Conus canariensis. The sequence goes on along the minus strand of CM065730.1, from coordinate 23,651,903 downwards.
ACGCATCACAAGACAAAACACGACGCGTTTCGACCACTTAGGTCTTCATCAAGCAAGATACAAAACACTCAGGACAACGAAAATGAACGAGCAATCACTTATCTTCATCCACTTCAGCGCAAGATGGGCGTTTTCCCACCTGATGCTATAGTCAATGACCGTGGATGTTGTTGTCCGCCGTGCACCCTTATTGTTCAAAGACGCTGAAGCTGGCGCCCTCACAGCAGTGCTCTTGTAGTTTAGGAATAAAACAACAGTAGGCTTGTATAAAGTGTATTGACGAACAGCAACTCCATCCAAACTACAACAGTCGCCTGTGTCAGTCCGTGTTGATATAAACGCTCCCAAAGTTTGGTGGCTACGACTGTATTTGTCTGAAAGGCTAGACTTACACAATACCTAAAAACAAGTTTCTCCAATCTTTATAAAAAAAAATTTTTAAAAAACACAAAAAAAAAACAAAAAAAAACTAGACAGACAAAAAAAAAAAAAGAAAAAAAATCGTTTAAAGCCAATCAATTCTCGACTCAAAACATATATCATATGTTTAATTGCTGACTCGACCATCATGAGATTCGCAATCAATCATTTTACATGACGCTTCTGAAATGATGTATGCAGATATTCAGTACATGGGAGAGGGGATAGGACTACACACACACACACACACACACACACACACACACGCCTCGTGTGTACCCCCTCCCCCCTTCCTACCCGCCCTGGTTTTTTTCCCCTCATATCAGCAGCACTTGACTATTCCTAATGTCCTCTCCGCAGTCCCATTTCCATCCCTGCCCCTCACCCAACCCCATCCTCTCCATACTCTTCACCCTCCTTCTCCCAACCTACCCTGCCCTCTCTCTTTTCCCATCCCACACCCCACCTCTTCCTGATCGCTCCCCCTCCCCCACACACACCTTAAACTACCTCCCTCCTTCCCTCTTCCACAGACATCTACCACCACCGCCACTACCCACCACCACCACCACTACCAACACCACCCTTCACCTCTCTAGCCATTCTGTTTTTTTTCTTTTTCTGACGTGCTCTTCAGACAAGGTCAGAACAGAGGCCAATGGGTTTCTTTTATGTCATGTCCCCCCTGGACATTCTCTGCTAATGAGTCGTTTTATCAGCTGTCGTACCGTGCATACAAATCTTCCGCGCTGTCGGAGTGGTCCCGGGCGGAGGGAAGGTGTGTGTGTGTCTGATCTGGTTCCACGTCTCTCACCTGCCTGTCTTCAGTGGGTCTCGGTGCTGGTCGACACAGATGTTCTCTCTCTCTCTCTCTCTCTCTCTCTCTCTCTCTCACTCTCTCTAGTTCGTGACTTGTCTAGATGGTGTGGTGTGGTGTGGTAATGTGGTGTGGTGTGGTGGTGGTGTGGTGTGGTGTGGTGGTGTGGTATGGTGTGGTGTGGTGAAGGTGTGGTGGGGGTGTGGTGAAGGTGTGGTGTGGTGTGGTGTGGTGTGGTGAAGGTGTGGTGTGGTGTGGTGTGGTGTGGTGTGGTGTGGTTTGGTGTGGTGTGGTGTGGCGAAGGTGTGGTGTGGTGTGGCGAAGGTGTGGTGTAGTGTGGTATGGTGTGGTGGTGGTGTGGTGTGGTGTGGTTTGGTGAAGGTGTGGTGTGGTGTGGTGTGGTGTGGTGTGGTTTGGTGAGGTGTGGTGTGGTGTGGTGAAGGTGTGGTGTGGTGTAGTGTAGTGTGGTGTGGTGTGGTGGTGGTGTGGTGTGTGGTGCGGTAGTATGTTGTAGTGTGGTGATATTGTGAGGTGTGATAACGTGGTGTGGTTGAGTGGTGTGGTGTTGTAGTGTGGTGTGGTTTGGTGTGGTGGTGTGCTTCGGTATGGTGGTGTGGTGTGATGGTTTGGTGTGACGTGGTCATGTGGTGGAGTGGTGTGATGTAGTGTGGTGTGGTGGTGTGGTGTGGTGTTGGTGTGGTAGTATGGAGTTGTGTGGTGGTATGGTGTGGTGTGGTGGAGAAGTGTGGTGGTGTGGTCTAATGTGGCGTGGTGTCGCGTTGCATAGTGTTGGAGAGTGGAATGGACTGGATTGATGGTATTGCATCACCTTACATTGTATTATGTTTTAATTAACGTATGGTATTGAAATTGAATGTGTCGCGCCGCCTTGCATCCGATTATTACATTGCACTATGTTGAACTGTAATGTAAGGCATTCGCTGAGTCATCAACAGTAAGAAAAGCTGGAAGAAGTAGTCACATTGTTTGTTTGTTTTTGTTGTTGTTGTTGTTGTTTCAGGGCCGTTTCTTTACTCTCCTCATCTCTCACATCCCTCACCGCAAGGATAAGCTAGCCACCTTGCCAGTTCTGAGCTCCCCACAGAGTTTTCCCGCCATGATTAGACTCATGGCGATAATTCATCAGAGGCTTGCTTGGCCGAGGGAGAAATGTGTCAGACTTGTGAACAAGATCTGGCGTACGATTCTCACTCAAGACAGTTAGTAGACTGCATGCGATTTTTTCTTCTGAGTTAATGTGCAGATGCAAGTGCCCCCCTCCCCCCTCCTCCTTCTTCGGGTGAGACTTTACCCCGAACTCCCGTGTATGAACGCACGAATAACATGTCTTGCACGCACGTTACTCCTCACGCCATCTTTTGGACAGGAGTAGGTATTGTTGCCGGTGGTATAGATGACGAGAATATGAAACACGTGCAGACTCTCGTCGTACTTTGATATCATTCTCGAAGACAGAATGCAGCGACCCTAATGGTAGATCTAAAAACGACTGCACATGCAACAAGTTAACAGTTGCGAACTCTGCATTTCCAGTCCGTGTGTGCGCGCGTACTCCTGTGTGTATATGTGTATTTGTGAGAGTGTGCATGCGTGCCTGCTGGCGTGCGTGCGCGCATTTGTGCATGTATATGTATGTGTGTGCGTGCTTGCATGTGTGTGTGTGTATGTTTGTGTGTGTGTGTTGTGTGTGTGTGCGTGTGGTGTGGTGTGCGCGCGCGCGCGCGCGCGCGTGCGTGCATGATTTAATGTGTTGAGGCTGGCTACTTTTGGTATCTCTGGTATTTCTTAAAAGCTGCGTCCCAAAAACTTGGCATTTCTAACTTCTTTGAACATTTTGAGAGAGGTTCTGTCATGGTTTTTGTTTTATGAGAGAGGTTCTGTCATGGTTTTTGTTTTCGTTTGTTCTGCTCATTTCAATTTGTCGGATTTTTTTTTCCTTTTTGAAGCCAGCAAGTTTTGTATAAACCTAGCTGTCACACAGTTTTTGTTCTTAATTCTGACAAATTGTGCCACTTTCTGACAGTGATAGTTCATGGTGGATTCTGAACTCACTGATTTGTGGAATCCATAGCTACAGGATTTCGCTTAGTACACATTAATGTTGTACTTTGTGCCGCAAGACTACCCGCCTAGTGGGCCCGTATCTTACTTGATATTTAGTTAATTCTATTTAAGTATGCTGGATCCTGAAGAACTAAGCCATGCTGAAAACTTTCTTACCCATAGCATCCTTTCTTGGTTAAAGTAGTTCTGTCATTCGTTTGAACTGCGTCTATTTCAGCCACATGAACCGCAGAAGTATCACCATTTAATTCTGCAATTCTCTCGAACGTTTTCTGCACCAAACATGTTCGTTAGTTTCAATTGAAACTCTGCAAACGCAGTCGCTTTAACAGTTGTGTCATATTAGGTGCCCGTCAGAAATGTGTTTATGTTGATATAAAGAGGCCATTAGGTCACTTCTCGAGAAGATGGGGGGGGGGGGGGGGGGTATCAGTAGTACCAACAGAGGGACAAGTTGGTAAAGCATGCTGTTGTTGTTGTTGTTGTTTTCTTCTTCTTCTTCTTCTTCTTCTTCAATTTAAATTCCAGTCCCATTTACACTGACACACACACAATAAAACAAAGAGACTAACTGAGAAAAGGACAGACAGACAGACACGGTGAGAGCAGACCTGCCGAACGATGCAAATCGCTGAAATGAAAAACCAGGAAAAGAAAGGAAGTCACCATCTTTGCAGGAAATGGATCTGGGCGGAGGCAAAGAAATCTAGGTATCTCTAATGAATCTCTTTAGAGATCGCTGTCTTGGTAAGAGCCAGGCTAAATCTCGCCATTCCTCTTCCCTGAGACGACGGCCTCCATCAAAGCGCCGTTACCCCGGGGCTTCGGACAGTCCCGGTCCAATTAGATTAAAACTCTCTTTGTTTTCTGTCCGGATAAGATCAGCTTGCTTCCCAGACCGGGGACACCCTCTTTAATGTCTCGGTTTGTAATCACGGCTTAAAACAAAATCAAGAGACATCTTAAATGGAAAAGGCTCCAGTTTATCACAGGCTTTAAGGTGCTGCCACACTGTGCGTCTCATCGGTTGTTAAGGGGGTACCGTCCTGTACAAATGTGACGGATAATTCGGATGGTGTAGGAACCCCTAAATACTGACCTGCTTTAAGTGGACTATCAGCTTATCAGTGGATGTCTGTATTGATTTGTTCGTTCAAAATATGCCACTTTCTCGAACGGGAGGATCCCCATTCTCCGGAAAACGACGACTGGTTTCAATTGATGTCCTCTGGTTTCAAATTGGTTGCTGTCACCAAAGTTCTAAACCAACAGACGAACTGACGAAGTGAGATTAGTGCATGTGTGTGTTGTGGTGTGTGGTGTGGTGTGTGTGTGGTGTGTTGTGTTGTGTGTGTGTGTGGTGTGTGTGTGTGTGTTGTGTGTGTAGTGTGTTGTGAGTGTGTGTGTCTGTGTGTTGTGTCTGTGTCTGTGTGTCTGTGTGTGTGCATGCCACCATGCGCTGTTTTGTTGGTCGTCGAACGATCGTCGGTCGTCGTTGTTGTACAATTTGATGCACATCTTGATTGTGTTGGGTTATTATATATATTTCAGTTCTCTCTACTATCTCAAATTAGTACAGGGGAAAGGATTCTGGATTTTGTGCGTTGGAGAGCACATCATTGGGGAAAAAGTTTTTTGGGGGAAGGGGGGGGGGAGGGAGGGGGGCGGGGTGACGACATGGCACGATACATTAAACATTCGTGGCACGTCATGACACAATGCATACATGGTTTATTACACGTGCATGACACGGTCATTTCATATGACATGTCAGTGTCATATCAAGTTACGTTTCACGGTCATGGCACGGTACATTACACTACCATGGCACGTGACAAGACACGGGGCATGTCAAATGACCTTACATGGCCATTTCACGTGACACTGCGCACGGGTCAAGGCAAGTTGTAGGTCACGGTCATAGCATGTGACATTACGCTGTCTTGTGGCATTTTAGCCTTGTAGAACGTCTTAGAGGACGGCTGGATACAAACATCGTGACATGAGCGACGAGGAGAAACGTGATTTGTCTTTAAAATGTGCAAGCACCTTTTCACAGCCGTCTAATCTTTTTTTTTCTTTTCTTTTCTTTTTTTTTCTTTTGTCCGTTTATTTGTTTGTTTTCGCTACCTCTGCCTGGCTACTGCAGGGCAAAGATTGAGTTTTTGTTGGTTTGTTTGTTTGTTGTTGTTTTCTGTTGTTCCCCAAATGCGTACAGACCGTGAAGCTTTGTTTTTTGTTTCTTTTCTCAAGTTGTTTGTTTATTTAATTGTTTGTTTAAAAGTGTCTCACGTGCTTTTTGTTGTTGTTGTTGTTTTCATTGCCTGAAGAAAAAGTTTTTTTCATTTTCATTCTTTTAACCACACATTTTTCTCTTGGTTTGAGCCTCTGTTGTGGTGTGGTGTGTGTGTGTGTGTGTGTGTGTGTGTGTGTGTGTGTTGTTGTTTGTTGTTGTTGTTGTTGTGTTGTTGTTGTGTGTGTGTGTGTGTGTGTGTGTGTGTGTGTGTGTGTGTGTGGTGTGTGTGTGTGTGTGTGTGTGTGCATTCCTTTGTGACTATCACAATACAAAACTATTGCCAAAACTGAAATATCCTTGAGTGGGTTACTTGAAGTTTTGCGAACATCAGAGTTCTTTTCGGATGACTAGTTTGATGTCAGATTGGAAATCTTTCTACAGAAAGTGTAAATGTTCAAAAGTATGTGTGCGTATGTGCATATGAATTTACTTGTTTTCTTGAACTTGGTTTGCTACGGATCTGCACAAACATATTTGGTATAAAGCAACATCACACCAGAAATTGTTTCTCCACTTTTTGTTCTTGATATCAATTTTCTAAACGTGTGTAGATCTCAGTGAAACCTGAAACAAAGAGCCATCAACATTTCCAACTGATGAACGAACACATTCAACCTCAGATATAGTAGTAACATATCTTCGTATTCCGTTGTGCTTTCAATGATAGCCTCTGGGTCTCATTCTCTTCACCAGTATGATTTTTTTTCTTAACAGTCTGACTTACTTTGATTCTATGTATATATATATATAAGGCATGTTCAAGAAGCCGTACAGCTCCGATCAGCTTGTCGCCCATTTTCTAACAAAATAGATACCTATAGGTTTGTAGTCTAGAGTGAGGAAAAAAAGGTGTGGCGAACTCATATTCCCCACATACGGATGAATATTTAAAATACTTTGATACTTCACACATTGGCTCTGGTGCTGTAATTTCAGTTTGTTTTTTTTTTTTTTTTTTTGCCTCTTGCACTGATGGTGTTTCCTTTATGGTATAATACTCAATGCTGAGATGAATAGTCACAACAATGACATTGCTATCCACGTATGTATTCATGGACAGAAGCCAGGAACTTTACAGGGAACAGCTCATTTACTGGGCATTGGTCATTAGCGGTCAGATAGCCCGACTCACAGGCAGCAACGCCAACGTCAGTATTGTTCAGACAGAAAACTGAATAGAAGGACAAAAATATTGTCAAAATCACAAGGTTTTTGCTCGCCCTAGTGTATTTGATATTCATGCATTCGTGCAAGACATGGAAAGGATGGAAGTTGTACTATCGAAGTATTACTGTCAGATATCTTACTGACCTTGTCATCAGTGAGCAAGTGCACCAAACCATACAGCAGCAGTTCACCAGCCGCCGTGGCGAAGTGGTTAGCGTCGCGGACTCCCGGCTGAGAGGTCGTGGATTCCATTCCCATCAGAGCCATGTGGAATTTTTCTGCCCCGACCGGCGCCCACCCAGAGTTGAGTTTGTTACGGGGCTCCATTGGAAAGACTGGGCCACACAGTCGAGTTTCATATATCCACTTATAGAGGCGTCTCTTACAGTGTTGCTTACATTTCCTGACCAACATTGCACGTGTCCGTCTTTCTCGGGCCTGGTTGACGCCAGGATACATTAAGAAAGTAAGCGTAGAGTACAGCCCTGCCATGCAGTTTCAGACCGGAATGGAAATCTATAGCATCATCGTCATCGTCCTCATTTTCATCGATCAGTATAAGGAAGCATTTCAGACTGTACGACAATCTGCTGGCATCAGTTAATAAAAGAAAACTAAGTTAATTTGGTGATATGAAAAGGTACAGTGCCTGTGTTCAAATAGTCTGTGTGAACTCTTTTAAGAGAGAGTGATATAGAGAGAAAGCGATAAAAACATGATGGACTCGGGCCTTGCATAAGTGAGTAGCACACAATTAGCAGGCACTCACGAACTGGCAAACAACTGACAGACTTGAAGAACGAGGGTCAACAATTCTTCAGTGGAACATTCTTCCAATATCACATGGCTTAAACAGCTCTTGTGGTAGCCAGGGTCTTTAGAGCTGAAATGAACTTGGGTTGCGGGAACGGATGGGTGGGGAAATCAGGGATTCCCCAGTCCCAACCCATCATCCCTACACCCCTTTAAAATGTTGCAGAAAAACGTTTCTCTTCATTCCTGTTCAAATCACATCAGCAAATGTCAAACAGGTGTACGACTGAACTTCTGAGTAAACACTCTCACTCATTCAAATAGGCCAGCTGCCAGAACGAATACACTATGTAGGTTGTTTTCGTTTATGAGTGATTGCGTTGGCTACCGGCGAATGTTATCAGTTTCACTGCTAACTCGAATGTGACTCCAGGCTCATCATTAGAATATTTTTTTCCATGGAAACATGAAACGACATAAACATTAAAAAGGGATGAGGCAGATAGATAAATTGTCATAGTTTATAAGCAATTCTACTGTTTCATACTGCAGACAAGATGCGGGTGAATAGTTTACCCGTCATCCCCACACCGTCCCTATCCTCCCCCCCCCCTCCCCCCCCCTTCACCATTTCTTCCTCTTCCTCCCAGCCCTCCTTGCTGACCTCCCGTCTGCCCGGTTCATTCCATCCGTTTCTTTTCTGTTTGCTTCCCCCCCCCCCCCCCCCCCCCCCCCCATAAAAAAACAACAACATGAGTAAAACCTGCTGAACCGTCCTATCGCCCTCTCCCGTGGGTGTTGCTTTTGTTGTTTTGTTTTTTGTTGTTTTGTTTTTAGGGAGAAGGGGGGGGGAGGGGTCTGTCTGTGTACATCTAAACCCTGACAGGATACTCACATAGAGAGAGAGAGAGAGAGAGAGAGAGAGAGAGAGAGAGAGAGAGAGAGAGAGAGAGAGAGAGAGAGAGTTTATTTTTTGTCACACGGATGTCAAGCTGAAAAACACGTTTCCTTTCTTACATTTCGTTGCGACTATTGATGATCTTCGGCCTTCAGATAATCCTCCTTCCTCTCGCCCCCTCGCTCTCTTATCGGCCCAATCGCAGCTTCGACAGTTAGGCAGTTCGGGTACATCTGTGCAGGAGGAGGAGGAGGAGAATGGAGATGGGGGGGGGGGGGTTGGATAGCCTTTTATCATCCATGGCCAAACTCTTCCCTCAGTCAATAAGAAGGTAGTAAAACGGGCAGTTTAGCACGTCATGTAGACAGGTAATCTGTTTTCATGACACGACGAAAACCCTGGACTGAAAGTCTCACTGATGGGGCCATAGGTGCCAGACAGTTCCTCCTGCAAGAGACTGATGCCTGTAGGACTCGGGGCGGGGGGGGGGGGGGGGGGGGAGGGGAGGGGGGGGCTTCCTGGAGCGAGAGGGGAATTGAAAAAAAAAAAGAGAGGGGGCTGGGGGGGATAAGGAGTGTGTAAATCACATGTAAAGTTCCAATCGTTCAGCTGGAGGGATGGCCTAATGATGTCGGATCTTAATAGAAATCTTGTTCAAGTGTGTCCGTAGAGAGTTCTGTCTCTGGCTCTCTATCTCTCTGTCTCTTTGCCTCGGTGTCTTTGTCTCTGTCTCTCTGTCTCTTTGTCTCTCTGTCTCTGTCTCTGTCTGTCTCTGTGTTTCTGTCTCTGTCTGTCTGTCTGTCTGTCTGTCTGTCTGTCTCTCTCTCTCTCTCTCTCTCTCTCTCTCTCTCTCTCTCTCTCTCTCTCTCTCATATAACTATTGTACTTGCGTGTTCACACACCCCTTCATTAGGGGCCTTGGCCTGTTATATAAATAAATCATCTGAATCTCTCTCTTCTCTCTCTCTCTCTCTCTCTCTCTCTCTCTCTGGGACTGAACCGATGTGTGTTTTTTAATGTGCGTGCATGCGTGTGTGCTCTCCTCCACTCGCTCTCTCTCTCTCTCTGTATGCAGTTATGCATGTGTGTGTGTGTCTGTAGTGTGTGTGTGTGTGTGTGTGTGTGTGTGTGTGTGTGTGTGTGTGTCTACATATATATATATATATATATATATATATATATATATATATCTTTGAATGGATCCTCAAGCATCCTTGAATGGATCCTCAAGCATAGGCTCAAAGATTGTCCCCTACATCTTATACTGTTTGCATAATGCTTTCAGTTTTTCAGCAACTTTTTTCCTCTCCACACTTTCATTTTGTTCCATTTACTACCCTTCGCTGGCTGCTTTGGGGGTGCTGTTGGATTTTTTTTGAACCCTTGGTGGTGAGAACACCACAGAATTATGGACTGTGGTGTGTCTCTATTTGACACCAAGTGCACAGACACAATCAGCCGTGTCTCCCTGATGAGTCCGATCCAGCGGACGAAAGGCCTAGGAGCAGGCAATACAAATAGATGTGCCTTCAAGAGAGATTACGATGGTTCCCTCATGCAGCTAGCGAAGGGTTTCTCATATTTATAATATATTCCCCCATTTTCTTCATCTTCATTTTTTTTTCTTTTTCTAAAAGTTGAAATCTTTGCCAAGTCATTACTATAATGACTGAAGAATTGTTAGCCTGCACTTGTTTTCCCCCACTACTTAATTGTTCAGCATTATATATATATATATATATATATATATATATATTGTGTGTGTGTTTGTCTGTATTGTGTGTGTGTGTGTGTGTGTGTGGTGTGTGTGTGTGTGTGTGTTTGTCTGTATTGTGTGTGTGTGTTCATAATAAGTTGTTGTTTTTTTCTGCGTATTATTATAATCTAAAGAAGTGACATAAATTGAGTGTTTTTTTGCGACTCAAAAGTGTGTTCTCCTTTTATCTTCGTGTTGTTAAATGGTGGCACAACCGAATCTGACATTAAATTGGTTTCAGTTGGCCCGTTCTTTCAATTTTCCAAACGGACTTTTACAGCTATTCTCTGAATTCGTACAGACTGTGTATTGATGAGGTACCGTAAAAAATGGCGTTGTCAGAAATCAAAATACCACTATGTAATAACTTGGAAGGACGCACTGCTGGCACTCATCCAGAACTGTATAATGAGTAATACTGTGTCGTTATATTTTGAATTGAAAAAAAAAAAAAAAACACTTAGAGGTATCTATCACATTCAAGTACTCAAAACATATGTCTGAACTGGTATGACTAAAAAAGCTTTGTCAGTGATAGCCAGTAGCTGGACGGGACTCTTGGGACTCTGTTACGCAGCGCTATGTCACGAAGAGAACGTTAAAACCGTTAGCACAACGATTTTCATTCTCTCTCCTAGAACAGGGATTCAATGAGCTGAAGTCTGGCTACGTATATGGTGAGGTCATTCCAAAACAACCGCACATCCAATTCTCTTCCGCCTGTAAAACTTCTTTTTTTTTCACCTGGCAACAGTTGCTAAGGGTACTTGAGCACATGAATATATATTGCGCACAACCAAACTCTCACTAACAGCGCACTATTAAGACTTCTTTCCTCCAAACAGTTTCCCTTCCTAGAAAAAGATTTTCTTTCTGGAAAAGGTTTCCTTCGTTGAAGGGCTTCTTTCTGGAAAGTGTTCTGTATTATAAAGGTTTCCTTCGTTGGAAGTTTCTTTCCTGGAAAGTGTTTCCTATATTTTAAAAGGGTTTCCTTCCTAGACAAGGTTTTCTTCCATGAAAAGCTGTCCTTTCTTGGAAAGTTTGTTGTTTTTTTCCCCCGAGAAAATATATGCTCGCTAGAAACGTTTCCTCCTCAGACCTTTCTTCTTTCATGTGGAAGATGAAATGGATTTGACTACAGAAGGGAAAAATGAATCAGAGATTAGGAAGCTTCAGCTTTTGTCTTTAATTTGCATCTGTTTTCTCAACGGCTGCATTTCGCGTCTCTTCATTATACGCGCTATTGAACGATCCAAAACTATACAAGCACCACACAATAATTCTCACTTATCAGTCTAGCAAAACCGGGGTCTCACCAATACTGAGCCTATCATAGTAAAATCATGGCAAATTTGGTTTCAGCTGTAAACGTTAGTCCCGTATGAATCAACAACACACAAATTACATTTTGACGGTTGTAATTATCAGTACCTTTCTTGTAACTGTAGGGCGGTGACTTATCACACTTGTCACAAAATTGTAGCGGCTTGGTTGTGCTATTGATGGCACTGCTTGCTTCCTGCCAACTCTACAAGGTATATTTTACGATTTCAGGCCTTTGGTAATGTATAATTCGGGGCGTTTGACTTTTGAAAAGTGTTTTTTTTTTTTTTGTAATTCATTTGGTTAAACTGTAGATGATGAGTTAAGCAGTAAGGCTGACACCCTCTGTATCAGCTAGTCTGAGCTTAACTCTATTAGTAGATTAGCTATCATGGCACAAACGCTGTAAATACATTACTTTCCTTCTGATTTTGCACGTCTATTTGTAATAGGCTTGTTTTATATATGTGTATAATGTGAATGGATTTCTCTCCATTTTGGGTTTTTTTTGTTGTTGTTGTATCTTTCAGGATAACACTAAAATCCCTCTGAAAGGCAGTTTATGCTTTTATCTCTATGTGTTGCTCCGTTTTTGTGTGTATGTGTGCTGTTGTTTGTTGTTATTGTTGTTGTGCTGCTGCTGCTGCTGCTGCTGCTGCTGCTGCTGCTGCTGCTGCTGCTGCTGGGTTTTAGTTTGCTTGTTTGTTTTTATTGTTAGAATGACTTGACGAGATTGCACAAAAACTACTGAACCGATTTTAATGAAACTGGAAAATGGCCCATGGACGGAATGAATGAATTCTGATGCAGATCTCAATGACGGCTTGGAGACTACGAAATGAAATCGGAGTTAGGGCTTGATTTAAGTTCCACCTTGGTTAAAGAAAAAAACAAATCCGCGTTCTCAAGAGTGCCATTCTAGTTCCATGTACGGTGATAGCCCAGAGAGGTTCCAGTGCGATAGGCTGGGTTAGAGACAATCTGAAATTGAAACTGTGTTGATGTAGAACAGAAAGCCGGAACAGCTCAGTTGGTAGAGCCCCGGACTCGTTATCTGGGTGGTCCTGGGGTTGCGGGTTCGAATCTTGACTGGGCCGTTCCAGCACAGGGGGATTTTTCCCTCGGAGTTAACATTGGTCCTGACTCCATTTCCCATACAGTCCTTCGAATGAGACTATAAACCGAGGTTCCGTGTGTAAAGGTACGCATAGCATCTTGCACACACGTAAAGTCTCATCACCAACTTTCGGAAGAGAAGTCCAGTTTGGCCGTTTGTGTGGATGACATGTTACACGTAGCATAGCACCCTGCGTGAGAAATTGAAAGAATGAAGGAAATAAGGAAACTGGGTGAACGGTATTGACTGGATGACACAGGAAATGACTGAATGAAGCGCCGGCAGGCAGCTTTATCAGTCGGCACTACCCAGGTAGGCGGCTCGTTGCGTAGGGCCTGCTCGAGTGTGGATTTTCAGCGCGTAGAACCTTTGGCAAGGCGCTTTATATATGATATGCTGTTGTTATTATTATTAATATTATTATTATTATTATTTATCATCATCATCACTATTATTATTGTTATTATCATTATTGTTATTAAAGATGGCACACCAACTGTTCGGACAGAAAATCAGTTTACGCGGCTAGCACCGGCTTGAGCGGACTTGAAAAACGCTGGGCTGCTAACAGTTGTTAATGATGTTAGACTTGACAGGTGTGTGTGTGTGTTGTGTGTGTGTGTGTGTGTGGTGTGTGTGTGTGTGTGTGTGTGTGTGTGTGCGTGTGTGTGTGTGTGTGTGTGTGTGTGTGTGTGTGTGTGTGTGTGTGTGTGTGTGTGTGTGTGCGTGTGGTGGGGGGGGGGGGGACGAGGGGAAGAAGAGAGATCGATATGCTGGTGACTTTGGGGGCCTCTCGAAGAGAGGCAGTGGTGGCAGGAAATGGGGGTGTGCAAATCATTCTTCTTATCCTTCCCCCCCACCCCACCCCCCCCCCCCCCCCCCCCCACCCCCCTTCCCCTCCGAGTTCCACTCGTTTACGGAGAGCAGCGCTAAAATTCTGACTGATCTAAATAGAAATCTTGCCATTGGACCCAGGAGACTCTCTCTCTCTCTCTCTCTCTCTCTCTCTCTCTCTCTCTCTCTCTCTCTCTCTCTCTCTCTCTCTCTCTCAGACTACTTTATGACTTTAAATTTTAGTAGCTTGCTTGGTTAATAAAAGCCAATCAGTCAACTCTCTCTCTCTCTCTCTCTCTCTCTCTCTCTCTCTCTCTCTCTCTCTCTCTCTCTCTCTCTCTCTCTCTCTCTCCTCTCTCTCTCTCTCTCTCTCTCTGAGCGTGTATCTACAACAAAAAACGTAACGCACTAAATTTTCCAGACGCCCCATCCCAGATCTTTGCAGCTGTATGTAAACAAAATTACAAGTATGTAAACATGCATCTTCAGTGTCCACACATGAATTACATAACTGTTGCAGTGGGAAAAAATTACTTATCATTTTTTCAGTAAGCATTTGAAAAAAAAAATGTACAAACAATTAGAAAAAAAAAATTGAATACCACGGTTTTCCAAAATCCCCCTTCAAGATAGGCATGGAGCAGATACAGTCCAACAGATATGTTTACTTCGTAAGAACAAATCTCTCGTACACTCAGACTGTCCACACACGTTGACTTCCCTTGCATTGCTTTAGGATCCTCAAATATACGTTTACTGATTTCCTTTGATGCGAATGGCTGTATACTTATTTTTGGCGACTTATTTCTCCATGGTCCTTTCTTTCCGTAATGCTGCTCTGCCTTCTCAGGCTGCCTTGGAAAGCCATCGGATGTTGGTTTCTTTCCAGCAATGCTGAGACTACCACATAGATATATGATTATATAACTGTAAGCTAAGAGAGAGAGAGAGAGAGAGAGAGATTTGCAACTCACGGTTATACTAATGGGGGAAAACATACGTACACATTTTCCCTAGCTATTTTTAAATGTTCAGTATAAAACTTTCTGAATAACACCCAGCAGTTCAGTCTGTGTGTTTTCTGTTGTAACAGAATAGAAGAAACCGTTCAATAGGATCAGACGACAGTCTGTGGCAGTTATTCCATGTGTGTGGGTTTTTTTTTTTTTTGGTTTTTTTTTTTGCTTTCTTTTCAAACGTATGCCTGCCCTCACGGTCTTTGACGTTAGTAGCAGAAATAGCACGCTGGGATGATTCTGTTAAGTTTCGATTAAGATTGATTTTATCACTCAGCGAGGACCACCCCCCGACCAAGATCCCAACAGGTGACAGCATATCCCCAGCCGGAACAACGCAGATATCGTCATCATTAGTATTATTATTATCTTTATCATGATTATTGTTGTTGTCATTAATGATAAAAATTATGCACAGCGTGGACAGAGAAACCCGTCCAGCTCTGCAAAATGCCACTACTAATTTACTTGGTGGTATGGTGTGCTGCTGCTGCGGAGGGAGACTGCATATAGACAGTGGGCAAAAATAACATGAGTCAAAAACACAATTCAGATGACAAACCCGTCCAGCTATGATACAAGTAAAAGCTGGCGGAGGAAACATAGACAGTGGGTCAAAAATAAACATGAGTCAAAGAACTACAATTTGCAGTGACCAGAACTTCCGCTATGATACAAGTAAAACTGGAGGATGCAATATAGACAGTGGGTCAAAAATAAACATGAGTCAAAGAACTACAATTTGCAGACGACCAGAACGTCCGCTAGGATACAAGTAAAACTGGAGGATGCAATATAGACAGTGGGTCAAAAATAAACATGAGTCAAAAGAACTACAATTTGCAGGTGACCAGAACTTCCGCCATGATACAAGTAAAACAGCTAGTAGTAAACATGAACTACAAGCTGTGGAGGAAATACAGACAGATAGAACAACAGAAAAGAAGCTTCAGAGAGAAAAGGCGTGTCACTGCCAGGTACGGGGGTCATACAGCATTCGCCACACATTGAGCGTTGCCAAGGCGCGTAATACTATCAAAAGAGCTCAAGAACCTGATGCTCGCCGTGTTCTGAAAAAA
>CM065730.1:23628842-23633842 GCA_033310375.1 Conus canariensis | reverse complement strand
TCTCTTCCTCAGAGAGAGAGAGAGGAGGAGAGAGAGAGAGAGAGAGAGAGAGAGAGAGAGAAGAGGAGAGAGAGAGAGAGAACAATGCACAATGAACAATATTTTAATATCTTTGGACACTGGCCCTTAGAAAGGCCAAAGCCATACATGAACACGCATATACAGAAAGTAATGGCACATTGAAGCATAAATGGTACCACTGATATTTATAAATGAGCTTGATATCCTTAGGTGTTTAAACATTATGCGTTATCATCATTATTTTTTCTGTGTGTGTGTGTGTGTGTGTGTGTGTGTGTGTGTGTGTGTGTGTGTGTGTGTGTGTGTTTTTATGTGTGTGCGTGTGTGTGCGTTGTGTGTGTGTGTGTGTGTGTGTGTGTGTGTGTGTGTGTGTGTGTGTGTGTGTGTGTGTGTGTGTGTGTGTGTGTGTGTGTGTGTCCCTGACAAACTATCAAGTCCAACGTGGTTCCTCTATTCACTAGATGGTCATGCATCCATTATTCAAAGTTACATCGAAATCTGTATTTTGAGAAAAATCTATATCCATGGCGTGCACACACACACACACACACACACACACACACACACACACACACACACACACACACACACACACACACACACACACACACAGAAAGAGACATATAGACAGACAGACAGACAGAAAGTGAGACAGACATAGACAGAGAGATTCAAAACTAAGATGTGCAGAGATTACTACGTTGTGTCTCCACCAATCTCAGTTTCCTTGAACACAAGACTCTGTATCTTGAGTTGTAGCAAAGAAAAGTAAAACAAACAAATGAAAAAAAAAGTAAAAAATAAAATGAAAAAAGCTTCAAGGAAAAGACCCGGGGACCGGTGGACTAAGAAAGAGGATGAGTCCATGGCAGTGTTGAAAATAGCCTAGAAAACACACACACACACACACACACACACACACACACACACACACACACACACACACACACACACACACTTCCCAGATCCAGTTACCTTGACTTCAGTATATGGACAATTCCGTTCAGAACATATAATGTGGAGACCCAGTGATAGTTTCAAAAGAGGTCATTGAAAATGCAATCAATCAGGTTCAGGTCAAATGCCACAGTTAGGAATGTTGACCCAAATGCCATAATTATCGCTAGCATGCGTTTTCAGGCATTGGACATTTTAAAAATAAAACCCCAAAATTAGATCACGCGCCTTTTAAAGCAGTCGGTCATTTGACTATAATTAAAGTGTCCCTACTTACGGGGTTAATACAAAGTCTATGTATCTACATACCCCCCCCCCCCCCCCCCCCGTCCTCCCACCCTCCACCTGATGCGAGAATTCAGGTCTTAACACAGACCTGTGACCCTGTCTTTGCGCTCGTTAGGTATTGTTGTTTTGTTGTTGTTGTTGTTGTTTTCCATAAAACCCCTTTCCATTCATTTTCAACTGTGTGAATATGACGGGGAATCAACTTTCATACACAAATAATAGACCTTAGAACAAATCAACAGAATGCACCTGCGTATACTCGAAACTCTATACATGACTCGGGCGTATAAATTTGTGATCTGTTGCACATGTTCGTTCACGCTTCCGGAAGCCGAGTAAAGAAAGGGAGATAACCGACCCGGCACACACGCCCACGGCTTGAGTCAGACCCTCTCCATTACTGGCTTCCCTCCCTTGCGTGCTATCTTCCGAACTCAAGGCGAGTCAAACAGTGCGATGACGGAACAGGGAGACATTACACAAGACATCAGGCTGATAAGACACAACGTGCGCACTGTTGGCTTCACGCTGAATCGCTCCGGGCACATGCTTTGGGGTAACAATTCTTCTTTCTTTCTACCTCTTTTCCACGCTCAGTGGAGAATTTGGGGGATATATGACGGAGTATGATTCTGCATAATTCCAAACGCCGGCCATATTTGATTATTGGTTATGCCCCTGAAAAAAAAATCTTTTCAAAGGAAATTCAGAAAATGCAGACAAAACGGGCTCCTCACGTTTCAGGCACCCACGCGCGCGTACACTCACGCACACACACACACACACACACACACACACACACACACACACACACACACACACACACACACAGACCTCCCCCCCCCCCCCCCCCCCCCCCCCCGACCCCCACTCACGCACACACATTCACACTCACATGCACGCACGGACATACGCACGCGCACGCGCTCTTGCGCGCGCACACTCGCACGCATACACACACACACACACACACACACACACACACACACACACACACACACACACACACACACACACACACATCTACGTATTTGATACAGACCAACACAGAGCTCCAATCTCAATCATCCACCGCCATTCAGACAGGGAGAGGAAAAGCCTCCCCCCCCCCCCCCTCCGCCCCACACACACAAACACATACACGCACGCATGCAGGCATGCACCCACCCACCCACGCACACTCGTACGCACGCACGCACGCACACACACACACACACACACACACACACACACACACACACACACACACACACACACACACACACACACACACACATGTCTACGTATTTGATACAGACCAACACGGAGCTCCAATCTCAATCATCCACCGTCATTCAGACAGGGAGAGGAAAAGCCATACGGTCCTAATCACAACTCAGATACACCAGACTGAAAGGTGGGTGAAGAGAAAGCATGAACAGTGTAGAGGTGGCATCATCGGTTTGGGCGTATACCTCTCTCTTGGGGAATTCCGATTATAAAGCTTTTTTAATCTCGTCTCCACGCCCTTTTCTACTGCTTCTGAGTTGTTTCAAAACTGCAGTTATATGTGCAATCAGGTTTCCTTTCAGAGGGATGAGGTTCTATGTTATTTCGAATCAGGGGACAGTTATCATTATTTTGCAACTAATTTTCTGCAATTGCTCTCGTAAGTAGTTTACTTGCTGCCTAGTGTGTCATATAGTGTCTTTTCGTCAAATAGTTACTCGATCGATTCAATGACACTGATGCTTATTTTGCGAATCAGTTACGCACACACACGCTCGCACAAACGTGTACATGTAGGTACACATGTTGGCACACGTACTTGCGCGCGCGCACACACAAACACACACACACACACACACACACACACACACACACACACACACACACATACACACACACGCACGCACGCACGCACACACATAAACACACAGCACAGCACAGCACAGAGAGAGAGAGACAGAGAGAGAGAGAGAGAGAGAGAGAGAGAGAGGTTGGTAACACAGAAACAGAAGGCAGGGAGAGTACCTATACTGTGTTTTCCTCTGTATGTATTTGATGTACAAGCCAGCACATGTGCTTCCAATTAGGGCTGAGGTGAAAGGGTCTTCCGGTGCTAGGCAGGCAAAACATTCCACAACAAAATCGTCCTAGGGGCGTGATGTTTTGTTCCTTATTTGGGAGACGGTAAATAACAGAACAAAATCAACTCCTTCTTTACTCATGTACTCCGGGTAACTCTTATCCTGTGCAGTCCCCAAACACATCCACCCTGTCTCCCTAAACAGACACATTTTCAGGGGTGAACGTGCATGCACACACACACACACACACACACACACACACACACACACACACACACACACACACACACACACACACACACACACGAGTGCACGCATGCACGAAGAAGATTTTGAAAGTGTTCTGTCATCTCTTGGAAGAAAAATAAGAGGAAGAGTGAGAAGATGATTGAACAATGACTTCTGGGGGGGGGGGGGGGGGGGGGGGGGGGGGGAGGGGGGGAGGGAGGGGGGATAAATAAAAAGGGTATTTATGTAGATTTTTTTTTTAATCCGTGGGATAAAACTGAGTACGGGAGACTTAGTCTGATTCGTACATCGCCGGTCAGTCTGCCTGTCCCCTTGGAAAAGAGCCATCCCTTTCTTATTTATCATCATCTTATTTTTCTGATTTTTTTTTTCTCTCTCTCTCTCGTCAACACCCTCCCTTTCTTCTTCTTCTTCTTCTTCTTCTTCTTCTTCTTCTTCTTCTTCTTCTTCTCACACACGTGCCTGCAAATATACCTCTGTATGTGTGCGTGCGTGCATGCGTGCGTACGTGTGTGTGTGTGTGTGTGTGTGTGTGTGTGTGTGTGTGTGTGTGTGTGTGTGTGTGTGTGGTAATTGTGTGTTTCTCTCCCTCTCTCTCTCTCCGCCCCCCCCCCCTCTCTCTCTCTCTCTCTCTCTCTCTCTCTCTCTCTCTCTCTCTCTCTCTCTCTCTCTCTCTCTCTAAGAATACGTTGTTAGTTCTGATACGAAATTATTACTGATTGGTTTTTTGTTTCACGTTGTATCGTTTAATTTTTTCAACCTTCCATTGTGTGTTTATTAGTGGGCGGAATTATAAAGAGGCCTTTAATGTGTCTAATTCGTTACCCATTAAAGATTCAATCAATCAATCAATCGATCAATATCCTTTTTCTTTATTTTTTATTGAACAATTTTTCGTATTTTACAAGAATCTCCTTCTTCTTCTTCTTTTTCTCTTCTTCTTCTTCTTCTTCTTCTTTCTTCTTCTTCTTCTTCTTCTTCTTCTTCTCCTTTATCTCCTCTTCCTCTTCTACCTCCTCCTCCTGCTCCTTCTCTTCTTCTCCTTCTCCCCCATTTCCTTCCTATCTTCGTCCTTCTCCTTCTCCTCTTCTTCCTTCATCAACTTCTTCTCCTCCTCCTCCTCCTCCTCCTCTCTTCTTCTTCTTCTTCTTCTTCTTCTTCTTCTTCTTCTTCTAGCTGTTCATTGTATAATTCAAGTTCCGGATTTTTAGGACTGTTTCCTGTTGAAAGTCGTATCGATTTAATCAAGATGGCGTGGTGAGTTAGCTGACAGATTTCAACCGCCTGAAATTGGTCTAACTAGCTACATGGGCTTACAATGAGTTGCGCTGGTGATATGAATGACTAGACATGTTGTCATGGCTATGTGTGTCGAAGATCCAGACATGACAATGTGTGTCCATGACAATGTGTCTT
>CM065730.1:23618842-23623842 GCA_033310375.1 Conus canariensis | reverse complement strand
CGCACACGGAAAGAATATAGTTAATTATCAGGTCAACTGTAGGTAAGCAAATATACCATAAGACAGCCTTTCGAGCTTCGTAGAGACGTAGTCTTATTTACTGATGACATTTAGATATTTACTCTAAAGTTACAAGGGTTATTAGAATATTCAGATTGAAATAAATTGATTTTAAGATTGTGTAGAATAAAACAACGTAATGCATTTTGTCTTCTCATGCAAATCATACAAACTACATATTTATCAACAGATCAATATCATATTCATCTACATATCAATGTCTCATGCGATGTCAAGGTATGTCAGAAACACCAAACTGAAACACAAAGCAGATCTTATGCGTCTGTTCATTCTGATTTGAACATAACGCTCTGGGCAACATGTGGTTTGAAAGTTTGTACTGAGCAAACCTGTCATTAGTATAGATAATCTCTGATATTTTGTTCAAGACATTAAGAAATATTGCAGGTCCTTATCATGCCATACAAAGCACAATTCATACGCAATCTAAATCCCGGCGGACACGTGTACACGTCCTCTTTCCATTACCAATTTAAAAGTATATATAATGTCTTACAGACTTTCTGTGAAAATCGATTTTCATCCATTCATGATGATTTTGACCCATATTTGATACACTTCTGGTAAAATATAGATTGGTAAAATATAAACTTGAAATCCACGTAACTCACCATGCACAAAATCATGTGCGGTAAAAATATACACTCTTAAAAAATTACCAAAAAAAACTTTTAATGAAGAACAAGTACACCTTTCCAATTTCCAGACCTTTAACTGATGCTCAGATTTCAGCACTACATTGTGCAGTAGGGTGTACCTGCGAATTAAATAGATCAGTAAGTTTGCTAACCAGAACTATAGAATTGATGTTTACACCCCCAACAGTTTCTTTCAACAGAGAACACAATTTTATAACAAGAAATGATGACTGCGACAGAAGAGAGAGAGGGGAGAGAGAGAGAGAGAGAGAGAGAGAGAGAGAGAGAGAGAAGAGTATACGTGGGGGGGTGGGAGAGGGGGGGTAGAGGTGGCATCGACAGACAAGTGCCAGATGATCCTGGCCACTCCAAGAAGGGAAAGGGAAGACTGAGAAAGCAAAACCTGCTTCTATTTTCGTCGTCAGAAAACAAAGTAACCTGCATGATTTTCTTCCCTGTGGGTTTTGCCATTTTCCTATCCACACTTATCTGACAGGAAGCCAGAGACGCCCCCCGCCCCCCTCAGAGCCACCAGGGAGGTAAGGTATAGGTCGTGCAGTGTGCCAATGGGTTTTTTTGTTTGTTTGTTTGTTTGCTTGTTTGTTGTTGTTGTTGTTGTTGTTGTTTGTTTGTTTGTTTGTTTGTCTGTCTCGCTGGTTTGTTCGTTTGTTTCTTTTGCTTGCTTGTTTGTGTGTTTGTTTGATTTTCAAGGCTTGGTGTTTTCATTTGCATCAGCTTGTCATAATCATTATCATCATCATCAGAAGCTGCAGCTGTTTGCAGAAGCAGCAGCAGCAGCGGCAGCAGAGGCGACGGCGGCAGCAGTAGTAGCAGCAACAGCATAAATATCAGCATTATTGTAAGTCATCATCAGCCACTTCTTCTCTCTTCTTCTTCTTCTTCTTCTTCTTCTTCTTCTTCTCCTTCTTCTTCTCCTTCTTCTTCTTCTTCTTCTTCTTCTTCTTCTTCTTCTTCTTCTTCTTCTTCTTCTTCTTCCTCCCCCTCCTCCTCCTCCTCCTCCTCCTTCTGTCATGTCATGTACCACTCACAATGAAACATACTCTTTTAGAGTGTTGGGACTTGCATGATGTGAGACACAAATGTTTTACAGCAGATTCCATGAAAACCTTGTTCAGAGATGTTCCTCCTGATGCGATCTTTGAGTTCTTGAAAGAGATCCACATTTTTCATTGGATCTGAGATTTTATAGTGGAAAGATTTTTAACAAAATTTCGGGTGGGTTTTTAGAAAATGTATTTTAAAGAGTTGTATGAATGAATGACTTGTGAGTTGACTTCAACGCGGTGACAGCCCTGATATGGCCCTTTGCGGTCGGCCGGGTTATAAGCAACATTACTTTACCTCACCTTACTCCTCCTCCTCCTCCTTTGTATTTCGCTCCTTTTTTATTTCTGTTTTATCACAGCCACCCGACCGCACCAGGTCATAAACATGCCACATCCTATTACACCATATCACCCTGCCACACCACGCCCACACATTACCGCCCTCCCCCCCCCCCCCCCCAGCACACACACACACACACACACACACACACACACACACACACACACACACCACACACCACACACACACACCACACGCACACACACACACCACGCTCAACGACATCAACCCCCCGTCCCCACACAACCCAAACAATCCAGCACCCTCCCACCCACTCTATATCCCAGCCTAACCGCCACCCCTGCTCACCACTGCAACACGCCGAAAGCCAATTCAACCCGCCTTGTATTACCCCACTACCGCACAAGATCCCATTCAGCCCATCTACTAGACAGCCTCCCCCCCCCCCCCCCCCCGCCCCCCTCCACCTCCTTCCATCGCTTCCACGCCCCCCCTCCCCCCCCCCCCCCTTCCGCCTACCCCCGACCGTTTTCCGCCAGCCCCTTATCTACCTCACCCACCCAGCATAATGTTGATCAAGACGATGTAACGGAGATTCATTCTGCTCTGAGATCACTCTACACTTGCTTTCAAAGTATGTTCTGGAGTCAACCAGGCCCGAGGGATACACCTGCAGTGTTGATCTTAGAATCTGAACTAAGATTTTCAGAGGCATATCCGTTCAGTGGAGTAACGTCGCCTGTGTGGACCCAGTCTTCCCATTTGAGTCCAAAGCATATTCAACTCTAAGCTGGCTTGGAGAAGAAGAAGAAGAAGAAGAAGAAGAAGAAGAAGAAGAAGAAGAAGAAGAAGAAGAAGAAGAAGAAGAAGAAGATGAGGAGGAGGAGGAGGAGGAGGAAGAGGAAGGAGGATGAGGATCATGGATGATGAGGAATGATGATGAGAAGAAGAAGAGAAGAAGAAGAAGAAGAGAAGAAGAAGAAGCAGAAGAAGAAGAAGAAGATGCCTCAGACTGGACTTTGAAAAAATTCGGCTCTGAAGTATAAATATCCAGTGGGCCATTACAATTATACTTTCTATTCTCTCTCTCTCTCTCTCTCTCTCTCTCTCTCTCTCTCTCTCTCTCTCTCTCTCTCTCTCTCTCTCTCTCTCTCTCTCTCTCTCTCTCTCTCTCTCTGTGTGCATATTTTTGTGTTAATGTATAAGTGTTTTTGTCTCGTTCTGTTTACATTTCAATCCCCTATCACATTTTTAAAGGTTCTATTGGTATCTGTTGATATAATGATCATACAATTGACAGGTTCCGAAAAAAAACCTCAAGGGAAGATAATACATGTCTTTCGACTGCAAACAGAGGTACCTTTTCTCAGTTTATGGGTCACACAAATTTATCTAGCAACTATTTGATTTGAAACAAACTCTAAAATAACGATCGGGATATCGATTGTCTGCATTGCAAATGCACCCAGCGCACTGTTTTGCGCTGTTTTGGCATTTTCCCTTTCTCTGGTTGAACTGTTAAGCTAACTGATGGAGCGAAATTGCTTTGGGCGTGCCTTCCAGCGGCATCTGGCCCTTGAAAACAGCGGGGTCACTCTCACTGAATGCGAGCTCTAACACAGATTCCTTCCCTTGCAGACTTCCTGAACAGCATCGATCAAATTCAAGTAAACACAACTCGAAAAAAAATATATACAAACAGGCTACAAATAAATAAACCAATATTAGGTCTTCCTAAACAAATCATTCACCAACCTACACCACATCACGTGACAGCCACACCACACACACACACACACACACACACACACACACACACACACACACACAGGGCATCAAATTACACCAAACTACATCAAATCACACTATCTTGCGTTTTTACGTCACCCAACGTCACAATATCCCAAACCAGAACACACCATACTATAAAACTTACTCCAACCCCAAGACCACATCACTCCACTCCACATTGCAGCATGTCACACACCACGACTACATCACTCCATCCCACATCAAATCACATAATGGCCACATCTTTCCACACCATGTCATATCACAACACAACACATCACATTACTCCGTCTCGCATCGAATCATACCACACCACAAGACATCACATTACTCTCTCCCACGTCGAATCATATCACACCACATTACAATGACATCACACCGTCCCAGATCATGTCACACCACCACATATCACATCACTTTATCCCACATCAAATTATATCACACCACACCTCGACCACATCACTCCACTCCACGTACGATTACATCGCACCACCCCCCACACCATATCTCACCACACTGCAGTCTCATAACTCTACCCACATTACGTCATATCACACCACACCACGACCTAATTATTCCACGCCACATCACATTATGTCACACTGACCCACCCCATGTCACACCACACCACCACCACCACATCATCCCACCCCACATCATATTGAAACACGACACCCTACATAACACCGTGACTACTTCGCTCCACTCCTCATTACATTATGTCACAAAACCCTTCATCACGTCAGATTTCACCATCCGACATTACATCATGTCATATCATCCCACATCATATCGTGACACACACCACCGCGCATAACATCACCCCACCCCACATCATATTACATCATACCACCCCACATCACATCATATGACCCCACATCACACCACCCCACATCATATTACATCACACCACCCCACATCACAGCACACCACCCCACGTCACAGCATATGACCCCACATCACACCACCCTACATCATAAATTATTACATCATACCCACTAGCACACCACCAATCATATTACTACACCCCACATCACAGCACACCACCCCACGTCACAGCATATGACCCCACATCACACCACCCCACATCATATTACATCATACCACCCCACATCACAGCAT